>CM060903.1:58799313-60049313 GCA_030737815.1 Allium fistulosum
GAGCATTTCAGGATTTGAAGACTTGTTTCTGGAGGACGAAGACGAAGATTGTATTATTATTTATTATATTATTCCACTACATCATACTGTTCCGCTGCATTATCATTTATTTATCTCTGATATGTGTAACTCTGATTCTGTATTGTATAAGTATAATCAAAAGTTTTGTAAACAGCTTCATGAACTGTTATTTGATTATTATATTTTGTCATTCGGCTGCGAGATTCTGTTTTTTTTTATTTCTTTCTTTTTTTCTTATTTACCCCAAATAACAATCCATCCTTCTGTATGGTTTGAGTTGGCACGTGTGTCTGCTTAAAGCGTACAAAAAGGCAGGATGTTACATACATGCTAGCATAAACTGTCATTTGAGTTTCAATCATATTATGTCGTACAAAATGCAATACTAAGGCTAAAGGTTTTTTGTTCATATAACTAGAACCAACCATTATGTGCCTAAATATCAGCCTGCCCACTACAACCGAATCCCAGTGTATAAAATTTTTCAATAAAAATCTTGTTTTTATTACAGATTCAGGTAGTATGGTTTATGGGAAAGATGTGTGGATTTATATCCTCACTGCGATGTAGTTTGCACTGTCAGGACAATTGGCTAAAAAAGATTCGTTCTTCGCTCAAGTCGCAAGGTTTCTTCTTTATATCATGTATTTATATGTGCCGTTTCTTCTAATCAAATTATTTTAACCCATACAGCTATTATGGTTTCAAATACATACAGAATATCTGAACCCATTTGCCCAAATTTATAAAACTTAAGTTAACTAAATTTAATAGAAAATAAATAAGTTTATAAAAATTACGAATTTTATATAATTAACTAAGATACTAAGTTTTATGACAATTTATTAAATTAACTAAATGTTATAAGTTTAACCAAGTAAAGTTTTATAAAATTAACTAGATTTATCAAAATTAACCGAGTTAAATAAGTATTATAAAAACTTAAGTTTATAAAAAAATGGATTTTTGAAAATTCTTAAGTTTTATAGAAATTAACTAAGTTTATAAAAATTAACTAAGTTCATAAAAATGAACTAAGTTAATCAAATTATATAAAAATTAAATAAGTTAATAAAATAAAATAAACTATGTTTTATAAAAATTTAACTAAGTTAACCAACTTTCTAAAAATTTACTAAGTTCTGTAAATATTTAATAAAGTTAACTAAGTTAACGAAGTTTTTAAAAATGAACATGTTTTATAAAAATTAAATAACCTCATAAAGTATAGTATAAATAATAATACAATAGAAATAATACTAATAGTTTTATTTTTAAACTAGGCTTGCTGGCTTTTCTTGAAAAGCAATGGGCTAAGGGAGCCCTGCCCATTTTCATTTCAATTATCCAATTACAATCCAATATCTCAATTACAACATAAACTGTTCACGTACCGTTCTCAACTCAAAATGACCTATTGAACAACAAATCAAAAAATCTACCCTATTAATAATAACATCTACCTTCAGAACAAAAAACTTCAAATCCAAACTCAACTCATAAAATCACTTTAACCTTCTTAATCTAACTAAAATTTTCTTGTGTATCCTGCTATAAATTGAAGCTGTGGTTTCCTTCTTCAATTCAAAAATTCTATCATTTCTTTCATTCCACATCACATAAGCAAAAACCTTCAATATAATCAAAAGAATTCTAGTGTTCGGTGTTCTCCATCTTGTTGCCTTGTATATATTAAACCACTCAATTCTGGAATTTTTGTCTGGTATGTGAAAGATTCCATTAGCTAGAAGCTTGCACCAGATTTGGTATGTATAATTACACTCAAAGAATAAATGCGTATTTGTTTCAGGGTGATTATTACAAAGCACACATTCTTCATTATTTATTACACCTAAAAAAGCCAATTTCTGCTTTGTATTTATTGCATTGGCCATTATTTTCCATAGTAGTAGGTTTTCCTTTGCGGGAGAGTTTTCAATCCAAATTCTTGAAGCCCATGGAGGGTTTACAACATTGTTATTTTCTAAAAGAGCTTTATAAACCAGAGAAATCGAATGCTTCTTTCCTTTACATGTCTAGAGTACTTTCAGGTTTGAATATGGTAGGGACAGAGAAGATAAAGTTCTCCATAATTTCCTGACATGACTAGAGCTACAATAAGGTAAAACAATTGATCTTTCAGTAATATAAGAATCCACTTTTTCCATTAAAGGAATTCCAGTTTGCATTTTTAAAGAGTGTGATATAAGTTCTTGAATGATAACACCAGTACTAGCCCAAGGAGCAAACCAAAAAAGAAGATCATGATTCTCTAATGGATTACACTGAATCATTGGTAGGAAAGTAGATCTGAGTTTAAGGGTATTACGCCAACTCCAGCTTACTAGATTAGGTATATTCATTGTCCAAAAGTCTTTATTTTTTATAAGATTATTAGTTACCCACAGTGTCTAAAGGTCTTTCTTTTCTGAAAGAATTTTATCAAAATATAATGAGATAGCTGCAATGTTCCATAACTTCAAATTAGTTATACCAAGACCGACCATATTTTTAGGCAATTGAATCTTCTCAAAAGATATAGGAATAAGTTTTTTGGGGAAAGGATCACCATGCCATAAAAATCTATTCAAAGCACTTTTCACCATGGATATCAATTTATTTGGAAGAATATAATGTCTTATCCAATAATTTGTCATTGCATTAGGAATACTTTGAACAATAACTAATCTACCTGCCTGAGTTAACTTTGTGTTTGGCCAAGATGATAGCTTTTCAGTGATTTTTTTCATATAAAGGAAGACAATCAGATTTTGTGATTCTGGAAGGCTCCGGTTGATTTGTGGGGTTGGCCATGGCAAATGAGAGGGAGGATCTGGAATGAAGATAATCAGTTGGAAGAAGATGATAAAATGAATTGTGTGCACGTGCACAGATCTGCTCTCGTACACAAGGTCACTCAAAAGAAGAACAGAGAATAGCAATTTTCAAGAAAATAAAGAAGCGGGATGATGGTACTGTGACTCGAAGAAAGTGCAGAGAAATTAGGGAGTTTACTCGAAGCAATTTGAGGAGCTTTTAGTGAAGAATATCAAGAATGGAACAACAGATCTTCCAAATCAAATACAACTTGCAAGAAAAGAAATTAAAGGACTGCAGTTGATTATAAGATCAAATCAACAAGAAACAAACTGAAATAAGCAACGTGAAACTTCTGACAATTAATCAAGAAAATGAACATGAATCTAATAACTGGGATCAATAACAAGAAGGATAAATGGCACTTAGAATGGCAGACACTATATTGCAGAGATAACAAGAACAAAATTAAAATCTAATCTACAAAAACAAATGGACAACTGAAATGGAATATATGGAACTAACTGAGAACAGGTAATGTAATAGAAAATTTAACAAGAAAAGGACTAATCGAACAAGAATTGAAAAAAAAAACTGATACTGTCTTGCACTGGAAATTCAAAGAAATGAAAAATGGATTACTTCAATTTTTTATTCCCCCTTTTTCACTATGGTTTACATGCTCTTATATACATTTTTTTATGCTCAGTTCACAGATCAAAACTCATTTACAATAGTAATTAGTACAATACACCTTCGACCACACACTTAAGCCCAATACTGACCCATATTCTTAGCAGTTCAAACAGATGCATCAGTAAGTCCAGAAATCAAGCATTGTATTTGTGCACGTGCACACATGCACAAATGACACATCACTCTATCTCCTTCCCTAAGCTAGGTTCACTACAGCTAGCAACTCCATCGACTATATAAGCAACTCCATTGACTATAGATCTGCTCTGGCCATCTCCAATCATCACCTCTGACGAAATCTGATCGGATACTGATGATCTGACACAGAAATTATTGCCACCTATACTTTCCTTCCTTGAAACAAGAATTATCAGGTTGAGGTTGTTACATCTCCCCTCTCCTTCAAGAATGGACCTTGTCCCAAGGTCCAATGTGGGAAATTTTCGAATAGTTGGCCAATAATCCTCCCACGTAGCTTCTTCTATAGGTTTATCTTTCCACTTCACCAATATTTGCACCATTGCATCATTGTCACGAGGAACCATCCTCCTGTCAAGAATAGCTTCTGGTTGCTCCACAATTTCTTCAGTAAAGCTAGGTGCATTGTCTTGTAATACTACATCATCTTCCAGCCTTTTCTTCAGTTGAGAAACATGAAACACTGGATGTATCTTTGCTTCAGCTGGCATCTGCAACTTGTATGCAACTTTTCCAATTCTTTCAAGTATCATATATGGACCATAGTACTTTGGAGATAGCTTGTGAGTTTTCTGAATTCTCGCAGTGATTTGTTTATATGGCTGGAGCTTTAAATACACCCAGTCCCCATGATTAAATTCCCTATCTGTTCTTCTGCTGTCTGCATACCTCTTTATCCTACTCTGCGCAAGTTTGATACTATCCTTCAAGAACTCTATGATGATGTCTCTCGAGTACAATGCTTCCTCCACCTGCTCCACTTTGGCTGTGTTAGGCACGTATGACAATAAATTTGGGGGATCTACACCATACACTGCTTTGTATGGGGTTGTATTAGTGGGATTCTTCCACGTAGTATTGTACCAATACTCTGCTACTGACAGCCACTTAACCCACTCCTGTGGCTTGTGACAAATAAAGCACCTCAAATAACATTCTAGAATTTTGTTCACCACTTCTGTTTGGCCATCACTTTGTGGGTGATAGGCAGTGCTTAACTTTAATGTGCAACCTTGCAACTTAAACAATTCCTGCCAAAACTTGCTTGTAAAATCACTCACTATAGACTTAGGTAAGCCATGCAATTTGAAGACACCATCAAAGAAAACAGTGGCTACTTCCTTGGCTGTGAAGGGGTGACTCAGATGGAAAAATGTGCATACTTACTCAACCTATCAACCACTACAAATATGACTGTGTACCTGTAACTCTTTGGCAAGCAAGTGATAAAATCCATGGATATGTCAACCCAAATTCTTTCTGGAATAGGAAAAGGTTGCAGAAGACCAGGAATTAGTATATTTTCTTCCTTGTTTCTCTGACACTCGTCACAAGTCTTGACAAAGGCTTCGACATCTCTTTTCATTTTCTTCCAATAAAAAACCTGTTTAATTTTTTTAAGGGTAGCCTTGATGCCAGAGTGTCCTCCCAGAGGAGATGAATGATGTTCTTTTATCAGTGGCAGTAGCAATTCCTTTATGTTATGATCTATCAACAATTTGCCTTTGAGGAATATTACTTCATCCACTACTTTATATTTAATGTTATGTGGGGTCTGATTTTGTAGCTGTAGCAACTGTTGCTTGTACCATGTTGAAGAATGCAAAGTCTTTTTAATCTCCTGAAACCAAGAAGCATGTACTATGGTTATAGCCTGCAAGTGTAGCTCACTGTTATGACCATGCTCCCCATCTACTTCATCTCTTCTAGACAAAGCATCTACCACTATATTCTCCTTTCCACTACGGTACTCTACTATGTAATCAAAGCCATGTAACTTGGCTAGCCATTTGTGTTGCAACCCTGTGTGTAGCTTTTGTGTCAAAAGATATTTAAGGCTATGATGATCTGTCTTAATTACAAATTGCCTTCCTAACAAATACTGACTCCATTTTTTGGTGGCTATAATAATAGCTAGCAACTCCTTTTCATAAGTGGATAGAGATAAATTCCTTCCATGCAAAGCTTTACTCCAATATGCAATAGGTCTGTTCTTCTGAGACAACACATCACCTACCCCATACCCACTAGCATCACATTCCAATACAAATGGTAGGTTAAAATTAGGCATATCTAGGATAGGAGCATTAATCAGACACTTCTTCAACTGTTCAAAGGATTGTTTTGATGCTTCATCCCACTTAAATGAATTTTTCTTCAACATCTCTGTCATATGCTTGGCTATTATCCCATAGTTTTTTTATAAATTTTCTGTAATATCCACTGAGTCCTAGAAATCCTCTCAGTGCTTTTAATGTTTGAGGTAAGGGCCAATCTAATATAGCTTGAATTTTCGTAGGGTCAACAGCTAGGCCTTGTGAAGAAATCACATGCCCCAAGTACTCCAGAGTGTCTTTAGCAAAACAGCACTTGGATAGCTTTACTACTAATTTATTTTTCTGCAAGACTTGGAAAGTTTGTTCAAGATGTTGCAGATGATCAAACCATGTATTGCTATATACTAATATATCATCAAAAAACACCAATATAAACTTCCTCAAATATGATTTAAAAATATCATTCATCAGAGATTGAAACGTAGAAGGAGCATTAACTAAACCAAAAGGCATCACCAGAAATTCATAATGGCCATGATGTGTTCTGAAGGATGTCTGGTGAATATCTGAATCATCCATGCGTATCTGATGATAGCCTGATCTCAAATCAAGCTTGGAAAACCAGCTAGAGCCCTGTAGTTCATCAAAGAGGTCATCAATCAAGGGGATAGGAAATTTGTCTTTGAGAGTATGTGAATTCAAGCTTCTGTAATCAATACATAGCCTCCAAGTACCATCTTTCTTTTTAACCATCACAACTGGGGATGAGTAAGAACTAGTGCTAGGCTTGATAAGTCCAGTATCCAACATGTCCTCTATAATCTTCTCCAGTTCATTTTTCAAGTGATATGAGTGTCTGTATGGTTTCATACAAATGGGTTTGGTGTTAGGCTGAAGTGGAATTTTGTGATCATGGGTTCTTTGAGGTGGGAAAGGTGGTCTATCAGTGGTAATCATAGGAAATTTGTGGAGGAGTTCAACAATGGCAGGGGAAAGATTGGGGTCAGGTTCATGGGTAGGTAACATGTGAAGGCATAATAACATGGTGGTTTGGGCATGGGAACTCTCTGTATCCATAGTCTTCCTATCAATCATTTTTACATCATCTGGTTTGAGGCCTTGCCATATGTATAGTTTGTTATTATACTGAAACTTCACACCTGCAAGTGTTCCAAATTCAGAGTGACTTCACCTAGACCCCTCATCCACTGAGCACCAAGCACTATTTGACAGCCCTCTAAAGGCAAAAGAAGCAATTCAACTGGCATCTTACACCCTTGGCATTTCAACAATACATCTTTACAAACCCCTGATCCATTCAATTTCTCTCCATTAGCTACTGTCACTTGATATACTTTGGATTCATCAATTTTTAATTTGAGTTTCCTTGCCAATTCCTCATTGATGAAGCTGTGTGTTGACCCACAGTCAATTAAAATTTGCACTGGTTTCTTATTAATAGCTCCTTGAACTTTGATAGTGGATAATGCTGGAATGCCACACATTGCTTGAAGTGTTATAGAAAGAGCCTCTTCCACTGCAGTTTCTTCATCTACCTCATCAATCTCTTCTTTTACACTATTGTTTGTTTCCTCATCTTTGAGTGTCATCACCTCCTCTAACACATACACTCGGGGAGTAGGACATTTATGGTCTCTATGCCACTTCTGTTTACAACCATAACATAGTCCTTGCCTCCTCATATCAACAATTTCAGCAGGGGTCAGGCCTTTGGTGCGAGCTGAGTTTTCTAAGGGGGTATTGTTTTCTTTAGGATTGGAAGTAGGTTGGTGACCTGAAATAGGTTTAATGGATTAAGTAGAAGCAGTCTGGGTAGTCTTTGACAATGGGGGGTTACTGTTTTTGGAGCTTTTCTTTACTTGCATATATTTACATTCAAACATCTTGGCCAAAGATACAGCTTCTCTAAAATCATGGGGTCTGGAGGTCAACACATCATATCGAATCTCTTCGTTCAATCCACCAATGAAACGGTCTAGCAAGAATTTAGTGGGTAATGTGTCAATCACAGCCTGCAACTGTTCACATCTACTCAAGTAAGCTCTGACAGTGGTGTACTATTTTAGTTTGGATAAGGTCTCATATGGTCGCTCCATTTCCTCTGTATTAAATCTGACCAAGACTTCTTCTTTAAACACAGGCCACAACTCCTAATTTTCTATTGTATTAGTGTACCAGTGGTACCATTGTAAGCCTCTTTTCTCAATGAAAATGAAGTGATCTCGACCCATTGATTCACATCAGTATGATGGAATCGAAAGTACTGCTCCACTTGTCTCAACCAATCAGTAACAACCTCGTCTCCAGTGAATATAGGGAAATCTAACTTCATGGTGGGAATGGGTTGATGGTAAGCCGGTGGGTGATATTCAGTAGTAGGATAGTTGGGGTAGTAGTTTCTTGGTTGATGAGGTGGTTCTTGTGGTTGTAGGGGAGGGTTCATTGGCGGCTAAGTATTTCTTGGAGGAAAATGGGGGTTTCTTGGAAGTCTGGTTGGATGAGCCATGTTTCTGGGTTGGGGAATATAATGATAATTTGGGTATGATTCAGGTGGTTGCTGTGGCGGTGGTATGTAACTAGAATTGATGGGTACGGTGTTATTGTTCATCAGAGGTGGGGCATCAAACGGAGGAGGAGGTGGCGGCATTGAAGTTGAGGTATGCTCTCGAGGTTGTTGCCGTGCAAAAGCATTCAAAACATTACCAAATCCTTCAATTTTTTGCATGAGACTATTCAGAAGCGCATCAGTTTTGTTGTTGTACTCGTGTTGTAGCTGCCACTGTTGATTTGATTCTTGATCTCTGGGTATTTCTTGGCCATGAATTTTGGGATTGTTAGGATCGTCCTGAGGGTTAGAATTAGGGCTCATCTCAGTGGCTTACTCTGATACCAAATTGGAAGGCTCCGGTTGATTTGTGGGTTTGGCCATGGCAAATAAGAGGGAGGATCTGGAATGAAGATAATCAGTTGGAAGAAGATGATAAAATGAATTGTGTGCACGTGCACAGATCTGCTCTCGTACACAAGGTTACTCAAAAGAAGAACATAGAATAGCAATTTTCAAGAAAATAAAGAAACAGGATGATGGTACCGTGACTCGAAGAAAGTGCGGAGAAATTAGGGAGTTTACTCGAAGCAATTTGAGGAGCTTTTAGTGAAGAATATCAAGAATGGAACAACAGATCTTCCAGATCAAATACAACTTGCAAGAAAAGAAATTAAAGGACTGCAATTGATTATAAGATCAAATCAACAAGAAACAAACTGAAATAAGCAACGTGAAACTTCTGACAATTAATCAAGAAAATGAACATGAATCTAATAACTGGGATCAATAACAAGAAGGATAAATGGCACTTAGAATGGCAGACACTATATTGCAGAGATAACAAGAACAGAATTAAAATCTAATCTACAAAAACAAATGAACAACTGAAATGGAATATATGGAACTAACTGAGAACAGGTAATGTAATAGAAAATTTAACAAGAAAAGGACTAATCGAACAAGAATTGAAAAAAAACTGATACTGTCTTGCACTGGAAATTCAAAGAAATGAAAAATGGATTACTTCAATTTTTTCTTCCCCCTTTTTCACTATGGTTTACATGCTCTTATATACATTTTTTTATGCTCAGTTCACAGATCAAAACTCATTTACAATAGTAATTAGTACAATACACCTTCGACCACACACTTAAGCCCAATACTGACCCATATTCTTAGTAGTTCAAACAGATGCATCAGTAAGTCCAGAAATCAAGCATTGTATTTGTGCACGTGCACACATGCACAAATGACACATCACTCTATCTCCTTCCCTAAGCCAGGTTCACTACAGCTAGCAACTCCATCGACTACAGAAGCAACTTCTTTGACTACAGATCTGCTCTGGCCATCTCCAGTCATCACCTCTAACGAAATCTGATCGGATACTGATGATCTGACATAGAAATTATTGCCACCTATACTTTCCTTCCCTGAAACAAGCATTATCAGGTTGAGGTTGTTACAGATTCTTGTAGAGATAAGTGGTAGTCCAAGGTAACTAGCATTATGTGGCATCTCATTTAGACCTGAGTGGGCTATGATATCAGCTTTCAAGCTATCACTTAGTCATCTAGGAGATATTTTTGTAATTCCATATCCTCTTAAAAGCTCTTGAGTTAACAAAATATTATCGCTGATATTTCTCTGTGGCATGAATGCAACTTGATTGCTTGATATAATTATAGGCAAAACATTTTGTAATCTACTAGCTATAATCTTGGATAATATTTTGTATAATACATTGCAACATGAAATAGGTCTGAAATCTGCAATATTAATTGGGTTGGAACATTTAGGAACAAGAGTGATATTTGTAGCATTGACACCAATAGGGAATTTATTGTGGGAGAAGAAATATTGGACTGCTTTAATTACATCCTTATTAATCAATTTCCATGATTTTTGATAGAAGAATGCATTAAAACCATCAGGTCCACCACTACTATCAGACTTTAGAGAAAACACTGCCTTTTCAATCTCCTCTGGTAAAACCACTTCAATCGGTTTACTAGCTTGCTCATTTTCCAAAAAAGGAGTTTGTATTTTATAAAGAGGAAGAAGGTTTGGAACCATTGTTTTTTTTTAAACCAGAATAACAGCAATTTCATTTCACCTTCATAATTTTCAAGTTTCATTTGAATCTTGAAAACCAAAAAACCGTCACTAGTCTAAAATTAAAAAATCCCAAAAAAAGAAAAAGAAAAGGTCAAATGCACGTAAATCCTATACCGCTATACCTAAATAAACCCCCCATATTTCTTCTATTTCACCAAAACAGCCACAACAAACAAGAACTATATGCACCTCCAATTAGTTAACAGCAAGCACTTTCCTACCACCACCATTCTGAAATGGGCGTTGTTGCTGGTAGTGAACATCTCTGTAGTAACCTTGTGGGCCACCACGGCCTCTGCCGCGACTTGTGAAATACCCATTCTGCCCTTGGAAATTACCGTTTCTCCTGAAGTTATCATTGTGGTAGTTACCCCTCGTTGGCTGGCCCCGGCCTCTACGGTTATCACCATTGATCACAACTCCATTAACAACTCGAGTAGTTGTCCTCTTCTCATCAACATAAACTTTATGGTGACCAAATATAATGGGTGATGCCTCTATTGCTGCTTGCATGGAAGAGGGAGACTCGAATTCGACGAAGCCGAAACAAAAATTATCAAACTTATGTCTGACTTGAACACAACCAGGCCTAATAGGTCCAAATTTCCCAAACACTTCCTCAACTTCTTCAGCGGTTGTATCAAAAGGCAAATTTCGAATATGAACAGAGTATCCCTCCACATCTAGAGAGTTATCATTAGACTCCTTCGATCCTGATGCCTTTGAATCAAATGCAGAATTCACAGAGCTACTAAAAACGACCGTCTTCGCTTTCAAATTATCAGAGGGAGCAGTAATTTTCTCAGTTGGGATTCCCACAACTTTCACAATTGATGCATAAGACTTCTTGGAGCCATTGTCTTGAACCACTGATGTAGGTGTATTCTTTTTCTTTTTGTCATTGTTTTCAATTTGTTTGTCTGGCAAAGAAACTTTAGAAGTAGAATCAGCTTTATGAAGTGTCACAGTTTTTGTTACTACTACAGATGCAGTTCCAGGATCTGGTAAAGTAGCTGTCACGGTTTCAGGTGCAGCTTCATGAATTGATATAGTAGTTGTCACCGCTTCAGCTTTAGAAACTGGCATGGTAACTGTTGCAACTTCAGTTTCAACCTCTGGTCCACCTATTTCTAATGGATTGACATCCTCCTTATTAGAAATCTCTGAATCTATATGTTGGACTTCAATTTGTTTTTCCTGAACCAAAACTGGTTCTGGTGCAACAACTTCTGAAGTTTCAATGGTATGACCATCAGTTGGAACATGGTTTGAATCCTTAGGTACGTTTTGATCCAAAAATCTGAAAATGTCGGTAAGGACAAAGTAACCTTTTTCTTGCGGTGCAAGAAAAAATGACTGTACAAACTTTCGTTTCACATTATCACTCGCAGTCAAACTTCCGGTAACAATAACAGAAACTCCGTCCATGTAAGAGGATGCCGCATCAAATGTCTCTATCTCAGAAATGTAGCTGTTAAATTTAAAAGATAGAATAGAGTCACTGATAGCTCGTAAGGTTGATACTTGTGTCATCTCTCCAGAAGAATTTGGCCGGGCTAATGTGCTGGTCTCTTGATAAAATCTATGAACAATTTCTGGTGATGTGTGTAGGAGATGATAATATTGATGTACAAAAGCAGACCCAACCACTTGCGGACTTCGGATAGGAGCAGGAGTTGCAGTTGGCAATGCCATGGCTTTGAATGTGTTTGAATGATCCAGAGAAGAGAATAATTCAATCAAGGTATCCCGAAAGATAAATTTTGAAATATGGAATTAGGGTTTTAGATCGAAAGGGAGTGACGATGAAACGATGCTGTTGCCGAATAAGGGTTTGCTAATATAGAGGAGAAATAATCAATAAAAGCCTTAGTAATAGATTCATCATTGTTCTGCATAACTCCATTTGCATAACTCCATTCAAATCAGTTTTGTTTAAAATCCTCTCTCTGGCCTGCTTAAATTTAATAGAATTATGATAATCTTGTATTTCTATCTCCTTGCTTATCATTTGTTTCAAGAAGAACTTCTTTTTTCATAGTAGCTTCAAAATCAAAGGCCTCTTGTAATGCTGTTGATAATTCTGATTCTTGGTAAGCTAATGTTGTATTCATTGGGTCAAGTTGCAATTCCTGTTGTATGTCAAAAAGCTTCCTTCTTATTTCATCAGAAATTTTTGATCCATCTCCAGAATTTTCTTTAGCCCATATTTTAAGTTTTGTTTTTAGCCTTTTGCAACTTAGCTTTCAAAATGTACATTGGATTTCCAAAAAAAAATTCCTGCCAAACCTCCAGATTTTTGATCAAAAGAAAACATACAATTAAAATCACCTAATATAATCCAAGGTAGATTGGGTTGAACAAGTGAAGGGAGATTGGAAAGAAAAGTGAGTCTTCTGTCTACACTATTTTGAGCATAAACAAAAGAAATAAAAAAAGATGTATTTGAAGCTAATGAAATAGCATTGAAATGAATAATCTGATCATTTTCCAATAATTTTGTGAGTTTGAAAATTGAAGAGCTCCAAAGTACTAATAATCTTCCATATGAGGCACTATGTAGATTATCCTCATGTAACCAATTTGGAGCAATATAGTTGCAAGCTTTCTCAGTCAATGAATTATTTAGCTTTGTTTCACTTAAAGCAATGAGTTGAAGGTTTTCATCTTTAATCAATTTTCTCACTTCAGTTTGCTTTGAGGGTAGATGTCCTCCTCTAATATTCCAGTAAGTAGTATTGTTCATCATCATCATAAAATATGAGGTGATAATAGAGGAGTGGGATGCTTTCTAGTATGCCTATTTCCACTTGAATGATTTGATGCAGCTTTATTCGACAGTGAAGATTCTTTATGATTTATTGGCTGAATTTCATTAATACTAAAACTATTCCCATTATTAAGATCGTCATTTGAATTACTAAAAGAAACTTTCTTTTTTCCTTTTTTCCTTTTTAATAGCTGAAGAAGTTTGATCAACAGAGGTACCCTTAGAAATACAAGGTGGAGGAGGTAAAATTAGATGGGATGGAGGGGTTAAGTTGATATATGGAGAAGTAAATAGCTCAGAATTAACAAAAATCTGCTTATCCTCTACCGAAGCAGTTGATACTAAATTTGAATTGTTCTAACTATTAGAATCAGAATTATAAGAAATATTTCCATGATTTCCATAAGATAAAGTTGAGTCTGTAATATTATGCTGCTCCAGTTGTTTTTGTAATTTTTCCTTACTCATAGAAGAGTTTGAGTCCATATTTTCCATGCTGTCTAAAAGGATGTTATTTTGTAAAGCTTCATTGTTTTCCTTGCATGCATGGTACTGTTCATTTGCATGGAGTTTCTCACCTAAACTTTCATCTTGAAGTACCAACTCAGTTGAAACAATTGACTCCTTTATAGCTGAGTTATCACAGTTTGAAATATTTGAATCAGAACCAAACCTATCTTTAGATGATGCATCATTATAAGAATTTCCATTCTTATATGTAGAAGTTTCATTTCCTTGCATTATTTCATTATTAAATGATTCTTCATTCAAATCTGATAGTGCCATGAAAGCATTTGAAGTAGTAATGCTTCCAGTATCCTTCTTTGCTATTAATTGACTTTGTTCATTACTTAAACTTGTTGATTTATCGTTTAAAAGCTCTGTACCTTTTGTAGTTTTATTGCTTTCATCCAAATTTTTCTTCCCATTTTCTAGATGAATACTATTTGAGTCTTCATTTCCAATCCTACCACCCTCAACAACTTCTTACTCTTTTTCTTTCTTTCTCCAAACTTTCAAAGTCTTTGTATTGTACTTTGTTACATTGTGAGTCCTTACTACCTTATTCTACAAAAATTGTTGATCTTCATGTTCACAATGATCTACATCTTCATTATCACTTTTGTTATTCATTCCTAACCGATCAATTTTCTTATCACCAGCACAGTTATTTGTTTCATGCCAAACACTTTGCAGTTAAAACAAATCATAGGCTTCCAATCATAGACAACCTTAACATGTGGACAACTATCACCTAACTCATCAATTGCAATATAATCAGGTAATTCTTGTTCAGGAGACACTTCTATCAATGCTTTAGCATACTTGAATCTTTTAAGCTTCGCTGTACTTTCATCAAAACAAATCAAATTCCCAATATGACATGATAACCAATTTATACCTAATAAAGTCCAAGCAATATGTGGAATTTCGTAAAAATGAACCCATATTGGAACTTTTTTAATTTGTTCTTGCATATATCCATATGAAGGATTCCATGTTGTTATGATGAACATTTTTCCTTTGATAAAAATAGGATCAGATTGCAAAATATTCATTCTATCCTGATCATTCGAAAAATTAAAATAAAAGTTTTCATTATCAGACTTAATATCAACTTCACCTTTCAACCTCCAAACAAATAAGATTTGATAAAATGAATGAGCCTGAAACTCTGAGGGAAAAGGAAAGGATTCTTGTTGTTGCCGGTTGGAAATGAAGAGATCTCTCTGATCCAAACCTTGGTGGTGCAGGAATTGTAGTGAGCCTTGATGCTCTTGATCAAGAAAGGTATAAAAGACTCCGATGATGATATTTTTCTGAGGAGTCACATAAAAACACCCCTTGAATCTTCAAGGTTGACAAAAGAGATTGTATTGGTGAATGAAATGCCTTTTGGCTTGTTTGCTCTGATACCAAAATAAGATTTGATAAAAAGAAAAGCTAGAATCTCTTTATTACACAATCTCAGAAGAATACAATATGATATTACAAACTGCTGTATTCTTATCTTATTTATACAGGAAAATAAAAAGAAAAACGGGCCAAAATGGAAGCCCAGCCCATAAGCCAAGAAGAAACGAAAGTGAGGAGAAGCGGTCTGCATATCTTCATACGCAAGTCTTATTACAAACCCTTCTCAAATGATTGGCTACAGTGAGATATGATAAAGATCCATCTAAGAAAAATCCTACTAGATGATTAATCCAAAATTTAATTCCTTCTCTTTTGACTTCATCAGGTAGTGGCTTTGGTATACCATCTTCCTTGATTTCAAACTGCATAGGAACATAGACACCAGCATTTCTAGGCTTATTCTTGAATAAGGAAGACCAGTTACTGATCTTGTCAGAAACCCTAGAGCTCTGCTCATTATTCGATTTCAAACTTGGATCCAAATTGCTAGATAGAGGAGGAAAAGTATGCGAATCTGATAGCTTTGAAGAATTTGGACAAAAATATTGAAATGAAGCATGATAACTTGGATCCTGAAAAGAAAGTGAATCAAAAAGCTCAGTAGACTTGGAACCTGAAAACAAAGTGGATTGGCTCAAAGGAGAGGGACGGGGATGAGCAAGCTGAGGAGAAGGAGGTCGAGGAGGAGGAGATGGGGAAGGTCAAGGTGGAGGAGGAGGGGAAGGTGGTGGAGGAGGAGGAAGACTAGAGAACGAGGAAGGAGAGACCGCCATTATTTAAAAACATTCTTCAAAATCATTCTTTTAGATATCAAAGAAAATAATTTTTTGATAAGTTTTAAGGTGTCTCCTTTTTATATCATGTATTTATATGTGCCATTTCTTCTAATCAAATTATTTTAACCCATGCTGTTATTGTGGTTTCAAATATATGCATAATATCTGAAACCTTACGGTGTTATTATTCCAGAATTTTTTCTTATAGGGCATGGACGATTATAGAGGGCGAGCTCAATGATAATGACATTTTTCTATTTTGACAATTTTTTTTAGAATCCTTACGGTGTATCGTGTATGTTTAAAGCATTTCATATGAAATATATGTAAAACTATTAATTATACAACCGCGTAAAGGAGGTGCTGTTGAAATTTCATAAAATTTGATAAGTCTATAAAAATTTAACCAAGTTTTGTAGAAATTTAACTAAGTTTTGTAGAAATTTAACCTAATTATAATAATTAACTAAATTTTATAAAAGTTAACTAAGTTTTATAAAATTTAATAAGTTTATAAAAATAACTAAATCAATAAAAATTAATTGAGTTTTCTAAAAAATAACTAAGTTTGTAAAAATAACTAGGTTAATAACTAAGTTAGTAAAAATCCAACCATTTGTGTACATATGAATTATTCTACACACACATGTGTATAAAAACCCATGTATAAAATATGTGTGGTATAATATGTGCGTGCGAAAGATTGAGTTATTCCAAGTATTTTATCACACAAATCGTGCATGCGTGTGCGAAAGTGTTTATTCAGTTTCATAAAATTTTGTGTAAACATCTGATTAGCATGCACAGTTTATGTTAAGAAAGCACATTAGGCAAAAATTATTACTTGACGCTTACTTTTTATTAAGATTGTTATCCCATTAGACGAAAACCAGTAGAACATTGTTTTCACCACAACTTAAGTTATGATAGTTGGAAAAGGGAGGAAAATGCCTAATTTTTCCACCAAATGCATGGTGGGTATCCATGACATCAAAGGCAAGAAAATCACAAGAAACAAAAAAACCCAAAAAATAATTATATAATCCCATCAATGGGGATTTTCATTTTTTTTGTTTGACCTAACAGATATGTTTATCACATTCTTATTGTTTGCAACTATTGATGAAAATCATCCTTCAAAACATAAGCATGGACATTATCCTTTTTAATCATATTATAATAGTGTTGCAATATAAAACGAAAACTTATACATTGGTTAATTCTTTTGTTGTTAAATGACACTTAAGCATGGTGACAGCTTTGTTGCTTGCCTTCCACCTAATAAAATATAGCTTAAACTTATACTGTCCCTTGTGTTACTCTATTCATATAAAATCATGAGTTTATTTCCTGTGCATTCAGCATGTTGAGATATTTGAATTTCCAAGTAGAATGTTAATGTTCCACTCATATTCTTTGCATTTTCTTTTATAAAAACTGTATATACACACGTATGTGCACACGCATGCACCCTCGCACACACACATATTATAAAATAGATAATAGCTTAACACTAACACCATAGGGGAAACAAATTTCCTCCTCCTAACTAGCATTCATGGAAAAAGTATGAGTAAAATCTTATTTAGTTTACCAGTGAAATGCAGAAATATATCATTTATGGGAAATTCAAATATTCAAGGTTGGGAATAAATTGCATAATTTTTAAATTTCAAACATGTAAGTTGATTCTTTGATTTATCTACATTAATGTAGTCACCTAAGTTGCATCATAAGTTAAATATTTATTAGGCTTAAAGATATTGATGTTTTCAATGTTTGAAAACTCTGATTATCTTAATAATCAATATAATGTTTGCTTGTGGGTAAGTAACATAAATCTTGCTACAGGATACTCTAGTATTACTTATTGGTAGAATGGAAAAAATATTGTGTATAAATGAATTGATCGGTTTGATCCTCTTGCCTAGGAAATTGATAAATCTCCTGGCTCAGTCAGAACTGTGGCATGGCTTCACAAGGACCATGCAATTTTAAGTTCATGTACTGATATGGTAGGTATGAGATATATATTTATGTTTTTCCTTTTTCTTTTCTAGTTTTTGCACTTGATTTCCTTTTATGATCTACTATTATGTTTTGCATTTCCTTTTCTCTTCCATTTCTTGCACAGTTAAGTGTAACTGAAGTTTCATGATATTTCAGTCATAAAAAAGTAAAACATATCTTATTAGTATATCTGTTAAACTTTGTTATTATGTTAATTAAGCACTTATTTTTGGTTGTAAAACTACATTTTGTCAACCCATAATAGGCTAAACCGGCATGTAGCGCTTAGTTGACTAGTTTAATTGGCAACCGATCTTATTAACAAATAATAATAATAATAATAATAAAGTATCCATTTTATGGTAGGCTAGGTATAAGGTAATCATCAACATAAACATGTTACATAGGCGTCACATTTGATCCTAGTTTATTTTTTCTTCACGTAGCAATCAAGACACACACGCACGTTACCGAGTCTATTTTTTTTACAATATCTAGCCATTTGTTGCTCACCAATGTAGTGTCTATATGGTTGTTTTTTATCATTGAAAACATGTATATGATATCTTCAAATATCGGAGAAGTACCTTCCAAGCAAGTTTGTGGAGAAGTACCTTCCAGGAAAGTTTGCTCCTGCAAGCCTGCACGAGGCAAGCTTACTGGTGCAAGCTTTTTTAGTATGCATTAATGTATTGTCATGCTTACATTAATGTATTGTCTATCGATGTTTATACATGTTTGTTTTCAGTATGTATCATTTTGATTAGCTACAGTTGTATGTATTGTTACTTTTTGTCACAAATATTTAAATGCTTAATACTCCGTGTATGAAATATTATGGATATATATAATTTGTGGTTTGGTTATGACTCTATTTGATTACGTATATTACAATGTGATAAGTGTAGTTTTTTGTATCCTTATAATACATTAGTTGAAATAAATTTAGTAGAACTGAAAATTGTAAGCGTGAATGTATACGGCAGTAAAAAAATGCAATGGAATTTTTTTTACAGCGTTTTAACTATGCTACGAAAAGAAAATTTGTTACAGCTTTCATATACTATAGCATTATGCTAGTAATATACAACATATTTTGGAAGGATTAAACAATTTTCATTGCAAAAAACAATGCTACAATAGATAGTAATGAATTTTCTATAGCGTTTCAATATGCAATAAGAGGTTGACATAATATTTCCACAGCGCTTTTAGATGCTATAGTAACATGGCATGTCAACATATTATAGAAATTAAATGATGCCATAATTTTTAGCATCATAAAAGTCAACTCTATATAAAAGTTCTATTGCAAGCTTCAAAACGCTATAGAAAAGTGTTGTACCGATACGTCTAGTCTAAGATGGCAACAAAAACGCTGTAAAAGTCTATTTTCCATTGCAATTTTGAAACGCTATTGTATCTATCACTTATTACGACTTGTTGATCTATAGCTTTTATAGAATCGCTCTAGAAGGCTTTAATAGCAGTTTTTAAATGCTATAAAAAGATCTGTTTGTTGTAATGTAAAATCTTTGGAATGATTTAAGCAATTTGGAAATGTTTAAGAATTGTTTTGGAAATTTTATTAATTGGGATCTTATAATAGAAAATAATTATACATCTTAATAATTAAGGATCATTATATCAAAGAAAATAAATAGATTTCCGTAAGCCATAAAAATTGTGTATTTTGAATTTTTGTAAGTGTTGGGGAAGTTAATTTACTATCTAATAAAAGGGCATTTGAAAATATATATATTGAAGTAAAGGAGAAAAATATTTTATTTGGAATTGTAATTTATTGAATTTAAAAGAGAAAATTAAGTTAAAAGGAATCGAATTTTATTTTTAGTGGGCCTAAATGAAACCCTTGCCCATTTCAAAATAATTATGAGAAGTTCCTTCTCATTTTTCCCACTTCAAACAACTTGTATGTACAAAGTTTTTGGAAGAACTGAAACTAGGGTTTATGTCCTTTTCCCAATTAAGTCAAAGATTGCAACTTTAAAATACAAGGAAAATTCAGAAATTTATAGAAAATCAAGGTATGTTATTTCATCCCTTATTTATCTTCTAGCACCAACAATTTTATGAGCAAACTTTGAACCATTTTGTGTTTGTTATGTTATTGGGTTCTAGGGCTACTGTAAGTGAAGGAGCAAGTTATATTTCAACTGAGAAATCGCTAAGGAACTTAGAAATTAGGTGTGTAACCCTCACAACTCTCTTTAAATCTGGTTGCAGGTTTATAATGTTATATTAAATTGATTTTTTCTAGGGATGAAAGAATTGTTTTGCTATGTTTTGATTTAATGCCTATTGGAAATGTTAGTTAAATATATATCTGATAAACTAGTTGCTTGCATGCTTGTATATTCCATACTAGGAAATTAATCTAAAGGATCGTCATTGGAGATCGATGAACGTCGATCATGGTGGGTTCCTGGAGCCAAGTTAGCTCTAGGAAATATCACCACCTGTCGACCAGTGATGCTCTACCGATCCACTGGTGGGTGATACCTAAAGCTAGCTTGGCTCCAGGCAACCCTCTTTTTTTGGTCGATAATTCCCCCATGGCCGTTGATTTGTTTGCTCTTCTTAATGTTGATCGTTCGCTGTGATTTCGGAAGATATATTGCACTATATTCTTGTAGTATTCTCAACTAATAAATTATTAAATATGATATATGAATATATAATTAGTAATATTTTATAAATCAATCAATGAATCAAATTTTCATTGTTCTTAAGCAACTATGTATATATTGTACATTTTGCTTTTAAACTATATTTTCGGCCTAGTGTAGCAATAGATAAACCTGTATTTATATGCATGTGTGAGTGTGTGTATATTTTTTTTAAACAATAAAAAGAGTGTTTATAGATATTAAAATATGTTATACATACATACATACATACATATATATATATATATCTCACATTTTGAAAACAATTCCAACTATAGTAGAAGGCTAAACTATAACTTTATAAACAATTTTCGTCTTCTTTTGTTTTATCGCTTCATGCTTTTAGCTATGCACATTCTTTTCGAATTTTATGCCCTTCAAAACAATGCTTGCTCGTAAATTATTACTTCTATGGGATGAGAAATATAATGAAACGACGTAGTAAATTGAGTGGTATGGGATATTCGGTGTCACTTCTTCAGTTGAATATTAGATTATTTGAGTGAGTGAAATTTACAAGCTTATAGTAAATACTCTAGCAACACCAAGTGGTATGAGTCATGTAGTGTTACCTTAGTGATTTTTGTTCGATAGTATGTAACACTTCATAATTGAACTATATATCAAGGGAAATATTCTTTGTCCACTGCTTTCTAGTTTCAAAAGTGCATATCAACTGTTTGACCTTGTAGGCTAGACTACGGGGTCGCACCCCAAGTCGTGGTATCCATGTCAGTGATAATATCCATGTTAGAGATAGCTCAAACCACATAAAGGCCAAAACTCAGTAGCATGTGCACCCTTGTGTTATGAGGATCGGTATATAATGATTGTAGGGGTTTATAGGTGTCAGTCCTCCCTAAACTCCTGGACGTTGTCTTTTAAGTCTCCCCTTGGAATAGAGCATCTCGCACTAATAATAATTTCCCACATAATCAAGAAACTAATAAGATCTACTATACAAATTCTATACTTGCTTTTTGTTAGACTTTTGTGTTAATTAAAAGTTATATAGCTTTATGTTTGATATGTGTTGCTGTCATGCAATCTTATGTTTGATTAGATTCTTTTCTTGCTATGATAATTGTTGATAATCATAGTATACTATATGACATCATGATTTGGTATTGATATATCTTATTGAATGTGACATGTTTACATTTATTTCCATATCTTATGCATTGTACGTGCTTAGTGGGTGATCTCACTTGATTATATTTAGAGAGAGTCTAACCCGTTTATTATTTGTTTATACTGGGTTAGGCCGAGAATTGACAGGTTTAAGGACTCAGTGACTATGTTCATGACTAGTTTAATCCATGGCATTATATATGTATGTATGTATCTGTATGTATGCATGCATGTATGTATATATGTATGTAACTGGGCTTGTCATGTTAGATATGGACATGTAGTCTATGTAGTGTTTGAGATAGAGACTCATTTTGATGTATATATTCTTTTGAAATCTATGTAGTACTTGTATTGTATTGTATTTTCTATGACGACATGTGATTCTATGTTCTGGAATGTATTATGTATTGTTTTGGTTTATGTTAGCCAACGTGTCTATTGCTTTGTGCCGAGAATAATCATGCAAATTTATTATTTCACAATCTAAAGGTAAAGCATGACAGTGTTAGCCCAAAATAATATACATGATGGTCGCTTCTAACCAGCATTATTCACCGTATTACCTGACAGTATTACTTAATTCAATATTCTCGAATAATATAGGTATAGAGTTGAGGCAATACAGCTTGGTATCAAAGCAAGTTCATAAAAATATATAATATAAGGAACACATTTCTTAGGCCTAGGCAGACTTAGAGCCCGTCCCTTGGGGGATGTGATAGATTAGACCTTTTTTCTAATAGTAAGTAGTATACATTTACTAAGAGAATTATGGGATGTATTTGTACGATTTCATCCTTATATTGTCATTAATGTTATAAGGTGATTCTTAACTGGAACCTAATCTATGTGGCAGAGTGAGTTATGGCTGGAGGTAGAACTACTCGCTTTGATTCTGGACCATGTAGTGGTCCCATCCTAGAGTGGGTATTTATGACCACTTAGCAGATTATGGGGTTGATTCGGAGTGTGCAACCATACAGCGCAGCCGCTGCCCTCTTATTCAAGGGTCAAGTTTCACTTGTATGTGTAGCGACTTTGCGCATCTAGGAGAGAAGAAGTTTAAAGGGACAGAATGAGTTATAGGAGTCCAAGCTTGGTTGATGACATGCGGAAGGTTTTTTACTCGCATGGAGCATTATGATATACATAGAGTGCAAGTGGCTTCGAGTTAGCTTCAGGATAAAGCACTTGATTGGTATGGTTTGCTCGTTGGAGAGAATGATGAGACCACTCTATTATGGGAGCAGTTTAGATCTCATTTCGAGATGAAATTTCTGCCTGAGGCGGAGAAGGCAACGCTTGCTCAAAGATTTATATACCTTAAATAAGGAGTGTCTTCTAGTTAGAGTATGTAGCAACTTTTAAATCACCATTGAAGTATAGCGTGGAGCTTATTGGTACACCCTTGAGAAAGAACTAAACATTTGTGCATGGTTTGAGAAACCTCTTAAAGAAATCACTTTTGACTCAACTCGACATCCTGTTCGAGAAGCTAGTTAATAGTGCTCTTAGACTGGAGGAAGCCAAGAAGGACGGTAGTGATGAAGCCCCTTGATAAAAGAAGGATTTTAATCAGAAGAAGAAGTCTGTTAGGAAGTTTTAAGCTAAATTTCATAATAAGAAGCAGAAGATGAAGGAGTCGAACTCCAAGGGACAGAAGAAAGATCAGGCTAAATGTTTCAACTGTAGAGTCAAGGGACATTATGCTAAAGAGTGCACCAAACCTCGTTCTGCAACTCCAGTCTCATCTCATACATGTCATTATTGTAAGAGAGAAGGTCACCATGTTTTAGATTATACATTTTTAGCTCAGAAGCAAAAAGGAGGGAAACTGAATGCAGTCGAGTCTCCTGGAGATTTTCAGCGGTAGAAAGGTACCACACCTTTTATTCTAGAAAGTTGCATCTTATTCCATGGCTATTCTATTTGGGTTCTCCTCCACATGAGAGCATCGCACTCGTTCGTGTCAAAGGACTCGCAAAGAATTGTTTATTGCATGTTGTATGCTTGGTGTATTCTTTTAGGATTGCGAATCCTATCGGTGGGTACGCAACTCTCGGTTTATTCTGTAAAGACTAAGAGATTGTTTTTTTATGGATGACTTTTTTTTGCTGATTTGTATGTTATTCCATACTTTGTTTCACATTCTTTGTCCTAAACGTGTTACCCATTTGAAACATCCTTCTTCTATTAATCGACTTTCTTTAGCTCTGGAAGAAGTCGATTCAAGTATGAATATATCTCTTTTTGCTATAGTCTCGCGATGATGAGGAAATAAGTAATATTCCCATTGTGTGTGATTCCCTTGATGTCTTTGAGCCTATTTCTGGAATGCCTCCTAAGCGAGCAATTGAATTCCATATTGATTTGATTCCCACTTCTCAGGTTATTAGTCATCCTTCTACTCGAATGTCGACAAAGGAGAATGAGGAGTTGAAGAAGCAGTTAGCTGAGCTCGAGGTAAAGCATCTTGTTTGGTTAAGTAGTTCACCTTGGGGAGCAGCCACTATACTTGTAAAGAAGGCCGAAGGCACACTAAAATTGTGTATGGATTATAGAAAATTAAATGAGCCCACTATCAAGAACAAAGTATCCCTTGCCCTGAATCGTTGATATGTTTGATCAGCTTAGTGGCGAAAAAGTCTTTTCTCAACTAGACTTAGCGATCGATTTTCATCATTATGTTGCCAAAGATAGTATCCCTTTTATAGCTTCTAGAACTCATTATAGTTCATACGAGCAGCTTGTCATGCCATTTTGGTTGACAAACGCACCTGCGTATTTTGTCGACTTAATGAATCGTGAATTTCAAGAATTTCTTAACAAGTTTGTGCTTGTTTTCATTGATAATATCTTAACTTATTCTTATCTTGAGGAAAAGAATGACAAGCATCTTCGTATTGTGTTAGGAACCCTTCGTAGTCATCAACTTAAAGCTAAGTTCTATAAATTCCACTTTTGGCAGAAACAAGTGTAGTTTTTTAAGCCATGTCGTCTCAGATGCCAGAATTTCGGTCGATCCCACTAAGATCAAAACGATCCAAAATTTGAAAAGGCCAAAGAATGTGATGGATGTGCATAGTTTCTTTGGATTAGCTAGTTATTATCGACGATTTATTAAAGACGTTTCTAAGATCGCTCCCCTGCTTATAATTTTGACCATGAATAGAGTGAAGTATGTTCGGTCCGAGAAGTATGAGCTAGCATTTCAAAATATAAAAGATCCACTGACTCACACTCCTGTTCTCATTGTTTCTAAAGGGAATCAAAAATTGGTTGTGTATACTGATGCGTATGGCTCTGATCTTGCTGCGTTGCCTATACAGAGAGACATGGTAGTTGCATATGCTTCGCGACAGTTACAATCGAATGAGGTCTGCTATCCAATTCATGATCTCGAGCTTGCAGCTATTGTTTTCACACTTAAATGTTGGCGTCACTATTTTGGGTGAGAGGTTTGTTCTATACACAGATCATAAGTCATTGAAATGTCTCTTTTCTCAGAAGGAGCTTAATATGCATCAACAATGGTGTTTGGAGTTCTTGGCAGCTTATGATTTCAAGATTCAGTACACTCCAGAGAAGGTGATAGATTAGCTGATGCACTTAGCTATGAATACCAGGCTGTTGTTTCTCTACTGTTAGCGGAGTGGAAAGACCTAGAGACACTTTCCTTATGCTAAGTGAGGGATCTAGATCTGTCATTGAGATTAGATGATGTGTTAGCTAGCTTGGAGGCCAGACCTTCTATGTTAAATTAGATTATGGAAGCTTAGAAGCATGATCCAGAGCTTATGGGGCTTGTTTGGAGTCTTTCAAATAATAACACAATTGAAACGGTGAGGGAGTTTGGAGTCGATGACCATGGTTATGTTCGAAGACAAGATAGACATGTTGTGCGTGATGTCGATAATATTTGGAAGGACTTGTTAGAGGAGTGCCGTTGCTCCAAAATATACTATTCATCATGCTAGTAGTAAGCTATATGCTGACATGAAGCGATTATACTATTAGGAAGGAATGAAGCGAGATATTGCTCAGTTCATTAGTCTTTGTGTGACCAACCATATTGTCAAGGCAAAACACCAGAGGCCAAGTGGTCTTCTTCATCCTTTGGATGTTCTGTTATGGAAGTGGGATCAGGTAATTGTGAACTAAAGAATACGATGAGTTCGTATCTATATCTCACATTGAATTGATTTAGTAAATCGAATCTTTTTTGCTTTTGCAGGTCTGTATGGATTTTGTTGGTGGATTACCTCATTCTAAATATAAGCATGATAGTTTATAGGTAATAGTAGATCGACTGACCAAGTTATCTCATTTCATTGCTATGAAATCGAATTGAATTGATTCTCAGTTGGCTAGGCATTATGTTAAAGAAGTGAGTAGGTTGCATGGTGTGCCTAGTGCCATAGTTTGTAACTGGGACCTGCTATTTACTAGTGGATTCTAAAAGAGACTTCAATCGGCATTAGGGATGAAGCTTAATCTAAGTTCCACCTCCTCAGTCAGATGGATAGATTGAACGTGTGAACAAGATTTTAGAAGATTTGCTCTTCTTGAGCTTTGGATTTCGGTGGTAACTGGGAAGATCACATTTATCTAGTTGAGTTCGCCTACAATAACAGCTTTCAGTCAAGTATTAGAATGGCCTCTTTCGAAGCCTTATATGGTAGACCATGTAGTTCCCCTTCTTATGGGCTAGAGTCTGGAGAGAAGGTTGTTTTATGGTCGGATTTAGTTAGAGAAGCGTTTAAGAAAATTGATGTTATCAGGCATAGAATGAAAGAAGCCAAGAATAGGCAAAAGTTCTATGCAAATTCAAGGAGGAAGGACTTAGATATTTGTATTGGTGATTTGGTTTTCATTCGTGTCTCCCTGAAATAGAGAGCAATGCATTTCGGTCTATTTGGGAAGTTTGCTCCTCGTTTTATCAGACCATACTCAATCATTGAATATATTGGCAAGGTTTCTTACCATGTTTCTTTACTAGCTCATGTTTCTGAAATAAATTGTGACATCCCGAAATTTCAAGCGATATCAATTTAATAATTTATATTAAATATTAAATTGATTATTGAATTATAAGATTTGAATCGATATTTTTCTTCTGATAAAAATCTGATGGGTGATTTTATCTGTAAAACCCAATAAATTATTTTCTATTTATTTATATATATTGGTATATATCGTAGATAGGGAAACTCGGTTTCAAATTTAACTGATGAACTTTGTTTTCAATTTCTATTATATATATTTTCTAGTGATTTGGAAAATTTATAATTTATTTTAAATTATACCTTTTAAAGCTATTAAATAAATAATTATATTGTTTTAAATACTTAGATAGATGTTTAAATTGTTTTGAACTATTTCTAACTTTGATTTAAATTTATATTTATTTACAAAAGGATTTTTATTTCCTTTTCTTTTAAAGTATAGCTTGTTAAATTATAGTTCATATATATATATATGTTTTAAATTGAATTTTTGTCAAACGATACCTTACTATATTTTAAAATAAGTAGCTATAGTAAAAATACAATTTCTTTTATGAATAATTTCAAATTGATTAAATGTATAATTTATTTTAAATAACGTTAAAGGTGAAAATAACAAGTTAACAATATTACAGATGAAACAAATACAGGAGAAACTTTATCGTTTTGTAGATTATAAATATAAATATACTTGTTGAAATAACAAGTTAGCAAGGAAAAACAAGTAATAAAACAACAACAAAATAAATACCAAAATGTAAACTTTGGTAAGGCAATAAGTAAAAATATATATATTAGTAAATTCCATAGTTTTGTAAATAATAAAACAAATACATTTTATAATCAACAAAATATTAAAAACAATAATACAAATGAAACGAATACATGAGATAAATATTTTAGTTTTGTAAACTATAAATCAAATACACTTTAAAATCAAACAATATGCTAGAGTAACATTTACACTACCTCATCAAACAAGAAGATATAAAATATAAGAATGATTTTCCAACCCCTAATAAATGATCTGCATAAAAACAAATAATGGTTCGAATAGGATGTATACAAGCAAACTTAAGAGAATATGAACCAAAAGCAAAGTAAAGGTATGTTGCATGTACCTTGTATTGCTGGTGGCTTGTAATCCAAGTCTCAAGCAAGAATAAAAATATACAAATAAGTGTAAAATGGGACATAAGGTACAAACATTTAATGTCTTCATTTATTAGCAGCATACAAGTCTATTCGAATTTGCATAAAGATGTTATTTCAGCCACCAAACTATAAAAAATCTCTGACCCTAAAATAAAAAAAAAAAAAATATAAACCCTGTAAACTGTTTTAAAACTTCAACCTGAAAACTACTTTCCTTATCACCTTTTCATTTCCATTCGAGCTATATACAAACTAAGATGGAACTTTCATTTAAAAACTTAAACGAGATTTCATTTAAACATCATCAACCAGCAACTTAACACAACAGAAAAACAGGATGATTGGCAAGAAGATTTAAAGGAAAACATTTTTTCCAGTTCTTCAAATTCAAACTTAGTTCAAACATGGATGCTCTGTTCTTCTTCTGCAAAGCTGTGAGTAACAATAACTTTTAAAAAACTTAATTATCTGTTTGGTTGCATGATCACATCCAGAAAATAAGTATGCTATGGATATATATAAATAAATTCTTGAGTATATATGTGAATGTTTATATTGGTGTGCATGTCTGTAATATCTCTGTTCCCAGTTTCAAGCTCAGTTTTAATTTAAAATCTATATCTCTGGACCTAGTCACTAATATGGTTTAAGTTATAAACAATAAAAGTTGTTTCATCATAGATCGATGTTTTAAAATTTAATTAAGTTAAAGTTAAACTTGGAAAATCTCTGGAAATTAAAAACGACAGTCCAAACTGAATATTAGTGGAAATTTAAACACTTAAATTTATTATTTCAGGTATCTAATCTGAAACATTAACTAAAAACTTGATTTTTAAAAGAGGAATCGAATATTTTAGTTAAGTTTTTAGTTTGCATATCTAGTTTGAACAGAAATGGTGGTTTGGGAAAATTCTGGTGATCCAAGTGAATGGGGAAGTTGGGGTTCTTCCTGGGGGTGAGTAGATGATCGGAGATATGGGGAAAAATGCCTGATGGTGATGTATTTCACTATGGCGACAGCGGTGATGGATTCTGGTCAGGAGCCCTAAATTTTGGTGTGCTTGTTGTGTTGGATCGTACGCTTACTCGGGTTGATCGAGTTCAACCAAAATCGAGGGGATGGTAGCAGGAAGGTTGGCGATGGTGTGGCAGGAGTTTCGGAGTCGCTGATGGTCGGAGTGTCGTGGACGAGGTGGGTTCCAGACTTCCGATGATGGTTCCAGTTTGGGTGTATTAGCTTGAATTCGATTTCGACTCTAGAATGATGATCTGAAGATCGTAGTAGGAGCGAGAGTGATTGCCGACTTGAGGAGATCGACGTTGATGGTCGGCGTCGACCGTGTAGTTGCTGCACGTGCACAGAGTCTGTTACCTGATGATGTTTGTTTTAGTTTTGGTACTCGAGAAAACCTCTAGGCTGCTCGAAGCAGTAGGACGGATTGCTCGGGGAAGAAGGGTTGTAACTCGAAGCATGTTTGGGTGGCATTTGGTTGTTCTGTGTTTCCAGGTTTTATAGGAACCTGAATTTCAGTTTTTAAAATTTTTAAACCTGAAGCTTTTAAATGTAGGAAAGGGTTTAAACCCAGTTTTAAAATTCAAGTTTGAATTTTAGAATTCAGGTTTAAATTTATAATCTCAGTTTTGAAAAAAATAAAATGAATCTAAGTTTAAACTTGAATTACTAACTCTTTTAAATGGAAGTAGATTAAATGTTTAAACTGAAATTTTTTAAATGTGAGCAAGTTTGAAGTTGGATTCAAATCTGGAAAATAAAAGGATTAAATTTGAATTTTAGTTTTAAATTTAAAAGAAGTTTTAAATTTAAAGGTTTAAACAACTTTAAATGTTAGGTGAAAATTTATTTGAATCTGAAAATGAATTTGGTATATACACTTATAAATTTACTTTTATAAGTCAAGTACTTCTTTTCCATAAATTTTAAAGAAAGATTTTTAAATTATTTAAAACTTTGTTTAAGTTTAAATGGTATTCACTTTAAATTTAATGAAATTTTAAAACAAGTTCAAAAGTAATTTGTTCCAAATGTATTTATTAAGGACAAATTAGTCATAATTAAGAAATGTTTTATCTTAAAATTTAATTAAGATTTAACGATTTGAAATTAATAGAATTAGTAAGGTAGTTAAGAAGTAATTAGTTAATTTAATTAATTATTGATTAGGGATTAATAAATAATGGGTTAAAGGATTAATCGATTTGTAATTATGATCATTGATTAAATTTTAATTAATGATTTAAGGATTTTTAATTAAGTGATTAAGTTAAAATCAAAGAAAATTAATTAAATATTAAGGATTAAATTAAGTTTCAGTTAACCCTTAATTAGAAATTAGATTTTAATTTAGGGATAATTAAAGATAATTTAATTTGTGATTAACAAGAGTTAATCTAAGTTAATTACTTAATGAAGTAATTAAAGAATGGTTAATAAAGGTCATTAACCAAGAGTATCTAATAATTAATTAATGTGGTTAAATTTAAATAATTAATTAGATTAATAAATTTAATGATAATTACTTGTGAATTGTTTAGGTATAACTACTTAATAAAAGCAATTAAGGAATTAATTACTTAATGTAATTAATTGAGTTTAAGGGGATTAGTTTGAATTAATTAATTAAGTTTAATTAATTTTGAACACTGAATGATTTGATGATAATTACCTAATGTAACTAATGGATTGGAAATTACTTAGTGAAGTAAATAATTTTGTTAATTACATAATGTAATTAATGGAAGATTTTTTAAGAATGGAATTTATTTGAGTATAATTACTTAGTAGTTAATCAAGGGATTAATTGTGATAATTAATTAAGGAGTAATTAATTTATGTAATGAAGTAATTTAAAGTAATTAATTACTGAGTTGGATTAACCAAGATTGATTAATAATTGTGGATTAATTTAGATTAATTTCTTAATGTAATTAATTTAAATAGAATAATTAATTAAATTATAATTAGGGATCATTAAATTATATAATTAATGATATAATTAAGGATGGATTAATTAGGATTAATTAATCAATAATAAGTAATTTTGAGTAATTAATTAATTATAATTAATTAAGGATAAATGTAATTAATTATGGTTAATTAATAGATAGAGTAATTAAAGGCTAATTACTATATTTGGTATAGATAATTAATTTGTGAAATTAATTAAAGGATAATTACTTAAATGTAATTAAAGGAAAATTAATCCAGGATGGGTAATTAAGATGGAAATCAGAGAATGATTAATTAATGGATTGGAAATTAATCAATGGTAATGTAAGCAAGATTTAAAATGATGAAATAATTAATTTAATTTACTTTAAATTAATTAGAGATAAGGTAATTAATTTAATTCATTTTAAATTAATTATAAATGGTGTGATCATTAATCCTTGCTTATGTATGATGTATGATTGATATTGATATCCCATTGATTGATTTTAATCTCAGATATGAGATGAGTAGTATTTGTTGTGATATGGATGTTTGATTGAAGTGTGATGATGATATAGTTTACTCATATATGCTGATATGTGTATCATCTATCTGTGATATTGGGATTTATCTATCTGTGTTACTATAGATAATAAATTGGAATTGTTTTAACTTTAAAACAACTTGGCCTTAAAAGACACGTTTTGGATTTCGATGAGACCGGGATCGGGTTTCCGTATACCGGGATTCTTGGTCTGGAGACCCGAATACCACATCGATCCAAAATAACGTTAGGTCGTGAAATTCAAATGGAGCAAGTGAAGACTCGAGGTATAAGAACTATACGTCAGTATAACTCTGTGGGTGATTCCGTAATGAGTTTGACGGGGATAGTACTTATAGATTCGAGATGGTGATTCAGAATGCAAGGGTTATTGTCGTTAACTCTGAGGGTGATTCCAATACGAGTGTAACGAGATAATGCCTTCGGTTTCGTTCGAACCCGGAACGAACTTGTATGGATTGAATGCTTTCAGCACATCGTCAGGTGGACGATGAGCATTCTAAGTGATGAGTTCTATTCAGGTAATCGTAACCTCAAGCCTCATCAATCGGGAATGGCTAAAACAGGGGAGGTGCAGCAAGGCTTCGTGGGTAGCCCCTACTTGAGAGCGAGATATACCCCTGTCTAGATGTCCCTTTTTATTTTTTGGCTGTGTGGGCAGTTTTGAGCTCCAGCTGCCGGGGTTGTCTTGTTTGGGACTGTCCAGTAAGGGATGGTTCCGGCCTTGTGTTGCAGGGGAGCGGGCGTACTCCTCGGTACGGTGATCTAGGCCACGTACTGTGACGGGCGGTACCCCAGTAGCCCAGCCATTGTATGGAATCCAATCTCCAATAAGCGCCGTACGTTTTGATTGTGCCCAACTATGTTGAAATGTGAGATGTAAGCATTTCAGCTATTTCTGTATTTTACTTGAAAACCCTAGACACTATTATAATATCACTGAATTTCCTATCAAATGTTTTAGTTAGCGTAAGGTAAAAAATTACCCGTGTTTATTTGTGGGAAGTCTTACGTGATACCTTTGTTTTCAAATGATTTTCAAAGTTAAACAACTTTAACCCTGTTACTCATACCAGACCCATGTATGACCCGAAGTTTATTTCTGTTTTTCATAAACTCTCGGGTACCCAAATTTTTACGGGTAGTCAAGGGATTCAGGTTAGCATTGACGAATTCTGGAGGAGCAATGGAGCAGGAGGCTTCAGCGTGTAGATATATATATCGGTTCCGCTATGTCAGTGTTTATTTTTATTTTCCGCTGTGTTGTATCTCTGTGATGTGTGAGTTGTATTAACTAGACAGGTGTTTATAACTGTCTAGTATGTGATGTATTGTCTGTGTACTCTGATGTATATGATACTATGTAATATTTATGTGATATATTATATTTTATTCGTTCCGCTGTTGAGATTCTGATGTTGTTTCTTCTTCTTCTATTTCTTTTCTATTTTCTCACCTCTTTCTTTCCTTCAAAACGATACGATTTCCTGGGCGTAGGAAGCCGGGTCGTGACAGTTGGTATCAAAGCATTAGGTTGAGTGAATACCTAGGTTCTGGAGTGGTGTCTATCCTGAGAGAGCGTACTTGTAATTTTTATCTATATATATATATATATATATTTATATATTTCTACCTATCTGTTGGATTACCTGTTCGGGTTTTCCAATATAAGTATAAAGGTAGATAGGGTGGTGGAGTGTGTAAAACGACTACCAATGGTAGAATTTGTTGAGGTTGGAAGTGTATCTGTCGAGGCGGTAGACCCAATACTATCTCGAGTGATTTTGTTGTGGTGTAAGGATATCATTTATCTCTGAAGGTAACCTGTTAAGGGTTCAGAGTTCATCATTGAATTATAGTTGGATGAGCTAGAGATGGATCTATCGGTTGGACAGAAGCAAGTGATGATATCTTGGTACCTCAGAGTGTAGTAGCTGTGTGATGAGACACAGTGACTATGGATGTCTCCGAAGATGTTTCTTTGGAACAAGTTAACGAAGTGTGTCTGATTAGATATTGTGGCTGTGTTCAGCAGGATGTTTCTGTTGGTTTGAGGTCCGAGTCTCTCGAGAAGATTCTAGATTAGAAGTTTATGGGCATCTGGGTCAGCAGAGTGACTCAGGGTGTTCTGTGTGTTGGCAAGGAAGCTTTCTAGCATAGCAGTAGATTTCAGAAACAGCAGAGTGAATCCATTTCTTCGATGGGTTGGCTGCATAAGTGTATGCTGTTCTGATTAGTAAAGAGAGAGCAGTATTATTGGATTAAGCTGAGTTGATCGCAAAAGTGACTTGCGATAGCTTGAGTGTTCTCTGGTGTTTTGGATTTTCTGGATGTCTTCAGGAATTCAGAGTTTTGCTAACATCTGGAGATTGAGTTTGTATCGACTGGATTTCAAAAGTGATACTGATGGTTCAGCTTAGTAATAGGATGATTTGAGTTTGGTGAAGCAGCTCAGTTTTGGAAGAACTTCGGGGTTTTCTTTATGGATCTGTTGAATCATACCTTTGGGATGTGTTGTCTGGTCTGTGCTTGATTCTATCATCAGCATTCTCATCTGTTTCAGATCAGAGTAGCGCAGTGGAAGCATGGTGGCAGTATTTTAGTGTGGAAGCAATTGGATATTGCAATGTTGGATTAGAGAGTTTCTGCAGGAAAAATTTTCAAGATCTGAGGCCAGATTGGAGTGTATTTGTTTATCTTTTCCAGATGGGAGAAGTGTGATATGTTTTTATTTATTTTGAGATCGAGTTGTTGTTCCGAGTTTTGGTTGATCTTGGAGGGATCATTTTGATGATTGTTTTTGGTCCAGTTGTTTCTGGAAGGCATCAGCAGGGATGAGCTGATCAGGAAAGATGTAGGCGGCCCAGGATCGACCGAGAAATTTTGTGGATAAGAATCGGAGATTTGATTTTGGATAAGTGATTGATCTTCAGGAGTGAATTGTCAGTTTGGATAACTGGGATTCGACGTGTTTCACGTATCTCTGAAGGAGTACGTGAATGAGTTATCTCTGGTTATAGAACCAGCAGTTCAGGGAGTTTGGTTGTTGAGTTAGACTTGTCTGTAGTCTGATATCCTGTTTTGTTTTGTAGATCTAGATGTGTGTAGCTTAGTAGTATTGATTGTTTGGATTCTATAGAGCGAGTAACCCGGTATTTATACTCGGGGAAACTCGAGGAAATTCTATCCAGTATTTTGTCTGGATAGTTAGATTTATTTGATTGGATGATTGATTGCTATGGCTGTTAGTATATATTGATGATATATGTTTGTTTTAAAATTAAAACATTAATGAGATTATTAAATTACCTTTGTTTTAATTTCGGGGACGAAATTCTTTTAAGGGGGGAGGAATGTGACATCCCGGAATTTCAAGCGATATCAATTTAATAATTTATATTAAATATTAAATTGATTATTGAATTAGAAGATTTGAATCGATATTTTTCTTCTGATAAAAATCTGATGGGTGATTTTATCTGTAAAACCCAATAAATTATTTTCTATTTATTTATATATATTGGTATATATCGTAGATAGGGAAACTCGGTTTCAAATTTAACTGATGAACTTTGTTTTCAATTTCTAATATATATATATTTTCTGGTGATTTGGAAAATTTATAATTTATTTTAAATTATACTTTTTAAAGCTATTAAATAAATATTTATATTGTTTTAAATACTTAGATAGATGTTTAAATTGTTTTGAACTATTTCTAACTTTGATTTAAATTTATATTTATTTACAAAAGGATTTTTATTTCCTTTTCTTTTAAAGTATAGCTTGTTAAATTATAGTTCAAATATATATATATATATATATATATATATATATATGTTTTAAATTGAATTTTTGTCAAACGATACCTTACTATATTTTAAAATAAGTAGCTATAGTAAAAATACAATTTCTTTTATGAATAATTTCAAATTGATTAAATGTATAATTTATTTTAAATAACGTTAAAGGTGAAAATAACAGGTTAACAATATTACAGATGAAACAAATACAGGAGAAACTTTATCGTTTTGTAGATTATAAATATAAATATACTTGTTGAAATAACAAGTTAGCAAGGAAAAACAAGTAATAAAACAATAACAAAATAAATACCAAAATGTAAACTTTGGCAAGGCAATAAGTAAAAATATATATATTAGTAAATTCCATAGTTTTGTAAATAATAAAACAAATACATTTTATAATCAACAACATATTAAAAACAATAATACAAATGAAACGAATACATGAGATAAATATTTTAGTTTTGTAAACTATAAATCAAATACACTTTAAAATCAAACAATATGCTAGAGTAACATTTACACTACCTCATCAAACAAGAAGATATAAAATATAAGAATGATTTTCCAACCCCTAATAAATGATCTGCATAGAAACAAATAATGGTTCGAATAGGATGTATGCAGGCAAACTTAAGAGAATATGAACCAAAAGCAAAGTAAAGGTATGTTGCATGTATCTTGTATTGCTGGTGGCTTGTAATCCAAGTCTCAAGCAAGAATAAAAATATACAAATAAGTGTAAAATGGGACATAAGGTACAAACATTTAATGTCTTCATTTATTAGCAGCATACAAGTCTATTCGAATTTGCATAAAGATGTTATTTCAGCCACCAAACTATAAAAAATCTCTGACCCTAAAATAAATAAATAAATATAAACCCTGTAAACTGTTTTAAAACTTCAACCTGAAAACTACTTTCCTTATCACCTTTTCATTTCCATTCGAGCTATATACAAACTAAGATGGAACTTTCATTTAAAAACTTAAACGAGATTTCATTTAAACATCATCAACCAGCAACTTAACACAACAGAAAAACAGGATGATTGGCAAGAAGATTTAAAGGAAAACATTTTTTCCAGTTCTTCAAATTCAAACTGAGTTCAAACATGGATGCTCTGTTCTTCTTCTGCAAAGCTGTGAGTAACAATAACTTTTAAAAAACTTAATTATCTGTTTGGTTGCATGATCATATCCAGAAAATAAGTATGCTATGGATATATATAAATAAATTCTTGAGTATATATGTGAATGTTTATATTGGTGTGCATGTCTGTAATATCTCTGTTCCCAATTTCAAGCTCAGTTTTAATTTAAAATCTGTATCTCTGGACCTAGTCACTAATATGGTTTAAGTTATAAACAATAAATGTTGTTTCATCATAGATCAATGTTTTAAAATTTAATTAAGTTAAAGTTAAACTTGGAAAATCTCTGGAAATTAAAAACGACAGTCCAAACTGAATATTAGTGGAAATTTAAACACTTAAATTTATTATTTCAAGTATCTAATCTGAAACATTAACTAAAAACTTGATTTTTAAAAGAGGAATCGAATATTTTAGTTAAGTTTTTAGTTTGCATATCTAGTTTGAACAGAAATGGTGGTTTGGGAAAATTCTGGTGATCCAAGTGAATGGGGAAGTTGGGGTTCTTCCTGGGGGTGAGTAGATGATCGGAGATATGGGGAAAAATGCCTGATGGTGATGTATTTCACTATGGCGACAGCGGTGATGGATTCTGGTCAGGAGCCCTAAATTTTGGTGTGCTTGTTGTTTTGGATCGTACGCTTACTCGAGTTGATCGAGTTCAACCAAAATCGAGGGGATGGTAGCAGGAAGGTTGGCGATGGTGTGGCAGGAGTTTCGGAGTCGCTGATTGTAACAACCCGAGATTTTATAACAATTAACTATCGTCAATGTGACGCTTAGATTGTTTGTTTAATTCAGCTGGAGTTTTAATTGATTGCGTTTCTTTGAAAAAGTTGTAAAGCAGTTCGGGCTTTAAAATTTATAGAAGCCCATATTTTAGTTTAGAGCTGCCTTATCCAAGGAGATAAAACATCCCTCCCTCCTTCATTTCGAATACCCGACCCACTTCATTTTCTCGTTCCATAACCCTAAGCAAGCGTTCGAAAGAAATTTGAATGGCGGCCACGAGAATCGTCTTTATTCGTTCGTTCAGAAGCTAGGGCTTCGGTCGATTTGGCGTTCGTCTTTTGTCGAATCGAGGGATTACATCGTCTGGTACGCTGCTCCTCGACTAATCGAGTCGCCTCCGCTTCGATCGCTAAAGATTTAGCTTCACTGCCTCGTCGAAAATGGTGAGTGCTCCACTCACATTTAATTCCTTCTCGTGTTATTAGTGTTCGATACCTATGAGCTTTGTTCGTATTTGATTGTTGATTTCGTCATTGGTTTTGTCGACTATTCGACTATGTGGGAAGTTACTGTTTTCTGGTTTGTTTACCTTCTGCGTCTTGATGAGTTGCCGTGATAAACTTCGATTTCTATAAAATTGATTGAATTTGTTTTGTGCTTCAATTTGTGCCTTACCTGAATTTGGCTGGTGATAGGTTGGCTTCGGCATTTAAAATACTCGGCTTTGATGATTTTCAAATGTGAGTGTGGCAATATTATTTTGTTCGACTTGGTTTATATGGTTTACTGTATCTGGTAGTATTTCCATACCGGTTTGATTTTAGTTGCTATTCTATGGCTTCTGCAACCTTCGAACTGCAGTTAGTCTTCGACTATAAACTTGACCTTTGTGATATTGACTTTGTTCGACTTTTGTCTGTTGTTTTCTGACCATTTTCACAGCTGCATAATTACCTGTTTACTCAAGACCGTATATGTGCATACATACATATGTATGTGTGTATGCATATATTCTTGGACTCGCATTGTTGTAGTTTGATTCTCCTTGGCTAATTGGTTAGTTGCACTTCTGTAAGCTTGAGTTTGGTTCTTGGTTCACTTGTAGTTCTTTGGTGCTTGCTTGTATTCATTTTTGCAGTTGCTTGGTACATCTTTGTCAAACATAGTTTCTCGACTTGTAGTTAATTCCTTCTGGCTTGAGTCACTGTCCAGTTGATTCACTAATGCACTTTGATCATGGGTTCGATCACTTGCTATGTCTTGTTCATCTGGTTCTTGTATCACTTTGGTATTGGTGCATTATAGTTGCATCACTGTATGTAGAGGTATGCCTCGACCATTTACTTGGTTTTGTTTCTGTAGCATAGTCTGGAGTTGTAGTACTTGTGGTCTTGCATTTGGTTTAGGGATGCATTCATGTCTGCTTTGTATCATTCTTGAAGTCTTCGCTTTACTGTATGCATCACTAGTCTTTCACTCGACCTGTTTCATTTAGTCGTACTGCCCTATGTTGTCACTTGATCTTGCTGTGACATTGTGATTTCTTGTTCATCCTCCATTAAGAAGTATTGTTGCATCTTAGATGTATCTTGGTCTTATGAACTTGAATTAGTAGTCTACAACTCTGGCTTTTTGTCTGAACTGTGTGTAGTCAATTGCTTTGTATAACTTGAACATGAGTTGGATTTTGCTTTGAGCATGCTACCGGGTTGATATGCACTATGCCCTGTACATGATTTTGCATTGTGAATCTCAGCAGTGTTTGTGTCATCCTGCTGTTTTGAAGTGTGAAGCCTTTGTTAGTTCTTTGCGTTGTTCAATTCGTACTTGTGGCCTCTGTACTTGGTTGTTCCATTGTTGGCATAGCCTTGTATTTGGTTATTCGTGTTGCCTTGCTAAGTTGCCTTGTCACAAGTGCACTGTCCAGTTTCAGGTTGTGACATTGTTTGCTTCAACATGTCTTGGTTCTTTAACAATTCTGAGTTGTTTCTTTTTGCTGTTGCCTCCCTTATGCTGTTGACAGGTGCATCGTCTTTGTCTCTGTACCTGTTTGCAACTGCAAATTCATTACTTAAAATTCAGCAGTTTGCAATTGAGTTGTAGTCTCGAATTTAAGTGCCTGTACATCCCCAATCAGGCTTTGTACAGGTGCCCTTGACTTGTGCATATGCGATTGTCTTTGTCTCATATCTGATGTTAAGTCCTTGCCTTTGTGGTCTGCACTTGCTTACCACTACTTGTTGCCCTTGTGATCTAGTTTATTTTCACATGTGTTGATCCGGCTTCGTTGGGTTTAACCTTGTGATCATTTATGACTTTCGCTGAGTTTTTGTGTATTCCGTGCGATAGTGGCGAGGCAGTACACGCGTGCGTGTACTACAGCCCTATCAGATTGACAGTTTAAATTGATGTTCGATTTGTCGAATTGTTTCGTTGGTTAATTTCAAATGGTTTGGAATTGTATTCTGATTTGGATTGCTGATTTGTTGTTTAACACTGTTTAGTGTTATATCTGCCGTTATCCGATTCTTTTATCGAGGAGTCGGATATACGAGATTTCTGAGACTGTCACCTATTTGATATTTGATTAATATTGCTTATGTGCATTAATAACTGAGTTTGAATTAGACTGACCTGGGTATTATTTTCTTTTGAATGTAATACTCGGGTCAGACCCGAGTTATTTCAGGTTGTAGATTTTCTTCTTTGAGTTGCTGTTCAGGATTTGAAGACTTTTCACATCTTCGGAAGTTGTCAGTGTCATTTTGAAGTAGTAGTGTCATTGTATAGAACGATATGTATTCATGTATATTAGTCGATAATGTACTTGTATATATAACTTCTAGAGTCGACAGTTGTAGTTGTATCATATGTATTGTGTCAACTATGTATTAACTGACATCAGTTATATATATATATATGAGACTTTTGTTTTTATCTGTGTTCCGCATTTATATTATCTGTGTTATTGTTATATCTAATGTCCTAAACTATTATGAACTATCGTAGTTTGTTTTATACTGATAATTGGGTGTGTCGATGGGAGTAAATAAATGATAGATGAAAAATAAAAAGTATATACCACTCCTATCGAGATAACCAATACTAGTGTAAGGTCAACTACGGATGGTCGCTCCTATCCAGCCTTATTCTTCGTAATAATAGACAGTATTTCTTTTAATACCCTTTGTTATTATGAGCATAGAGGTGGGGCGTTACAGTTGGTATCAGAGCTTGGGGTTTATGGACATAATATAAAACATAACTTGGATGGAACATATGGTACAACTATTGGTCGATGTTTTATTTGTGGTTGAGTCAAAACTAAAGTTTTGAAATTTCGATGAAATTTTTAAATATCTTTATTTAAAAATAATAGTGAAATTGTGTTCTGATGATTTGATTGATTTGTGCTCTGTTTATCAGAGTGCGCAGCGGAAACAGTGAAACTGTCTCCGTTGAGTACAACTGACAATCTTTTTGATTTAAAAAATCAAAATACGAAATTGTTATAAATTCCAATTGTTGTTTACATAGCTGTAATTATTTTGTTTCTTTGAGAATTTCGAATCCAAATTGAGGATTCGAAGAAATTGCAGATATGTGATTTTTGTTGAAATTTCCGCTGACTTTCTTTTGTACTAATCATCTATTGATTAGATTTTTGCTGTTTTAAATTATCTTCATTGAAGATACCTTCGAATGATTTCTTTGTTCATTCCGTAATACGTGCAAAAATTTGAATTGCACGTTATTGCATTTATTTTACGTTGAACCGATGCTTGGTTATGAAACGTATTTTGTTGCCGTTGTTTTTATAACGGAAATTTCTACACCAATGCTATATTTTGAAACACGGTGTTTTGTGGCATTTTGATGAATGAAAATTCTCCGATATTACATTTTGATGTAAATGGTTTTGATGTGATTTTGACGTTTTAAAACTACTGTCGTTTTGGCTTCAGTAACCGTCAAATTTTTAAAAGTGGATTTTCTAGCGGATATTCCGCAATGCTGATTTGTGACCGTTTTTACGGTATTTTGAGAAGTACAATTTCCTTATCGAAATTGTTACTGATTTTCTGTTTTAATCACGTGATTGGAAAATCATTTTAAAAATGAAAATTGTTTTATAAATTTTTAACGGTTTGCGTTTTCAAAAGGATGAGAAAGCGACTTAAACGATTCAGCAAAATCGAGGATTATGACCCCTTTCTTTTACTGTTTCGCTTAACTCCGGACTTGTCCAGTTGAGAAGGTGAATTGTTATTTTTATAAAATAAATAAAAAATAAAAAAAAAATTGTTTTCAGAAATTTAACAGTTTACGCTTTCAAAAGAATGAGGAAGCGATTTAAACGTTTCAGCAAAATCGAGGACTATGACCCCTTTCTTTTACTGATTCGCTTAATTCCGGACTTGTCCGTTTGAGAATGTAAAGTGTATTTTTACAAAATACACAATTTTGCACTTTCAAGGAAACGATGAAGTGATTTAAACGATTTAGCAAAAGTGCGGAGTATGGAATCACACTTTTACTATTTCGGTTAATTCCGGACTCGTTAATTGAATATCTGTTGTTTTGATGATTCTACACTTTCAAGGAAACGATGAAGAGAATTAAACAATTTAGTAAAACTCGTGGTTATGGGACATGTGCGTTTGCTATTTTGGTTAATTCCGGAATCGTTAATTGAAACATTTTGATGCTTTCGTGTGCTTTCGAGCCACTATGATGGACCTTCGGGTCATATGATGGACCTTCGGGTCAAATACCAGTACTAGACCTTCGGGTCACTCTGCGGACCTTCGGGTCATTTGTTGGGCGCCAAAATTATGTTGAGTACTTGGTAGGCTTCGGCCATTTGTTGATGCACGTGCGGCGAATTAAAAACTCGCCATCTGATGGGATCGATTCAAGCTTTTATGTTGATTTTCTAGTCTTCTTAATTGATTTCTAGATATTTGTTGTTTCCAATTATCTGCAGGTAATTGGATATTTGTTGATATGAGTTCTGATTATCGTTTTTGATAATCAGATATTTGTTGTTTCTAATTATCGCTTGTGATAATTAGATATTTGTTGATATGAGTTCTGATTATCGTTTTGATAATCAGATATTTGTTGTTTCTAATTATCGCTTGTGATAATTAGATATTTGTTGATATGAGTTCTGATTATCGTTTTTGATAATCAGATATTTGTTGTTTCTAATTATCGCTTGTGATAATTAGATATTTGTTGATATGAGTTCTGATTATCGTTTTTGATAATCAGATATTTGTTGTTTCTAATTATCGCTTTTGATAATTAAATAATTGCTGATTTGAGATTTAATTATCGCTTTGGATAATTAAATATTTGCTGATTTGAGATTTAGTTATCGCTTTTGATAATTAAATAATTGTTGATTTTAGATTTAATTATCGCTGTTAGATAATTAAATATTTGTTGATTTGAGATTTAATTATCGCTGTTAGATAATTAAATATTTGTTGATTTGAGATTTAATTATCGCTTTAGATAATTAAATATTTGTTGATATGAGATTTAATTATCGCTTTTGATAATTAAATATTTGCTGATTTGAGATTTAATTATCGCTTTAGATAATTAAATATTTGTTGATTTGAGATTTAATTATCGCTTTAGATAATTAAATATTTGCTGATTTGAGATTTAATTATCGCTTTAGATAATTAAATATTTGTTGATTTGAGATTTAATTATCGTCTTTGATAATTAAATATTTTCTGATTTGAGATTTAATTATCGCTTTTGATAATTAAATATTTGCTGATTTGAGATTTAATTATCTCTTTAGATAATTAAATATTTGCTGGTTTGAGATTTAACTATCGCTTTAGATAATTAAATATTTGTTGATTTGAGATTTAATTATCGCTTTTGATAATTAAATATTTGCTGATTTGAGATTTAATTATCGCTTTAGATAATTAAATATTTGTTGATTTGAGATTTAATTATCGTCTTTGGTAATTAAATATTTGCTGATTTGAGATTTGATTATCGCTTTAGATAATCAAATATTTGCTGAATTTGAAATTTGATTATCGTTAGTGATAATCGAATATATGTTGATTTGAGAAATTTGATTATCGCTTTTTGATAATTGAATATTTATTTTCTGGCTATCGTTTGAGATAATCAGATATTTGATTTATCTTCTGATTATCGTTTGAGATAAGTAAATATTTGAGATTTTTGAGATTTGAGCTTCGTCTTTTTCTCTGGAGATTCAGGTGAGTAATTTGATTTACTCACATTCAATTCGTGCTCTGTATGGGATTTCTGCTCTGTTTTCCTTCTCTTTTAGTTGCTGGAACTCGATTGTTCTTGCTTTTGTTAGTCGTCTGATTTTGATCCCTGATTCCCACGATGTTAATTCTTTTGATTTGAAGCAGTCGAACCTTTTTGATTTCACATCTAGTATTTCCCCTGCTGACATTTGCTTTGCTTATGCACTCGTCATTACCTTGCTCTTTTGGTTGTTACCTTTTGTCCATTTATTCCTTATAATTGCGAGGACGCAATTCCTTTAAGGAGGGGAGTCTGTAACAACCCGAGATTTTATAACAATTAACTATCGTCAATGTGACGCTTAGATTGTTTGTTTAATTCAGCTGGAGTTTTAATTGATTGCGTTTCTTTGAAAAAGTTGTAAAGCAGTTCAGGCTTTAAAATTTATAGAAGCCCATATTTTAGTTTAGAGCTGCCTTATCCAAGGAGATAAAACATCCCTCCCTCCTTCATTTCGAATACCCGACCCACTTCATTTTCTCGTTCCATAACCCTAAGCAAACGTTCGAAAGAAATTTGAATGGCGGCCACGAGAATCGTCTTTATTCGTTCGTTCAGAAGCTAGGGCTTCGGTCGATTTGGCGTTCGTCTTTTGTCGAATCGAGGGATTACATCGTCTGGTATGCTGCTCCTCGACTAATCGAGTCGCCTCCGCTTCGATCGCTAAAGATTTAGCTTCACTGCCTCGTCGAAAATGGTGAGTGCTCCACTCACATTTAATTCCTTCTCGTGTTATTAGTGTTCGATACCTATGAGCTTTGTTCGTATTTGATTGTTGATTTCGTCATTGGTTTTGTCGACTATTCGACTATGTGGGAAGTTACTGTTTTCTGGTTTGTTTACCTTCTGCGTCTTGATGAGTTGCCGTGATAAACTTCGATTTCTATAAAATTGATTGAATTTGTTTTGTGCTTCAATTTGTGCCTTACCTGAATTTGGCTGGTGATAGGTTGGCTTCGGCATTTAAAATACTCGGCTTTGATGATTTTCAAATGTGAGTGTGGCAATATTATTTTGTTCGACTTGGTTTATATGGTTTACTGTATCTGGTAGTATTTCCATACCGGTTTGATTTTAGTTGCTATTCTATGGCTTCTGCAACCTTCGAACTGCAGTTAGTCTTCGACTATAAACTTGACCTTTGTGATATTGACTTTGTTCGACTTTTGTCTGTTGTTTTCTGACCATTTTCACAGCTGCATAATTACCTGTTTACTCAAGACCGTATATGTGCATACATACATATGTATGTGTGTATTCATATATTCTTGGACTCGCATTGTTGTAGTTTGATTCTCCTTGGCTAATTGGTTAGTTGCACTTCTGTAAGCTTGAGTTTGGTTCTTGGTTCACTTGTAGTTCTTTGGTGCTTGCTTGTATTCATTTTTGCAGTTGCTTGGTACATCTTTGTCAAACATAGTTTCTCGACTTGTAGTTAATTCCTTCTGGCTTGAGTCACTGTCCAGTTGATTCACTAATGCACTTTGATCATGGGTTCGATCACTTGCTATGTCTTGTTCATCTGGTTCTTGTATCACTTTGGTATTGGTGCATTATAGTTGCATCACTGTATGTAGAGGTATGCCCCGACCATTTACTTGGTTTTGTTTCTGTAGCATAGTCTGGAGTTGTAGTACTTGTGGTCTTGCATTTGGTTTAGGGATGCATTCATGTCTGCTTTGTATCATTCTTGAAGTCTTCGCTTTACTGTATGCATCACTAGTCTTTCACTCGACCTGTTTCATTTAGTCGTACTGCCCTATGTTGTCACTTGATCTTGCTGTGACATTGTGATTTCTTGTTCATCCTCCATTAAGAAGTATTGTTGCATCTTAGATGTATCTTGGTCTTATGAACTTGAATTAGTAGTCTACAACTCTGGCTTTTTGTCTGAACTGTGTGTAGTCAATTGCTTTGTATAACTTGAACATGAGTTGGATTTTGCTTTGAGCATGCTACCGGGTTGATATGCACTATGCCCTGTACATGATTTTGCATTGTGAATCTCAGCAGTGTTTGTGTCATCCTGCTGTTTTGAAGTGTGAAGCCTTTGTTAGTTCTTTGCGTTGTTCAATTCGTACTTGTGGCCTCTGTACTTGGTTGTTCCACTGTTGGCATAGCCTTGTATTTGGTTATTCGTGTTGCCTTGCTAAGTTGCCTTGTCACAAGTGCACTGTCCAGTTTCAGGTTGTGACATTGTTTGCTTCAACATGTCTTGGTTCTTTAACAATTCTGAGTTGTTTCTTTTTGCTGTTGCCCCCCTTATGCTGTTGACAGGTGCATCGTCTTTGTCTCTGTACCTGTTTGCAACTGCAAATTCATTACTTAAAATTCAGCAGTTTGCAATTGAGTTGTAGTCTCGAATTTAAGTGCCTGTACATCCCCAATCAGGCTTTGTACAGGTGCCCTTGACTTGTGCATATGCGATTGTCTTTGTCTCATATCTGATGTTAAGTCCTTGCCTTTGTGGTCTGCACTTGCTTACCACTACTTGTTGCCCTTGTGATCTAGTTTATTTTCACATGTGTTGATCCGGCTTCGTTGGGTTTAACCTTGTGATCATTTATGACTTTCGCTGAGTTTTTGTGTATTCCGTGCGATAGTGGCGAGGCAGTACACGCGTGCGTGTACTGCAGCCCTATCAGATTGACAGTTTAAATTGATGTTCGATTTGTCGAATTGTTTCGTTGGTTAATTTCAAATGGTTTGGAATTGTATTCTGATTTGGATTGCTGATTTGTTGTTTAACACTGTTTAGTGTTATATCTGCCGTTATCCGATTCTTTTATCGAGGAGTCGGATATACGAGATTTCTGAGACTATCACCTATTTGATATTTGATTAATATTGCTTATGTGCATTAATAACTGAGTTTGAATTAGACTGACCTGGGTATTATTTTCTTTTGAATGTAATACTCGGGTCAGACCCGAGTTATTTCAGGTTGTAGATTTTCTTCTTTGAGTTGCTGTTCAGGATTTGAAGACTTTTCACATCTTCGGAAGTTGTCAGTGTCATTTTGAAGTAGTAGTGTCATTGTATAGAACGATATGTATTCATGTATATTAGTCGATAATGTACTTGTATATATAACTTCTAGAGTCGACAGTTGTAGTTGTATCATATGTATTGTGTCAACTATGTATTAACTGACATCAGTTATATATATATGAGACTTTTGTTTTTATCTGTGTTCCGCATTTATATTATCTGTGTTATTGTTATATCTAATGTCCTAAACTATTATGAACTATCGTAGTTTGTTTTATATTGATAATTGGGTGTGTCGATGGGAGTAAATAAATGATAGATGAAAAATAAAAAGTATATACCACTCCTATCGAGATAACCAATACTAGTGTAAGGTCAACTACGGATGGTCGCTCCTATCCAGCCTTATTCTTCGTAATAATAGACAGTATTTCTTTTAATACCCTTTGTTATTATGAGCATAGAGGTGGGGCGTTACACTGATGGTCGGAGTGTCGTGGACGAGGTGGGTTCCAGACTTCCGATGATGGTTCCAGTTTGGGTGTATTAGCTCGAATTCGATTTCGACTCTAGAATGATGATCTGAAGATCGTAGTAGGAGCGAGAGTGATTGCCGACTTGAGGAGATCGACGTTGATGGTCGGCGTCGACCGTGTAGTTGGTGCACGTGCACAGAGTCTGTTACCTAATGATGTTTGTTTTAGTTTTGGTACTCGAGAAAACCTCTAGGATGCTCGAAGCAGTAGGATGGATTGCTCGGGGAAGAAGGGTTGTAACTCGAAGCATGTTTGGGTGGCATTTGGTTGTTCTGTGTTTCCAGGTTTTATAGGAACCTGAATTTCAGTTTTTAAAATTTTTAAACCTGAAGCTTTTAAATGTAGGAAAGGGTTTAAACCCAGTTTTAAAATTCAAGTTTTAATTTTAGAATTCAGGTTTAAATTTATAATCTCAGTTTTGAAAAAAATAAAATGAATCTAAGTTTAAAATTGAATTACTAACTCTTTTAAATGGAAGTAGATTAAATGTTTAAACTGAAATTTTTTAAATGTGAACAAGTTTGAAGTTGGATTCAAATCTGGAAAATAAAAGGATTAAATTTGAATTTCAGTTTTAAATTTAAAAGAAGTTTTAAATTTAAAGGTTTAAACAACTTTAAATGTTAGGTGAAAATTTATTTGAATCTAAAAATGAATTTGGTATATACACTTATAAATTTACTTTTATAAGTCAAGTACTTCTTTTCCATAAATTTTAAAGAAAGATTTTTAAATTATTTAAAACTTTGTTTAAGTTTAAATGGTATTCACTTTAAATTTAATGAAATTTTAAAACAAGTTCAAAAGTAATTTGTTCCAAATGTATTTGTTAAGGACAAATTAGTCATAATTAAGAAATGTTTTATCTTAAAATTTAATTAAGATTTAACGATTTGAAATTAATAGAATTAGTAAGGTAGTTAAGAAGTAATTAGTTAATTTAATTAATTATTGATTAGGGATTAATAAATAATGGGTTAAAGGATTAATCGATTTGTAATTATGATCATTAATTAAATTTTAATTAATGATTTAAGGATTTTTAATTAAGTGATTAAGTTAAAATCAAAGAAAATTAATTAAATATTAAGGATTAAATTAAGTTTCAGTTAACCCTTAATTAGAAATTAGATTTTAATTTAGAGATAATTAAAGATAATTTAATTTGTGATTAACAAGAGTTAATCTAAGTTAATTACTTAATGAAGTAATTAAAGAATGGTTAATAAAGGTCATTAACCAAGATTATCTAATAATTAATTAATGTAGTTAAATTTAAATAATTAATTAGATTAATAAATTTAATGATAATTACTTGTGAATTGTTTAGGTATAATTACTTAATGAAAGCAATTAAGGAATTAATTACTTAATGTAATTAATTGAGTTTAATGGGATTAGTTTGAATTAATTAATTAAGTTTTATTAATTTTAAACACTGAATGATTTGATGATAATTACCAAATGTAACTAATGGATTGGAAATTACTTAGTGAAGTAAATAATTTTGTTAATTACAGAATGTAATGAATGGAAGATGTTTTAAGAATGGAATTTATTTGAGTATAATTACTTAGTAGTTAATCAAGGGATTAATTGTGATAATTAATTAAGGAGTAATTAATTTATGTAATGAAGTAATTTAAAGTAATTAATTACTGAGTTGGATTAACCAAGGTTGATTAATAATTGTGGATTAATTTAGATTAATTTCTTAATGTAATTAATTTAAATAGAATAATTAATTAAATTATAATTAGGGATCATTAAATTATATAATTAATGATATAATTAAGGATGGATTAATTAGGATTAATTAATCAATAATAAGTAATTTTGAGTAATTAATTAATTGTAATTAATTAAGGATAAATGTAATTAATTATGGTTAATTAACAGACAGAGTAGTTAAAGGCTAATTACTATATTTGGTATAGATAATTAATTTGTGAAATTAATTAAAGGATAATTACTTAAATGTAATTAAAGGAAAATTAATCCAGGATGGGTAATTAAGATGGAAATCAGAGAATGATTAATTAATGGATTGGAAATTAATCAATGGTAATGTAAAGATTTAAAATGATGAAATAATTAATTTAATTTACTTTAAATTAATTAGAGATAAGATAATTAATTTAATTCATTTTAAATTAATTATAAATGGTGTGATCATTAATCCTTGCTTATGTATGATGTATGATTGATATTGATATCCCATTGATTGATTTTAATCTCAGATATGAGATGAGTAGTATTTGTTGTGATATGGATGTTTGATTGAAGTGTGATGATGATATAGTTTACTCATATATGCTGATATGTGTATCATCTATCTGTGATATTGGGATTTATCTATCTGTGTTACTATAGATAATAAATTGGAATTGTTTTAACTTTGAAACAACTTGGCCTTAAAAGACACGTTTTGGATTTCGATGAGACCGGGATCGGGTTTCCGTATACCGGGATTCTTGGTCTGGAGACCCGAATACCACATCGATCCAAAATAACGTTAGGTCGTGAAATTCAAATGGAGCAATTGAAGACTCGAGGTATAAGAACTATACGTCAGTATAACTCTGTGGGTGATTCCGTAATGAGTTTGACGGGGATAGTACTTATAGATTCGAGATGGTGATTCAGAATGCATGGGTTATTGTCGTTAACTCTGAGGGTGATTCCAATACGAGTGTAACGAGATAATGCCTTCGGTTTCGTTCGAACCCGGACTGAACTTGTATTGATTGAATGCTTTCAGCACATCGTTAGGTGGACGATGAGCATTCTAAGTGATGAGTTCTATTCAGGTAATCGTGACCTCAAGCCTCATCAACCGGGAATGGCTAAAACAGGGGAGGTGTAGCAAGGCTTCGTGGGTAGCCCCCACTTGAGAGCGAGATATACCCCTGTCTAGATGTCCCTTTTTAATTTTCGGCTGTGTGGGCAGTTTTGAGCTCCAACTACGGGGGTTGTCTTGTTTGGGACTGTCCAGTAAGGGATGGTTCCGGCCTTGTGTTGTAGGGGAGCGGGCGTACTCCTCAGTACGGTGATCTAGGCCACGTATTGTGATGGACGGTACCCCAGTAGCCCAGCCATTGTATGGAATCCAATCTCCAATAAGCGCCGTACGTTTTGATTGTGCCCAACTATGTTGAAATGTGAGATGTAAGCATTTCAGCTATTTCTGTATTTTACTTGAAAACCCAAGACACTATTATAATATCACTGAATTTCCTATCAAATGTTTTGGTTAGCGTAAGGTAAAAACTTACCCGTGTTTATTTGTGGGAAGTCTTACGTGATACCTTTGTTTTCAAATGATTTTCAAAGTTAAACAACTTTAACCCTGTTACTCATACCAGACCCATGTCTGACCCGAAGTTTATTTCTATTTTTCATAAACTCTCGAGTACCCAAATTTTTACGGGTAGTCAAGGGATTCAGGTTAGCATTGACGAATTCTGGAGGAGCAATGGAGCAGGAGGCTTCAGCGTGTAGATATATATATATATCGGTTCCGCTATGTCAGTGTTTATTTGTATTTTCCGCTGTGTTGTATCTCTGTGATGTGTGAGTTGTATTAACTAGACAGGTGTTTATAACTGTCTAGTATGTGATGTATTGTCTGTGTACTCTGATGTATATGATACTATGTAATATTTATGTGATATATTATATTTTATTCGTTCCGCTGTTGAGATTCTGATGTTGTTTCTTCTTCTTCTCTTTCTTTTCTATTTTCTCACCTCTTTCTTTCCTTCAAAACGATACGATTTCCTGGGCGTAGGAAGCCGGGTCGTGACAGTTGGTATCAGAGCATTAGGTTGAGTGAATACCTAGGCTCTGGAGTGGTGTCTATCCTGAGAGAGCGTACTTGTAATTTTTATCTATATATATATATATTTATTTATTTCTACCTATCTGTTGGATTACCTGTTCGGGTTTTCCAATATAAGTATAAAGGTAGATAGGGTGGTGGAGTGTGTAAAACGACTACCAATGGTTGAATTTGTTGAGGTTGGAAGTGTATCTGTCGAGGCGGTAGACCCAATATTGTCTCGAGTGATTTTGTTGTGGTGTAAGGATATCATTTATCTCTGAAGGTAACCTGTTAAGGGTTCAGAGTTCATCATTGAATTATAGTTGGATGAGCTAGAGATGGATCTATCGGTTGGACAGAAGCAAGTGATGATATCTTGGTACCTCAGAGTGTAGTAGCTGTGTGATGAGACACGGTGACTATGGATGTCTCCGAAGATGTTTCTTTGGAACAAGTTAACGAAGTGTGTCTGATTAGATATTGTGGTTGTGTTCAGCAGGATGTTTCTGTTGGTTTGAGGTCCGAGTCTCTCGAGAAGATTCTAGATTAGAAGTTTATGGGCATCTGGGTCAGCAGTGTGACTCAGGGTGTTTTGTGTGTTGGCAAGGAAGCTTTCTAGCATAGCAGTAGATTTCAGAAACAACGGAGTGAATCCATTTCTTCGATGGGTTGGCTGCATAAGTGTATGCTGTTCTGATTAGTAAAGAGAGAGCAGTATTATTGGATTAAGCTGAGTTGATCGCAAAAGTGACTTGCGATAGCTTGAGTGTTCTCTGGTGTTTTGGATTTTCTGGATGTCTTTAGGAAGTCAGAGTTTTGCTAACATCTGGAGATTGAGTTTGTATCGACTGGATTTCAGAAGTGATACTGATGGTTCAGCTTAGTAGTAGGATGATTTGAGTTTGGTGAAGCAGCTCAGTTTTGGAAGAACTTCGGGGTTTTCTTTATGGATCTGTTGAATCATACCTTTGGGATGTGTTGTCTGGTCTATGCTTGAGTCTATCATCAACATTCTCATCTGTTTCAGATCAGAGTAGCGCAGTGGAAGCATGGTGGCAGTAGTTTAGTGTGGAAGCAATTGGATATTGCAATGTTGGATTAGAGAGTTTCTGCAGGAAAATTTTGCAAGATCTGAGGCCAGATTGGAGTGTATCTGTTTATCTTTTCCAGATGGGAGAAGTGTGATATGTTTATTTATTTATTTTGAGATCGAGTTGGTGTTCCGAGTTTTGGTTGATCTTGGAGGGATCATTTTGATGATTGTTTTTGGTCCAGTTGTTTCTGGAAGGCATCAGCAGGGATGAGCTGATCAGGAAAGATGTAGGCGGCCCAGGATCGACCGAGAAATTTCGTGGATAAGAATCGGAGATTTGATTTTGGATAAGTGATTGATCTTCAGGAGTGAATTGTCAGTTTGGATAATTGGGATTCGACGTGTTTCACGTATCTCTGAAGGAGTACGTGAATGAGTTATCTCTGGTTATAGAACCAGCAGTTCAGGGAGTTTGGTTGTTGAGTTAGACTTGTCTGTAGTCTGATATCCTGTTTTGTTTTGTAGATCTAGATGTGTGTAGCTTAGTAGTATTGATTGTTTGGATTCTATAAAGCGAGTAACCCGGTATTTATACTCGGGGAAACTCGAGGAAATTCTATCCAGTATTTTGTCTGGATAGTTAGATTTATTTGATTGGATGATTGATTGCTATGGCTGTTAGTATATATTGATGATATATGTTTGTTTTAAAATTAAAACATTAATGAGATTATTAAATTACCTTTGTTTTAATTTCGGGGATGAAATTCTTTTAAGGGGGGAGGAATGTGACATCCCGGAATTTCAAGCGATATCAATTTAATAATTTATATTAAATATTAAATTGATTATTGAATTATAAGATTTGAATCGATATTTTTCTTCTGATAAAAATCCGATGGGTGATTTTATCTGTAAAACCCAATAAATTATTTTCTATTTATTTATATATATTGGTATATATCGTAGATAGGGAAACTCGGTTTCAAATTTAACTGATGAACTTTGTTTTCAATTTCTAATATATATATTTTCTGGTGATTTGGAAAATTTATAATTTATTTTAAATTATACTTTTTAAAGCTATTAAATAAATAATTATATTGTTTTAAATACTTAGATAGATGTTTAAATTGTTTTGAACTATTTCTAACTTTGATTTAAATTTATATTTATTTACAAAAGGATTTTTATTTCCTTTTCTTTTAAAGTATAGCTTGTTAAATTATAGTTCAAATATACACTACAACAAAAAAGTTAAATTAAGACCACTTTTAAAGACCCAAAACATTTATGTCTTTAATCAAGGTCTAATTAGAGACAGAATTGTTATGTCTCTAATTGGTTTAGTAAAGACTAAATAATTGTCTTTGGTGGGTCTCAATATAGGAAAGGCCCATTTGCAAGTACCACTACCGCTCCATTTTCCTTTTATCCCAAGTTAGTGTACACGTCACCTGCCAACAATGTGATTATTCGTCCTCAGAAAATTGGAAACCCTAGATCCTCTTCTTTTGGAAGGAAACGTCGATACTAATTTTTACCGCCGAGTTGAACAGGAAGATTATTTGAAGAAAATAAGGGTAAGAATTCCTAATCTAATTATGAAAATATATGAATTCCAATGTATACTTAGTTCATATAGGTGTTTTGCTATACAACTGATAAACTTGATTGGATTCAAAAGTGTTGGAGCAGTCTAATTGATTATCTATTGATTGTTACTTTGATAAATTAAGCGCTTATTCTGGCTATGATGATTTGATTTTCGATTAAGCTATAATAGTTCCCACTGATTAATTAAGATATATTTCATACAATTCGATCTTAGTATATGGTTCTAAATTAGCGATTTATTGCCTATACTTTGTTTTTACTTGGGTTAGTACTTTGCAATAAGTTCAACTATCGGTTGAGGTAAAGGTATATCAAAATTTGTGAGATCATAGACGAGATACAGTATTGTTTTTCGAGTCTACACTAGAAAAGAATGATCACTGGAAATATCTTAGTGGTCAATTTGTTTAGTACCATTGAGTAAAGTCTAATATTAATGATGAAAAGAAACCAACCGAGCTTGAACACGGCGGATGTAACCTCTATATAATGTCTTTTTCTTTAATCGTATAACATGTCTTGATAACCTTCCACACGGTAGTTGTGGAAAATTGAGCAGTTTGCTTGCACACAAGGGCTACAGCCTGATGACCAGTTGGAGCAGCTATGTTTTTGAAACCCATGCTGATGCAGTCTTGTCAACAGTTTTCTATATGACAGGTTTGTCTTATTGTCGTCATTGCAAATTAATACCAAAATTATGTAGCTATAAAGGATCGAGTTTTTATTTCTTTTTTGTTTAATCTTTTGATCTAAAATTTACTTCAGCCAAATGATGCTACTAAAATTTCATTTAAATATTTTGAACAGCTACCAAGTACTTCTTTTGCTCTTTGCATGTGTCATCAATTTGACAGGGTAAATCATATAAGACTTCTTGAACCCTATAAATTAAAAATTTGAACACTGATCTCCTTCTTTCAGCTGCTTTATTTTGGGCTTTTGTTGCATTTCTTTTGAATGACTGCATATAGTTCTCTCCAATTTTAGTGGATCATCTTTGTATTGTTGTACCATTTCACTGTTACTTGGATCAGCAAGTAATTGCTTATGTATTATTATTTGTCATTCTAAGATGATCAATCATGTCATAAAAACTTGCTCTACCCCCATTCCACTCTTTTAAATGTCTTTTTGTGTTTTTCAATTTAAATAAGAATTTATACAGAGAATTGCGAACATTTTCATTGTTCTATGCACTAGTAACCACTTTTTTGTAACCACTGAACTCTACCCAGCTATTATTATATCTGAATGGTATCTTTGGGCTTTCATTATGCAGCTAAAATAGATTAATCAGTAATGGACAATGGTCACTCGTCAAATGATTTAAAATTTCAGTATAAGAGTAGGGAAAAGAATTTTGAAAGGATATATTATAAAATATCCTATCAATTTACTATGAGTAGCGAATTCTTTACCTTCCATCTATGTAAGCTCATTACCCGGGTACCTAAGTTCCAACTGGCCTGCAGCAATAATTGTGTTAAATAAATCTTCTTCCACATTAGTCAATGTGTTGTTAGGTCTCGATCTATCATCATTATAAAAACACAATTAAAATCTCCCGCGACTATCCAAGGAACATTCACGGTCTTCCCTATTTTTGTTATGTGCTCTTAAAGAATTTTCTTATAAGCTTGGGAGTATAGGCCGTACACTGTAGAAAGAAGTAGTTCGAGTCGACCGTTCTTTTGAAAAGAACAAGTAACAAATTGATATCCACATGAGGGCATGTTTGGTTCCTAAATATTTGGATTCCAACTAAGTAGTATTCTTCCTTTAGTAGTTCAGTTGGGTGCATTTCTATTTGGACTAATCTTTGGTTTATAGAAGTACGCATATAAACAATCTTTCAACCGATTTATTCAATCTTACTATAATACCTGCTATATGATCTTATTTCTATCAAAAACAATGCAGTTCTATTTTTCCATATTCTCTTGTAATTTGATCTTTATAGACTTGCACACTTGTCGTGTGAAGCTACTGCTACAGTACCCACCTAGTATGCAAACTGTTGTTCTAAATTGCTTCAATTTTATTCCACATATTATCTCAAATTTTCTATTAAACATCATTCGGTGTACCAAAAATTACCTTTTCTGGTTACTCTGATTACTCTGGTTATGGCCTAATCGGTTTTACAAATTTCAGCCAATTTAAAACAATACTTATAATGATATCGAAGCTGTGTACAGATCTTGAAAGAAAATTTTGGAGCCAAATAGGAAGATATAATCCTGTATGGCCAGTCTGTAAGTAGCGGGCCAACGTTAGATCTAACAGCATATGTCCAATAAAACATTCATGCTAGTTTGACATATACAAGGTTAATCTTGCTTTTCTTCAGTTTAACTTTTAGTTGTCTCCGAGTTCAAAATTATTAATAGTTGAGTTTTTGTGGTTCATATTCAAAACGTCGACAAGATTGGGTTGGTTAACTGTCCTGTGCTTGTGATTCATGTAAGTATTGTTTACATACTCAGTTTTAGTGTTATTATCCTTTTATAATATATATTTATACTGTAAATACAAACACATTTTGTTAGGAGTTAAAGTTTATTTGAGTCAATGCATATCAATATATTTACCTTTTTTTAAACTGTTAAAATAAATGTATATTTAGAATCTCAGGCTCAGGAGGAACCAAGTTAGAGTGAAGAACTATATCTGGCGACTGAGGTATTTGACGCAGTTAAATTATTATTTTAGAATAATCGGTCATTTTAACATATTCATATTTACTGAGATTTTATGTTCACTTGCTCGTATGGGTTTTCTTGAAAGTCTCGGGAGAACTGGCACTAGAGAGTCCAACACTTGATGCGAATTCTCAAGAGTTCTACACTATAGGTTGCGATGACCGTGATAAGTGAATCCAAGACATGGCTGGTTTGATGAGTTTAAGGCTAAAAGACTACTGTCATTTAATGAGTTTAAGGTAAGTCAATTTTCTATTTTGTGTTTGATTTGACTAATGTCAGTGCTGTTTGAATACCTATTGGTCTTACAGGATATTTTCATACCAAATATAGTAACGTCAGTGCTGTTTGGACATAAAAACTGAAACAACATGGAACAGAATATTACAAAAAATATATTATATTGCTTGGTCTATGATATATATTGAATTTTTTCCATTGAATATATTGTTATGCAAACAACACACTTGGTTTGAGTGTTAAAAGAACTGTAAATGAATTCATTCCCTAATGAAAAACGCAGGACATCCTTTACACATGTTTAATAATTCTAAGGACTAGGCTTCAAATTTGAAATGTGGATTGTCAGTATACTATTATATTACATAACCAAGACTATTATCTTGATTCTCAAAAGGTCATAGCTAAGCTCATAACAAAATTGTGCCTAAAGATTAGTAAAATGAGTAAGCGAAAATTTGGACTTCAACCTTTTTCTTAAGTTTTATATTTTAAAGGAACTTTGTTTTTTAACTATTGCGAGTCGACCTCTTTTTTATTCTATGGTGCCTTAGCGATCTACATTGCAGATGTTTCTTCACTTGGTTTTTTTTCCCGGTCGTTTTAAAGAATACGGACCTAATATACAAAGGGTCAGGCTTCAAATTTGAAATGTGCCATGTTTGTTTGGTATATTAATTTTAATTCAAAAGTAGACTCACTTCGAGTTTAGTTTTAGTATAATTTAGTTCTTTGTTGAAATTTTTTCAGGTTGAATCATGTCCTTTCTAAATCTAAATTTGGAACATCTTGTTACCTCCGTCGTCAATGTGGATTTGTACACTGATACCATGGGAGCTTTTTAGGGATTTTATTTTACTTTCTGTAACTAATTTTGTTATGTCTTATTTTAAAGAATCGACAATTTAACTCTTGCATCATTATTTTAAAAGAAAATTCAAGATCAAAATTTAAATTTCTTATTGTGTTTATTCTATGATAGTACGATTGTTAATAATAAATAGAAACATCAAGGTCTCGTTGGCTGCCAAAATTATGACCGTTCACAATGTTAGATGTCAGAATTACTAGTTAGTTAGCATGATCGCTCTAATTGAAAACTGTACTATGGTTGCTACTAGACCATATTGCTATACACCTTTGCCCACCCAATACAACAAACATCATCTGCTACGCAAGCTTATTAGGGTACAGCTTGCAATTTTGGCTTCTACAATCCCTTTGAAATTTAAAAAAAAAAGTCTATACACCTCAATATATCATTTGAATACTGACTTTTCATGAACAATATGTTCCACCATCACATATTATGAGTCATGGTTTAGATTCTGGAAGTAACTGGATTGAGGAGAAGTTATGAAATTTAAGGTTATGATACTTGAAAACGAATCTAATGTTCTCATATGAATTCTCAGGAAACAATAATATGAAAGTCATATTTCCTTCAATCTCAGCGATTAGTTGATTGTAAGGTCAAAGTGTATTATTAGAGTCAAATCAATGACGATTTAGATCGTAATGGGAAACGATTAGAGGTTGTTTACTTGTGTCGATTGAGAATGTTCCGAATTTCCAGATGCACTGAGTGAGCCAAATAAATTGAACTTATGGAATAACAATATTTTATTTTTTTTCTGTAGTTTTAAGTTATGTATGTAGATTTTAAACTATTATATTTGCATTTTTTATTATTAAATAGTGATTTTTTTAATAAAACTTTTTGAGTATTGAATTTTAATTACGACATAATAAATCTATAAGATAAATAGCTATAATCCTTAAAATATTAATAGTATTTCTCATTAGATAAGGTCACCCTACTTCCTTTCGCAACCTTTTACTTTCCCAATGGTTAAGAACACCTTTACTCCACCCTTGCTACTCTGCCACCAGCTCCGCTCCATCAATTTTGCTTTCAATTACACTTTTGTTTCAACCAAAAACATTCAAATTGTTCATAACAAGTGAAATGTGTAGGGTTAGTGTGTTCTTCATTAACAATAAATTGTAATTTATTACTAGCATTAATATTTTGAATTATGTTCTCCTTTGTGCCAGTAACATGCCAACAAGGTAAAGTATAATTTATACAATTTCAAGGATGAATTTTTGACCTTAAACCAAATTATTATGATGTAGAGACATTGAAGAAACCCAACCAATATGTTGCTTGACATAAATGTAGTTGAAAAACCTGCCAACTAATGGTCCATGCAACTGCTGCACTACAAACGACTCGTTTCAGGTTCAAAAAGGGACTCTTGAATATTTAAATCAGCGTTTATACAATGAATGTTCATCACTTGATTAAGAAAAATAGCTCAATTGGTGTGTATTTCGATATGTAACCTTATCTAAAAATAAGTTCTAAACTGAAGAATTTGACAGGAATTTTATTATAACCTTATCTAAAAATAAGTTCTAAACCGAAGAATTTAATAGGAATTTTATTATAACAACTACGTTTTTTTCAAATATTAGGTGACTGGAGGGAAGAAGAAAGCATTGATTAGAGTAGAGACATGTATCAGTCTCTCTTGTTTGTTTCTTCTTTACATTTGCTTCTATTTTATAAAATATTTTAATAAAATATTTTAATAAAATTTTATTTTTGCATAGCTATGAGTTCTCTAGAAGTTCTGGAGCTAACTATATGATAATAATGTAAGTTTAGTTATCTTGCATTTTTTTGCAGAGGGCGTACACTAATGATGCTATTTATGAGCGCAAGGTTTATGAGACGTGGGAAAAGAAAGCAGCCTCTATCTTGAAAAAAAAAATCATGCACGACAAAGAACCAAAAGATTAAACCAAACCAGAAAAATAACCGACTGTTAAGATACCCCTTCGGCATGGATCCAAGCAGTTGTATGCCTTTATTTTTTTTACTTTAATTCTAGTATTTGTTTTGTTTAGATTTGTTTCATGTCTAGTTTGTTGAATATTAGCTCAACTATGTTTCTTTTAGTTCTGACATTTGTAATTTAGATCTTCTGTACTTTTTTTTTCTAGAAATAGACAATTGGTTATTTCTTTTTTTACATGTTCTGAAAATTTATCCATTGTCTTGTTATATGTTGGGTTTGATGATATATTTTGTTTATTCATTGAACTGCGATCAAACTAAAACAATATCAAATTCCATTTGTTGGCTCCAATTGCATTAAAATAAAAACTGTATTACTGAATGATTTGAAACCTCAAATATAGTCTCTACTGTTTTACAAGAGACCCATTAATTTGTCTCTAACAAGTTTCTAATCTAGACACTTATTTGATACCATTAGTGGGGTCTTTAATATTTTAGAGACAAATGTTTGTGGTCTCTAGTTATTTAGAGACCTGTTTTTAGAGACAAATTTTATTTGTTTTAAGTGGGTCTCAAATATAAATTAGAGACAAAATCTACCGTTTAGAGACAGAATAAATGAGTCTTAAATAAACAATTTTCTTGTAGTGATATATATATATATATATATATATATATATATATATATATGTTTTAAATTGAATTTTTGTCAAACGATACCTTACTATATTTTAAAATAAGTAGCTATAGTAAAAATACAATTTCTTTTATGAATAATTTCAAATTGATTAAATGTATAATTTATTTTAAATAACGTTAAAGGTGAAAATAACGGGTTAATAATATTACAGATGAAACAAATACAGGAGAAACTTTATCGTTTTGTAGATTATAAATATAAATATACTTGTTGAAATAAAAAGTTAGCAAGGAAAAACAAGTAAAACAATAACAAAATAAATACCAAAATGTAAACTTTGGCAAGGCAATAAGTAAAAATATATATATTAGTAAATTCCATAGTTTTGTAAATAATAAAACAAATACATTTTATAATCAACAACATATTAAAAACAATAATACAAATGAAACGAATACATGAGATAAATATTTTAGTTTTGTAAACTATAAATCAAATACACTTTAAAATCAAACAATATGCTAGAGTAACATTTACACTACCTCATCAAACAAGAAGATATAAAATATAAGAATGATTTTCCAACCCCTAATAAATGATCTGCATAGAAACAAATAATGGTTCGAATAGGATGTATGCAGGCAAACTTAAGAGAATATGAACCAAAAGCAAAGTAAAGGTATGTTGCATGTATCTTGTATTGCTGGTGGCTTGTAATCCAAGTCTCAAGCAAGAATAAAAATATACAAATAAGTGTAAAATGGGACATAAGGTACAAACATTTAATGTCTTCATTTATTAGCAGCATACAAGTCTATTCGAATTTGCATAAAGATGTTATTTCAGCCACCAAACTATAAAAAATCTCCGACCCTAAAATAAAATAATATATAATATAAACCCTGTAAACTGTTTTAAAACTTCAACCTGAAAACTACTTTCCTTATCACCTTTTCATTTCCATTCGAGCTATATACAAACTAAGATGGAACTTTCATTTAAAAACTTAAACGAGATTTCATTTAAACATCATCAACCAGCAACTTAACACAACAGAAAAACAGGATGATTGGCAAGAAGATTTAAAGGAAAACATTTTTTCCAGTTCTTCAAATTCAAACTTAGTTCAAACATGGATGCTCTGTTCTTCTTCTGCAAAGCTGTGAGTAACAATAACTTTTAAAAAACTTAATTATCTGTTTGGTTGCATGATCATATCCAGAAAATAAGTATGCTATGGATATATATAAATAAATTCTTGAGTATATATGTGAATGTTTATATTGGTGTGCATGTCTGTAATATCTCTGTTCCCAGTTTCAAGCTCAGTTTTAATTTAAAATCTGTATCTCTGGACCTAGTCACTAATATGGTTTAAGTTATAAACAATAAATGTTGTTTCATCATAGATCAATGTTTTAAAATTTAATTAAGTTAAAGTTAAACTTGGAAAATCTCTGGAAATTAAAAACGACAGTCCAAACTGAATATTAGTGGAAATTTAAACACTTAAATTTATTATTTCAGGTATCTAATCTGAAACATTAACTAAAAACTTGATTTTTAAAAGAGGAATCGAATATTTTAGTTAAGTTTTTAGTTTGCATATCTAGTTTGAACAGAAATGGTGGTTTGGGAAAATTCTGGTAATCCAAGTGAATGGGGAAGTTGGGGTTCTTCCTGGGGGTGAGTAGATGATCGGAGATATGGGGAAAAATGCCTGATGGTGATGTATTTCACTATGGCGACAGCGGTGATGGATTCTGGTCAGGAGCCCTAAATTTTGGCGTGCTTGTTGTTTTGGATCGTACGCTTACTCGGGTTGATCGAGTTCAACCAAAATCGAGGGGATGGTAGCAGGAAGGTTGGCGATGGTGTGGCAGGAGTTTCGGAGTCGCTGATGGTCGGAGTGTCGTGGACGAGGTGGGTTCCAGACTTCCGATGATGGTTCCAGTTTGGGTGTATTAGCTCGAATTCGATTTCGACTCTAGAATGATGATCTGAAGATCGTAGTAGGAGCGAGAGTGATTGCCGACTTGAGGAGATCGACGTTGATGGTCGGCGTCGACCGTGTAGTTGGTGCACGTGCACTGAGTCTGTTACCTGATGATGTTTGTTTTAGTTTTGGTACTCGAGAAAACCTCTAGGCTGCTCGAAGCAGTAGGATGGATTGCTCGGGGAAGAAGGGTTGTAACTCGAAGCATGTTTGGGTGGCATTTGGTTGTTCTGTGTTTCCAGGTATTATAGGAACCTGAATTTCAGTTTTTAAAATTTTTAAACCTGAAGCTTTTAAATGTAGGAAAGGGTTTAAACCCAGTTTTAAAATTCAAGTTTGAATTTTAGAATTCAGGTTTAAATTTATAATCTCAGTTTTGAAAAAAATAAAATGAATCTAAGTTTAAACTTGAATTACTAACTCTTTTAAATGGAAGTAGATTAAATGTTTAAACTGAAATTTTTTAAATGTGAGCAAGTTTGAAGTTGGATTCAAATCTGGAAAATAAAAGGATTAAATTTGAATTTCAGTTTTAAATTTAAAAGAAGTTTTAAATTTAAAGGTTTAAACAACTTTAAATGTTAGGTGAAAATTTATTTGAATCTAAAAATGAATTTGGTATATACACTTATAAATTTACTTTTATAAGTCAAGTACTTCTTTTCCATAAATTTTAAAGAAAGATTTTTAAATTATTTAAAACTTTGTTTAAGTTTAAATGGTATTCACTTTAAATTTAATGAAATTTTAAAACAAGTTCAAAAGTAATTTGTTCCAAATGTATTTGTTAAGGACAAATTAGTCATAATTAAGAAATGTTTTATCTTAAAATTTAATTAAGATTTAACGATTTGAAATTAATAGAATTAGTAAGGTAGTTAAGAAGTAATTAGTTAATTTAATTAATTATTGATTAGGGATTAATAAATAATGGGTTAAAGGATTAATCGATTTGTAATTATGATCATTGATTAAATTTTAATTAATGATTTAAGGATTTTTAATTAAGTGATTAAGTTAAAATCAAAGAAAATTAATTAAATATTAAGGATTAAATTAAGTTTCAGTTAACCCTTAATTAGAAATTAGATTTTAATTTAGGGATAATTAAAGATAATTTAATTTGTGATTAACAAGAGTTAATCTAAGTTAATTACTTAATGAAGTAATTAAAGAATGGTTAATAAAGGTCATTAACCAAGATTATCTAATAATTAATTAATGTAGTTAAATTTAAATAATTAATTAGATTAATAAATTTAATGATAATTACTTGTGAATTGTTTAGGTATAATTACTTAATGAAAGCAATTAAGGAATTAATTACTTAATGTAATTAATTGAGTTTAAGGGGATTAGTTTGAATTAATTAATTAAGTTTAATTAATTTTAAACACTGAATGATTTGATGATAATTACCTAATGTAACTAATGGATTAGAAACTACTTAGTGAAGTAAATAATTTTGTTAATTACAGAATGTAATTAATGGAAGATGTTTTAAGAATGGAATTTATTTGAGTATAATTACTTAGTAGTTAATCAAGGGATTAATTGTGATAATTAATTAAGGAGTAATTAATTTATGTAATGAAGTTATTTAAAGTAATTAATTACTGAGTTGGATTAACCAAGATTGATTAATAATTGTGGATTAATTTAGATTAATTTCTTAATGTAATTAATTTAAATAGAATAATTAATTAAATTGTAATTAGGGATCATTAAATTATATAATTAATGATATAATTAAGGATGGATTAATTAGGATTAATTAATCAATAATAAGTAATTTTGAGTAATTAATTAATTGTAATTAATTAAGGATAAATGTAATTAATTATGGTTAATTAATAGATAGAGTAGTTAAAGGCTAATTACTATATTTGGTATAGATAATTAATTTGTGAAATTAATTAAAGGATAATTACTTAAATGTAATTAAAGGAAAATTAATCCAGGATGGGTAATTTAGATGGAAATCAGAGAATGATTAATTAATGGATTGGAAATTAATCAATGGTAATGTAAGCAAGATTTAAAATGATGAAATAATTAATTTAATTTACTTTAAATTAATTAGAGATTAGATAATTAATTTAATTCTTTTAAATTAATTATAAATGGTGTGATCATTAATCCTTGCTTATGTATGATGTATGATTGATATTGATATCCCATTGATTGATTTTAATCTTAGATATGAGATGAGTAGTATTTGTTGTGATATGGATGTTTTATTGAAGTGTGATGATGATGTAGTTTACTCATATATGCTGATATGTGTATCATCTATCTGTGATATTGGGATTTATCTTATCTGTGTTACTATAGATAATAAATTGGAATTGTTTTAACTTTAAAACAACTTGGCCTTAAAAGACACGTTTTGGATTTCGATGAGACTGGGATTGGGTTTCCGTATACCGGGATTCTTGGTCTGGAGACCCGAATACCACATCGATCCAAAATAACGTTAGGTCGTGAAATTCAAATGGAGCAAGTGAAGACTCGAGGTATAAGAACTATACGTCAGTATAACTCTGTGGGTGATTCCGTAATGAGTTTGACGGGGATAGTACTTATAGATTCGAGATGGTGATTCAGAATGCAAGGGTTATTGTCGTTAACTCTGAAGGTGATTCCAATACGAGTGTAACGAGATAATGCCTTCGGTTTCGTTCGAACCCGGAACGAACTTGTATGGATTGAATGCTTTCAGCACATCGTCAGGTGGACGATGAGCATTCTAAGTGATGAGTTCTATTCAGGTAATCGTGACCTCAAGCCTCATCAACCGGGAATGGCTAAAACAGGGGAGGTGCAGCAAGGCTTCGTGGGTAGCCCCCACTTGAGAGCGAGATATACCCCTGTCTAGATGTCCCTTTTTATTTTTCGGCCGTGTGGGCAGTTTTGAGCTCCAACTGCCGGAGTTGTCTTGTTTGGGACTGTCCAGTAAGGGATGGTTCCGGCCTTGTGTTGCAGGGGAGCGGGCGTACTCCTCGGTACGGTGATCTAGGCCACGTACTGTGACGGGCGGTACCCCAGTAGCCCAACCATTGTATGGAATCCAATCTCCAATAAACGCCGTACGTTTTGATTGTGCCCAACTATGTTGAAATGTGAGATGTAAGCATTTCAGCTATTTCTGTATTTTACTTGAAAACCCTAGACACTATTATAATATCATTGAATTTCCTATCTAATGTTTTGGTTAGCGTAAGGTAAAAACTTACCCGTGTTTATTTGTGGGAAGTCTTACGTGATACCTTTGTTTTCAAATGATTTTCAAAGTTAAACAACTTTAACCCTGTTACTCATACCAGATCCATGTCTGACCCGAAGTTTATTTCTGTTTTTTATAAACTCTCGGGTACCTAAATTTTTACGGGTAGTCAAGGGATTCAGGATAGCATTGACGAATTCTGGAGGAGCAATGGAGCAGGAGGCTTCAGCGTGTAGATATATATACACTACAACAAAGGCAGCGTATAGCGACGGCAAAAATGCGTCGGCGGCCGTTGCTAGCCGTTGCTAGCCGTCGCTAATTGCCGTCGCTATTTAATCCGTTGCCATCAGAAAAAGCAACGGCATAAGCGACGGCTCCGTCGCTAATATAGCGACGACAAGCGACGGTATCTTACACGTGTCAACGCCACGTGGCAGGTAGTTATTCCAAAAGCAAGTCTGTTACTCGCCGTTATATGCCGTTACTAGCCGTCGCTATTTTTGCCCAGTAAGCCGTTAGTAGCCGTCGCTAGCCGTCGCTTTTCTGGGCAAAATCTGCTGTGCACACAGGAGCTATCCTTCCATCAAACCTCATCCCAAACCTCAAACCGTCTTTTCAAACCTCAATAATATCAACAACAACACATCTCAACAATACCCACAACATCAATATTCAACAATATAACCAAAAAAACACAAAAACCAACCAAACCAAACCAAGTATCAAGGTACAAGGATCAAATCTAAATATAACCAAACCCAAACATCATCCAAAATGCCAAGTATCCAAACCCATGTATCAAATCTAGTCTAAATACGTACATAAATACATACCCACAAGAATAGTAAAACTATGCATCATCATCCTCCTCGGCATCATCAGATCCATCTACTTCAAGTTTACGTAAATGATCTACCTTTAACGTGGTCGAACAAAGCTGTTTGTAAAACATACTTAATTCTGTTATAACACTCCATATTTTTGTTGGCAACAGTTCTTTGAATATCACAGGTAAGAAATATTCCATCATGATATGGCAATCATGACTTTTCATCCCACTCAATTTATTGTTTTTCAAGTCAACACATCTGCGAAGGTTAGAAGAAATCCCATCAGGACATCTTAGTCCTTCCACCCATTTGAGCACGAGTTTTGCTTGCTTGTTGTCTAGCTCATAACATGCTTTGGGTTTTTTGTTATCGTCGTACAACTGAAGTTCGGGCCGCTTACAGAAATGTAATATATCACGTCTCGAATTTGCATCGTCCTTGGTTTTCCCCTTTACATTCAAAACTATATTAAAAACGTTATCAAACACATTTTTTTCAATGTGCATGACGTCAATATTATGTCGCAGTAAGAGATTTTTCCAATAAAGTAACTCCCAAAATATACTTTGCTTGCACCAGTTATGAATGTCCGATTTACCCGGAATGTCGACCTGTTTTCCAGTTTCATGAATCTTAGGATAGTCTTTCACGATTTCATATATCTCTTCACTTGTCCAAACTTTAGGTGGTAGCATATTCTCTACTCTGTTAGCTTTAAAGTTCTTTTTATCCATTCTGAATTTATGATTAATATGTAGAAAACACCGATGACAGTCAAACCAGGAAATTTTCTTGCCGTACTTTAATGAAAATGCTCGTGATTCTTCCATACAATATGGACAAGCTAGACGTCCAGCTGTGCTCCAACCTGAAAGCATGCCATATGCGGGAAAATCATTAATAGTCCATAATAAAGAAGCGAACATACGAAAATTTCTTTTTCTCGAAATGTCATATGTTTCAACTCCTTCACGCCATAGTGTTTTCAATTCTTCGATCAACGGTTGTAGATAAACATCAATTCCTTGAGTCGGATCATCAGGACCGGGAACGACAATCGTTAAAAACATATATGGAGTTTTCATACACATCCATGGAGGTAAGTTATAAGGAGTGACAATAATAGGCCATGATGAATATTTACTACCAAATTGAGAGAATGGCGAAAATCCATCTGTACATAAACCGAGCCTAACATTACGGCTCTCTCGAGCAAATTCAGGATACGTCCTATCGAAATGTTTCCATGCTTCTCCATCAGATGGATGTATCAATGTTCCTTCTACTGGTGTTCTCACGCTGTGCCATCGCATATGACATGCTGTAGCAGAAGAAGTATATAGCCGTTGAAGTCTGGGAGTGATGGGTAAATAATGCATTCTTTTATAAGGGACTTCTTTTCCTTTCTTTTTCCTTGGTTTGTATCTTTCCTCGTTACATATTCTGCATTTTTTAAGGTGAGCGTCGTCTTTCCAAAATAACATGCAACCTTTAACACATGTATCTATCTTCTGGTATGGCAATCCAAAAGCAGACATAAGTTTTTTAACTTTATAATGACTATCGCACATCAAATTATTGGGTAGCATGTGTCGTTTAGCAGTTTGTACAATTGCTGTAAACGATGCTTCTGTAAGATTGAATTTTGATTTCATCGTGATGTATTCAGCGGTTACAGATAATTCGGTTCCACTTTCACATCCATCCCACAATAGTCTCTTAGCGGAATCCAATAAATCATAAATTTTTTTAGCTTCCATAGTCGGTTCTTCACCATTTTCGTTTTCAATGTTGTCTTGATCAATGGATGGAAACATTGATCGGGCTGCATCTTGCACCATATTTTCTATTGGATTTGCCGCTGTATTATCATCCTCTTCCACTACAGGATTAGGTGTATATTGAACAAACTCTCCGTGACAATCCCATAAATAATAATTCGGTACAAAACCAAATTTATACAAATGAACTTCTACTACATCTGCCTTCCAATGCTTCAGATGTTTGCACTTAGCACACGGACAACGAATGTCTACGTTATTTCCATTATTAGATTTAGCAAATCTAATAAACTCGTGTACACCGTTAACAAAATGTTCCTTTATTGATCCTTTCATACCTTTTCGGGATTCATACATCCAACTACGATCGAGAAAATAATCGAACATATCTCCTGATTTGCAAAAATTATATTAGAAAATTCAAACAAACACTTCATTGAAACTTTATTAATAATTTGACAAAGTAGACTGAACTTCAGTAAATTTAATAATTTGGTAAACTAGACTAACTTTATTAATTTGGTAAATTTTAAACTAACTTTAGTAAATTTTAATAAATTAGACTGAACAAATTTATTAGTTTCAAACTAACTTTTAAATTTTATTACTTTAGTAAATTGCACTTAATAAATTATTTGATTGTTTTATAAAATACAGATCATATATATACAACACTTGTTAATACTTGTTTAACGGCCGATCATCCTACTTCCCATTACAAACACAATAACGTAATCATATTTTATAAATCATTTCAGATTAATCGATTCAACAAAATTTCGGCAGCACTTCCCTTTATTCCCTGTATCGTACACAAATGCATGTACACAGGGAAAAAAGGAAGTGCCATCGAAATTTCGTTAACCGTTTAAACTGAAATGATTTATAAACTGCGATTACGTTATTGTGTTTGTAACTTGTCCAATACTGGGACAAATCCAATAAATATTGTATCAGATGAATACAGATGTCCGTTCTGTGTAAAAACGAACATCCATATAACGATCATATACAACACTTGTCAGACGGGGCCAAAAATTGTCTAAGGGGTTCACACAAATAAAACAAATTTTCTAATTTATATTTTAACAACTATAAATTTTTTAATAATACGTTCAATAAATATTTGTCAAGTAAATTTCATATTTTAACACGATTACACTTATAACTAACGCATGCTAAATAATTAAATTTTCACCTAATCGACAACCGACATTGCATAAACTTATCAATAAGCATCTTAAAATGTTATCACCATCTTAATCCAAATCACATCATCAATCGTTAATTCTACAATAACCAACATCATAATAGTATGCTTTAATCATCGTTTTCAACGTCGAAATAAAATGATTTTATTCTCAAATTAACCTACAATACTACTATCACCATACGTATACCACGTAACTACCAATCTCAAACTCATAAACATGCCATTAACAGCCAATTTTTAAACCCAATAAACATGCAAATAAACCCTAATTGAATAGAAAATAGGGTTAGAACACATACCGGATAGATTTGGGGAGTAGAGAGCGAACGTTTGAGCACCGAATCGGCGGGGCGACGGGGGGGTTTTTTTTTTAGGTTTTGTGGAATGGGGAAGAAGAAGGCTCGGTTCTGGCTGATATACAGGTCGAGCGACGGTTTGCGACGGCTAGCGACTGCCGCTTTTTTTAGCCGTCGCAAACCGTCGCCCCTGTCCGACGCTATGCCAACCGATTTTAGTTGTGATATCGGTTCCGCTATGTCAGTGTTTATTTGTATTTTCCGCTGTGTTGTATCTCTGTGATGTGTGAGTTGTATTAACTAGACATGTGTTTATAACTGTCTAGTATGTGATGTATTGTCTGTGTACTCTGATGTATATGATACTATGTAATATTTATGTGATATATTATATTTTATTCGTTCCGCTGTTGAGATTCTGATGTTGTTTCTTCTTCTTCTCTTTCTTTTCTATTTTCTCACCTCTTTCTTTCCTTCAAAACGATACGATTTCCTGGGCATAGGAAGCCGGGTCGTGACATAAATGATGTATTTCATATCTCCTAACTTCAGAAGTGTTTTAGAGATCCAAAAGCTGTGGTTGAACCCAAAAAATTTGAGGAGCTTGAGATTTCTCCTCATTTAACCCATGTGCATGAGCCGATTGATATTGTTTCTTCAAAATCGAGATGACTCAGAAGGAAGGACGTCCCTCTAGTAAAAGTCCAATAGTCTAAAAACCCAAAGGGTTGTTCTTGGCGGACTAGAGAGCCTATCGAGCAGACTTACCCAGAGCTGTTAGCTGATGCATATGGATCTGATAAGTTATCTTGTTCTAGTCACCATACTTCGTTTTATCTTTTCTAATTTGTTATAGATCTTTCTTCCAATTAGAAATTGCGAGGGTGCAATTTTATCAAGAGAGGAGTTTTGTAACAACCCTGTTCGAATAACTACGTTGATTAAATTTTTTGAAAAAAATTGAAATTGGAAACAGTATAATAAATTATGAATATTTATGGGAAATTGAATGTAATTATTTTAATAAAGGAAATTGGATATTTTTATTCTTATACATGGGGATTTATTGTTTATAATAATAATTTAAATGAATAATATGAATTTTAAGTAAATAAAATCTTTGGGAATGATTTAAGCAACTTGGAAATGTTTAAGAACTGTTTTGAAAATTTTCTTAATTGAGAATTTATATTAGAAAATAATTACACACTTTAGTAAGTGTTAGGGAAGTTAATTTAATATTTAATAAAATCATTAAAATACACACACACTGATATATTAAAGAAAAAAAGAAAAATGTTTTATGTGGAATTGTAATGTAAAAGGTTGAATTTAAAAGAGAAAATAAATAAAAAGGATTTGCATTTTATTTTAAGCAGGCCTAAATGAAATCCATGCCTATTTAGTATAACTATGAGAAGTTCCTTCTCATTTTTTCTACTTCAAACAACCTCTATGTATGAAGTTTCAGAAAGAATAGAAACTAGGATTCATGTCCACTATCCAATTCAATCAAAAATCACAATTCTAAAATACAAACAAAATTCATAAAATTTGTAGAAAATCAAGGTATGTTATTTTATCCCTTATTTATCTTGTAGCACTAACAATTTTAGTTTTCAAGCAAACTTTAAAGCCCTTTTGTGTTTGTTATGTTATTAGGTTCTTGGGCTATTGTAAGCGAAGGAGAAGATTGTATTTCAACTGAAAAATCGCTAAGGAAGTTAGACATTAAGTAAGTAACCCTCACCACTCTCTTGAAATCTATTTGTAGGTTTATATTGTTAGATTAAATTGATATTTTCTATGGATGAATGAATTGTTTTGCTATGTTTTGAGTTATTTCCTATTGGGAATGTTTGTTCAGTATATATTTGATAAACTAGTTGCTCGATATCATTGTGTTAATGCATTGTTGGTTGGTAATCGATGCTTGCATGCTTGTATATTCCATAATAGGAGATTAACCTAAAGCATCATCGTCGGAGATCGATGAACATTGATCGTGGTGGGTTCCTGGTGCTGAGTTAGCTCCAGGAAACATCACCACCGATCAACTGATGGTGTTCTACTGGTCCACCAGTGGGTGGTACCTAGAGCTAGCTTGGCTCTGGGTAACCCTCTTTTGTTGGTTCATAATTCCCTTGTGGTTGCTAATTTGTTTTGTATTCTATAAGTCAATCGAATTTTAATTGATTTTGAACAACTTTGTATATATTGTACACTTTGCTTTTAATTTAGATTTTCGACCTAGTGTAGCAATAGATAAACTTATATATATGTTTAAATAATATATATATATATATATATCATATTTTGGAAACAATTCCTACTATAGTAGAAGGCCAAACTATTCCTTTATAAACATTTTCCTCCTCTATTGTTTTATTGGTTCATGCTTTTCACATTCTTTTATGATTTTATATAACCTTTAAAATAATGCTTGCTTGCAAATTGTTACTGCGAAGGAAGGAGAAATATAATGAAACGACGTAGCAACACTGTGTGGTATGGGAAATTCGATGTCACTTTGTTGGTTGATTATATAACTTATTGTATAAATATCCGAGCGAGTAGAATTTACTAGCTTATAGTAAATAATTCATCAACGTCGAGTGGTATGGGAAACGCGGATTTAATTTAGTGATTAATGTTCGATAGTATATAACACTTTATAACTAAACTGTATATCAGAGGAAATTGCTTCATCCACAGCTTTCTAGTTTCAAAAGTATGTATCGTATGTTAGACCTTGTAGGCTAGACTACGAGGTTGCACCCTAAGTCGTGGTATCCGTGTTAGTGATAATATCAGTGTTAGTGGTAGCCCAAATCACATAAAGGCCAACATTCAGTACCATGTGCATCCTTGTGTTATGAGGATCGGTATATAATGACTATAGGGGTTTATAGGTGTCAGTCCTCTCCAAACTCCTGAAGCATGCCTTATAAGTCTCTCCTAGAATAGAGCAGCCTACATTAGTAATAATTTCCCTCATAATCAAGACACTAATAGGATCTATTATACAAATTTTATACTTGCTGTATGTTAAAATTTTGTGTTAATTAAACGTTGTACATCTTTATGGTTGATATGTGTTTCTTTCATCTAATCTTATGTTTGATTAGATCCTTTTCATGCTATGATGATATGATAACTGTTGATAATCATAATACACTATATGACTTCATGATTTGGTCTTGATATATCTTATTGAATGTGACATGCTATACAGTTATTGCCATATTTTATGCATTGTACATGCTTAGTGGGTGATCTCACCTGATTATATTTAGAGAGAGTATGGCCCGTTTATTATTCATTATACTCGGGTCAGGCTGAGACTTGATAGGTCAAGGGACTTCATGACCGTGTTCGTAGCTACTTTGCACCATGGCCTACATTATACATATAACTAGGGTGGTTATGTTAGGTATAGATATATACTCTATGTAGTGTTTGGGATAGACATTCATTTATATATATATACATATATTCTTTTCAGACCTATGTAGTACTTGGGATGTATTGTATTTTCTATGACGGTATGTGATTCTATATTCTGAAATGTATTATATATTATTCTGATTTATGTTATTCAATATGTCCATTGCTTTGTGTCGAGACTGATCACGTAAATTTATGTTTTAGAATCTAAACAGAAAGCATGACAGTGTTAGCCCAAAGTAATATGCATAGATGGTCGCTCATAACCAGCCTTATTCTTCGTATTACTTGGAAATATTACTTGTAATATATTACTTGTAATATTCTCAAGTAATATGGGTATAAAGGTGGGGTATTATATAATTTCAGATTAATCTCATTTCTATAGCTCAACCGGCTAGTCATTCTCCCACGAGGATGACTGCCAAAGAGAATGTGGAGTTGAAGAAGCAGTTGTTAGAGCTCGAGGCTAAGCATTTTATTCAGTCTAGCATTTCACCTTTGGGCACCGCGACAGTGTTTATAAAGAAAGCGGGTGGTTCCCTTATGTTGTGTATAGATTACCAAAAGCTGAATGAGCTCACCATAAAGAAAAAAATATAATTTTCCCAAGATTGATGATATGTTATATAAGCTTAACAATTCCAAGGTCATTCTTAGCTTGACCTTGCTATCAGTTTCCATCTCATTATTGCAGAGGATAGCGTTGCACTAATAGCTTTGCGGACTCATTATGTTTCTTGGGAGTGGCTTGTAATGCTATTCAGATTGACGAACACCCTTGCATATTTTATCGATCTGATGAACATGATCTTCAGAGTCTATCTTTATAAGTTTGTCATGGTATTTATTGATGATATCTTGGTTTATTCCAAGACCAAGGTTGAGCATGAGCAGCACCTTAAAGTTGTTTTGGAGATACTTAGGTGGAATCAATTGAAGGCCAAGTTCTCCGAGTACCACTTTTGGCAGAAGTAGTGAAGTTGTAAGACCACGTAGTACCAAAGGTTGGCATTTCTATAGACCTTACTAAGAACGAAAATATTTAGACTTGGAAAAGGCCTGAGACAATGATTGAGACACGTAGTTTTCTGGGCATAGCTGGTTATTACTAGAGTTTAAAGGATTTCTCGAAGTTTGTGTTACCTCTCACTAATCTTACTAAGAAGGAAGTGACATTTCAGTGGTCGGACAGATGCATGACAGCTTTTCAATGGCTGAAGGATTTGCTTGCCCGTGCACCTATTCTTATTGTACTAGAGGGCAACCTAGATCTTGAGGTTTATACAGACGCGTGTGGTGCTAGTTTGGGAGTTGTTCTTATGCCAAGAGGCAGGGTTGTAGCTTATGCTTCTATGTGGCTAAGGCTTAATGAAGTTCGGTAAGCTACTCATGACTTAGAACTAGCTATCATAGTCTTTGCATTGAAGATATGGCATCATTGTTTGCTTGGAAAGAGATTTGTTCTTTACATCGATCATAATTCAATGGGGTACTTATTTACACAGAAGGATCTCAATATGAGGCAGCAACGTTGGCTTGAGTTTCTTGTAGCCTATGACTTTGAGATCTAGTATACCCCCGACAAAGGGAATCGTGTGCCTGATGCGTTAAGTACAAAACATTAGGAGGTTTCTTTAATGATGGTTGCAGAGTGGAAAGATTTGGATCTTCTATCTATATGTGATATTCGAGATAGAGAGTCAGTAGTTGATTCTGGTCTGATGTTGGCTAGTCTCGTCGCCTGACCATCTTTGATTGATCGAATAGCTGATGAATTGAGGTGTGATCCGTTTATTCTTGCTATTTTTCAAAGGTTAGAGATGGTAGAGTAGGATGCTGATCTTATTGGTTATTCTATTCAAGATGATAATTTCTTACGGAGAAGGGGTAGGCTTTTGTACCCGATTTGGATGATCTCCATAAGGATGTGTGTATGATTGTCACCATTCGCGCTATACTATCCACATCGAAGGAAGCAACATGTACATGGATATGAAGAGTATATTATTTGGAAGGGATAAAGCACAATATCAGGAAGTATGTGATGGGTTGTTTGACTTGTCATCTTGTTAAAGCTGAACATCAGAGGCCTAGCAGTCTTCTTCAACCTTTGGAGATTCCTCTATGAAAGTAAGACTATGTATAAGTGAATTTGAGTTCTATAATAGATTTGTTTGTATAGTTCCGATAGGAATATAGTAAGGGTTTCACTAATGATTGTACTCTATTCACGATTCGATGGATTTTGTTGATGGTCTTCCATGATCATGGAATGGCCATGATAGCATTAGGGTTGTGGTTGATCGCTTAATAAAATTGGCTCACTTCTTACCAGTGAAGTCGGGTAGAATTATTTCATTTTTGGCTAAGTTATATGTGAAGGAGATTGTACGGCTTCATGGTATTCCTAGTGCCATTGTGTGCAACTGTGATCCATTATTCACTAGGATAGCTTCTGGATGAGTGTTTAGTTAGCTTGGGGGAGAAGCTAAACTTCACTACCGCATATCATCCTCAGAAGGATGGTCAGACGGAGTAGGTTATTCAGGGGCAAGAGAATTTTCTTCATTCATGTGTTCTTGACTTCGAGATCATATTTGTTTGGCGGAGTTTGCTTGCAACAACAACTATTAGTGCAGCATCGGCATGGTACCGTTTAAGGCTTTATATGGTAGACCATTTTGTTCACCTTTATGTCGGCTTGAGAAAGGAGATAAGTTTATGCTTGGTACAAATTCTGTTAGAGAGGCTTCTTAGAAGATGGAGATGATTAGGAAGAAGATAAAGGAGGCCCGGAATCGGCAAATGTCTTAGATTGATCATAAGTGGAAGAAGACAGAGTTTGAGGTTGGTGATCTTGTGTTCGTCAAGATATTTCCTTTGAAGGGTGTTATAATTTTTAGTAAATCAACGAAGCTTGAACCTCACTTTATTGGTTCATTCTCGATTACCGAGTTGCATATCGAGTCTCTCTTCATAATCAGTTCTCTAGTATTCATGATGTCTTCAATATTTCCCACTTGAGGAAATGCTTATGGTGAACCAATACAGCACTTGATTTGAGTCATCTTGAGGAGCTCGATATCACTCTCAACTTGACTTATTTACATCTGATTCATATAGTCAACTCAGAGGTCCATCAGTTTAGGAGCATTCATCCTGTTGGTGAAGGTGCAATGGTTCAACAACCCATTGGATTGTACCTGGGATGCCTAGAAGCAGATGATACAAACCTATCCCAAGCTATTTTCAGATGTACATGAGTCGGTTTGTTCTGTTTTCCTTGCTTATCGTTTACTTTAATATATAATGGCGTAGAACATTTGCTAATTATAGATTTAACCCTACGGAGAATTGCGAGGACACAATTTTCTTAAGGGGGAAAGTCTGTAACGACCTAAAGTTGAGATGGTAATAAAATAAAGATTAATTTAATTCAAAAGAGATTCTAATATTATAATTATGGAAAATGTAAATATTTAGGGAGAAACCGTTAAAGGGAAAATATTTATAAAATGGAAAAAAATTAAATGATCGTATTTGATTTGTAAGGGTATAATGATTTTTAAATATAAAAAGAACGATCAAATAATCTGTGTAAAAAAATCATATGAACTATAATTCATGAACTATAATTCATATATATGTCTATCTACGTATGTAGGTGGACATGTGTTAGGCAAGTAGGTCATTAGCCCACTTGTAACACTAAGTGGACCAGGCATCCCACTTTAAATATACACACACACACACACAAAGCATAATAAAATAAGTAGGTAAATGGGAAATCGAGTTATTATATGTGTGGAATAAATAAATCAAATTAATATTATTAATTAACTTAAAATTAAATTATAGAATATTTCATTTAAATGAAGGTTTAATAACAAATGAATTTAATGTAATTGTTAATTATTGTAAATAATGTATATATATTAATGTGAGACTTATAATTTATTACAGATACTTGAATGTTACTAATAATAAAATTGTTTGTTGAAATTATTATTATTATTTTTATTAATAAATACATACAACATTTAATTTAGATAATGGATAATAATGGTTACTTGAAATATGATGATGGATGTATTATCGTAATAATTGTTTTTTATTACGTGATTATTAATGATTGATGAGTATTGTTCTATGTGATGAGGAATTAGAATAAATAGAGTTATAATACTATTTGGGGTAGGGCATTCAGTAATATCTCTCCATTTATCCTTTGGACCTGTTATGTAGAGTATGACGAGACGAGTTTAATTTGTTAGCGTTAAGTAAACGGGTGAACATCGCTAGGTGGTATGAGACCCCTGAGCTGATATTTGTTTGATTGCTTATTGTAAGTAAATATCACTCAAATGGGGTTTATATAGCAATGGTATACATATATGAAATATATGATTCGAGCCGAGGGCAAGCAAGCCGAGGGCCAAGAGTGAGTCTATTCATGTATATTGATTGCCTAATTATACGACATGGAGTAAAACTAGATTAGGTTACTGTCCATCCCAGTGGTCTGATTATGGAATTTCTCTCTAGATCTATGACACACCATTGATATAAGGTTGAGAGCCACTGCCCTAGTTTTACATAAGCCAGCAGTCGGTTACCATTGGAGCACTTTTAAGGTTGTGAGTATTTCTTAGCATAGTATAGCACCAGATGGATATAGGGTCATTATGGCTGTCGAGGTAAACAATGACTTAGGAGTAGCACTAAGAGCTTATGAGAAAGGCTTATGAAGCAGGTTGAGAGTTGTTAGTCTCCCCTCTAGTTATTGTGGATACATGGTTAAGTGTGTGAGGTAACCTTGACTATGTCATATACCGATTTACTTACTTCATATTATATTTTTTTGAATTTAGACATAGTCCGACTCGTGTATTATTTTTTAATGCTCGGATCAATCGAGGTGTTTTACGTTCAAGTACTCAATAGTTGGCTTGACTATGGACTACTTTTGGAAGGATAGAGTATGCATTATAGGGTGATAGATACCTTATGATTATATAGCCTTATTTTTGTATTCTAATGTACTATTATGATGATGTTACGTATGTTAGATAGAGTAAGCATTGGATCATCATTTTTTTGCTTACTATGGATATGTATATTTAATGTATTGTATTATTTCACTACATTCCAACTTTGTGATTTCTGTGGATATTTATTAATGGTATGTATTGTTCAGTTTTTAGAAATCCATTTGTTTATCGCTTTGTGCTGATACCTGTCATCTTGTTAAAGCTGAACATCAGAGGCCTAGCGGTCTACTTCAACCCTTGGAGATTCCTCTATGAAAGTAAGACTAGGTATAAGTGAATTTGAGTTCTATAATAGATTTGCTTATATAGTTCCGATAGGAATATAATAAGGGTTTGTATTCTATTCAAAAGTCGATGGATTTTGTTGACGGTCATCCATGATCCAGGAATGGCCATGATAGCATTAGGGTTGTGGTTGATCGCTTGATAAAATTGGAACACTTCTTACCAGTGAAGTCAAGGAGAATTACTTCATTTTTGGCCAAGTTATATGTGAAGGAGATTGTACGACTTCATGGTTTTCCTAGTGTCGATGTGTGCGATCGTGATCCATTGTTCACTAGTAGCTTCTGGATGATTCTTTAGTTAGCTTTGGGGATGAAGCTAAACTTCACTACTGTGAATCATCCTTAAAAGGATGGTCAGACGGAGCAGGTTAATTAGGGGCTAGAGAATTTTCTTCCTTCATGTGTTCTTGACTTTGGGATCATATTTGTTTGGCAGAGTTTGCCTACAACAACAACTACTAGTCCAGCACTGGCATGGTACCGTTTAAGGCTCTATATGGTAGACCATTTTGTTCACCTTTATGCTGACTTAAGAAAGGAGATAAGTTTATGCTTGGTCCAGTTCTGTTAGAGTGGCTTCTTAGAAGGTGGAGATGATTAGGAAGAAGATAATGGAGGCCCGGGATCGACAAAAGTCTTAGACTTATCATAAGTGGAAGAGAGTTTGAGGTTGGTGGTCTTGTGTTCATGAAGATATTTCCTTTGAAGGGTGTTATAATTTTTAGTAAATCAACGAAGCTTGCACCTTACTTTATTGGTCCATTCCCGATTACCGAGTTGCATATCGAGTTGTTCTTTATAATCAGTTCTCTGGTATTCATGATGTCTTCAATATTTCCCTCTTGAAGAAATGCTTGTGATGAACTAATACAGTACTTGATTCGAGTCATCTTGAGGAGCTCGATATCACTCTCGAATTGACTTATGCACAACATCTGATCCATATAGTCGACTCATAAGTCCATCAGCTTAGGAGCAAAAAGGTCATGTTGGTGAAGGTGCAATGGTCCGACAGCCCATTGGTTTGTACCTGGGATGCCTAGGAGCTGATGATACAAACCTATCCCGAGCTATTTTCATATTTACATGAGTCAGTATGTTTTGTTTTCCTTACTTATCACTTACTTTAATATATATGGTGTAGAACATTTCCTGATTATAGATTTAACCCAACGGAGAATTGCGAGGACGCAATTTTCTTAAGAGGGAAGTCTGTAACAACCCAAATTTGAGAAGGTAATGTATCGAACCACTATTTCGAACCATTCAAATCGATAATAATCCACACATGTCAGACTTGAATTGCTCAAAACAACTGATTGCTATATATATTTAGCATAACTTAGCATATACAATAAATAAATCAATCACAAAATCTTAGACACAAAGTTTTACAACAAAAGCAGCGGAATAGATAAATAGTAGTTCATGAAGCTACTATAGAAACAACAAAATCCAAAACAGATACGGCAGAATTCCTAATACACAGAAGTCTTTAATACAAAAGCAAATGACAAGTCTGAAACGTACAACTGGAAATAACAGAAATAAACTGAAAGTTGAAATAGATGACAGATAGATCTCCAAGCGACTCCATGCTCCAAAAGATGAGTCTCAAAGCTGTGACACTTAGGCTGACCCGAGCGTAAAGCAAAACACAAGACACTCGAGTCAGGATTAACATTCTTATGCAAAATAAATCAAACTCAAGTGAAATGTCAAGTAAATGAAATATAACTTAAAGGATGTTGGGATTCCATCCTTCAAGGATCCGATAAACTATCTACATACATAGTACAATACGCTACTTATATAATGTCTACAGTAAAGTAAAATATCAAAATAGCGTTAAGGCGTTACCTATATCCCCCTTAACACATTTTTGTATATTCTCGTAGTCTATACAGTATCGTAATTCCTCCGTAAAATGGAGGGCAATCAAAAGGCACTCCATAGGTACGGTACAAAACAAACTCGTAGAATGCACGATAATGCATGTGACAAGGCACGCGTGGCAATGCCTACGGTAGGATTCTATCGTTTTGCAGAACGGGCTGGTGGAAACGCATAGCAGCTACTACTGCCCACCTTGAGACACACTCCCAAATCAAAGGTGCGCACCAATCAAATCACAAAGTAAAAGAATGGTTTTGAAGAAATGTGCCCGATCGGAGGTGCGACCTCACTTGGCCCAGGTATAGCTCCTGCTTTAGCCACATCAAGCTAACTCGTGGGAGTCAGGGCTGCGTTAATACCACATACAGAATCGCTCGCCAACCATCCTACTTTATTCTGGAATCTCCACCACATGCACAGTTGTTAAAGTGATTTTCGGTATTGACAGAGAGTATGACAATATCCGATCTCGGTCTCTTTAACAACCAAACGCTTATTTCACACCGTGGTGATTTATAAAATCACTTTATAAATATTTATATAAAATCTCAAATTACAAATTTAAATCAAAATTAAATATTCAAAATTTTTATTTTAAATTCGAAAGTATTCATTTAATCACCTGTAATTAAATCAAGCTATAAATCATACTTTAAATTTCCAAAATCATTAAGTTCCAAATAAATCCTTATTTAAATTCAATTATTAACCAATTTAAGTTACAAATAGATTCTAATTACCTTTCCAACCTTCTTTATTTACTAAAGTTATGAAAAATCTAATTTAAATATAAATTTTAAATAAACCATTTTTTTAAAAATATATAAGATAAGATTTAAAATAGATTTAAATAAAAGGTTTAATTTACTTTAAATTTTATAAAATTAATTTTAAAATTATATGTTTTGGAAATTTTAAAATTATAAGTTTAGCTTAAAATGTTAATTATAAATTTTTACTTATAATTTTATTATTTTTAAAACATATAAGATAAGATTTAAAATAGATTTAAATAAAAGGTGGGTCGTTACATGTAATAAAATAAAGATTAATTTAGTTCAAAAGAGATTTTAATATTATTGTTATGGAAAATGGAAATATTTAGGGAGAAACCGTTAAAGGGAAAATATTTATAAATTGGAAAAAAATTAAGTGACCGTATTTGATTCGTAAGCGTAAAACGATTTTTAAATATAAAACGAATGATCAAATAATCTTTGTAAAAAAATTGTATATGTATTATAAGGAGAATATTGAGGAGTTTTAAGCTGCTACTTAAGAGTATGATGACATATGAACTATAATTCATATATGTGTCCACCTACACATGTAGGTGTACATGTGTTAGGCAAGTAGGTCGTTAGCCCACTTGTAAACACTGAGTGGGCCAAGCATCCCACTTTAAATACACACACACACAACATATTAAAATAAATAGTAATAAAATAAGTAGGTAAATGGAAAATTGGGTTATTGTGAGAATGGAATAAATAATTCAAATTAATATTATTAATTAACTTAAATATTAAATTGTAGAATATTTCATTTAAATAAAGATTTAACAATAAATGAATTTAATGTAGTTGTTAATTATAGTAAATAATGTATATATGTTAATGTGATACTTATAATTTATTACGGATACTTGAGTGTTACTAATAATCAAATTGTTTTGTGAATTTTTTTTATTAATAAATACATACAACATTTAATTTAGATAGTGGATAATAATGGTTACATGAAATATGATGATGGATGTATTATCATAATAATTATTTTATATTATGTGATTGTTTATGATTGATGAGTATTGTTCTATGTATCGAGGAATTAGAATAAACGGAGTTATACTATTGTTTGGGATGAGGCATTCAGTAATATCTCTCCATTTATCCTTTGGACCTGTTATGTAGAGTACAATAAGATGAGTTTAATTTATCAGCATTAAGAAAACGGGTGAACATTGTTGGGCGGTAGGAGACCCTTGAGTCGATATTTGTTTGATTGCTTGTTGTAAGTAAATATCACTCTAATGGGGTTTATATAGCAATGGTATACATATATGAAATATATGATGCGAGCCAAGGGAAAGCAAGCCGAGGTCCAAGAGTGAGTCTATTCATGTATATTGATTGCTATAATTATATGGCATGGAGTAAAACCAGATTAGGTTACTATCCATCCTAGCGGTCCGATCATGGGATTTCTCCCTAGATCCATGACACATCATTGATATATGGTTGAGAGCCACTGCCCTAGTTTTACATAAGCCAGCAATCGGTTACCATTGGGGCACTTTTAAGGTTGTGAGCATATCTTAGCATAGTCTAGCACAGTTGGATATAGGGTCATTATGGCTGTCGAGGTAAACAATGACTTAGGAGTAGCACTAAGAGCTTGTGAGGAAGGCTTATAAATCAGGTTGAGAGTTGTTAGTCTCCCTCTGGTTATTGTGGATACATGGTTGTGTATGTGAGGCAACCTTGACTATGTCATATACTGATTTACTTACTACATATTATATTTTTTTGAATTTAGACATAGTCCGACCCATGTATTATTCTTTAATGCTCGTATCAACCGAGGTGTTTTACGTTCAAGTACTCAATAGGTAGCTTAACTATGGACTACTTTTGGAAGGATAGAGTATGCATTATAGGGTGATAAATACCCTATGATTTTTTAGCCTCATTTTTGTATTCTAATGTACTATTATGATGATGTTACATATGTTAGATTGAGTAAGCATTGGACCATCATTTTTTGCTTACTATGGATATGTATATTTGATGTATTATATTATTTCACTACATTCTAACTTTGTGATTTCTGTGTATATTTGTTTATGTTATGTATTGTTCTATTTTGGAAACCCATGTGTTTATCGCTTTGTGTTGATACTATGTTCACATGATCTTTATTATGTTATTTGGAAATGTGCTGGTGTTAACCCAAGGGAATATTCACGTGTGTAAGCCCTATTTTGCCTCATTCTCCAAGTTGTCCAACAAGATTACTTAGTAATACTCTTTGATAGTATGGGTATAAAGGTGAGGTGTTACTTAAATAGTTTTTGTAAATTAGTAGAATAATTAAACCACTCAAGTACGCTTTCACAATCTCCCCTAACATAACTAACATCCACAACTAATTCATCAACATCATATCGGTTTCTTCATAATTTTCTATAGCAAAACTAACTACTTCAAATGAATCATTGATATCTAACTCATTATAGCTTCATCATAGTGCCTTCACCACAACATACCAATTAGAAGAATCATCACTTCTTTAATAATTTTTTTATTTCGCCTGAGATGCAAGGATATATTGATGTTTCGAAAATGAAGCTTGATTTTGATGTAAGTAGACAAGAGTGAATCCATATTAAACCTTCACACCATTTCCTATGTTTTCCAAATGACACTTAAAGACAGATTAATTAAAAACATGATAAACAAAATTATATCAATTAACATTCCATAATAAATAACCACATCAACTACTTGAGACGTATCTTTTGCATTTTCTCTACACATATTAGTTGCATCATAAGTTACCCTCCTATTTTGAGTTTCTTTCTCAATATCCTTTGTTTGAAAACATTGTATATTAATGATATATCTATATATGACAATGCAGTACTCCACGAACTAAATGCAACCCATTTTAACACTGCATCATGATAATTTGAATTAATAGGTATTTATAATAAAAAGTTGGAATGGATCTTGATAATAGTAATCTAAATTTAATGAGGTAATATTTTAAAATTTAACTCACCTTATTTTTAATTCAATCAAAAAAATTAGTTGTATGCGTATTCCAAAATAAGGTCACATTTTTCTCTATGTGCTTATTAGACTATTGTAACTCCTCCAAATGCAAACTATCATAATACAAGTTGTGATAAGATGTATTTGTAACTAAAGACATTTTAAAAAAATAAAACCAAATTTTTATATGCATTACTCTATAGATGGTTCCACCGTGACCATATTCATTAGCACAACCAAATGAGCATTTTGTTTCTCAGTAGAAGTCAGTGTAACTATTTTACAAGCTAAAATTGGTCTTCCTTCAAGTATGACATCATTTTCCTAATCGTCATTTCAAACTTCTTATTCCTCCATTTGTATTGGTTTTTCTAAAAACAATGAAAAAAATTTCATGCACTCTTCTACAAGATAGGATTCTACAATGCATCCCTCGGGTCTTGCATGATTTCTTACATGATATTTATGTGTTTTCATGTATCTTTCAAAAGAGTACATCCAATGAAAGTGAACCGACTCACATGGTCGTGCTTCTTTTCCAAGATGACCATCAAGTGTATTATTATATCAAAAAAAGAAGGTGGAAAATATTTTTCAAGTTCACACAAAATTACAATAATCTCATCATCAAGTTGTTACAGTTTTTCTCTATCAAGGACACACTAACATAGTTTATTACAGAATGAACATAAATGAACATAAATGAACATAAATGAATTATTTCCTTTCTAGGCTTCTCTGGTAATAGTTCTTTTATTGTGACATGTAATAATTGTTGCACTAAAATATGATAGTCATATTACATCAAGCTACTAATTTTACAGCCCCAACGATATAGAATTTTTGAAATTTGAGCAAAACCATTAGATCCCTTGAAATCATACAATCTTTTGCAGTATATTTTTTCTTCATAATTTGATAATGTATAAGGAGCCGGTGTAGGATATGTTTTCTCCGACAAGATTGTGCATAAAGACCATGCTGCATTCCCCAATCCTCCAAATCTTTTCTCGAATTGATTCCACTGTGCAATTTTTATCATGTAACATCATGCCTAGAGCACTTTTACCAACATTTTTTTCATATGCATTACATCTAAATTATGACACATTGGAAGTTCCTAAAATGTCAACATTTTTATACTTCATTAGTGTATTTTTTATATTATTCACTTATTAAAGAACTAGATAACTAACCTCCCAATATGGTAAATCAAAGAAGATTGATTGTTTTTTCACCTTGATAGTTCTAATTTTACAGGATCACCATCTTCATCTTCATCTTCCTATTCTCTATTATTTAAAATTTTCCTCTTCTTACTCTGCTGCTACTTGGTTAATTTATTTTTACCTTCTCCCTTCCTCTTATTTTCATTTTTATTTTTTCCTAAATTATCTGATTTTTTTTTAAAATAATAGAGAAATTTCTTCCAGATAATACTCCAGGTCTACGACCATTTTTCTATAGTGTTATCAAATCACATTTTTGGCTTCCTAACCAAATATGAAGAGGGTAAAAATCTTCCATGACCTACAAAAAGTTTTCTGGCTATGATTCAACATCGATGATGAGTATTGACACTGTATTATGGACTAGCTTTTTTTACCCTTTATGCCACATCCAACAAGATTTCCATATGCTGGAAAATCATTCATCGTCACGAACAAAATTATTCTCATACTAAAAAGTGTTTTACTAAATGCATCATAAGCCTGAACTCCATTATCCTACAAGTAATGCAAATCTTCTACCAATGGAACCAAATATATATATATATATATATCAATATCATTTCCTAGTTGTCTTGGGCCAAAATAAGCAATGTTAGCATGATATTTTCTTTTTTCATAGATAACATCGGCTAGAGATTGTATGTCACAAGCATCACAGACCAAAAACTATATTTGGAACTCAATGTTAAAAATGGATTAATACCATCAGTAGCAAGGCAAAATCTTAAATTGTGTGGATTAGTTGTAAATGATTTATATTTTCATCCACCACATTCTATGTCAGAGAATCTACGGGATACCGCATTTTCTCATCATTACATTTTTTACTGAAACGACACCATAACTCTTTTGCCACCTTTTATGATCTAAACACTCATCTAAATCTTGGAATGATTGGCAAATTTCTCAAAGCTTTATCTGGAATACCATGCATACTTTCTTCTATACATAAGTTCATCTTCCATCTCAAAAATCTACATTTTGGACAATCATCCAAATATTTGTACTGATCATCTCTAAAAAGATAGCAATCATTTTGACAAGCATGAATTTTCTCCAAACCCTTATTGAAAATTTGAGTAATTTTTTAACATCATATAAAGTTGTAACGCCCCACCTCTATGCTCACAATAACAAAGAGTATTAAAAGAAATACTGTCTGTTATTACGAAGAATAAGGCTAGATAGGAGCGGCCATCCGTAGTTGGCCTTAAACTAGTATTGGTTACCTCGATAGGAGTGATATATATTTTTCATTTTTTATTTCATCTCTTATTTATTTACTCCCATCGACATACCCAATTCCAGTATAAAACGAACTACGATGGTTCATAATAGTTTAGGACAATATATATAATAATAACACAGATAATAAAATGCGGAACAAAGATAACAAAAGTCTCGTGTATATATATATATATATATATATATATATATATATATAACTGATGTCAGTTACAATACATTTGACACAATACATATGATACAACTACAACTGTCGACTCTGGAAGTTATATATACAAGTACATTATCGACTAATATACATGAATACATATCAACCTAAATCAGTACACTAACTACTACAAAATGATGAAGACCACTTCAAAAGATATGAAAAGACTTCATAGCTCAAGCAGCAACCCAAAGTAGAATATCTACAACCTGTAATAACTCGGGTCTGACCCGAGTATTAAATTCAAAAGAATATAATACACGGGTCAGTCTAATTCAAACTCAGTTATTAATGCACAGAAGCAATAATAATCAAATATCAAATAGACGACAGTCACAGAAATCTCGTATGTCCATCTCCTCGATAAGAGAATCGGATAACGGCAGATATAACACTAAACAGTGTTAAACAACAATCAGCAAATCCAAATCATCAACAAGGATAAATAAAAAGATTATCAATGAAGATAATATGAAAACCCCAGAATTGCCTAAACAACAATTAACAACAAAATCTAATTATTAAATAAATAATTAGAAACTCAGAATCTAATTATCAAATAGATAATTAGACAATCTCAAATGATCAAATCAAACCAAATCAAAATATAATTTCAAATATTGAATTGAACACATAAAACAATTCAAGTAATTGAAATATCTCAAAAATCAATACTTTGTGGCTGCAGTACACGCACGCGTGCACTGCCTCGCCACAACAGCATATGAAATCATCATAAGGTCAAATCCGAGCGATTAAGCTGGATTCAACTCAATGTACTAATCAATGTACAAGCCATAATACAACAATGTCCAGACCAAACACTTTCAATATGGTCGAACAGAAACTCCAAGCATACAAGAAGATATGCCCAAATCTGAATTAAAAATTGGCCAAACCAAACAACACAATGCAAATGAATTCGACAAAGCCTTTCACGAATCAAAGACCAATGTAAATGCAAGCTAGTAGCTCGTGCTACAGATCAGGTCAAAGTGACCCAATACTAGTGAAGTCAAGATCCTGAACAAGGCTAAACATGAACCAGTATGGAACCAGACTCAAACTCATATAAAAAACCGATACAAGTGAAAAGTGGAGCAACTACTGTATGAAACAAGTCAAGGAACCAAACTATAGATTCAAGCACACTGGAATACAAAACTGCAACCCAGTCTGGAAATCACTCAAGAAGAACACAACCAAAAAGGCTACTGCTTCAAACTACATATATACATATATAAGAGCTCGAAGCAGTGACAGTGATCAATGTGTAAAACGTATACAAAGGCTCCAAGCCTTCAAGCAACATGCAATGAAACCAGCAATGAATGCAAACAAAACTGGTACAATATGGAAGCAGTGAAACAAGTTCAAGTTGAATCATGAACCAGTGCAACTCAGTGCAACCCAAGTCTACAACATATAAATCAAAAAAACCAAAGTTCATCAAGCACTAAAAAGAGATCATCAAACACCACTGCCATCAAGTGACACCAGTTCGAACAAATACTCAATGCAGCTACAGCCAAGACTTATATGATTCAAGTCAAGGCCGAAGCGAGCATAGTGACATAAATCAGATATAAGAGGAAATGCATAATGTCACTGCTACACGTTGTAAAGTACGGTGTTGGAAAAGGTTTTAAAAGTTCCAGACACATGCCTAAAAGTTTACAGTGTTCAAATCCGAGTTAAATAATTCATAGTCAAGGACAAAGTCACAGAAAATCAAACTAAAGTCCAGGTGAATTCAAATCAGAAAGTCCAAGCAATAATATTCAAATCAAACAAAATCAAATGGCCGAAGCCCAGTGTCGACAAAATCACTAACGTTCAAATTAGATGTGAGTGAAGAATCACTCAAGAAAACTTCAATCAAAAGACTACTACTCCAACCACATATATACATATAGGCACGTATATGTAACATGTATATGAGCTAGAAGCAGTGACAGTAACCCATGTGAACATCAAAAAATGCAACATGTATACAACTGTAAACTGGACAGTACTAGCATCTCAACCAAGAACAAGACACTGTCGAAGCAAAAAGGCAAAGGCCAGCCCATGGAAATGAATTGAGCAAGTGCACACATAAATATATTGCCTTTATTCGAACAGAATATTTGAATTCAAACATCCGCAGTTCAAAGCACTCCCGAAGTCACCAACTAAAATTGAACTGGAAAATGCCAACAGATAAGTAAAATCAACCAGGATCAATGTCGAAGACATGGAACAGTTCAAAATCCATACCAAAACAAAATCAACATAAAGGTAACTAATAGTATCAGATACTCAAGTCCAGTGCACACTTACAGGTTACGGAAATTCAAAAATCAAGACGAAGTCGAGAATGAACAAGTCAATTTTTCATCTCAAAGCCAAAAGAATTCAAATTCGATGTCAACAGATCAAAGTCAGATAATTTTCAAGTAAACAACATAATTCGAACGGCGAGCAAAATGAATCGACAAACTCAAACACTTGAATACAAACGAAAATCACAGAATTCAAACCCTAATTACACTTGAGTATGAATTAGATGTGAGTGGGACTCACCTTAGCATTCGATCGAGACATCTAAATCGACACCCTTGATTTCATGAAGTCCTAGTTCTAGAGCGAACGAAAGAAGAAATCGAGGCCGCCATTTTTCTTTTTGTATGTTTTTAGGGTTTTTGAAATGGATGAAGGGAGAAAGTGGAACGGGTATTCACTTTAGATAATGCAACACCAAAATAAAAAGGAACGTGGGCCGAGATTTCATTTTAAAGCCTGCTTAATTCCTTTATCAAATTATTAAAATAATTTCAACCGGTTTAAAAACTTCCAAAAGTAATTAGCTAACCGATTTAATCGTCTAATGACGATGATCAATCGATACGAAACCCCGGGTTGTTACAGACTCCCCTCCTTATAAAAATTGCGTCTCCGCAATTTTCATAATTAAAGGTGTCAATAACAATTGTTTTTCTAACATAAACTGGTTAAGCTAGAAAATAGAGGTCGAGAACACAAATGCCAAAAAATCTTTTAATTCCATAAAAGAAATTCACAAATCCTCAACAAAATCTAATTATCAAATAGATAATCAGAAAACAATCAAAACTGAATAAATACAATTATCAGTAATATTCAATTATCAATTAGATAATTAGAATACAGAAATCACAAAACAACAATATCTAATTATCGATACGATAATTAGAAAACAGCAAAATCTAATTATCAGCAAAGATAATTAGAAAACACAAATCACGAATCGCAAAACCACAAATATCTAGTCATCAACCAGATAATCATGAAACAACGAATATCTAATCACCAAAAACGATAATCAGAAATCATCAAATCAACAAACATCTAATTATCAAAAACGATAATCAGAAATAACAAATATCCGATTATCAAAAACGATAATCAGAAACCTCAAATCAACAAATATCTAATTATCAAAAACGATAATCAGAAATCTCAAATCAACAAATATCTAATTATCAAAAACGATAATCAGAAATCTCAAATCAACAAATATCTAATTATCAAAAACGATAATCAGAAATCTCAAATCAACAAATATCTAATTATCAAAAACGATAATCAGAAATCTCAAATCAACAAATATCTAATTATCAAAAACGATAATCAGAAATCTCAAATCAACAAATATCTAATTATCAAAAACGATACTCAGAAATCTCAAATCAACAAATATCTAATTATCAAAAACGATAATAAGAAATCTCAAATCAACAAATATCTAATTATCAAAAACGATAATCAAAAATCTCAAATCAACAAATATCTAATTATCAAAAACGATAATCAGAAATCTCCAATATTTAATTATCGATACGATAATTAAATCTCATAACATGAGATATCTAATTACCTGCAGATAATTAGAAACAACAAATATCTAGAAATCAATTAAGATACTCTAGAAAATCAACATAAAAGGTTGGATCGATCCCATCAGATGGCGAGTTTTTAGTTCGCCACACGTGCATCAACAAATGGCCGAAGCCTACCAAGTACTCAACATAATTTTTGGCGCCCAACAAATGACCCGAAGGTCCATAGAGTGACCCGAATGTCTAGTACTGGTATTTGACCCGAAGGTCCATCAGAGTGGCCCGAAAGCCCAACAAATGACCCGAAGGTCCAACAAATGACCGGAAGGTCCAACATAGTTGCTCGGAAGCACACAAAATCATCAGAATCATCAAACAACAGATGTTTCAATTAAAGAGTCCGGAATTAACCAAAATAGCAAACGCACATGTCTTATACCACGTGTTTTACTAAATCGTTTGATTCTCTTCATCGTTTCCTTGAAAGTGCAAAATTGTGTATTTTGTAAAAATACATTTTACATTCTCAAACGGACAAGTCCGGAATTAAGCGAATCAGTAAAAGAAAGGGTTCATAGTCCTCGATTTTGCCGAATCGTTTAAGTCGCTTCCTCATTCTTTTGAAAGCGCAAACTGTAAAATTTTTGTATTTTAAATAAATAACATTTTACGTTCTCAAACGGACAAGTCCGGAATTAAGTGAAACAGTAAAAGTGAGGGTTCATAGTCCTCAATTTTGCTGAAGCGTTTAAATCGCTTCCTCATTCTTTTGAAAGCGTAAACTGTAAAAACTTTAAAACAATTTTTCAGAACACGTGATTAAAACAGCAACCTCAGTAGCAATTTCGAAAAGGAAATTGCACTTCCCAAAACATCGTAAAACGAATCTCAAAATCAGAATTACGGAATAACCGCTTGAAAATCCACTTTAAAATTGACGGTTACTGAAGCGAAAGCGACAGTAATTTTTATACGTCAAAATCTCATCAAAATAATTCACATCAAAATGTAATACCGGTGAATTTTCATTAAAAAAAAGTCTACAAAACACTGTGCTTCAAAATATAGCACTAGTTTAAAAATCCCGTTATAAAAATAACGGCAACAAAATACGTTCAAACCAAACATCGGTTCAACGTAAAATCAATGTAGTAATGTGCAACCCAAATTTGCACGTATACTACAAAATGAACAAAGAAATCATTCGAATGTATCTTCGAAGAAGATGATTCAAAACAGCAAAAACTCAACAAAAATCACATAACTGCAATTGCTTCGAATCCTCAAATTGGATTCGAAATTTTTCAAAGAAGTAAAATAAACCCAGCTATGTAAACAACAAATGAAATTTATTTCAATTTCATATTTTGATTTTTAAATCAAATAGGTTATCAGATATATTCAGCGAAGACAGTATCACTGCTTCCGCTGTGCAGTCTAATAAACAGTCACAAATTAATCAATCAACAAAACACAGTTTCACTATTATTTTTAAATAAAGATATTTAAAAATTTCATCATAATTTCAAAACTTTAGTTTTGACTCAAAACACAACTAAAAATATCGACAATTAGTTGTAACACATGTTCCATTTAAGTTATATTTTATATTATGTCCATAAACCCCAAGCTCTGATACCAACTGTAACGTCCCACCTCTATGCTCACAATAACAAAGAGTATTAAAAGAAATACTGTCTGTTATTACGAAGAATAAGGCTGGATAGGAGCGGCCATCCGTAGTTGGCCTTACACTAGTATTGGTTACCTCGATAGGAGTGGTATATTTTTTTCATTTTTTATTTCATCTCTTATTTATTTACTCCCATCGACATACCCAATTCCAGTATAAAACGAACTACGATGGTTCATAATAGTTTAGGACAATATATATAATAATAACACAGATAATAAAATGCGGAACACAAATAACAAAAGTCTCATATATATATATATAACTGATGTCGGTTACAATACATTTGACACAACACATATGATACAACTACAACTGTCGACTCTGGAAGTTATATATACAAGTACATTATCGACTAATATAAATGAATACATATCAACCTAAATCAGTACACCGACTACTACAAAAAGATGAAGACCATTTCGAAAGATATGAAAAGACTTCATAGCTCAAGCAGCAACCCAAAGCAGAATATCTACAACCTGTAATAACTCGGGTCTGACCCGAGTATTAAATTCAAAAGAAAATAATACACGGGTCAGTCTAATTCAAACTCAGTTATTAATGCACAGAAGCAATAATAATCAAATATCAAATAGACGACAGTCACAGAAATCTCGTATGTCCATCTCCTCGATAAGGGAATCGGATAACGGTAGATATAACACTAAATAGTGTTAAACAACAATCAGCAAATCCAAATCATCAACAAGGATAAATAAAAAGATTATCAATGAAGATAATATGAAAACCCCAGAATTTCCTAAACAGCAATTAACAAAAAAATCTAATTATTAAATAAATAATAGAAACTCAGAATCTAATTATCAAATAGATAATTAGATAATCTCAAATGATCAAATCAAAATATAATTTCAAATATTGAATTGAACACATAAAACAATTCAAGTAATTGAAATATCTCAAAAATCAATACTGCGTGGCTGTAGTACACGCACGCGTGCACTGCCTCGCCACAACAGCATATGAAATCATCACAAGGTCAAATCCGAGCGATTAAGCTGGATTCAACTCAATGTACTAATCAATGTACAAGCCATAATACAACAATGTCCAAACCAAACACTTTCAATATGGTCGAACAGAGACTCCAAGCATACAAGAAGATATGCCCAAATCTGAATCAAAAATTGGCCAAACCAAACAATACAATGCAAATGAATTCGACAAAGCCTTTCACGAATCAAAGACCAATGTAAATGCAAGCTAGTAGCTCGTGCTACAGATCAGGTCAAAGTGACCCAATACTAGTGAAGTCAAGATCCTGAACAAGGCCAAACAAGAACCAGTATGGAACCAGACTCAAACTCATACAAAAAACTGATACAAGTGAAAAGTGGAGCAACTACTGTATGAAACAAGTCAAGGAACCAAACTATAGATTCAAGCACACTGGAATACAAAACTGCAACCCAGTCTGGAAATCACTCAAGAAGAACACAACCAAAAAGGCTGCTGCTTCAAACTACATATATACATATATAAGAGCTCGAAGCAGTGACAGTGATCAATGTGTAAAACGTATACAAAGGCTCCAAGCCTTCAAGCAACATGCAATGAAACCAGCAATGAATGCAAACAAAACTGGTACAACATGGAAGCAGTGAAACAAGTTCAAGTTGAATCATGAACTAGTGCAACTCAGTGCAACCCAAGTCTGCAACATATAAATCAAAAAAACCAAAGTTCATCAAGCACTAAAAAGAGATCATCAAACACCACTGCCATCAAGTGACACCAGTTCGAACAAATACTCAATGCAGCTACAGCCAAGACTTATATGATTCAAGTCAAGGCCGAAATGAGCATAGTGACATAAATCAGATACAAGAGGAAATGCATAATGCCACTGCTACACGTTGTAAAGCACGGTGTTGGAAAAGGTTTTAAAAGTTCCAGACACATGCCTAAAAGTTTACAGTGTTCAAATCCGAGTTAAATAATTCATAGTCAAGGACAAAGTCATAGAAAATCAAACTAAAGTCCAGGTGAATTCGAATCAGAAAGTCCAAGCAATAATATTCAAATCAAACAAAATCAAATGGACGAAGCCCAGTGTCGACAAAATCACTAACGTTCAAATTAGATGTGAGTGAAGAATCACTCAAGAAAACTTCAATCAAAAGACTACTACTCCAACCAATATATACATATAGGCACGTATATGTATACATGTATATGAGCTAGAAGCAGTGACAGTAACCCATGTGAACATCAAAAAATGCAACATGTATACAACTGTAAACTGGACAGTAATAACATCTAAACCAAGAACAAGACAATGCCGAAGCAAAAAGGCAAAGGCCAGCCCATGGAAATGAATCGAGCAAGTGCACACATAAATATATTGCCTTTATTCGAACAGAATATTTGAATTCAAACATCTGCAGTTCAAAGCACTCCCGAAGTCACCAACTAAAATTGAACTGGAAAATGCCAACAGATAAGTAAAATCAACCAGGATCAACGTCGAAGACATGGAACAGTTCAAAATCCATACCAAAACAAAATCAACATAAAGGTAACTAATAGTATCAGATACTCAAGTCCAGTGAACACTTACAGGTTACGGAAATTCAAAAATCAAGACGAAGTCGAGAATGAACAAGTGAATTTTTCATCTCAAAGCCAAAAGAATTCAAAGTCGATGTCAACAGATCAAAGTCAGATAATTTTCAAGTAAACAACATAATTCGAATGGTGAGCAAAATGAATCGACAAACTCAAACACTTGAATACAAACGAAAATCACAGAATTCAAACCCTAATTACACTTGAGTATGAATTAAATGTGAGTGGGACTCACCTTAGAATTCGATCGAGACATCTAAATCGACGCCCTTGATTTCACGAAGCCCTAGTTCCAGAGCGAACGAAAGAAGAAATCGAGGCCGCCATTTTTCTTTTCGTATGTTTTTAGGGTTTTCGAAATGGATGAAGGGAGAAAGTGGAACGGGTATTCACTTTAGATAATGCAACACCAAAATAAAAAGGAACGTGGTCCAAGATTTCATTTTAAAGCCCGCTTAATTCCTTTATCAAATTATTAAAAGAATTTCAACCGGTTTAAAAACTCCCAAAAGTAATTAGCTAACTGATTTAATCGTCTAATGACGATGATCAATCGATACGAAACCCTAGGTTGTTACAAAGGTCTTGGGAAGTATGTTATCTTTTGGCAATAACAGTTGTTGCACATTGAGAAGTTTATCAAAGCCATTATCGGACAATCCGGTCTCACATTTAAGATCATACAAGAGAATAATGGCAGATAATTTAGTTTGATCAGTGCAACTAGGATAAAACGAAGTTTCCGCCTCTTATAATTTTTTAATAAATCATCCTATCATCTTTGTGCATAATCTTCATCTTTAACATCATCAAGAAAATTATGATTGATGAAATCTTCATCTTCGTAATTAATGGCTTTAAATAAATCATAAGTGCCATTAGACTTAACAACTTTGATTATATTTATTTGCTCGCCGTATTTGTACCACGTACCACTCTTGTATATGGGGTCCATTCGTTTTATAATTAAATACTCAACTACAATATTTCCATAATGATGACTAAGATTATGACAATCTGAGCAAGGACATAAAATCTTCTTTGTATTTTCCACATTTCTCATTGCAGCATACACAAACTTCCAAGCTCACTGCTCATACTCCTTACTAGTTTTAAGAATAACAACAGTTTTAACTTTTAACATCAAATATATGATTTGGCTCTTAAATTATGTTTATATTCAGTATTATATAGTTGAATCTGTAGATGCATCCAATCTTTATCCATCATTAAATAATACGTAGGTAGGTAATTTTCTAAAATTTGATGTAATAATCAGTTATTGATTACATGCAAAAGTATAAACAAAATTTGGAACACTTAGTTGAGTTATGAGTTGAGAATGGTCTATTATCATATTGAAAGTAAAAATGTTTATGTAATCAGATTTTTATCAGTTTAACCCGAATGCTCATATCATAATGTTGTAAACATAAATGTACTCTATAATGGTTGTTAAAAATGAAAATATGTTATGAAATATTTTTTTACATGAACTATAATTATTTACAAATATATTTTACGTAATATGATTTAGAATCTTTATGCTAAATAAAAATAATAATTTTATCATTTCTCCTTATATATATATAAAGAATACTATGTATATACTAAAAATAATTTTAGTATATATACAATATTAGATTAATTAATGAATACTAGTTAACTGAATTCAATTAAGCAATTTAAATTTACGATTATGCAATTATTTCAATATATTGACTTGGATGTAAAATATCAGGAGAGAATAAAGAAGGTTTAGTAAGTAACTGTAGACATTTTAAATTGTAGGTATTTGAGGTAATGAAATTTTGAAACATATGATAAATTCATTCCAATGAATAAAGTATAAAATGAATTTGTTATTATTATTACTGTACATAATTTATTTTATGCGATTAATATATATATTTGTATCTTAATGGAAACAAATTTGACCAATTTGCTTATGCATGTCTATGGTATACATATTGAAACTGTAATATTTTTATAAGAATTTATTTGATATATTAATAAATATTTGTTTACTTAGTTTATCAATTATATAAAAGTTTGGGTTATATCACTATGCCATAGATTGCATACTGCAACACCAAGAAGTGATGCACGGAGTGCCAAAAAATGTTGCTGTAGGCTAAAAAAAGGCAAAGGCAACACTTTCTCGGTGATGCATTTTGCCGCGTTGTCCTAGAGTCAAAGGCAACATCTTTGCGGCCCTAGGGCAACATCGGTTCTGTTGTTGCCACAGGCACCAAATTTACTAAAAAGTGGGCCCTACAATTTGGGTCCCAACATGTAGGCCTGCATTGTGAGGCCCACTAATTCTGTGGCCCACCTTTACGGAACCCTATTGTGAGACCCATATTCATTAATCCATGGTAACACTTTTACCACCCAATGGCAACACTTTACTAGTTTATTACCACATTTAACATCACATACTGCAACATTATATCATATCTATAGCAACACCTTTTGCAATTTAAATTGAAAATGTACTGCAACATTATATCATATCTATGACAACATTATATCATATCTAATGGCAACATTACACTGCAACAAAGAACTTTTCATTTCAGAATAACCAGCAACACAAGTTTTACTTAGTCAAGTACAAAATGAAAAACATACTCAAAAACATAGCCAGTATATTCATAGTTACAGCCAGTACATACTAAATTCTACTTATTAACAGTACATTCATATTTGCAATTCATATTTGCAAGCCTCCGGTGCCATCAGTGCCCAAATTTTTAGGCTTTAGCTCAAAACCATTTGTTGCATTCCTGTGGATAATAAAAGTAGAAACCAGAAAAGAGAAATGGATAATAAAATCTTAATTAAGTACACATTATAATATTCACGTAATAAAGCTTACCCAAACACCGACATAAGCCAAAGCCAAGAGTGTTTCGGGAAGCAATGACAAAACAGACCAAAGCACAGATTAGCAGCAGGCCTCGCGTTGGAAGTGCTGCAGATTGGACCGACTGGGAAAGCTCGCATTGATTGTTTTAAGATCTGGGAACTGTTATATTTATTAGCTTCTCGATTTTTATTTTATTTTGTTATTGACTGGATGTAATGTATGAAAAATAACATTTTTGGATTCCTGCAACTTGTTTGAAATTAGCATCAGTTGTTTGATTTGCACCTTTGTTATAATATTAAAATGCACAATAGACCTGTCTTCTCTTAAGCTAGGAACAACGTTGTTGCACCCAGCAGGAAAGTAACAATGTTGAACGTGGATGGGTGTGTTTGGGTAATCATATATTGCTGCAATTTGAGTATACTAAGTTTTCAGCCCATAAAAAAGGAAATAGTTCAAAAACAAGGTGTAAATGGCCCATGTATATAAATAAGTTATTATAATCTGGAGGGCCCAGAAACTAATTTCCATTACTCGTATGTTAAAAGTAAACTCTACGTTCTTTCCAGAACAATCGGGAGGAAGTAAAAAAAAATGTCGTACAAAATCTTATCAGATATCAAAAAGAAAGCTAGAACATTATCGGACTCGCAATGCAAAAACACCATTAATATTGCTACTGATCAATTTTAAATAAACAAATTATAGAACGGAACAAGTGTTATATAAGCAGATAGTGGATCTAGTCATTATCAGAGCAAGTAAATTTGATATCCACTCTTCAAACAGTCATAATGATGAAGCAGTTCAAAAAGAGTGGGTGTAATTTATACCTGTATATGCTTGGTTTAAGCTTACAGAAGGGTTGTCTCATGGCATGGCACAAATTTTGGTCATACTGCTGCTAGATTTGTCCTCCCCAACAATTACAAGCTCCGGTATTGAAATGTTTTCGATTTACATGCTTTTTTACAGCTAAAATAGTTTATTCAGTAAGGCTATGTATCTGAAAAAATGAACACTAATATAAGTTATAAGACTAAAACAAGTGCAAAATCCTTTTTACTATCAATTTTGCTGAACACTTGAGTTTTATCAATCACCACTTAAAAGAGCTTGGGTGTTTGTGTTTCAGTTCAAACAGTGAGTGATCTGAAAGACCAATGGGGTAGCCTTATGGCACTAATGAAGCATAAATTATCTGCTACAAATATCTCATCTTTCTGTCAGTTTATAGGAAATGAATGGAGATATTCTCACAATAATGACATGAATCAAAACGGTATAATCTTAATAATGTGGGTTATGAATATATGGAATAATAACATAATGTCAAAAACTAATCATTTTGCGACATGTTTACTGTAAAATAAAGGCTGGCTCAAACTTGTTCTAACTGCTATATATGCAAAACATCATGGTATAGAGAGGGGAAGACACAAGTTGGAACTATTTAATTACCGAGTAAAAGAAAATCAATATTCCATGGGTAGTGTCGGGAGACTTTAATTGTGTTCTATATAATGAAGATTGAATTTCAAAATGTAATCGTCTAGCAGCAGTTTTAATTTCCAAACTTGTGTTTGTAGTGGTCTGAAGTTGATAAATGCTATAGGCAATCATTTTACATGTACGGATGGATTAAAAGTCAACTTGATCAGTAAAATAGAAACAGCTTTTGCATACCCAAAACATTCACTAGGCATATCTTCACAACAACCCATCACTACAAATTCACTTCACAACTTCACAACCAAACTACCCCTCCTCTACACTACAGACTGTACATCACCAACCTTAAACTATCCAACATCAAACAACTACTGCTCCTCCCTAAACATTACATCTGCCATATATTTCTGCACATCCCAGAGCAACTGCATATAAATACCATCCCACCAGTCAGTTCCAACACCCCTACCATTGCATCACCTCTAAACTTTTGTCTATCGCCCTGCATGAAACCCATACAACAACTCCAGTTGCATTAAAATCATCCAACTTCCAACATACCATATGTCCATCCACTGCTTTACAACCACTCTGCACACAACATCCAACAACAACAGTTTAAACCTTACCACATCATCACCTTCTCCCTAAAATTTCTATTGCATCTCCCCTCCATATAAACAAGACCTCCCTGCCTGTTATCAACAACTTCACCACAACCCAGTTACACACACCATCATCATATCCCTCAAACATACATCCACAAACAAACCTTCACTACCTCCACCCGTTCAAGGTGTGAAAGTCATCGGCAACAGACATTTGAAAGTAACATAACCAAGTGTACCATGTTTGATACAAACCAAATTATTTTTATGTTTGCTACATGGGCATCATCTAAAAGCATCTCTTACCGTCCACTTTATAAATCACTCTTTTTAAGGACACACTTTCTATCGCATAAGTCAATTTACATACCTTTTCTGTTCAATAATCTATTTCACCCTACTATACTTTTTAACTCACTATGTAAGACATTTCTGAAAAGCCCAATCTAACTTATTGAAACTATTGAAATAAGCAAAGTTGTCATAAAGTAATAAAGGAACTGGATAAAGAAGAAGAAAAAACACAAAATTGTACAGTTTAAACGATCTTTTAGATCATCGTGATGGAGATGCGCAAAGAACATCGTGATTGATGGAGATCCGGAACTGAAAACCAATCTCCGATGCTGTAATTGTTTTTGTTGTTGTTTTTCTTTGCCTTTTGATTTTGTGACGGCGCCATTGTTATTGATGAGAAGCGGTGAAAATCAATTTCTAGGGTTTTTAATGTTTTGAAGCAGGCGAAATCATTTTTAGCGGAAACGAACGGGAAATTAAGGCGAAACCCTTAACTTTTGCCGCTTTGTTTTTGCTTCCCGCGTTAAAAAATATTTCAGCCCGCTTTTTTTCAACCCGCACTCATTTTTTATAATATTTTTATAAGTCTATAGCTACTGCAACATATTGTTGATATATATACTAACATCCTGAAGCTAATGTTGTAATAGACAAAAATCAGCATAGCTATCGTTACATTGTAGCTAGCAACATCTTGTATTTTCGTTGCAATAGGCCATCTATGGCGTAGTGTATAATTAATCTGAATGTACGTGCTTTAATGAAAAATGCTGTAAGGGAATGAAGAATGGATTTATAAATGATTAATACTTTTTATTTAGGAATTGGAAATTAACAATTCAACCTAAAGAAATGATATATTACAATCAATTCTAGAATAATGAGAATTTTTAGAAAAATAGTACCTTGCTACTACTGAAGGGAATACCTTGAATGTTGAACCTTTATTACCCTGTTTGAATACTTATTCAACACTTCCAAAAGGCGTAATCCTTCGAAGAAGCCACACACCGTTCTTCTTATTTTAATTGGAATTGCTTTTTTTGCTAGAAATTTTGAGTGGAAGAAGAAGGGATTTCGGCTATGGCAAGATAGGATAGGTGGAGGCACCAACTTTAGAGAATTATTTTTAAAAAAGTGGCAAGAGGTGTTTAAATAGCATAGGAAAGGAGGTGGTCAATGATGGAAACATATCTTTCTTTTCTTAGCTATTTGCACACCTTTTGAAATCAAATTATAAACCAATTCTTTCTTATGTATGACTAGTCATACATGTCACCTTATTGTTCCTCAAATCACTTCAAGTCAAATCAGATATTTTACATTTAAATCGTATTTAAACGTACATTGATATCGTATATCGACAAGTATATACATAACCTTTATATACACACTTTTTTTAATACTGACCAACACAATTCAAAGAAAAATATAATTAATATTCCATAAGTATTAATAAATTTAATTAATTATAACATCTATAATTTAATTAAATCAGGTGGTAGATGGAGGATTCAACATTGCAGTTGTATTGAGTCTTTCGGTGCAAATTCGGTAGCTGTTAATGTCGAACAATTCGAATATCAACATTCACACATCACCATAGCTAGTGGTGTGACATTTTGGCCAAGTTTATTGCCTATATAGCTTTGGTAAAATCAAATTTCTACAATGTTAAGTGTTACATGGTTGTGACTTTTGTTTACACCAATTCTCTTTGTCGAAACTGTATCACTTTGGACTTATGAAATTTGGTAATGGTTGAAATCCCAATATCGTCCACATTCAACTCTTTAGTGCAAATACAAAGTCATTAGTTCAATGATAACAATTATTATTAACCGAACTGCTCTGGCCAGAGACTTTAACTTTGAGTTGACCATGATACTTGCCTCATATAACTGAGGAGATGAATCTCTTGATTAGTGCTTCACTTCCAATACTTCCACTCGACCCAACTACAGTCATTCGATAGATGCTGAGTCATGATTTGATTATAATCAAAGTAGAGCTTTCATATTAAAGATCCACAATATTCTCAGGTCAAGAGAAATGTGTAAATCAGTCACATCGATATTTTCTATTTGACCTTAGTTATATTAACCAACATAAAACTATCGAGTGAGTCATTCCATAGTTATCTAATAACTATCAGTACATAACCCTTAGGTGGCCCAAGTAATCATGAGTAATACACTACCCAACATTAGAAGAGCGTTACGTACTCTAGTCTCAATGGATATATCAATGTATAGTCTCGATGCATCTTGACTAAGAATATGTAAAATGATATATTTGTATTTATTGTGATAAATTACACACGGTTGCAACACTTTGTAACTACGATCACAAAACACACCATTTATGGATTTCCTATTAAATATACATTTAATTAATTTAATTAGTAAATATAACACATTATATTTATTATATAATAGAAAGAGAACACCTTCATTTCGAACTTGATTGGTCAACGAGTTAGATATATGTAACAAATTACATAACTGCCCGTTGGGCATACCCCTAACTCTATCACTATGCACTATGCACTTCTAAGCCCGTTTGTATTCTAACCTTGTTTTGTTGTTTATTTGAAACTGTACACATTAATGCATTGCATATCTGATTTTACCCTAGAGCTTGATGGGTGACATTTACATGACCTTATGGCATGTACAATATCCTATTTTGCATGTTTTAAGCGGCTTCTGAATACTTTTGACTTGACTTTCAATTTCTGTCCCTTTGAGCTTTAAAAGAACATGTCATACTAGTTCTAGTGTATACCTATTGCATTGGTCCATGTTTGTTATCCTTGGTGTGATTAAAAAGATGAAAAGAAACAACAACCATTAAACAGAGGCAACGTCGAGTTTTAATATATATTTTCTTTTGCAATTTCTATTTATTTCTATTCGCTTTTTACTGCATGATTATTTGTTAGGTAAAATAAATTGTTGTTAGGTTGAAGGCTAGAGTAAGGGGATATAAAGTTATATTCTAGTAAGTGACAAAAGGAGTGACTAAAATATTGTACTAAGAATGTTTTGTATTAGTGAGTACAAAACACTGTGAGTGCCCTTATAATAATTCGTAATATTGTATCATTAAATTTTCAATTGAAATAAAATAGTTATTCATTTATTTCCTTATATGACCTTGCAATTTGTATGTTACCTTAACAAACATAATAAAAAAAATTATTATCAACAAACAGAAACCATAGACTACTATATCCTACATCACCTACTATTTATCTTTGTTGGGAGTATTTTGAATTTCCAGAACATATGCAGCTTAAATTGAAGTCATCATTGTTGCTACATATTCAGATCTTTTTGGGATAACAAATACTTAAGTGGTTTGTGATCTTTTATATAAAATGAACGGTTCGTATAGTAGATGTGCCATAAAAACTTCAAGGCAAAACTATGGCTGCCAAATCAAGATCGTGAGTGGCATACTTTACTTCGTCGGGTCTGAGCTGTCTAGATGCATAAGCCACCACTTTGTTTCGTTTCATCAATACAATGCCAAGTCTACTTCCTAGGCATTTGTATCTACTATAGATCTTGATTATCTTTTGGAACTATTGATACTAGAGTGTTAGAAAGTAGTTCTTTTAACCTCTAGTAAGCTCATTTATATTTGTTCGATATACAAACTTAACTTCTTTCTTAGTCAAATTAGTTAATAGAGCGGATGTTTTATAAAAATCCTTTATAAATCTTCTATAATATCCTGTTAATCCTATGAAACTTCTAAACTTATTTACTAACTCGAGATGTTTCCACCTTTGAATATCTTCTGTCTTAGCTGGGTCGATTATGATTCCTTTCTCAAAAAAAATATGTTTCAAAAATATTACTTCCTTCTGCCAGACGTGACACTTTGAAAACTTAGCCTTAAGTTGGTGTTTTCATAAGGTTTCTAACACCATTTTTAAATGAATCATATGCTTTTTTTGTCTTTAAGTAGTAGAGGATGTCATCAATGAAAATTAAAACAAATTTATCCAAACAATTCCTGAATACTCAATTCATTAGATCAACGAAGTAAGCTAGAACATCCATCAACCCGAATGACATTACTAACTATTTGTGATAACCGCATATTGTCTGAAATGATATAACTGGAATACTTTCTTCCTCAACTCTAAGTTAATGAAAACTTGTAGCAATATCGTGTTGTGAAACTACCTTCGCTCTACTTAATTAATCAAATAGATCATCCATCCTTGATAATGGGTATTTATTTTTAATAATGAGATCATTCAGTTTTCTATAATCTATATAGAGTGGAAGAGATGCATATGCCTTTTTAACAAATAAGGCATATGCACCCTAAGGAGAAGTGCTCGTGCTAATGAAAATCCTCTGTGCAAGGTCTTATGTTTAAGACCTTAACTCCTCTATCTCACTATGGCACTAATGGTTAGGTGGTCCGCTAAATGGCCGACTACCAAGTTTTAAATCTATCCCACACTTAACTGATCAATGTGAGGTAAACTAGTAGTTTCTTCAAAAATATCCTAAAGATATCTAGCTGCCGAAATCTATTGTATTTCTTCTTCTTTGGATTCTAATACAAGTAAAGGATAACATAAACGGGCATATGCTCATTCTAGAGCTATAAGGACTAGTTCTTAATGATTGGGATGTTGAAGGTAATTACCCGTTCCACACAAAATAATCAAGTTTGATAATGCTTGAGCCATTCCATTACTAAGATAAATCCATTACTCAATGAATCCATGAAAAAGAAATCGCACATGGAAGAGTATCCAGACAACCAAATCTTGACTCTATTACACTTCATTCCTAGAGTAGCACATCCAATAAATGGATTAGCCCCTTTAAGAGAAGTAACAAGAAAGGAAACATCCAATTTTTTTTATACTAGTTCTTTCGATATAAATTAATTTGATGCACCTGTATTAAAAATAATTTTACTAGAAACTCCAAGCCGTAAATTGTAACTTCTAAGACCAAAGCCTGTTTTTCTTTATCTAGCACTACGACATTGGGACCTTCTATAGCAAGCATCTTTCCCTGGGTTTGCTTTCTTTGCTTGGTGCATTGTCTCACTAAATGCCCTATTTCATTGTAATTGTAACATTTCTTCATTGGAACTTGACCTGTAATTCTACATTCATTAGTGCAATGGTGCTTTCTTCCACATAAATAGCATTCAACATGAGCTTTAGTTTGTTGCATCTTTTATTCCTGCAATTTTGTCTGGAAAGGTTGCTTATTCTTTTGGAAGAATAGCCTTTTCCATTGTTGTTAGTACAGCCGATTAGGTTGATTCGTAGAACCGAATCTTATTTCCAAACCTTCTTAAAACTTAATGCCATATCCACAATCTTTTCAAATGGAAATTTGAGTTAGGTAAGTAACTTATCTTTTAATTCATTACATAGACCAAGCACAAGTTTCTCATTCTTAATGAGTGTTGGTCCAAATTTTGATAATGCATTGAATTCATTCACATAAGCTCTTATCAAGGAATCACCTTGCTTCAATCAATAGATTTATGAAGTAATGTAGCTTTTTTGGCTTCAGGTGGAAAATAGGCATTGAAAAGTTCTTTAAATCTGTGCCAGGAAGTATCATCCTTTGCAATCTCTACGATCATAGCATCATACCACCCATTGCCCGGACTATAGTTGTCGAGATGCCAACCTCCTCTTGTCCTAGTGTGACAAGTTCAAATCACTAAAAATTCTTTCGCACGTTCATAACCAGGATGGGAGTCCTATTACTTGATTCAAATACGGATTTCTGTCGATTAGAAAACTACCAAATCATATTGTAATTAAATACCGCAAGTGAGGCATACAATTTGTAGTGTGTCAGCAAGTATGGATCGAATCACGGAAAGTAAGAATTTCAACTTACTCAATCAAACTATCCAAAATATTTTGAAAATATTTTTAACTAAAAATTATAGAAAATTGAAGTAAAATTAGAATTAAAGTAATGAGATTAAAAGACAGTTTAGAGATAAATCCACTCTCACATTCAAATAAATACATATATAACAAATTTACAATCTCTCTTTTTAACCCAAGTAGAATTAGTTGATGCATTTATTTTAAGTATGGTTTAGTTGTGGTATTAACTAAAACAACTTAAACCATCAAATTTTAATAAATCAACCAAACCCACTTAATCCAATAAAAATGATTATGAAGTTAGAAGTAAAATCTATTTTAAGCATGATCTATTTACTATCTTAGATCAAGTTGCATAGAACATAACTTTTTTACTCTACTTTTAATTTAATTATCAAAATCAAATTATTAAATGAAGATGTAATTTAAGCCCATATTTGATTAAATATAGGCTATTTGTGGTTAAGAACATAGAATATCAAATTCATTTATAAACGTCATACTCCATCTACATCTACGTTTACATTAAGCCCAAAAACAAGATATAATGAATGAAACTATTATGTTGAATTTACATGAATCATGAGAGCTTCATTACCCTCAAATTGAAGCGGTTTAACCTCTCATCCTTGAATTCATTTCAGAAAAAATGGATTTCGGCATTAACAAAATGAAAGGAAATGCAAGTTAATGAGAAAGAGAGCTAATTGATTTCATAAAAGTAAACCTACACTAATTTGCATAAAATAAATCTTATCTACTTGCATGAAAAAAAAGAAGCATGAAAAAAAATTACACAATAAGAGAAGCATGAAATAAAAAGCATGAAAACAAAAGGCTAAGAAGCCATTAAAGGAAAGAGAACTTTTATTTCTATTTTGTGGCTGCAACTATATGCATACTTTTCATGAAACGTAAGAGGGTATTTATACAAATCGAAAGCTCTATATCCATTTAGGGTGCTACCGGATTTACCGTTAACATTGTGTGGCCTTCAAGTCATCATTAATGATAAATAAATCACCACTAATGTGTACTTTTCTTTTTAATTGTGATCCATATGCAAGTCGGTATTTGGGCTACTCTATGAAGAATTAATTCTTTCTTTTTTCCACTTTTGGCTTCTAAGACTTGTGCATCATAGGTCCATGAAGTTTCTTCGAATTTGCACTCAATTTCCTACAAAATAAATTAAAATATGCAAATAATTTTTTTAAAAATTATCGCATACACATAAAATTACCATTTTGCTCATGAACGAACAATGATTTGAAAACACTTTTATAAATTAGTCAAAATATGAAAAAATACCCTAATATGTCCTTTATTTTAATAGAAGAAGATTAAGTATGAGAGTAAAAATATACATTTTTACGTGTAGATCAAATACTCCCAAAATTATCTTTTTATTCTTTCTTAAATAAAGTGAAACTAGGATAAGTCCATTTTCATAGATTACACGATTGCATTGAGTGTATGCAATAAGCCATTAAACCTCTAGGTGTCCTTAGTATGACGAGTGTTATCTCATGAGAGTTCTCAATGGATACTACCCACAAAATCCAAATGCAATATGCAAAGTTCCTAATGTGAAAGATATGAATGCAAGTTCTATTTACAAAATGAAGAATTTACTTTAAATTGACATGAGAGAGTAATATATAGGTCTCGATCATCGTCAAGAATTTCAGCCCTTTACTAGTAAAAATTTCCAACAAAAATCAAGTTTTCGTTACATTTGGACTCTAGCTTGGCTAGTTGTTTTGAATGATAACATAATGCAACTATGAAATAAATTCTTCAATTAATTTTCAAAGTTTGCAAAGTGAGATCTTCGTTTCTTATTGCATAACAAGTCGAACCATTAATGTCAAGAGATTGGGTTTCAATTGGTTACTCTCTCTCTCTCTTTGTAAAATATTATTATTAATATTAACATTATATTATTTACATACACCAAACTCATAATACCGAGGCTAGATATACCATTCATGCACTGCCTTGTGCGCTTACATGAGAAGAGTACAAAGTGTGGCATGTGTACAAATCTAAGTGTGTACACTTGACTCCATGTGTTTATTACTATTATATTATTATTATTTATATACATACATCTAACTTAGAATATACAACTAACTCAGAATACTGTGGCCAGATATACCATTCACGCACTACTTTGTGGGCTTATGTGAGAAGAGTACAAAAGCCTAGAGGGAGTACACACTTATATGTGGACATCTGACTCCAGGTGTTATATTTTTCTCTTTTTTAGGAGAAAAGGTTATATAAAATCATCTTAGCACCACTTAACTTTAAAAATTAAAAATATTAATACATGCACTTTAAATCACCACTTTTTGAACGAAGATTACAATTTAGAATGCACTTCATAACCATCACCCATGAATCTTCCTGTATACTAGTTACACCGTTATTGCTTGTAATTTAAACTTTTCTTATTATTATCATTGACGCAAGTAATTTCTCAAAAATTTCAATTTAATGACCAAAACTGTATGCTTACTCTATCATACCTATTTAAAAGTAAATTAATATGCAAATTTTCTTTTTAAAGAAAGGAAAGAAAAAGCAAAAACCAAACCACATGAAATCAAAATAAACATGAAAACTCCCCCCTCCACCCTATAGTCAATGCATGATATAATGAGTGTAAACGATACACACACATACACACAAGAGAGGGTTAAAATGCCTTGCTAGACGTTTGTGGCTCATGATGAATCACGAGTTCCTCCTCTTGGTCACTTGCCAAATCGATAAATCCCTAGGGTTTTCTATTTCTATGAGACCATGTGGAAAAACAGTACGTACCGCCTATGGTCATGTCCATCTCAGTTTTAATTTACCAAGAAACAAATAAAGTCGAGAGTCATACAAAAGAACTTTCTCATTTGGCAAAAATGTTTTATTGGTATGGACTTGGCACGAAAAACATTTGTTTTTTCCTTGTAAATTTTTGCATTTTCATACACGTCATTCCTAATCTCTTTTTATTCATTAAGTTGCAATTTTCTAATTTCATCGGCTTTTTCAAGATCAAAGTTGATGTTCTTTATTGCCCATAATGCCTTATGTTCAAGATCGATTAGTAAGTGACACGTTTTACCATATATTATTTTAAAAGGGGACGTTCCAAGATTAGTTTTAAAAGCAGTTTTGTAAGACCAAAGCACATTTGACAATTTTTTAGACCAGTATTTTCAATTTTTATTAATAGTTTTCTCCAAAATTTGTTTGATTTATTGATTTGAAACTTCAACTTGACCACAAGCTTGAGGATGATAAGGAGTGGATAACTTACGGGTTATCAAGTGTTTCTTCATTAAAGCTTTGAAAGATTGATTACAAAAATGGATTCCAGTTTCACTTATTATTCGGGGTATGCTAAACCTAGAAAAGATGTTTTCTTTTTTTAATTTCACAACAACCTTATGATCGTTAGTTTTACATGGAACAACTTCAACCCATTTACAACGTAATTGACGACAATGGGAATATAAAGATTTTCGGAAGAGTTAGGAAATGGTCCCATAAAGTCAATTCCTCAAACATCAAAAAATTTGATCGTAAGAATGGGGGTTAAAGGCATCATGGTTCTTTTCTTGGTTTTTCCTAACATTTGAAAAATGTGTCCTTGAAAAGTGTAGGCCAATAAAAGGCACATTGAAGCACCTTTTTCATGATTTTCAAGAACTGAAATGTCCACCATGAACTTGGTCATGACAAAACGAAGGAACACTTTTGATTTTGCTATTCGGGATACATCGTCGAATGGTTTGGTCGGAACAATACCTAAAGAAGCATGGATTGTCCCTATAGAAGTATTTCACTTGGGATAGAAATTTGTATTTATCTCGTTCATTGACCAAATGAAGGAGTTTCCTTAGTGAATAAGTAGTACATTATATCGACAAACATGGATCGATGGAAATTGAAAAGGGTTGTTCATCGGAAAGTTCCCATTGATGGGTAAAGAAGATGATGCATTTGGAAGACGAGATAATTAATCGGCTATGACATTGTTAGATCCTTTTTTGTCTTTGATTGTAAGATCAAATTCTTGAAGTAACATAATCAATGAATCAAAAGAAACTTAGCATCATTTTTAGCAAAAATGTACCAAATAGTAGAATAGTCAGTGTAGGTCGTGATGTGTGAGCCTTTCAAATAAGGTCTAACTTTTCTAGTGCAAAAACTATGGCTTGAAGCTCTTTTTCGATGGCTGAGTAATTGGGTCGAGCGTCGTTCAAAGTCATACTAGCGTAGTAGATGACATGAAGGATTTTGTTGATGTGTTATCCTCGGACAGCACCAATAGTAAAGTTAGAAGCATCACACATAATCTTAATGGAAGATCCCAATTAGGTGAGCAGATGGTTGGAGAAGAAATGAGTTTAATTTTAAGACGTTCAAAAGAAGAGACAAAATCAGAATTGAAATCGATGATCTTCTAGCCTTTTCCATCCCCACGACCACCTACCTAAGGACGTCGAAGGCCAAGTAAATGATCGATTTAGGAAGTGGATTGAAATCTGGGTTAAATACAAAATGAGTTGGGAATGATCCTATAGGTTTGTTCATTCGATGAAGAGTTCAATCAAGAAGTGGTAGGGGTGGCAGCCCAAGGGAGGAGGAATGGTTGTATGTGGTTTTGATAGCAAGAATTTCAATGGTAGAATAAAACTTGGAATCTCCAAGCTGATGTTCACAAATAAAATGAAGAATAAGAGGAAGTAACTCAAGTATATAGCCAGCGATCCAAAGTAATAGGCAACAGAATCGCCTCATTCTAAGGCCATGAATTAGTATCGATCCATGCCTATGGAGCGATACTAATCGATTGACGATAAAAAATAAAAAGTGTATATATACACATCTAGTGTTCCATAGGGACCGGTATATACGTGGAAACAAGGCACGATGGAATATCAAAGTACTTATGTGTGTATACTTAATATTCAATAACTTGAATCGAAGAAAAGAAGATTTAAACCTAAAAAATCCAGAAAAGGAAATAGTTCAAAATTACCAAGCTCGGAATGACAGATCATGAGAGGTGCTCCAGTTTTATAGTCTCGAAAGCTAGTGAAGTGTCGTAACGAATAGCTATAGACACAAAACTTAATGAAAGGGTCCAAAAAAAGAGATAACAACTATTCAAGGCATGGGTTGGAGTTTGATATGGCAATCCGACTTGTTTCGATTCAAAGCACATTGTGTTTGCAACAAGATTCCCTTTAAGAGGCAAGTGTTATCTAGCCTTTTGATCAGGCAGTGTCTAGACTGACTTAATGAATATAACTTGAAAGCTATCTTGGTAGAAGGCGTTGAGAGATAGCCATAAAGCCTAGAGACCAAGTACAGTTAAGATCACGGCAAACCAAAGCTAATCCAAAAGTTCCACAACACTATCCATCAATCTCGGTACCGATAAATGGTTGTGGATTGGTACTGATCCATAGGATCTCCTCAAAATCACTCCATTTTCCTTCTACTACTTAGTCTTGATGCCAAAAGCCTATTCCAAGCTCCATAGATCAATCACCTGTCATTTCCTATCGAATGTCTCAAGCACTAGAAACCAACAACTCTACTCCTCTACCAATCCATCATTTACACTCAAAAACAAGCACATGGTAATGCAAACATTTTGAGAAACATGAAGCTAACTATATATCATCTCATCCCAAACTAACCAGAAGGATGCATAAGATGATCTTATGGCTCGGTACCGATCCATAGCTGCTTGTTGACATGGCTACTTTTCTTCTTAAATAACCACTAGGAGATTATGGAGAACGTGGAGGAGGACATGTTGTACCTTTTTCCAAAGCGACCTACACATATAAATAAGCATAAAGGGGCATCATTTCAGGGATCTTTTAGCTCTTTTGCAATTTTTATACCTTTCTTGTAATTGCTTATCGAGTGAACTGAACCACAAGAACAACACGTGTATAATAGCTATATCATCAATAAAAATCTCAAGTGGACATAGGAAACAATTAGCTAAACCATTATAAACGCGTGTTATTCTGTTTTTTCTCATTTTAATTTACTTTTTTATTCAGTTTCATTTTCTATATAATCTTTTGGGTGTTAGTGCCACATTTTAATACTAACAGTTTGGTCGGGTTTTCAAAGGACTTTTCCAAAAGGCCTATTTGGAAACTGTTGTTTGAAAAGGAACTTTTGAAATTCTTATATGTATGTATATAGTAATATAACAGTTTGGTCGAGTTAAATAGGTTTTTCGATTTAGCTTGATGGTTTTTTTTATTTATAAAGATTGGAGGTTTTTAAAATTCCCACTTCAAGGGGCGGATAAAATATAAATGAAAATTAATTTAGCTGGAGTATGAAGTCAGGAAGTGCAGGAATGCCTGCCGGTAAAAATTGGACGAACACTCCCATATAAAGAGAATACAGAGAATAAGAGCTAGAATATTTTTTGGTTTTTGAGGCTTCTGGATGGCTAAAGCAGTGTAAGAGTACTGTGAGATAAAAGAGAAAAAAGGGTTCGTAGAGCTAGACAGTAAGCTTAGGCACCATCATGTAAGGGATATGAAATTTTTGGTATATTTTGGATCATGTTGGATCGAAGAAGATGGAACGAAGCGATTATTATTATTAATAATTAACTCGATCAGAATAGGGTCCAAGTTCAACCTACACCTGGAATTCGACAACCAATTCATCCTTACAGGTCGACTATTAGCATCGATTGGTAGCCCTAGAGCGGTCAAGCTGTTAATGGGTAAAGACGCAACTCGAACCTCGAACGCGACATATAGCTGCATCAAGGTTAGCCACCCCTTCATTTTTTCGTCCCCCTTTCTCATTCTCCTGAACCCTCCCACCTCCTTCTAACAAATGAATGATGTCGCCTCCCCACTCCAGCAGCGAGCACCACCACCCCTCCTCCGCTTGTAGCACCGCCTTCCCCATGCATGTAGCATCCGCCGAGCATTCCCAAGCACCAATAGTGCATGCCAGATCTAGCCCCTCCTCCTCTCTCTCCAGATCTGAACCGAACTTCCCTCCTCGACCCCAACTCGGTCCATTCATGACCCCGAACTGCCGGCACTTGCTCATGCTATTCAGGTCTCACCCCTGAGGGGATCGCTTGGCTCGATCGGAGCAACCAGAAAATCTCCACCTACATGCCCTTAACAAACCTCATCTTTCTTCAGGGACGCTCAATGAAATTTGGAGATTTTGCCGCCTCTAGACTTGACGTTTTTCATAACTAAAAGACAAGCACCGATCATCAACTACGACACTTTTGAGTAGGAATGCTACCCGTGTTGCATACGACTAATTGACACCCATTTATAGTACAATTTTGACAAGAATATCAGTAATCTTAGTTCGGAAGTGAAGGGAGTCGAGATCGATATACCCGACGATGATTTCGGTGATATTTTAGGAGTTCCGTGGAAGAAGCGGATTTGGAAGGCATTGAGATGACTGAGAAGAGATTCTACAGTGGATCTTTCAAGAGATTTCGACGATTTTTTCATAATTAAAAGACAAGCCCGTCTCGTCGTTTGCATCATTTAATTGAACAGTATTCCAAAGCCAGGGAGTTTCGATCAGATTTATCAATTTGTTCAAAAGGCCACCTACGCCATCTTTAGGCGATACAGAGTGAACCTACGCCATCAGATTTATCAATTTAATTGAATAGTATTTCCATTCTTCGCTCCCATCTTTAGGCGATACAGAGTGAACCTCCATGGAGAGCAGATTTAGAGGAAGGTCCCTTTCCCATTCGTTAGAGCCTTCCTTAAGTGTATGGGGATTCTTAAGCCACCGATAGCAGCAAGAGAAGAGTAGCCACACTATTGGCAGAGCAAGGACATGGTGTTGTAGAATACTAGAGCCCTGAGCTAGTCGTAATTTGACAGGTCTAGGCCCAGCTCTGGGAGACTCGAGCCTAGCAGCCGCGCTAGAGCCATGATATTGGGTGTACATCTACCATGCTACACCTACTCCAGGGTTGCAGTAGTGGCTCGAGCTCCCATAGGGGATCAGGGCAATCCCATAGCATTTATTTGGTATTTTAGGTCTAGTTATGTTGTTTTCATTTCCCTTCCAACTTTTGTTCTTTTCTATGGGTTGTTTTGGTTGTAACCGTTAATTATCTCTTTATATAAAAGACTCGTACGATATATTCATATTTATTCATTGTACTATTATTTCTGGATATGTTGACCGCTATTATAGTGTATTTAGAAGAAAAGTACAAATATGGAAATGTCATATAGACACTTAAATAACGGTAACTACAATGTAAGACTAGAAGTTTATGAAGATAATAAATTTTAATAAGCAAATGATAGGCTAAGGTTATTGTGAAATCATGAGTCATTATTCTTGTCCCTTAAAAGCCAAAATTTACGAACTGGCTAGAGCGTCGTTGTGTTAAGTTTTAAGGTCTAGGATTTATTTTAAAATATTATGATCAAACATATGTATTAACTTATAAATGAACTCCGATTACGCTAAAATGTGGCTTGATTTATTAAAAATGAAAAAAGGGGAATATTACAAAAATAGAAATTTATATATATATATATATATATATATATTATTTTGAATTTTTTTGTCCAAATGGTCTACGAGAAAAATGACATTTAAATGTTTTGGAAATTTGACTTTCCAAACCATGTGTAAGTCTGATTGAAAAGGTGGAAAAGAGTTTTGATTTTCAAATTTCATATGCGAAGCGTAAGGAAGGTTGATGGGTTAGCTGATTTAAATTAGCGGTGCACTAAGGATGATGATAGGTTAAGCGCAGACGATGACAAGGGAAAAAGTTATTTTAGCCTTGGAATTTTTATTTCCATACCTTGTCAATGATGTTAGAGAATCCGTTTTTGGATTCACTTCCATTTTAGTGCTTGAAAATAAGCCTCCTTTTGCGTATTATACATGGAAAAATTTGGAGAAAATCCGTAGCGACGGGGAACTTTTCAATGTACAATGTGATTGTACCCAATATATTGGTAGAAATTTAAAATTCACCACCTAAATTTCTTTTCTGGTATAGGAGTGAATTGTTAGGAATTGAAAATTTGATGCGTTAGATTTTTGGATGATAAGAATTGGATGCAAAATTGGTTGAACCATACTTCCATTCATAGGAGTATAGAATATGTTGTGTGAAAAAAGAATTTTGAAAACATGCATACATACATATCTACGAATATATATATGTTGTTTGCATCATATTTTCAAAAATGTTTTAAAAGAATGCATTCATATAGGAGACGTCGATTTAGAACCATTCTACATACATGTTTTATATATTATGACACACGGTGCGCATGTACATGTCTGGTTGAAAAATAAGTTGTGCACTAATTATTTGAATAGTTTAGGATGGTTGCACACAATACCCCATGATTTAACCATTGGAGTAATTTTGGGAGAAAATTCATTTAAGTGGGAAGAATGTAACACCCCATAAACATTTATGTTAATAAATTAATAACTATTAAGACTCAAAAATGGAATTTTTAGAAATGTCAGAATTTGATCAAGAAACTTTCATCATTGCGTTTGTAGTGATTTTCTGAGTAACTTTCATATTTGGAGTTTCATGATCGGAGTTCAAACGAAGAAGTTACGGGCTTTGAAGTTTTGAAAATGAAAATTATTAAAGAATAAAATATGGAAATAAATAAATGTTGATTTATGGACCTCTTGATTAACCCCACCATGAGCCGGTCAACCGCCTATAGGGGTGTTGTCAACAGGTTCAAGTGTGCGGCTAGGGGTTGAACCTTGACCAATGGCCCAGATTTAATTATTTTAATCTAATAGATACGATTTATTCGAGCGTCTATAAATACATGCATAACCCCTCACTTCTCTTCTCATATTTTCTGATCAAGAGCAGCGAAGCTATGCCATTTTCTCTTCTCCACTATTCCTCCTAACCATAAAATGTTCTATATTTATAAAAATTGGAGAAGAGCGAAAAATAATAGTAAAGAAGAGAAGAAGCAAATCAACGTTGTGAAAAAAAAGATAAATTTCAAAAAATTTAATTTATATTCCCCTTAACCAATGAGTGCTCTCCTCATAAGAGGACAACTCTTTCATCAAAAAAGGAAATATTCCTCTTAACCACAAATTTCTCTCATATTTGTAATTCTAATAGTATGTATATACCATGTTATACATATTCTTTTGGATTAAAAGAGAGATGAAGTTGAGTCAAAAGTAGGGCTGTTATAGTAATGGTAAATTTACCATTACCATACCATTACCGGTCAATCGGTTACCATTTTAAAGTAAAGTCGGTATACCAGCATAATCGGAACGGTAACGGTAAATTTACCTTTTTACGGTAAAACATTGGTAATATTTTTTCAAAACCAGCGGTAACGGTAATTTACCAGTCCATTTATAATAGAATGATATTCATTTAAGATGTTGTATTACAGGTATTTAGAAGCAAGAAAATAGTTCGATTTATTTCAGTAATTCAACTCAAATGATGATAAATACACTTCTTTTCTATGTCTTTTATTAAGTAATCCAATGAGATATATAATGAAGCATCATTCAGTGTAAAAATATATCAAATTATTATTTTTCTAGAAAAATGGTAATTTACCATTACCAGTGTAAGGTTACCAGTTGATCGGTATACCAGTCATCGGTATACCAGTCAATCGGCAACGGTAACAATAAACAATTTTAGTTTACCAGTAAAAACGGTACGGTAACGGTATTTACAAAATGGTAATGGTAACCATTACCATAACAACCCTAGTCAAAAGATCATATTCAGATTTAGGAGATTCGGAAAGTTTGAAAGCAGGTGAATGGGAAATTATGAAATTTATTAATAACATTGAAATTTATTTCGTTGGGTTTTTATTTCATTCTTATGCCTAAATATGATCTAATAAGTTATGGCTTGAATAAAACTGTAAGAACATTGCCTGCATATTCTATAATTTAGGAAATTGAAATAGGGACATTATTTACACCCGGATTTTGAAGTCAATCGCTAAGTTATTAAAAGTTGAATGTTGATAAGGGTGTAGAATTTATTCCAAATTTATAATTGGGTTGTAAAAATGTTAGTATAATTTGGATTACCCTAATTTTATTGGAATGTGAATTTCTATGTTTTATTTGTTGGAAGTATTATTCATGTAACCTCCATAACTTATCTAATTTCTTAAATACATAGAAAGTGCAATGTCTGAATTAACAAGAAATATACACAAAAGGAAAAAAGATGTGTAAAGTATGGATATTCTTTACCCAGTTTGCACTGTCCATTTCAATAAAAAGGAAAGAAATAATTTTTTGTAATTTCAAACGAAGTAAATCTCTCACTTTAGGTTAATTTATGGAAAGTTATAATAAGAATCCTTTTTGGAAGAATAATTCTAATGTATTAAAATATGGAAAGAAATATTCTAGTTGGGGACTAATAACTAGAAACATAAAAAAAAAAAATATAAACATGTATAACTGCGCTCAGCATTTAAAAAAGTAATACAGCGTAATACGCAACAATATTCACATTAAATATATTTAGAACATTAGAATAAATTGCTTAATAAATAATAGGGATACGAAATGTAGATGAAAAAGATTATACATCCAAAATTAATAGGGCAATAAATGTACAATAAATAAGGAGTTACAAGAATTAATAAGGATGTAAGTGAATTAATGGGACTGATGTCACATACCGGAATTTTCGACTTTCGAAAATTCGACATCGATACTCACTTTATCGACTGTCGAGCAATCGAGTGCCGGAAACTCCAATAGTGAGGGTTTTAAAAAGAAGAAAAAAGTAGAAGAAGAAGAATAGAGAAGAAGAAAGAAGGAAAAACAACAGAACAACATCAGATACAGAAACAATATCAGAATCTCACATATCGCAGCGGAACAATATATAATAAATAAACACTAGTCTTTTAAAACAAAGAGCTATATCAGTTTATACATACATCAATCATCAAAGTCAATATACAGCAATGGACAGTTATATAACTTGTCCTCATACAGAATACACAGCGGAATAAATACTATCAGATACAAATACTACGTCTCGTCATCCAGCTTATCTCCAAAGCTCCAGAATATCCTGATAATCTAACTCTAGACTGCCCGTGTGGAAATTTGTGGGCACTCAGAGTTTAGAAGGGGAACAATAAACTCCGAGTCAGTCATGGTGACTGGTGTGAGATCGTAAAACAGTTATTCTTTATAACAACAAAATAATTTTTAAAGTCAATTCGAAATGCTTTTGGAAAATGAAACTACCATAAGACCTCCCACCACACACACAATGCAAACGCAGAATTGGAGGAGATTTCTTCTTATGATAGTCAAAGATGCTTGATACACAAAATCAAATCATTTTTGATATTATTATTAGTGCATAGTGTAGAAAACATTTCGAAAGTATAATATTAATCTTAGCCAGCATAGGCATTCCGCACTTATGCCTACTATAGCTACCATCCAAACAGTGGTGACCACCATAAGTGAATGATAGGTTCTACAACTAAAACCGTACAAGATCGTATTGTTTCTTTGGATTTCCAACAAATGGTCAGGCTAAGGAACTTCCTATCCACGATGGGTACGTCCCTGGAATAGACGACCCGAGAACCTAATCGGATCTCTGCCAACACAAGGCCGGGTTACCTCTGCAAAAATAGGTAACTACTGACACGCGTATGCCATCCCCCGATCGTAACCGATCTTCCCGAGGATCCCCGATTTCCAACAAACCACATAGATAATAATGCAACAACCACATAGGTTAAGTATCTGGGCTCCATACCATGATACCACCTCTATCCAGAAGGAATGACATACACTAAGGGGCGCTACTCCCTAGAACCTTGCCGCATCCTTCCTGTTTCGACCATTTCCGGGGTGTGAGGCTCGACGAAGTCTCGTCCACAAAGCTACGCTTTCTACAAAGCCCTGCTTTGGGTCAAACAAAAATGATCAACCTATGATCACAAAGATATAAGATCAAACAAATGATCATATCGCAAATGATCAAACACTGATCATTTCACAGCAACACTCAGTATGCCACGTTACCAAATTGGGATATATCGCTGATAAATTTCAACTACATAACCTCTGAGCTCGTGCGTCTCAGAGAAGGGTGTTAAGCTAAGAGAATAAATTCTCCGCCACCAACAGAAATGTATTTGAAAGAAATCGGCTTTATATCTCAAATTGTAACGTCAGACATACAATCCATACAAGTCTGTTCCGGGATCGAACAGAACCGAAGGCACTTCTCACGAAGCCCTTGCAATTCCGGATAATTTTCAATCACGTCAGTACTTCCCGTCACTAAGGGTGATAAAACCTCTAAATCGGAGATCAGCCGATGTAGAGTAACTCGACGGTAATCCTTCCGTTTTCAAAAATATCCGGTCTTCAACACCGGTCTTCGAATGCAATTCATAACGACGTATCACATATTCGGAATGGGTTATACGACCCCATGGTCCTTTCCCGGCTAACCCGAATAGTGAGCGATTTTTCAAAAAAATAGTGTGGCATTCAAATTCATCCAATCACAACTAATACCATTCAAGGTAATTATTGATAGTCGGTTATTTAACTATCAATAAAGATGCGCAACATCATCAGATTCCAAATAATTTTCCAAATTATTATTTTTCCAAAAATATCTTTACTAGATATAAAATTTCCACACTTCACTATTTGAAAACAATTTTCAAATCAATTTCCACATTTCATTTTATCTTTGAAGATAAAATCTCAAAACAGTTCATTTCATATTGGAAAAGCATTTCCATACTTATTTAAAATAAGTATTTCACAAATCTATTTATTTTCAACATTTGAAAATATTCGATATACTTAAATCAAATTAAGTATACATTCATTCTTTAAGGAAATCATTTATTCTAACATCTATTTGAGTCAAAACGAATGTTACGTAAAACATCGTTACGACGACTCGAAATCACTAGTATAGGGATTCGAAATTTTAAGGTAGATATATGAAAATCCCAATACTACATAAAACATTTCCTTTCGGAAATCATTTACTATAACAACAGTGTTATAGTCCACCATTTCCTTAAATTTCTTGAAAACGTCTATTTCAACAAGAACTGCGGAAATCTATGCTTTCGATTCATAATACATTTTAAATCATCTTTAAAATGTTTAACTTCATTTTTAATATCACTTCTTCAAAAATAAATCCATTTTATTTAATAATATATTCACTGTCCAAAATCGTGAATATAATTCACTTAACCCAATTTCAATCATTTCTACACATTTTTATCTCAATAAAAATTCGCTATCCAAAATCACGAATATACCTTCTTTAAAAATCTTCTATATTTAATTTCTCAAATTCAACTGATTTTGAATATATAAACACGTTTATAAATTCTATTCCTATTTTAGTAACAACTCGACTTATAAATCTTCTTTTTATCAACTTCTATATTTTACTTATCAGAATAAGTGATTTCGGATTTTATAAACAACTTTTATAAATTCCAATTCTATTTATAAAAACTTCAATCCCAAATCAATTTCGATATTGATTTAAAAATTTATTTATCACTACTAAGTAAATTCCTTATTTTCCTCAAATTATTCAATATTCTGTTTTTAACAATGGATTCTTCAATTTGAAATCATTTTACATTGATTTCCCAATTTGTTTCAATTTACCAATTAAATTTCTAATAGAATTTCCAACTTATCTTCTCTTAAATAAATTCCTTTTTAAGAAAATAAATTTCAATCGTTTCTTTCAATCTATTTTAAAAATCCAAATTTTAAATTAAATTCTTCAATTTAAAATCACTATTTTACGAAATCCATTTATTTAACATTTTCACTTTATTCTGGAATAAATTCGATAATACTATAAAAATCAACTTTTATACCTTTAAATTCTTTTCTTCAAATTTTATTCAATTTCAAAAAAATCAATTCACTTAAAATTTTCTGCTTGAATTACCAAAAATTCAATTTCGTTTATTTTTGGAATCCAATGATATCAAACATCCATTCAGTTAAATTTTAGCTTTCAACAATTTCCAGACATCAATTCAATAACATCAATAATCATTCACAGATTATCACATCACAGTAGAAATAAATTCAATCAATGTGAGGGGTCCAGTTGGATCCCTCCAACCTGTTTCCCTGCATCCAAAGATGTCAGCACAATACCAATTCCGCTCCAGTACGGAATTATCGCGGTATATGGGTTTTATAAAAATCCGCTTACTAACGGCGCAATAGGGTCTCATCCGCTATACGAGGCGGGAAATCAATCAATCCAATATATACATATGCCAATATGTATATATTGCTATATATATATAGATATATCCTACTATATCTAATATCACATCCAATATAGCAATCAAATCAAATCAAAAATAACTGCAATTCATTTTGAGTGAGAAAAATCTCACCTTAGCTTTTTATTTAGCAATCTGTTTTCCAATCCAGTTTGTTTCCTTCACAATTTTTAACCTTGTATAAACAATTATACAATTTATTAATATTCGAAGAAATCGAATAACAAATTTTCGTTTGTTAAATTTAATGATCCAATGATTTTTATTTTAAATCAATTTTCTTTTAATAAATCTGTTTAACTAAAAATAAAATTTAAAACTGAATTTCCTTTAATAAATTATTTTAAGTGACAAAAATTTAAATAAGTTTGTTAAACAAATAAATCACCCTAACTATATTATTTCGAAATAACTAGCAATATGAATATGTATATTTATTTATTTTTTCTTCAGAAACTACATACAGCTATATAAAATAATCTATATATATACTAAATTCAAATAAAATAGAATCAGCTAATACCTTCACTGCAAAATGCAATTTCAGGTCGAGATGCCTCATTGACAAGAACTTCCCCTTCCCACCAGAGTCTCCTTCATGATTGAGAACTACGCGAACCACCCATCGCCATAACCGAAGTCGATCTGGCATTCGATCGCTTGAAGACGTCACGCTTCCCTCCTATGCGACCCATACTGGCGCTCGACCACCCAAAACGAATACCCAGACCAACGAAATGCCAGAAGCCACCGGCATCACTCTCGAGCAACGCGACTCCCCCACCAGCGATCGCCATCGCGTGCTTACGAACGCCTCGCAGTCGCACGCCAGCGCGATAGCGACTCGCGACACCCCAGTCTTCACCTCCTCGCGCACTTCGCTGCCTGCCCCATCGCGAATCCTCACTACGCGGAAGCGCGCGCGCCTCCACCCCTTCGATCGAATCGTCGATCCCTCCTTTCATCTTCTGGTTCGAGATCCTAGAACAGGTCGCGTACAGGCATTCTTCGAGTGATTAGGTTGGATTCGAGATCTAGGAAGAAGGGGAAAACGCAGTCCTAGAATTTGTGAGTTTCGATTTGTATCTGAAGGGAAGCGGCCATTGTTTAAATTTATTTTATTTTTCTGTATTTCTGCTTTGAAGTTTCGAATATCTTGGGTTTGAATAGGAGAAGAGCTCGGCTGAAAATAAGGAGAAGACACGATTTCTTCCGTAATCTTCTGCGTGGTTCAAGGAAGAGAACGTGTTGCAGTTGACCAATTTAAATTAAATTTAAATTGAATTCGATAAAACTTCCATGCGTTTACTCATCGTGTGCTCACATATTAACTCCGAAAAATACGAAATTTGAAATCCGGTAATAATTCAATATTACGGACCCAATGGAACTAGTTCCGTCGAATTCCGAGAATGTCTGAAAATTGACTATTTTTAAATATCGATTCGAACAATTCAATTCAATACTGCACAGAACAGTTTCAAATTCAATCCTGACAGTTCGATTAGCTTCGGTATTATCAATACGAATTTTAAAAGTTTTCGAAATATTTTTCTTCGGCTTAAAATTGAATATTCGAATTTTTATTCAACATTCACTAGATTAAATTTTATAATTTAATCGCCGATTTCAAAGTTATATCGGGGATTCAAATTAAATCATCGTTCAAATATTTAAAATTAATTAAATATTCTCGATTTAATTTGTTCGAAATTCTGGGTCGTTACAGACTTCCCCCCTTAAAAGAATTTCGTCCTCGAAATTACAAGTTAGGAAAAATGGTCCTTAACTCGTCTACTATTTTTCACAATCCAATAGTTTTATCACATTTATCAAAACAAATCTTTCTACTAAAGATTCGTTATTAATTCAACTAAATTTTCAACTTCAATTACCGATTTCAAACAACATTGTTTTCTTAACAATTCAATTTTAAGTTTAAATTCAAATTTAAACTTTCAAATTTTCTCAAAAATTTTCTAACACTCGAAATTTTCAAAAAATTTTGCCAGCGTCTCCTTTGCGCGGCTAATACGGCACGACTACAAAACGTCCCTACGGACTCTCAGATTTCAAAAAGAAAAAGAAAAAGCCAAGCGGCTAGAGAAGAAATCATCAAAAACTCATATTAAAATTCAAATACTTACCTTTTTCGAGCAATTCAAATTTATCTTCGAAAATCAAATCCAATTCCTTTTATAACACCTGTATATCCTACTAGCCATAATATCTAGTTACAGCATTCAAACATTTTGCAAATTTGATTACAAAATTTCTAGTATAAACTGCTTATACATTTTTACTTCACTGTTGAAGTTATATATCTATTCTCATTCAATTTTTTACAATTCCCATTCATTTGTATTTAGTTTACCATTTCAACTAAATTTGGATTCAATTTACTTTCAATTCTGAAATATTGAATTTTATCAATTATCTGTCATTTACAACTGCACTATCTTAAATTAGTTCCAATTACTAATTCAAATTGATATCAATTCAATTTATTTTAATTCTACCTCGATTAAATCTACTTACATTTAAACTGGATTTCAAATTCCATACGAATTTTAATTCATCTTTCATTAACAATTATTCAATTCAATTCATTGGCTTACGAATTCGAAATGAATTTCAACTTTCAATTTCATTTTCATTTAATTGATTCACTTATACTTGCTTTGATTTAACTTTATTCTTTTAAGTTAAATTTATTCTACCAAAATTCAATTGGTATAAGTTATCAACTTAGTAATATTTCATAAATATCTTTATATAGCATTCCAGAGTTTACCAACATTTCAAAGCCATTTTGAAAACAATTCAAATTATCCTTTGAATTTCAAAAACAAAATCCAAATTTTTCAAACAACTTCTATTTAAAACAATTTGGCAGCAATTCCTCTTTTGGAAACCCGAAAATGAACACCGACGATGCCGCGGTCATCATCGAAGTTATTTTCCAGCGACCGAAAAGAGTTTAGAGCTTTTATCTCTCCAAAATACTTTTCAAAACCTTTGAAAATCACTTTAAAATCAAAAGGAATTAAACTTTCCAAATCTCCAAAATTTTCAAATTCTTTTCAAAACATTTCCAAATACTTCTCTGAAATTCTATTTCAAATTACAAATCACATTCATAATTTATATTCTTAAATTTCATTTATATGTGAATTTTATTTCTTAAATCTTTGGTTATTACTTTATTTCTTATTCAATTTCAATATAACAATGATAATGTTTCAATGTTATTATTTTATAACAACCAAACATCCATATACTATAGTATTTCATAGAAAAACATTTCTTTTCTATACAAAAATAGTTTTGGGTAAAATTATTTCATTCACCCTATTTTAAAACAATACTGTGCCGAATTGTTCTATTCAAGTGTTTAGAGATCCCTATCAATAATCGTTAATTACTCGTATTGACCAGAATCCATATACCACTCAATAAATCAATCATCACAATATAAAACAATTTTTATATTCACTAACAAATACGCACTCGTATCTATTATTACACTCAACTCATTTTAGAGTACTACTGACTCTATCTCTAATGAGTAACACCCAACAGAACAGGGTTGTCGCTTAACCATATGCTCTGATACCACTTTGTCACATACCGGAATTTTCGACTTTCGAAAATTCGACATCGATACTCACTTTATCGACTGTCGAGCAATCGAGTGCCGGAAACTCCAATAGTAAGGGTTTTAAAAAGAAGAAAAAAGTAGAAGAAGAAGAATAGAGAAGAAGAAAGAAGGAAAAACAACAGAACAACATCAGATACAGAAACAATATCTGAATCTCACATATCGCAGCGGAACAATATATAATAAATAAACACTAGTCTTTTAAAACAAAGAGCTATATCAGTTTATACATACATCAATCATCAGAGTCAATATACAGCAATGGACAGTTATATAACTTGTCCTCATACAGAATACACAGCGGAATAAATACTATCAGATACAAATACTACGTCTCGTCATCCAGCTTATCTCCAAAGCTCCAGAATATCCAGAATATCCTGATAATCTAACTCTAGACTGCCCGTGTGGAAATTTGTGGGCACCCAGAGTTTAGAAGGGGAACAATAAACTCCGAGTCAGTCATGGTGACTGGTGTGAGATCGTAAAACAGTTATTCTTTATAACAACAAAATAATTTTTAAAGTCAATTCGAAATGCTTTTGGAAAATGAAACTACCATAAGACCTCCCACCACACACACAATGCAAACGCAGAATTGGAGGAGATTTCTTCTTATGATAGTCAAAGATGCTTGATACGCAAAATCAAATCATTTTTGATATTATTATTAGTGCATAGTGTAGAAAACATTTCGAAAGTATAATATTAATCTTAGCCAGCATAGGCATTCCGCACTTATGCCTACTATAGCTACCATCCAAACAGTGGTGACCACCATAAGTGAATGATAGGTTCTACAACTAAAACCGTACAAGATCGTATTGTTTCTTTGGATTTCCAACAAATGGTCAGGCTAAGGAACTTCCTATCCACGATGGGTACGTCCCTGGAATAGACGACCCGAGAACCTAACCGGATCTCTGCCAACACAAGGCCGGGTTACCTCTGCAAAAATAGGTAACTACTGACACGCGTATGCCATCCCCCGATCGTAACCGATCTTCCCGAGGATCCCCGATTTCCAACAAACCACATAGGTAATAATGCAGCAACCACATAGGTTAAGTATCTGGGCTCCATACCATGATACCACCTCTATCCAGAAGGAATGACATACACTAAGGGGCGCTACTCCCTAGAACCTTGCCGCATCCTTCCTGTTTCGACCATTTCCGGGGTGTGAGGCTCGACGAAGTCTCGTCCACAAAGCTACGCTTTCTACAAAGCCCTGCTTTGGGTCAAACAAAAATGATCAACCTATGATCACAAAGATATAAGATCAAACAAATGATCATATCGCAAATGATCAAACACTGATCATTTCACAGCAACACTCAGTATGCCACGTTACCAAATTGGGATATATCGCTGATAAATTTCAACTACATAACCTCTGAGCTCGTGCGTCTCAGAGAAGGGTGTTAAGCTAAGAGAATAAATTCTCCGCCACCAACAGAAATGTATTTGAAAGAAATCAGCTTTATATCTCAAATTGTAACGTCAGACATACAATCCATACAAGTCTGTTCCGGGATCGAACAGAACCGAAGGCACTTCTCACGAAGCCCTTGCAATTCCGGATAATTTTCAATCACGTCAGGACTTCCCGTCACTAAGGGTGATAAAACCTCTAAATCGGAGATCAGCCGATGTAGAGTAACTCGACGGTAATCCTTCCGTTTTCAAAAATATCCGGTCTTCAACACCGGTCTTCGAATGCAATTCATAACGACGTATCACATATTCGGAATGGGTTATACGACCCCATGGTCCTTTCCCGGCTAACCCGAATAGTGAGCGATTTTTCAAAAAAATAGTGTGGCATTCAAATTCATCCAATCACAACTAATACCATTCAAGGTAATTATTGATAGTCGGTTATTTAACTATCAATAAAGATGCGCAACATCATCAGATTCCAAATAATTTTCCAAATTATTATTTTTCCAAAAATATCTTTACTAGATATAAAATTTCCACACTTCACTATTTGAAAACAATTTTCAAATCAATTTCCACATTTCATTTTATCTTTGAAGATAAAATCTCAAAACAGTTCATTTCATATTGGAAAAGCATTTCCATACTTATTTAAAATAAGTATTTCACAAATCTATTTATTTTCAACATTTGAAAATATTCGATATACTTAAATCAAATTAAGTATACATTCATTCTTTAAGGAAATCATTTATTCTAACATCTATTTGAGTCAAAACGAATGTTACGTAAAACATCGTTACGACGACTCGAAATCACTAGTATAGGGATTCGAAATTTTAAGGTAGATATATGAAAATCCCAATACTACATAAAACATTTCCTTTCGGAAATCATTTACTATAACAACAGTGTTATAGTCCACCATTTCCTTAAATTTCTCGAAAACGTCTATTTCAACAAGAACTGCGGAAATCTATGCTTTCGATTCATAATACATTTTAAAACATCTTTAAAATGTTTAACTTCATTTTTAATATCACTTCTTCAAAAATAAATCCATTTTATTTAATAATATATTCACTGTCCAAAATCGTGAATATAATTCACTTAACCCAATTTCAATCATTTCTACACATTTTTATCTCAATAAAAATTCGCTATCCAAAATCACGAATATACCTTCTTTAAAAATCTTCTATATTTAATTTCTCAAATTCAACTGATTTTGAATCTATAAATACGTTTATAAATTCTATTCCTATTTTAGTAACAACTCGACTTATAAATCTTCTTTTTATCAACTTCTATATTTTACTTATTAGAATAAGTGATTTCGGATTTTATAAACAACTTTTATAAATTCCAATTCTATTTATAAAAACTTCAATCCCAAATCAATTTCGATATTGATTTAAAAATTTATTTATCACTACTAAGTAAATTCCTTATTTTCCTCAAATTATTCAATATTCTGTTTTTAACAATGGATTCTTCAATTTGAAATCATTTTACATTGATTTCCCAATTTGTTTCAATTTACCAATTAAATTTCTAATAGAATTTCCAACTTATCTTCTCTTAAATAAATTCCTTTTTAAGAAAATAAATTTCAATCGTTTCTTTCAATCTATTTTAAAAATCCAAATTTTAAATTAAATTCTTCAATTTAAAATCACTATTTTACAAAATCCATTTATTTAACATTTTCACTTTATTCTGGAATAAATTCGATAATACTATAAAAATCAACTTTTATACCTTTAAATTCTTTTCTTCAAATTTTATTCAATTTCAAAAAAATCAATTCACTTAAAATTTTCTGCTTGAATTACCAAAAATTCAATTTCGTTTATTTTTGGAATCCAATGATATCAAACATCCATTCAGCTAAATTTTAGCTTTCAACAATTTCCAGACATCAATTCAATAACATCAATAATCATTCACAGATTATCACATCACAGTAGAAATAAATTCAATCAATGTGAGGGGTCCAGTTGGATCCCTCCAACCTGTTTCCCTGCATCCAAAGACGTCAGCACAATACCAATTCCGCTCCAGTACGGAATTATCGCGGTATATGGGTTTTATAAAAATCCGCTTACTAACGGCGCAATAGGGTCTCATCCGCTATACGAGGCGGGAAATCAATCAATCCAATATATACATATGCCAATATGTATATATTGCTATATATATATAGATATATCCTACTATATCTAATATCACATCCAATATAGCAATCAAATCAAATCAAAAATAACTGCAATTCATTTTGAGTGAGAAAAATCTCACCTTAGCTTTTTATTTAGCAATCTGTTTTCCAATCCAGTTTGTTTCCTTCACAATTTTTAACCTTGTATAAACAATTATACAATTTATTAATATTCGAAGAAATCAAATAACAAATTTTCGTTTGTTAAATTTAATGATCCAATGATTTTTATTTTAAATCAATTTTCTTTTAATAAATCTGTTTAACTAAAAATAAAATTTAAAACTGAATTTCCTTTAATAAATTATTTTAAGTGACAAAAATTTAAATAAGTTTGTTAAACAAATAAATCACCCTAACTATATTATTTCGAAATAACTAGCAATATGAATATGTATATTTATTTATTTTTTCTTCAGAAACTACATACAGCTTTATAAAATAATCTATATATATACTAAATTCAAATAAAATAGAATCAGCTAATACCTTCACTGCAAAATGCAATTTCAGGTCGAGATGCCTCATTGACAAGAACTTCCCCTTCCCACCAGAGTCTCCTTCATCATTGAGAACTACGCGAACCACCCATCGCCATAACCGAAGTCGATCTGGCATTCGATCGCTTGAAGACGTCACGCTTCCCTCCTATGCGACCCATACTGGCGCTCGACCACCCAAAACGAATACCCAGACCAACGAAATGCCAGAAGCCACCGGCATCACTCTCGAGCAACGCGACTCCCCCACCAGCGATCGCCATCGCGTGCTTACGAACGCCTCGCAGTCGCACGCCAGCGCGATAGTGACTCGCGACACCCCAGTCTTCACCTCCTCGTGCACTTCGCTGCCTGCCCCATCGCGAATCCTCACTACGCGGAAGCGCGCGCGCCTCCACCCCTTCGATCGAATCGTCGATCCCTCCTTTCATCTTCTGGTTCGAGATCCTAGAACAGGTCGCGTACAGGCATTCTTCGAGTGATTAGGTTGGATTCGAGATCTAGGAAGAAAGGGGAAAACGCAGTCCTAGAATTTGTGAGTTTCGATTTGTATCTGAAGGGAAGCAGCCATTGTTTAAATTTGTTTTATTTTTCTGTATTTCTGCTTTGAAGTTTCGAATATCTTGGGTTTGAATAGGAGAAGAGCTCGGCTGAAAATAAGGAGAAGACACGATTTCTTCCGTAATCTTCTGCGTGGTTCAAGGAAGAGAACGTGTTGCAGTTGACCAATTTAAATTAAATTTAAATTGAATTCGATAAAACTTCCATGCGTTTACTCATCGTGTGCTCACATATTAACTCCGAAAAATACGAAATTTGAAATCCGGTAATAATTCAATATTACAGACCCAATGGAACTAGTTCCGTCGAATTCCGAGAATGTCTGAAAATTGACTATTTTTAAATATCGATTCGAACAATTCAATTCAATACTGCACAGAACAGTTTCAAATTCAATCCTGACAGTTCGATTAGCTTCGGTATTATCAATACGAATTTTAAAAGTTTTCGAAATATTTTTCTTCGGCTTAAAATTGAATATTCGAATTTTTATTCAACATTCACTAGATTAAATTTTATAATTTAATCGCCAATTTCAAAGTTATATCGGGGATTCAAATTAAATCATCGTTCAAATATTTAAAATTAATTAAATATTCTCGATTTAATTTGTTCGAAATTCTGGGTCGTTGCAACTGATTAAAGAGATTATTAGGGTAATTATTAATAAATAAGTAAGACATAATATGTAAAATTAGAATGAATGAATAAATGTCTTAGAGATTGTCCTATTAGAATAATAATCATTTATTACAAAAAAGTGACGTTTATAGAAATAGTGAATAAACATATTAGGTAGTAATTAAATATTATAAGGCAATATAACTATCATTAGGGTAAAATATATAGCCTTACTTATACAAACAGGGATTGGTGGACTTAGTCCAATACTTAAACTTAGGATGATTAATTTGATTTAGTAGGTTGCGATGCGAGGTTAGCAGAGTTACAAAACAGAAGTCTGCTCTTAACTTAGAGGCAACCTATAGTTGTGTACATTTACTACTAATGTTAGACATCTCCAACCATAGGACCCATGGGGAAGGGATATATGCGTTGCAGATAGGTAGAGGAAAATATACCGAGGGTTCTTCTTGGATTTGAAGTATACATGGCTCAGTAATTTTAGGGAAATGAGGTCTCCTTCATATCCAATAAGAGGTAGTAAGTAACCGAAAGGGACATTTTCTTGACTTACTTAGGTTAGTCTAAACAAGATGTCAACTGTGAAAAGTCGACTGTTATGTCAGTATTTTTGTACCGGAATTTAACAATAGTTCTGGCATATAGGCCATGACTACTAGCAATCCCGAGTAAGCGGTAGCAAAGACCTAGGTTATGCTATGTTGATGATTAGGAGGAAAATTAGTTTATCGAAGGTCGATTAGTTAAACCTCAGATGAGTCTTTAATTTATGGTAGTAGTACGACAACTACATTATGTATTATATTATAAAGCGGTATATATGGGTCATCGATCTCTGTAGCTAGAACTGATTTGACTAGCGTTGACTTTGCGAAGGAACTGCTTTAGGGACTTAAGGCGATAAATGGCTGATGGGTCTGCCCACCTCCCTACTTAAGAAGTATTAAGTGGCCAGGGTTTTGGGTGTTGTATGTTAATTTATATAGACACACACACATACACACACACACACACACCCTACATCTATATAGGCATAAATAGGTATAGTATACCATGGAGAAGGTTAGGTTAGCTATATCATATACAGATGTAAAATTGAATTGATTAGCCATAAATAACAGGCATAACATATAAATGGAAACCAATCAGTATAAATTTGTGTTATGGATAAAGTATAAAGTTTTCCATTTATCTGAACGTTGTTCAGACCCCCTCCTCATTACAACCCACGGGATAGATCTAAAGGGGCAGGTCATAGGAGCAAGACGAGAATATATGAAGTGGAAGTCTTATTATTCATGCTCGGTACTAACAAGGCGATAAGATATACTAGGAATACTGTTGATTAGAAGTTCATCTTCCTCGGGTGCCATGTGTTGAGGACCTAATGGCACGATTTCTCTATAAATAGGCATGCACACTCTACTAAGAAGGGGTGAATTCTGAATTGATCTTCTTCGTTATTTCCATTTTTTTCTTTAGCATAATGAAAAGCATGAATTGGGGCATTACTATCCTTTGGACTTACATGACTTTGTGACTTTTCAACCAAGGACCCTAATAAAGAACTATTTGCACTATAACTTCATGTGGACTGAAAAATAGCATGCTTGACTAAGTGTTATATCTTACTTAAGTTGTAATGTTCCGCATTTTGACCCCTGAATGTCGACACTAATATATCCCCGGTTTTCACATGTCGAGCACCCAAGTGCTGGAAAGGCACAACATTAGGGTAAAAGAAAAACAGAATAAGAAAGAAGAACATAATATCAGAATCTCTTATGTAGAACAATAATATATAATATCTCAAAATGTTTGTACCAAAAAAGAAAACTTTGGTATACATATCAATTAGAGTAAACAAACCTATCATCAGTCTGGACAGTTATAATTGCATGTCCTCACAAATGCTGATGGATACAAATCAAGTAATGCAGCAGAAATAAACTACGGTAGGAAATCATTCAGCTCCTCACCAACAGCTCCAATGAACCACAGCTAAATCTGGAAACATACTCGAGCTGACCCGAGCATTATAAGAAAATAACACCTGGATCGGTTTGGTAAACCAGCATGAGAAACTCAAATCATATGGATTATTATATTTGCAAAACCCTTTAAAATAAAAGTATCTCGTAAGACCATGCTGCAAATAAACATAGATGGATTTTTATCTTATGATAACCAAACCACTTCAATTATAAAATCCAGTGATAATATAATAATCTATAAGGTGTTAAATATAAATAATCACATTGTTATGATGCATGTGAGTGTACATTACAACAATAATAAGTATACAATCATAACTACTCAGGCATGTTCGCTAATTGTATAGGATTCCACAAAGGTGCTCTCAGTACTTCGAGAACGGTCCTCCTGCGCAAGGATCAGATATATTCTTCCTAGCATCGTATATCTATAGATAAAATATACTATAGGAAAAACATAGCCGGTCCATGCTCGAACATGTCGCACTGGGTCACATCACTCCCGCATGCATATCCATAAGTAAAAACTAGAATGGAGTGCCTGCACCCTTTAAGTTAGCTAAACTCCAGAGGTTATGTCTCTATGGTTTCTGTCATTACCGAAGTTGAAGTCACGTTCAACCATCCCAACACACGAGTCACAACTCGAATAGATCTCGACATACGAGTCCCCAACTCAAATAGATTTTAGAACCATACATGGATTCTCATATCTCAACAGATCTCAGAATCACACATGGATCTACACATCTTGAATAGATCACGAACAACTACACGTGTTCGAACATCTCAAACAGATCTCGAATCTCCACATAGACTCCTGCATCTCAAACCAATCACGAACCTCATTCAAAGCATAGAACATGTATATGGTTTTAGAGTGGTTACGGTTTCAAGTCATCCCATAAAAGTACACTCCCCCACTTACCTGGTGCTCCAAAAAACCAATCGAAAGATTTTGCGGTAATTTCAACTCCGATTCTGTGGGAAATAAATAGACAATATATAAGATCAGAGATCACCTCCTAACCGTTTAAGCGAACAGATTTCCTTATCGTTTGTCCTAAAAGAGCAAAACAAGTTTATACATACAGTATAGTATCACCAAAGATAACTGTACCATATAATTCCTGTGTTTCTTCTAGATATTTCCAGAGTATCTTTGGTCAAATCAAATAACAATGAAAGTAATCGCATACGGGAAACTAAGTCTCGTATACTGTCCCTAAGCAAGTAACACACAAGTACGATCGAAACACATAAGCATGATTAAGTCATATAAATGACTTCAAATCCCCTTTTTAATTAATCTTCCTTTATTAGTTAAAATCCTCATTTATCGGTAAAACTCATTTTTACTCAATAACTCTTTATAAATGAAACTCCGCTTATTAACTAAACTTCGCTATTTAATTAAAACATCACTATTCATTTATACACATTCTAATACTTTCCAACAGTATTCATACACTTATCTCAACCGTATAAGTATAATCTTAAATCAATTTCAAAGGGCCTAAGACAAATGTTACTCAAACACTGTCACTACAAATACAAAACCATTTCACTTATGATTATCATTAAAACTCCATTTCAAAGATCTATTTAGGTTCATAAGTATAATCAAAATGGGTTAAAGACGAATGTTATTAACACATTGTCACAACAAACCCACAATCAATTCATACTTGTTATTCTCTTTAATATTCCATTATTAAAGATCTAAATATCTTCCAAAAATCATTTAACAATATTTTACTACTTTAAAATATTATTCAAGAGTTTCAAAACAAATGTTACCAAAACATTGTTTACAACAAACCCGAAACCCCTTTACTTAATCATTATTTTTAAAACTCCATTTCAAAGATCTTATACTTCTCAAAAGTATAGTTAAATGGGTTAAAATAAATGTTGCACAATATAAGCCCAAAATCACCTTTTTACTTGTCATTTACTTTGAAACATTCATTTCAAGCTCTAAGTACATCTTCACTTATTAAACAAGGTTATATACCTTTTTAATCAATTTTACAAGACCATCCATCATAACATAAGTGTTATAATCTAAAAATTCCTTTTAAACTCTTTTACAAAATTAAACTTCCTTTTTAACTTCTAAATATACTAAAATACCATCAAAGATATATATACATACATACATACATACATACATATACTAATTTATTTATAAGACTAAGATATTTAATAAAATATTATAACCATTTGTAAAATATTATAATGTCAAAACCCTTTTATTTCTTAAAAACAATCTTTAATAATTTCTAAAACCGCATATATAAATTAAAAATATACTTTTAAAAATACTTATATTATATTTTTAAAACATTAATATAAAAACCTTAAAAACATGTTTTATAATTTAAGACCAGCACTTTAAAAATCCATATATGATTATTAGTAATATATTTAAACCTTGATATTTCCTGATAATAAGTTAGCTTATAGTACTTATGAAAAATACGAAAAAGCCATACGATATCTGTCATGGCCCGTTTTTCCATACCCTTTGAGCCGACAATAAACCACACATGTCCAACTCAAATTGAACAAAAAGACGGAACACGAAGGGTAAAAAGAAAATCAGACAGAACAGAATCTCACACGAATGGAATAATATATAATATTGAACAAATATCTTTACAGCGGAAAACTTAAATATGATATATCAGAGTCTAACATAAATTTAGCTTGGATAGTTATAAACATCCATTCGTACAATTGCTGACCAACATTAAACAAAAACAAACAATAGCACCGAATTATAGAATATGTCCATACGTAGATAAATATCTCCAGCCCTCCTCTGGAAACTCCAACCGTCTTCAATTAAACATGAAACTACTTGGATCTACCCTCGGTTCCTTCGAATCCAATCATCGATTAAAAATTGTTAAGTTCATATACAATTATCAATCATCAATCAATTACTTTATTTTTCCATTTAATCAAATATCTTTTTAGATATATTCTTTTCAATTTATTCCATTTTCTTTTCAATGAGTATATGGAATCATTAAGCCTTATTTATCAAATTATTTGGTTTATTTACCTTTCTTTTTATCTTTGAATAATTTCAAATAATTTCATCTTTTACCTAGGAAAACATTCCCAAATCATTCATTAAATCTTAATCAAAAATTTCTTATATTCAAGTTATAACTTTTAACTTAGGGACAATATTCCCAAATCCTTCATTAAATCTAAATCAAAGATTTTTTCTTAACTTCAAATCATATTCTAGCAAATCGAAAATTTTCATAACAGAGCACTACTACCACTTTAAATATGGTAAATTTCACCTCCAGGGACTAGTGGCAAGTAATCCTACATCATGAAGATCGTTGTCTTCAATATGTTTTATTTCGAAAATTAGTTTGAAGGGGTTTTCGGCCGATCCCGGTTTTTCAGATAGGAATCATCCAAATCTGATCCCGGTTTCTTCATACTAATCATCGATAAAAAAATGTAAAGTCCATATGGGGTTTCGAAAATTAGTTTAAAGTGATTTTCGGATAGGAATCACCCAAATCCGATCTCGGTTTTTCGAATAGGAATCATCAAAATCCAATCCCGGTTCCTTCATACCAATCATCGAATAAAAGATGTAAAGTGGTTAACTAATATTCAAAGAATTTTTTTCTCTTTTTTTTCTTGGACAAACTTAAATATGATCTTTTTAGAGCATCCGGGCATTCCTTTCGATCTGTTCCACCCCTCGTCTTACAGATAAAGCGAAGGCCAGGTAAGTTCAGGGCACTGGTTTCTCCATTTCTAACCTTAGTTACACACCTTGTTTTACCGTTTAGCTCTCACAGGCGAGACAAATGTACTAGCCGTTTCCACATACTTAATTTGTTATTATATTCAATATTCTTCACTTTTTACTTAAGTGTTACAAACAATTTCTCTTAACCATTTATTAAAACTTTTATTAAAATTTTCAAATATTTTTTAATTACTTAAATACTCTTTTAAAATCATTCACAAAATATTTGGAAAAGAATTGTTAAGTTTGAAACTATATTTCAAATGTTATTAAAAACTGGTGCGAAAAGCGTTGCGAAAAGTGTTGCAAATAGTATTTTAAAAGCTATATTCTTCAAAACGACTTTTATATCATTTAAAATTCCATCTTTTCAACTTGAATCTCTTTTAAAACATTTTAAAAGGTTTTTAGAATTTATTTCATATTTTTAAAACATTTAAAATATCAATTTTAAACTTTGGTCACTTTACTGCAAATGCACGATTTTTTTCTAGAAAATTGTTTTGGACATATTTAAAATATACAAGATGAAATCTTGATTTTCTTTCTTTATTTCTTTAAACATATTTAAATGTTTATAAAACATTTCTAACTCATTTCAAAACTATTTCCAAAAGGATTAAGCATTCAATATACACCATTTCATTTTCAAAAGGAAAGTGAATTCCTTTGTACTTATCACCGTGTATTAATGTGACTTGGTAAAAAAATTTCACAATCATGTCAAACAATCAATAATTGATGATAAAAGCATACATAAGCATCCACAGCAATCATAACACATCATCAAACATGTATATATATATATATATATAGATGTTAAATAGAGTTTCTCACCATAAACCAAAAGCGATAAACTTCCAACCAACATTCTAAACAACCAACACTTCACTAATTAATCCATACTCCATTTAAACACTAGCAAATAAAATCTCTTCCATCCAATAGCTTGGTCAAGGCTTGAGATGGAGGTTGGCCGAAAGTATAGAGAAGAAGCGGTGGAGCTTTGAACTTGAATTCCCAAGATTTTGATCCGAAAATCTAGTTATCTTGTATCTAATTTTAGGCCCTCTATATCTCAAAATTTAGAAAAGATTTTAAATAAAAAGTTGTTAAAAATTCTTTTCTCTTGGATTTAAAAAATAATATTTGAATCCAAGTTGTTTTGAAGGAGATATGATAGAATGAAGAAGAGGTATTGTCGGAGTGAAAAAAATGAAGCCCGAAAATGCACTTCAAAGAATTGAGTTTCAGGTATAACAAACCTCAAAAGTGGAAAACATGATCAATACAAAAGTTGTAGCCACTAGAATTTCATATGATTTAATTTTTTTTTTAAATTTGTATCAGTTATGATCAATGTATGATCAAATCAAAATGAGCTATTTTCTGCGTTAAAAACTGGGCCAAAGAATGCACTAAAAATGAAGTGGATTTTTGACATAGTTAAGTTTAGAATGAGACAAAGTTGTCAACATGAAAGTTGCATCCATTGGAAAAATACATGATTTAAAAAAAAATTGTATTTTGATTCGGTTTTGAAGAAGTTATGGCTGAGAGAAGAAGCGGTAAAATATGTAGAAAAGAGGAGTTTGATTTGAAGAGAATAAACATTGATTTCTTTTGAATATTTTGACATTATTTCTTTCTAATTTTTTCCTATGGCTTGGAAGCCATTAAAGAGGAGAGGAAGAAGGTGAAGAAGCTTGAGAAAAGAAGAAGGAGATGGGTATTTATAGAAAAAGAAAGAAGTGGTAAATTTACCAAAATAACCTCTAACCAAATTACCAAACTAACATTACTTCAACCTAAAGCAATCTCCACATTTTCAATACTTAATATCACCTTTCACATCCTTACTTTATGTCTTAGTCACTTGAAGATTAAGTAAAGAAAAGTAATTATTTTGTTGGATTTTGAGGTGATTTGGATTTGATGTTTAGTTTTGACTTTTCTTAAACTTACTTACTTTTCTTAATGATGTTCTAGAGGTTTTCTAATCATAACTAGTAAAAGTAAACATGTTTAGTTATTAAAATGTGTAATATATATGTTAAAACATGTTCACAAAGGTGCGACAACGTTGCGGTAACTTATTTTGAACAAAACGTTGATTTTCGACAAAACATTTTCCGGTCACATTTTGACATTTTTGTTAAACTATTTATTCATGTGAACCAAACCTCAAAATAAATTTTTTATTATATTTAAATAATTAAAACAATCATAATTGACTTATAAAATAATATAAAACAATATCCAAATCTATTTGAAAAAATACGACATCGATTTATCGATATGCGACGAAATTTGTCAACTTTTATAGAACGCGTTTTATATATTTATCAAACCAGTATAAATTAAATTACTATTATTATCAAATGAGTTTGATACTGGTTACATATTTTTAAAAAGAATTATTTATCCTTTGAAACAAATTTCTCGAATATTTATCCTACTTTATTGGAATCCGAATTTTATCAATTTTATAATGGAAATCCAAAATCTTTATTCAATATCAAAAATAAGTTTACCATTCTTATTTATCATATAAAACATTATTGTTTAAGTTTGAAATTTCTACACTTGAATATTTAAATAAATTAAATATTTCATTTTCAAAGTGGTAAAATTACGGGTCATTACATTCTCCCCTACTTAAAAGAATTTCGTCCCCGAAATTATCCTGAAACTAAACCCACAATTTTTTTTACTTAAATCATTATTTCACAAACTTAAACCCATAAGATGTACCCAAATCATCCGTATAAAATATCTAATTTGATCTTCTATTCGAATTCACAATTTTATTTCCGAACTAGTATCGATCCCCCGATCCTCTAGTGTGGACTCTGATCAAGCTTCTAGATCAGATACACTTGCTTTCCTTGCATAGCTCTCAACTATGGTAGAAAACTCGAGTAACTAACCACAAAACATCATCAATGTTCGCCGTTAAGAAATCGAGTGATAAATTCTTTTCTATATCGGTGTAAACACCTCAAAGTTCCGTACTCAGATATTAGATCAAAATTTGTGTGATGAAATGATTTACATATAAATTACGTATTTATTCTTATTTGTTTTTCTCAGTTATACCAAATTCTCATTGTTCACATCCTATTTTTCACATTCATTTTTTTTAGTATATTCTTTTTAATACTAATATTGTTTATGAATCATTTCGTAAAACTATTACTTAAGTTTATTATATCTTATAAACACAACTATGTAAATCCATCGCTTTTATAAACATAAGTCCAAATCCTTAATTAATGCTAGAATTCATTAATAAAACATTTTCCAGGTTATAATTACATTTTAAAGGGTCGTGATTTTACTTAAGTGTATAAATAGTTCATGACTTAAATCTATTTTTATATAATACCCTTTTACATCCTAATAATATATAAACACATCCAAATTCCCGATCGGTTTTATATCCGGGTGAATTACAGTTTGTTGTAGGTTGATATCATTTCATATTCATAATTACAAAAATTAATTTTCCGATTTAATGCTATTATAAATTTCTCCACTTTTAAATCCTTTTTATTTATAATCACATTTATAAATTATACTTATCCAATTTCATTTACTCAAAACATTTCACAATTGTTTATCTTTTACCAAAAGTTTTCATAAATTCCTTAGCTCTGAGTTTGGTGTGATTCAAAAATTTTCGACTGTCCAAAATCGTCGAGAATCCTGCTTTATCTTATCAATTAGCGATTCCAAATTTATCTTTGTTGAATATGCGTCTATATGATTTTTGTTTGATGATAATAAACATATATACATTTATTTAAATGTATTTGATAATGTACTATTTCATTTTTTCACAGATTAAAAGACAATATGCCAGAATAAAATTAAATAACACAAAATTTGAATTCAAACATAAATTTTTATTCAAACAAATTTTTATTACAATTTTTGAATAGTACACATTCAGGCTCTCACTATAACTATACAATTTCTGAATACATCACAATTCATTTTTACATAAAAAACCTCACTACATATCACTCACACTCGTATTTTGTCTTCAACTGCATTCCAGTCTGATTCCAGCATCCGAGCAATCTGCAAAAATATATACTGACGCAGTAAAATTGAAAAAGAAATATTTTTGCAATATAAAATAAAAATGTGATTTTGAAAATTTTATTTGCCTCGGTTATTTGGGTTGTTCGTCATCATTTATATTTGAAATCATCACACACGAACATTGTGACATGCACAGTGTATCACTGTACATGCCACAAGCCCGTGCACACCGATATATATACACTTGATAAATTTACAGGGACAGGTGAGCACAGGTCAAACCCAGATTATCGGATTCAACATAGGTGCAAATCAAATGAAATGGTCAAGACACATAAATCACAGCCTCAACCAAAATTCAAATGTACAAATGCAATAACAGTCGAAAGAAAATCAAACTCGACAGTAGTGTTAAAACAGTGTCAACCAGAAATCAAGCACACACTTGAGTACACATGAACTAAACTGCCCAGGCTCAAGTGAAGCAGCTCGACTACATGAATCAGACATGTACTCAATGCAGCAACCAAAACAAGTGCACAAATGTACACAATCCAGGCAAAGCAGGATGGCTACAAACTCAACAGCATATGTACTGCATGTACAAGACTCAAAGACACAAATACAATGCAAATGGACACATGTGAAACAAGTTCAAGTGAAGTGCACAAGTTCAATGCAGACAAGCTACATGATCACTGCCCGCATATAAAGCATCAACTCAAGTCAGTGCTCATCAACATAGTGAACTCAACAGATATAAGCTTCAACTGAACTCAAAGCAAAACTCAAACAATGCCAACATGATCAAGTTCAAAGCAATCAGGTCTCAAACAAGTTCAAATGCACAACTGGTCAAGTAAATAACAATGCTCAAGGCAAAAACAAAAATCGGTCACTTTAACATGAACAAGTAACCAAGCTTCTGACCAGAAAACATGATATTCAATGCTCAGTTCAAAATGTTTGAACAAAATCAGGTGATGTTCAGAATCAAATAAAGTCACAGGGGAGTTCAATATCGTTGTCAAAGCCGAGTATTTTAAAACCGAAGTCAGGTGATGATAAATGATCAAAGCCGTGACTCGAACAAGTCAAAACAAGAAATTCACGGAGCAATAAATTCAAGCCTAGGCAATCACGAAATAATACAAAGCCATGCAAACCAAGAAATCAAGTATATACGTTTATGAACAAGTCAATACAATCTCAAGCATCCAAGTAAAATCGAGTGGCCGATCAAACAGAATTGACAAAATCAAGTTATATTATACGAACGAATATAAAGGGGATCGAACCCTATAAAAGCCCAATCATCACTGGCATTTAATTCATCGAATTCAAGCAATCAAACCAGAGAGAACAAAAGGCACAAATTACATACCGTAGTTAGAAGTCGAATTCGATCACCATCGAGGAACAACCGTGAGCAAGATAAAGAAATCACTCGATCGACAACGAAACGAAGCTCGAAATCAAATTCAATCGATCAGTATAAAGTCGGCGTCTTCGAATACAAGCCCTAAATCCAGAGCGCAAAGAGAAGTTGCAGAAATCAGGCGACTTCAATCAAAACCCTAATTTCAAGCAACGAACGAAGCCACCATTTTTTTAGGAAGTCGGGCCGATGGAAAGAAAGAATGGGCCGATAAAATAAAAAGGGGTGGCCGGCTAATAATATTAGGATTTTAATATAAAGGGTTTTATTTATATTTAGGGTTTTGGTTTTAAATTGTTTTTAAATTTGTATTTCAATTTTAAACTGCTAACTTTTCTAGTCGTGTGACTAGGGGACAATCTACGTGGCGTAGATTGAGAATTCGCAACTCAGTGGCTGAGTTGTGGCAGGGTTTTGAGAATAGAGTTAGGTTAGTCAATAGCGGGTATAGCAAGTTTACGTGTGTAAGCGTCTGACTATCTAATTTCTAGTAGAAACCTTAGGGGCAGCACGTAGGCAGGGTTTTGCCGAAGTTGGGTAAATTCTGTGTTGTTCTGTTCTGCTTTTATTATTCTGATATTATCTGTGCTGTGTTATTCTGCTGTGTTGAAATTTGTGTTGATAATATTAAGCTTTCGCAATAAATTTTAATAATTGATAGTATCACCCTATTCACCCCCTTCTAGGGTGAAATCGATCCTACAAGTGGTATCAGAGCTAGGAATAAAGTCAAAATTTTTATTTAAAAATTCGATTTTTTTTCAAAAATCAATTTTTGTTTTAAAAATTTGAATTTTTAAAATGGCTTCTTTGAATAACGCTTTTGCAGAGGGTCAGTCAATAGTTAGACCACCAATGTTCAATGGTGAATATGTCTATTGGAAAAATAGAATGAAATTTTTTCTGAAAACCATTGACGCTTGGAACATTGTTGAGACAGGTTATAGAGCACCAACTATAATTGTAGACAATCAGGAAATAGATAAACCAATGGATCAATGGACAGAGATAGAGAATAAATTACAAAATATTAATGCTAAAGCTATGAATTCTATTATCTGTTCATTAGATCAAATTGAATTCAATCGTGTCTCACATTGTCTAACTGAGCAGGAAATATGGCACACACTCGAAGTGACTCACGAAGGAACATCTTAAGTCAAAGAATCTCGTCTTGCTATGCTAAGCAGCGAATATGAGAACTTTACAATGGCGAAGGAAGAAAATGTCAAAGAGATGTACGGACGACTTTCCAATATCATATACAAATCAAAGGCACTTGGAAAATCATACACCGAATTAGAAATAGTCCGAAAAATCCTCAGAGTCCTTCCACGAAGCTTTGAAGCCAAAGTGACTGCCATTCAAGAATCAAAAGATTTAAAACAGTTGAAAGTTGAAGAACTCATCGGAAATCTCACCACTTACGAGTTAGAAATGAAATTCAAAGAAGAGCGTGAAGGAGGAAACACTCGAAAGAAATCAATAGCTCTAAAAGGGACAATTGAAAGTGAAGATGATGATGATGATGATGATGGTGATGCAGAACTAGCACTATTAATACGAAGATTCAAAAAGTAGAATCGAAAATATGGCAATCCGACCAAAAATCACCAAGTAAAAAGCAAATTAAACAAAGTACTAGACAACCTGGATGAGCAGAAAATCATCTGTCACAAATGCAATAAGCCCGGCCATATCAAACCAAACTATCCACAAAATCGACCCAACCAAGGAAAGAAACAGAAAAGGAGAAGTTTTGCAGCTACTTGGGATAAAAGCGATGAAGATGAAAGTAACTGCACTGAAAGTGAGAGTTGTAAAGCAAATTTATGCCTTCACGGAGAAATAACTGACAGTGATGACGACGTGCCAAGTGAGGTATCGAAACTTACTCATTCTGAATTGCTTATACATTTTCATGAAGTAAATGGTTGTTTTGAACGACTTAGGGAAAGATACGCCAAATTCGAATCACAAAAGGATACTTTGATAGAATCAAATAAACAACTTGATCAATTAGTGAAAAACTATCAAAGCAGGATCCCTAAGTGTGATAAGTGTCCAACGTTCGAAGAAGAAATTAAAAAATCAGAAATTAAAATTAAATCGCTTGAAAATGAAATTCTGATTTTAAAAGAAAGTGAAAACATAAGGAGAGAAAATTCTATCAAAAAGTGCACACAATTGTTGAATGAAAACGAATCACTCAAATCACAGGTCCAACAATTGTCTACTACTTTAGATAAGTTTTCCAAAAGTGAAAAATCATTGAATATGCTATTAGGGAAACAATCGGTCAATACTGATAGACAAGGACTTGGGTATATTCAAACAGAACGATATAGAAGTAAAACTAAACAAGTTAATTCAATGTGCACTATTTGTAGAAAATTTGGACACAATCAAAATAATTGTTGGAATAGACCCAAACATGTGAAAACAATTCCAATTTGGGTTCCAAAAGGCACAAATATAGAATCACTCAAAGTTAAACAAATCTAGGTGCCAAAAGGAACGTATATTAATAGTTTTGGGTCTACTCAAACATATTCTTCAAATTATTCTGCCACTAACAACCATGAACCTATAAAAACAAATAGGTCACCAAATTCTTTTCTTGTGTAGGTATGTTGGCAGGCTAAGGAACAACAACAATGGTACCTGGATTCTGGTTGCTCCAGGCACATGACGGGCGACAAATCAAAGTTCCTTAGCCTAAAGAAATTCAAAGGTGGTAGAGTCACAATGGGTAACAATGACAAGTGTAGAATTGTCGGTAAAGGTAAAGTAGGTAACAATACATTTACCTTAAATGACGTACTATATGTTGAAAATCTCTACCATAATTTGATATCTATCAGCCAGCTATGTGATAAAGGTATGAATGTTATTTTTGACTCCGATTTGTGCAAAATTATTGATCAATCATCAAAAGAAATCTTATTTTCAGGTAAGAGAAAAGGTAATATATATTCTCTATCTTTTGATGATCTCACCTTGTCAAAATGTTTGGTAGCTAAGGATATAGAAGTAAGTTTATGGCATAGACGATTAGGGCACACTAGCATGAATGTGTTAAATAAATTGAAAAGAAAGGATCTAGTAAGAGGACTGCCATCACATGACTTTGGAACAGAAATTTCATGTAAAGCGTGTAATTTGGGAAAACTTAAAAAATCATCATTTAATGCCAAAAACAATGTAAGCACCTCTAGGGTTCTTGAACTAATTCATATGGATCTTTTTGGACCTAACGACATTGCTAGCTTAGGAGGTAAGAAATATTGTTTTGTATTAGTTGATGATTACTCAAGATACACATGGGTATATTTCTTAGCCAAAAAGTCAGAAGCTTTTTCATACTTCACAAAATTCTCAAAATTAGTTCAAAATGAAAAAGGAGTACTTATTATTTCGTTAAGAAGTGATCATGGTGGAGAATTTGAAAATTATGAATTTGAATTTTTTTGTGATGAAAATGGTTTCAAACATGAATTCTCTGCACCACGAACACCTCAACAGAATGGAGTGGTTGAAAGAAAAAATCGAACATTACAACAATTGGCTAGATCTATGATAAACGAGTATGAGTTACCTTTGCATTTTTGGGCAGAAGCAGTAAATACAGCGTGCTATGTAATGAATAGAGTTATGATTAGACCAATTCTTAACAAAACACCCTATGAACTATGGTTTAAAAAGAAACCAAACATTGCTTACTTCAAAGTTTTTGGGTGTCCGTGTTTTATTCTTAATACAAGTGATCAATTAGGAAAATTTGAAGCAAAAGAAGATGAGGGCATGTTCATGGGATACTCTTCTAGAAGCAAAGCCTACAGAGTCTACAACAAAAGGACCAAAACAATTGTAGAGTCTATCAATGTGAAGTTTGATGAAGGCATTAATGAACAGGAAACCATCAAAAGCAATGTAGAAGAGGAAAATGAAAAAGATGAAAATGAAAGAACAAAAGAAACCACAACCAGACAAGAAGCCCAAAGAAATATGGATCCAGAAAAATTAAAATTCAAAGCAGACCATCCTCCAGAGCTGGTAATTGGTAATCCAATTGCAGGTATTCAAACTCGGTCTTCTTTTAGAAATTTATGTGATTTGTGTCTATATAGTGGATTTATTTCAGAAATAGAACCCAAAGATATAGAAACAGCCCTTAATGATGAAAACTGGAATATGGAAATGCAAGAAGATCAATTTGAGCGAAATAATATTTGGAGTCTAGCACCTAGACCTAAGGATTATCCAGTCATAGGAACAAATTGGATTTTTAAAAATAAATATGATGAATCTGGAAATGTAATTAGAAATAAAGCTAGACTAGTCGCTAAAGGATACAATTAAATTAAAGGAGTTGACTTTGATGAAACTTTTGCACCAGTAGCTAGACTAGAATCAATTAGGATATTGTTAGCTTTTGCTTGTCATAAAGGATTTAAACTGAGACAAATGGATATTAAAAGTGCTTTTCTTAACGGAATTTTAAAAGAAGACGTATTTGTTGAACAACTAGAAGGTTTTGAAAGTCATGAATATCCTAATCATGTATATAAACTGAAAAAGGCATTATATGGATTAAAACAGGCTCCTAGAGCTTGGTATGAATGTCTTAGCACTTATCTTCTTGATAATGGTTTCAAAAAGGGTTGTGTAGACACTACACTATTTCTGTTACATGAAAACAATGATCTCTTGATTGTTCAAATATATGTTGACGATATCATTTATGGTGCTACTAACAATTTGTTGTGTGAGAAATTTGAAAAAGTTATGCAGGAAAAGTTTGAAATGAGCTTGGTTGGGGAGTTAAAAAATTTCTTAGGATTTCAAATCAAATAAAGCGATCAAGGTACATTCATTTCTCAAACAAAATATATTAAAGAACTTGTCAACAAATTTGGGTTAAAAGATGCTAAACCGGCAAAAACTCCCATGAGCACCACAATTAAGCTTGACAGTGATGTTAAAGGTAAAGCGGTTGATCAAAAGCAATATAGAGGTATGATTGGATCACTTCTTTATCTTACCGCTTCTAGACCTGACATCATGTTTTCTGTCTGTTTATGTGCACGTTTTCAATCTAATCCAAAAGAATCTCATTTAAAAGCTGTTAAAAGAATTTTAAAATATTTGTTGCACACCCCACGATTTGGACTCCGGTATCCAACAAACGATAATTTTGAATTGAAAGGTTTCTCAGATGCAGATTATGCTGGAAGTCTAATTGATAGAAAAAGTACCAGTGGAGCATGCTTTATGTTAGGGCATTCATTAGTTGCATGGTCAAGTAGAAAACAAAATTGTATCGCTTTATCCACCATAGAGGCAGAGTATATTGCTCTAAGTGGTTGCTCTGCTCAAATTTTATGGATGATACAAACTTTACAGGACTATGGTTTAAATTTTAATCGTGTGCCAATTATGTGTGACAGCAAAAGTGCACTTGATCTCACAAATAATCATGTACATCATTCACGGACAAAACATATAGATGTTAGGCATCATTTCATTAGAGATCATATTACCAAAGAAAATATATGCATAAATTTTGTTTCAACCGAGTCTCAATTGGCAGACATCTTTACAAAACCCCTTCCAGAAAATAGATTTTGCCAACTTCGTCTCAACTTAGGTATTTTAGAGACCTTTAAATCACTACATTAACTAATCTAACCCCCTGCTAATTATCGAAAAGATAAATAGTGATTGAAAAAGTGATGAGTGTTGATATTAATCATATATTATAACTCAAGATAGTATATTTAATAAATTTCTTTAGAAATTTAAAACAAGAGTTATAAAAACTTTCGTTTGATAAAAATTTCACGACCATTTCTATCTCTATCATTTTTCTATCAACCATCACTCATCAAAATCCAATATAGTAAGTCAATATGTGGTATTTTAAACGGGAATCATTCATTTTTCAGTTTATTATTTTTAACAAAAAAAACATCCAAAGTATTCACTCTCATTTAAAAATCCTCACGGTTATGCATGGGTGAATTACTTTGAATTTGTTATGTGCTTCCATGCTCATTTAAAAGTCCTCACGGTTATGCATGTATGGAACGCATATCAAAAATTAATTGATTAAATAGACAAGTTGATTCTAATCCCATTTAAAAGTCCTCACGGTTATGCGTGGTTAGAAGATACTTGAGTTCATTTTTTTTAAAAATATTTTTGAAATACTACTAATCTCATTTAAAAGTCCTAACGGTTATGCATGGTTAGTAGATATTCAAATTCATGTTGTAAATATACCACAAATAGACCCAACTATATGGTTTTATATGATGACATTATCCCTATCATTCTAAAGTGGAATATGCGTCAAACAGAGTATTTATGATTTTTGTTTGATTTTTCTATTGAAATTTAATATTTATACTCGATTGGGAATTAATATTATTTTAATGTCAATCACTTTATCTCTATTTTTTTTCTAGCACTATTATTCTTTTGCTGATAACAAAAGTGGGAGAGAAAAGTTAAGATTTTGAAAATACAGGTCAAATATTTTCTAATTTGAATATATTTTATGCATATATGAAGGGGGAGTATTGTGTAGAGAGGGAGCATATAAATAGGGGGAGCAAACTGAATAATCAAATACATTTAAAATAGTCAAAATCTTAAATATATGTTTGTTATCATCAAAAGGGGGAGATTGTTGAATATGCGTCTATATGATTTTTGTTTGATGATAATAAACATATATACATTTATTTAAATGTATTTGATAATGTACTATTTCATTTTTTTACAGATTAAAAGACAATATGCCAGAATAAATTAAATAACACAGAATTTGAATTCAAACATAAATTTTTATTCAAACAAATTTTTATTACAATTTTTGAATAGTACACATTCAGGCTCTCACTATAACTATACAATTTCTGAATACATCACAATTCATTTTTACATAAATAACCTCACTACATATCACTCACACTCGTATTTTGTCTTCAACTGCATTCCAGTCTGATTCCAGCATCCGAGCAATCTGCAAAAATATATACTGACGTAGTAAAATTGAAAAAGAAATATTTTTGCAATATAAAATAAAAATGTGATTTTGAAAATTTTATTTGCCTCAGTTATTTGGGTTGTTCGTCATCATTTATATTTGAAATCATCACACACGAACATTGTGACATGCACAGTGTATCACTGTACATGCCACAAGCCCGTGCACACCGATATATATACACTTGATAAATTTACAGGGACAGGTGAGCACAGGTCAAACCCAGATTATCGGATTCAACACAGGTGCAAATCAAATGAAATGGTCAAGACACATAAATCACAGCCTCAACCAAAATTCAAATGTACAAATGCAATAACAGTCGAAAGAAAATCAGACTCGACAGTAGTGTTAAAACAGTGTCAACCAGAAATCAAGCACACACTTGAGTACACATGAACTAAACTGCCCAGGCTCAAGTGAAGCAGCTCGACTACATGAATCAGACATGTACTCAATGCAGCAACCAAAACAAGTGCACAAATGTACACAATCCAGGCAAAGCAGGATGGCTACAAACTCAACAGCATATGTACTGCATGTACAAGACTCAAAGACACAAATACAATGCAAATGGACACATGTGAAACAAGTTCAAGTGAAGTGCACAAGTTCAATGCAGACAAGCTACATGATCACTGCCCGCATATAAAGCATCAACTCAAGTCAGTGCTCATCAACATAGTGAACTCAACAGATATAAGCTTCAACTGAACTCAAAGCAAAACTCAAACAATGCCAACATGATCAAGTTCAAAGCAATCAGGTCTCAAACAAGTTCAAATGCACAACTGGTCAAGGAAATAACAATGCTCAAGGCAAAAACAAAAATCGGTCACTGTAACATGAACAAGTAACCAAGCTTCAGACCAGAAAACATGATATTCAATGCTCAGTTCAAAATGTTTGAACAAAATCAGGTGATGTTCAGAATCAAATAAAGTCACAGGGGAGTTCAATATCGTTGTCAAAGCCGATTATTTTAAAACCGAAGTCAGGTGATGATAAATGATCGAAGCCGTGACTCGAACAAGTCAAAACAAGAAATTCATGGAGGAGTAAATTCAAGCCTAGGCAATCACGAAATAATACAAAGCCGTGCAAACCAAGAAATCAAGTATATACGTTTATGAACAAGTCAATACAATCTCAAGCATCCAAGTAAAATCAAGTGGCCGATCAAACAGAATTGACAAAATCAAGTTATATTATACGAACGAATATAAAGGGGATCGAACCCTATAAAAGCCCAATCATCACTGGCATTTAATTCATCGAACTCAAGCAATCAAACCAGAGAGAACAAAAGGCACAAATTACATACCGTAGTTAGAAGTCGAATTCGATCACCATCGAGGAACAGCCGTGAGCAAGATAAAGAAATCACTCGATCGAAAACGAAACGAAGCTCGAAATCAAATTCAATCGATCAGTATAAAGTCGGCGTCTTCGAATACAAGCCCTAAATCCAGAGTGCAAAGAGAAGTTGTAGAAATCAGGCGACTTTAATCAAAACCCTAATTTCAAGCAACGAACGAAGCCGCCATTTTTTTTTGGAAGTCGGGCCGATGGAAAGAAAGAATGGGCCGATAAAATAAAAAGGGGTGGCCGGCTAATAATATTAGGATTTTAATATAAAGGGTTTTATTTATATTTAGGGTTTTGGTTTTAAATTATTTTTAAATTTGTATTTCAATTTTAAACTGCTAACTTTTCTAGTCGTGTGACTAGGGGACAATCTACGTGGCGTAGATTGAGAATTCGCAACTCAGGGCTGAGTTGTGGTAGGGTTTTGAGCATAGAGTTAGGTTAGTCAATAGCGGGTATAGCAAGTTTACGTGTGTAAGCGTCTGACTATCTAATTTCTAGTAGAAACCTTGGGGGCAGCACGTAGGCAGGGTTTTGCCGAAGCTGGGTAAATTCTGTGTTGTTCTGTTCTGCTTTTATTATTCTGATATTATCTGTGCTGTGTTATTCTGCTATGTTGAAATCTGTGTTGATAATATTAATCTTCCGCAATAATTTTTAATAATTGATAGTATCACCCTATTCACCCCCCCTCTAGGGTGAAATCGATCCTACAATCTTTGGTTTAAACACTTTTATAAATATTACTAATCAGTTTATCAATTAATGATTCACATTATCTTTTTAACTTAAGAAAATTATATAGATCGAGTAACTCCAAAATAATACCAAGAAACTGGGTACTACCAATAATATTATATATCCTCTTAACAAGAAGAGTAATACATAAGAGAAGTGTTTACCATCTGAACACATCTCCTTCCCATTTTTAGTTTATTTTTGAGCCATTCGAACTAGTTATCATAAAATATCTCTTTTTACTTGAAATAATACCCTTTTTAAAATCCTTTAGAGATTACTTTCGTTTATAAAACCTATTTTATAAATTCTTTGTATAAATTCATCTTATGTAAATTAACTTCATTTGAATTTCCACAATTCTTTTAAATTACTCAAATTTAAATTCTCATTCCCTTTTCATTTACCTTTTACATTATCATTTTCTATTTGTTAAATACATTTTTATCTTATATGTTCATTTCTTAAACTAATCTAATTATCAAACACCTTATACTCAAACTGTGAAATTATAACCACAAGATGTTCATATTTAAATTTCACTTATCTTGATTTATAACTATATAGCTTTTTAAAATATATACTCTGTAATCAAAATATAATCCTAGGTAAAATTATTTTATTTACCAATTTTTCAAAATAAATTCTTTATATATAACATTAACAAATACACGCTCATATATAATACTCTCAACTCATTCTAGGGTGTTACTAACCCTATCTATAATGAGTTACTCATCCTAGGGCATTACTAACCCTGTCTCTGAAGAGTCTTTACTCCACCAAAGCCAAGGTTCTCGCTTAACCTTCAGCTCTGATACCAAATGTCATGGCCCGGTTTTTCGTACCCTTTGAGCCAACAATAAACCACACATGTCCAACTCAAATTGAATGAAAAGACGGAACACAAAGGGTAAAAAGAAAATAAGACATAATAGAATCTCACACGAATGGAATAATATATAATATTGAACAAATATCTTTATAGTGGAACACTTAAATATGATATATCAGAGTCTAACCTAAATTCAGCTTGGACAGTTATAAACATCTGTCCTTACAATTGCTGACAAACATTAAACAAAAATAAACAACAGCAGCGGATAATAGAATATGTCCATACGTAGATGAATATCTCCAACTCTCCTCTGGAAACTCCAACCATCTTCAACTAAACCTAAAACTACTCGGATCTGACCCCGATTCCTTCGAATCCAATCATCGATTAAAAAATGTTAAGTTCATATACGATATCAATCATTAATCAATTACTTTATTTTTCCATTTAATCAAATATCTTTCTTAGATATATTCTTTTCAATTTATTCCATTTTCTTTTCAATGAGTATATGAAATCATTAAGCCTCATTTATCAAATTATTTGGTTTATTTACCTTTCTTTTTATCTTTGAATAATTTCAAATCATTTCATCTTTTACTTAGGAAAACATTCCCAAATCATTCATTAAATCTTAATCATATATTTATTATATTCAAGTTATAACTTTTAACTTAAGACAATATTCTCAAATCATTCATTAAATCTAAATCAAAGATTTCTTTCTTAACTTCAAATCATATTCTTGCAAATTGAAGATTTTCATTACAGAGCACTACTATCACTTTAAATATGGTAAATTTCACATCCAGGGACTAGTGGCAAGTAATCCTATATCATGATATTTTTTGTCTTCAACATGTTTTATTTCGAAAATTAGTTTGAAGGGGTTTTCGGATAGGAATCACTTAAATCCAATCCCGGTTTTTCAGATAGGAACCACCTAAATCAAATCTCGATTTCTTCATACTAATCATCGGTAAAAAGATGTAAAGTCCATATGGGGTTTCAAAAATTAGTTTGAAGTGATTTTTAGATAGGAATCACCCAAATCTGATCCCGGTTTTTGAATAGGAATCACCCAAATCCAATCCTGGTTCCTTCGTACCAATCATCGAACAAAATATGTAAAGTGGTTAACTAATATTTAAAGAATTTTTCTCTCTTTTTTTTTCTTGGAAAAACTTAAATATGATCTTTTTAGAGCATCCGGGCATTCCTTTCGATCTATTCCACCCCTCGTCTAATAGATAAAGCGAAGGTCAGGTAAGTTCAGGGCATTGGTTGCTCCATTCCTAACCTTAGTTACACACCTTGTTTTATTGTTTAGCTCTCACAGTTGGGACAAATATACTAGTCGTTTCCGCATACTCAATTTGTTATTATATTCAATATTCTTCACTTTTTACTTAAGTGTTACAAACAATTTCTCTTAACCATTTATTAAAACTCTTATTAAAAATTCCAAATCATTTTTAAATTACTTAACTATTATTTTAAAATCATTCACAAAATAATTGGAAAAGAATTGTTAAGTTTAAAACTATATTATTAAACACTGCTGCGAAAAGCATTGCGAAAAGTGTTGCAAATAGTGTTTTAAAAGCTATATTCTTCAAAACGACTTTTATATGATTTAAAAATCCATCTTTTCAACTTAAATCTCTTTTAAAAGATTTTTTGAATTTATTTCATATTTTTAAAACATTTAAAATATAAATTTTAAACTTTGGTCACTTTACTATAAAAGCAAGATTTTTTTCTGGAAAATTGTTTTGGACATATTTAAAATATACAAGATGAAATCTTGATTTTCTTTCTTCATTTCTTTAAACATATTTAAATGTTTATAAAACATTTCTAACTCATTTTAAAACTATTTCAAAAAGGTTTAAGCATTCTATATACACCATTTCATTTTCAAAAGGAAAGTGATTTCCTTTGTGCTTATCGACGTGTATTAACGTGACTTGGTAAAACAATTTAACAATCATGTCAAACAATAATTGATGATCAAAGCATATATAAGCATCCATAGCAATCATAATACATCATCAAACATGTATATATATAAATATAGATGTTAAATAGAGTTTCTCACCATAAACCAAAGCGATAAACTTCCTACCAACATTCTAATTAACCAACACTTCACTAATTAATCCATACTCCATTTAAACACTAGCAAATAAAATCCTCTTCCTTTCAATAGCTTGGTTAAGGCTTGAGATGGAGGTTGGATTAAAGTATAGAGAATAAGCTGTGGAGCTTTGAACTTGAATTCCCAAGATTTTGATTCGAAAATCTAGTTATTTTGTATTTAATTTTAGGCCCTCTATATCTCAAAATTTAGAAAAATTTTTAGCTAAAAAGTTGTTGAAAATTCTTTTCTCTTGAATTTGATAAAAATAATTATTTGAATCCAAGTTGTTTTGAGGGAGATATGATAGAATGAAGAAGAGGTATTGTCGGATTGAAAAAAATGAAGCTCGAAAATATATTTCAAAGAATTAAGTTTCAGGTATAGAAAACCTCAAAACTGGAAAAAATAATCAACAAAAAAGTTGTAGCCACTGGAATTTCATATGATTTGAAAAAATGAATTTCTTAATTTGAATCAGTTATGATCAAGTTATGATCAAAACAAAATGGGCTATATTCTGTGTTAAAAATTGGGCCAAAGAATGCACTAAAAAGAAGTGGATTTTTGACATAGTTAAGTTTATAATGAGACAAAGTAATCAACATGAAAGTTGTAGCCACTAGAAAAATATATGATTTGAAGAAAACAATTTTGCATTTTGATTCAGTTTTGAAGAAGTTATGGCCGAGAGAAGAAGAGGTAAAATATTGAGAAAAGAAGAGTTTTATTTGAAGAGAATGAACATTGATTTCTTTTGAATATTTTGTAAATATTTTGACATTATTTCTTTCTAATTTTTTCCTATGGCTTGGAAGTCATAAAAGAGGAAAGGAAGAAGGTGAAGAACCTTGAGAAAAGAAGAAGAAATGTGAATGAAAGTGAAGAAGGAGATGGATATTTATAGAAAAAGAAAGAAGTGGTAAATTTACTAAAATAACCTCTTACCAAATTACCAAAATAACCTTACTTCAACCTAAAGCAATCTCCACTTTTTCAATACTTAACATCATTTTTCACATCCTTACTTTATGTCTTAGTCACTTAAAGATTAAGTAAAGAAAAGTAATTATTTGTTGGATTTTGATGTGATTTGGATTTGATGTTTACTTTTGACTTTTCTTAAACTTACTTACTTTTCTTAATGATGTTCTAGAGGTTTCCTAATCATAATTAGTAAAAGTAAACATGGTAAGTTATTAAAATATGTAATATATATTAAAACATGTTAACAAAGGTGCGACAACGTTCGGTAGTTGATTTTCGACAAAACATTTTCTGGTCACATTTTGACGTTTTTGTTAAACTATTTATTCATGTAAATCAAACTTCAAAATAAATTTGTTATTATATTTAAATAATTAAAACAAGCATATTTGACTTATAAAATAATATAAAACAATATCGAAATCTATTTGTAAAAATACGATATTGATTTATCGATATGCGACGAAATTTGTCAGCTTTTATAGAACGGGCTTTATATATTTATCAAACCATTATAAATTAAATTACTATTATTATCAAATGAGTTTGATATCGATTATATATTTTTAAAAAGAATTATTTATCTTTTAAAACAAATTTCTCGAATATTTATCCTACTTTATTGGAATCCGACTTTTATCAATTTTACAATGGAAATCCAAAATCTTTATTCAATATCAAAAATAAGTTTACCGTTCCTATTTATCATATAAAACATTATTGTTTAAGTTTAAAAATTCTACATTTGAATATTTAAATAAATTAAATATTCCATTTTCAAAGTGGTAAAATTATGGGTCGTTACAATATCTTTCAAAATTAACTTTAAAATCGCCAAACACAATGATTTTAAAGTGCTCCATCGCAACCTTTTAGCTTCTAATATTTACAACTTCCATTTTCAATTTCCATAAATGTCCAAACTATATGTCAAACACACCAAAACGCGTGGAACCGAATATATATATATGTATATATATATATATATGTATGTATATATATATGTACATATATATATATGTACATATATATACATATACATGCATACATACACATATACATACATACATACATATATACATACATATAGATTGTTATAAAATGAAGAAAGTATGTTATAAAATGAAGAAAGTAGAAGCCATTAGAGAGAGAACAATTTTATTCATACAGAGATTAGTTCTCTATTTACATTACATAACCTCCTTTATATAAAGGCTTTGCAGCTTGGTACAAAACTTATTCCACGATGTGGGACTAAACAAAATAACATAAGAGCATATTCACTTCATTATTTATATATATTATAACACTCCCCCTTGAATATGCGTCTTCAAAATCTTGAATGCTCTGATAACTTGAAATTGTCCCTTTTGAAACGTGTATGTGATTGCTCCCCCTCATTATTATCTTGCTTGCATTTATCCATTCAGTCGATATAGATATTGTCTGTTGCCTCATTAAAAACCTCTGTTAGGAAAACCCAGTGGGAAAAACCTTTGAACGAGGAAAAGAGTGCAACTTGTAAAATCATATTAAAAATGATATTCTTTCTAAAAGTTTGTGATACTTCGGGATCAAAACAATGCCTCATTAAAACCTTACTAAGAAAAACTCAATGGGAAAAATCTTAGTGAAGGAAAATGAGTACAATGACATATCTTATTTTCTCATTTTTTTTCAAATAAAGTTTGATACTTATGGATCAATCTAATATCTCGTTAAAACCTTACAAAGAAAAACCCTATGGTAAAATCTTAGTGAAGGAAAAAGAGTATAATATAGTATGACATATTTCAATAATTTACAGAATCAAATAGAGTTTGATACTTCTGCATCAATACAATACTTCGTTAAAAACCGTACAAAGGAAAACCCTATGGGAAAAACCTTAGTCAATTATAAAAATACAATTTGACTTAAATAACATATTTGAGATGTTATTTCTTGAAAAGACGTTTGATTCTTCTAGATCAAGATAATGCCTCATTAAACCCAGTGAGAAAAATCTTAACTAAGGGAAAAGAGTACACTGTAACTTATTTTCAAATGTCACTGGGGAGTTGATACTTCTGGATCTAGATAATGCCTCATTAAAACCTTACTAATAAAAACCCAGTGGGAAAAATCTTAGTTAAGGAAAAAGAGTGCATTATAAAATACTTATTCTCCCCTTGATTTAAAAGTTTCCTATGAATTCGTATTCGTCTTTCGATAACTTAAGATGTTATAGATACTTCTGGATCCATAAATATGTATATTAATAATACAATTTATTAATAGTTTCCTTCGATACAATCAAAATTTCCAAGATTGTTTCTTCCAAACATGATTTGCATTTTATGCATTTTGTTTGCTACCTTTATGAAAAACACATCATGTGCTATCATTTTTATGCTTCAAATCAGTTTTGCATATTGCAACTACATCTTTGATGAATATTAAAAGTTCCATTACAACAATACTTAAAAGCAGGAAGTAATCTACTCATCTTGAAGTGCATCAAGATTTTCATCACAGCAATACTTAGAAGAAGGTTGTAATCTATATTCCATGTTCTTTTCATTCTTTATAATCATCAAAGTTATTTATATTCTTCAGGAATATATATATTTTAATAAGTTTTGCACATCGCAACTAACACTTCAATGGATATTAAGATTTTCATTACAAAATACTTAAAAATAGGAAGTAATCTACTCATCATGAATTATATCAAGATTTTCATTACAACAATACTTAAAAGTAGATTGTAATCTACGCTCCTTGTTCTTTGGATTCTTTATAACCACGAAAGTTATTTATATTCTTCAGGAATTTGTAGACTTACGTCATTTAATATGATTTAAACCACATTTATACCTTCGGGGTATATTAAGCATTTCAATACTTTCGCTACTTTACGGACTACATGTCCATATTTCTCTATTAGTAAAGGATTCATGATGGCCAGTCATGTTTTTCCTTAATTCAAGATACTAATCTATTTATAAACATAAGCGCTTTATTATTTACAAATTTATCATCGATGATTATTTCTTGTCAGTTATAGACATGATTTATTGAGATCTCTTTAATTATCATGTTTTAGGTACCTAAACCACTTCTAGGGTTATTTGACAATCATGTCATTAGTCTCTTCAAGAGCACCCTTAAGTGTTTCTTCAAGAACACTTACATCTTTTATTTGACTTCTTTATTATTTACTCCAAAAGTATTTCAAACTGACTTTTGTACATATTCTAAATATGGTTTACACATTTTGATCCTTCGAGGATTCAAATCAATATTGGAGAAAGTCTACAAGGGATATTATTAATAATTTATTCAAGTTACTTAATATTTTGCATCATTATATATGTTAACAAATATTTGACACTGATGATCAAAATGAACTTGTATCCCTTTATCCTCCCCCTCAATGTTGACAAACATTGTCAAATTAAATAATAATCATATTTGGATTCTCATTTTGATCCATTATCATATTGCTACTAGCAATACACCATACATATTAATAATAGGAGGATAATTCTTTTATCAATTGATATGATGCATTCAAGTGATATTTGTGAGCTTTTGGCTCATGTTTAAATATGGGATTCAATTATGCCAAATTTTGTGAAATATAATCCAGTTGAAATTGTACCAAATTTTTCTAGAATAAGCTTCCAGCTTTCAATTTTAGAAATAACGCAAAGATATTCTTTGACGTTTTCATTATAGTTCCAATATGGTAGCCATTCATTTATATATCCTCAAAACTCAACAAATTTCTTTTAAATTTGCTTGAGTATAGTGTACTTTTAATTAAAATATATGTACCATTTGTTAATACTATATGGGCTCTTCCGGACCCTTCAATTATATTAGCAGATTTGCTATGGTTGAAATTTTTAGCTTAAATGTTTTCATATAGTTCAGAGGAAAACTTCTGGTTTGGAACCATATCGAACTTCTGGTTCGAACAAAATACACACAACTTCAAGTTGTTAAGTTCTATTCCTCAATTATATCTCAAATATCAGTTCTGAACATTAATTATGATTACATATCAACGAATAATTTATAATTGCAAATAGACATTTCTACACATCTCTTTTGAGAGTTCTGCAAAAAAAAAATTACAGCAAAGATAATAATAAGAGTATCTTCTGGATACTTGGAATGTTACAGATACAGATCTCCTCAAGACCGTATGTATAGCTTGCGTGAAAATTATGATATGAAATATAGACTATCTCTTCAGGAGAATGTTTAAAGATATTTCTTCAAGAAATGATTATGCATATAATATTTCTTATGAAATAATAACTAGGAACATGACCTTTATGGTATAATTAGACATATGAACATGGAACAATGTATTCTTGAGATGATCTCAAACCTTTTGGATCTAATCTAAACTAAATTAGGATCCTTCATAATCAAATTTATGTACACTTATTTGGTTTCATAAAATTACCAAATTCATAAACAAATCTCTTCTAGAGATATGTTATCATTTCCAAATTTATAAATCTCTTCTAGAGATATTTTAGTATCATCACTTCTAGAGTGAACTTATCTCTTCTAGATATATATATATATATATATATATATGCACTATTGGAATACCATATCAATATACAATATTTCTTTTATATAAATTACATAATTACTACTTATACAGTAGCATAAAATATCCCTGCTGGAGATTTTTGTTGTAATTGCTTTTGAAATGTCATATCAAACTTTAATTACAGTAACAAAACTAGATTCACTAAATGAAAGTAAGATGCAAGAGAAAAAACCACTACTTCTGGAGTGTAATACTGGTATACAATATCTTTTTTTTGGATAAATTATTGTTATTACTTTAAAAAAAATTATATGGTTATTCCTTCAGGGAATATAGTGTTTCCTTTTAAGGAATTGCAATGTAATAAAAATAAAATTCCTATAACATCTCTTCTGGGATGTTAGATTTTGCAATATAAATATAAATAAATCTCTAAAACATCTCTTTAAGAGATTAATATACACACACACATCCAATGATGTTTGAAAAATCATATAACATAATATCTTCAAGATATTTGGTTAATATAATGTAAATGTGAAGATATAAGGTAAGATAACTCATTTGGATATTTTTGTAATCTCTTGAATGCAGCATCATTATCTCATATGATAATTTATTAATTTCCTTTAACTTCTTCAAGAAGTACAACTTTATCATTTTTACACAATTTCAATAGAGCTTCGGGCTTCTAATTCATGAACTTCAAGTTCATTAATTTGTTATGAACTTCGGGTTCTCAAAATTTGTGTAAACTTATTTTTTAGAAGCTTGTACATTTTGCCAAATTAAAAAAAATACTGATAAGAATTCGAGCTTGTAAAGTTTATCAGAAAATCTTTTCATAATTCAAGACTTCAGGTCTTGGACTTTGAGTAATACAAATTCTATTAAAATAATTTCTTTGCACAACTTTATGTTGCTGTTAAACCTATTTCTTCCATTACGTCAGACATTACTTTTCTAAATAAATACATCAAATAGTAACATATGTCTATTCTTATTCCAAACACAAACATACAACATCATTTAATTTACAATAACCAATGCATTTAATAGATTTATGATAAAAATAATTGCAATTAACCTGTATATGGTCTAAGATATAACTACTGTCACAACAAAATCTCTTCTGGAGATATTTTATCATTACTAAATATACAAATCTCTTCTAGAGATTTTTTATTATTATTATCACCACTTCTGGAGTGAACAAATTTCTATACATTTATTTAGTTTAGTAGTTAATACTATTGGCAAATATTTTTAGAACTTCAGGTTCCAATTTTACTTTAAAATAAAGTCTTTGTTTAGTACTTTAGATCCTAAGTGGTACAGCTTGATTTTCATTATCAAACTTCAGGTTTGATTGCAAACATGGTTGGAATTTACCATAATCTGAATTAGCTTTTCTAATAATTCAAAGCTTCACATCTCAAATTTATATATTTGAGTTTTGATATATAATCCTCTTTTTTTTAGGAATACAAACTTATATGCATAATTTTTATTTGAGAACTTCAGGTCTCCAATATTAAAAAAACAATTAAATAAGAGGACTCTTCATAATTGTATTCGAACATGAGAATAATAATACTATTTCTCTTCGAGGAAATAGTATTTACCACATTTGTAATGTTATTCTAACATATTGTTTTTATGTTATGTCTTCTAGACATATCAACATATTCTTCAGGAATTGCTTGCTTATTTTCTTCAAGGCTTTATTTCAACTTATGAAAGCTTTAATCTTTCACCTTCTCACATATTAACTTCAGGTTCCTATTCTTTCATATAAACTTAATACGATCTTCTAGATATGTATTATCCTTATATTTGTTTCTCTAAGAAACAATAAAATATTTCTTCTGGAAATATAAATCATGTAGCAAAATCATTTATATAGTCCTCATTCAAACCGAAATCCAAACAAAAAAGTTTCAAAATGAAAACCCTTTTTTTTCAACAAACAATGGAATGAGATCTCAAAGTTTAGATCTACGATAAAATGAGATCTAAAATGATAAGATTAATAGAGAAAGATCTATGAGATAAGATATATATATATATATATATATATATATATGTATGTATGTATATAATGAAATCTGGAAAATTAGATCTATGATAGATAAGATATAAAAAGAAAACTAACAGAATAAGGTCTGAAATTACATTTTAGTCTATGAAACAATTTTACTTTCAGATCAAATTCAAAATTATCACAAAAAAATGGATATGCATGAATAAAAATTAAATAATAAATCCGATGATTAAAATCTACAGATCTAAAAAAAAATCATTTGAATATGATATTAAAATCTACAAGAGATCTGAAAAATTAGAATTAAAAAAAAATAAGATCTATAACAAAACGAGATCTAAAATACAGGGACAAAAAAAATGAACAAATAGAATCAGATCTGAATAATTAGATCAATGATACAATGAGATCTAAAAGAAATAAAATTAATAGAATGAGAGATGAAAGATTTGATCAATCAGATCAGAAAGATAGCTTACCATTTTGAAGATTTATAAGAGCTTTGTGCTGATAACGTGTTATAAAATGAAGAAAGTATGTTATAAAATGAAGAAAGTAGAAGCCATTAGAGAGAGAACAATTTTATTCATATAGAGATTAGTTCTCTATTTACATTACATAGCCTCCTTTATATAATGGCTTTGCAGCTTTGTACAAAACTTATTCCACGATGTGGGACTAAACAAAATAACATAAGAGCATATTCACTTCATTATTTACATATATTATAACATAGATATATATATATATATATATCCACTATATATCACAATTTATCCAATTTAACATATGTCAAATACCAGGGATTTCAAAGCACGTTTAATATGACTATATCGCTTCAAACATTTATAACGCACTATCAAACATGCAAACAAGTAGTCTAGGCCGCAATACATGTTACAGATGGTCAAAAGAGAGATTATACTCCATAATAATGTTGTCACTTGTTTTATAAATAAGGCGGGGTCAAAAAGTAATAACTTGTATAGTTCATTACACTATTTATATTTTAATATAACAACAGGTATATACACAATAATATACAACCAACCGGTCAAACTCACCCAAGTTTTAGCCAACGCTTGCGCCTTTCCGAATAGTCCAAAATCAAACGCCGATCGATTTTGGCTAAAATTTCCACTAGCTCCAAACTGGACGAATCAACATCTAATATGTAGATATCATCGCTACAAATCCAACGCAAAAGACCGCGTCCAAATCCGACCTCGTAAGAACAAGATATGAATTAATGAACATCTTGGAATAATTGATTTATAATTGACTTAATAATTGGTAACTAAGAAATTAACCTCCGCTATCTCGTCTAACAACTCAGGCCGCCCCTTCTTAGAACCCTAATCCCAACGTTCCTCACCCATCACCACCATCGTCGACCTCCGACCATCATCGCTTGCCCCTAGATGATCGCCCTTGTCGTCCCCGACCCCATGCTACCAACATCTCCTCCCCACGATGCCTCCACCTCCCCGACGAACCCAAAAATCGCCGCGCCTTCCATTCCAGATTCTTGCCACCTCATTCCACCGTACGCCAATCCAACCGTCCACCACACTCATCTCGCCTAGCTGAACGTTTTTCATGTTAGGGCAATCACCTAAATCGGCCCATAGTGGCGACGATTAGCTTCGGCTGTTGGATTACGGGGGCTAGGGTTGGGGTTTGGGTAAATGAGAGAAGGGTGAGGTCCTCATATAGGAATTTTATCTAACACCATTCATCTCCCAAAATCATATACTCCAATCGAGGCATGCTCGCCGGCATTCATAGCCAAATACCCATATTTTGAACTCAGTGGAAATAATTTCGAGACCTAAATCCATCGTATACAAAAGTTAGCTGTTAGGTTATATCATATTTTAATTCCTGAAATTAATCGCTATGCGTTTCGAGCTCGCATGACCACACAATGCGTCTGATCGTTATGAAACTAGTCGGCGTATAACAATTCATTATTTTGGATCCAATGCCACTAATTTCATCAAAATCCGAAACAGTGCCCCAAAATGATAGTTTCACACAAAAATTTAAAACGAATTTTTTTAAAAACAATTTTAATCACTTTTAGTTCTAAATTAAAAGATTCCCATTTTCATTATTAATTAAATAGAATTTTAAATAAGCTTTCGAAATCATTTTTATTCAAATTAAATCCAAGATTCAATTATTTAAATAATTCTGATATTTAATTATAAAACGTTCAAAAATCTGGATCATTACGCAAGTGCCATGACCTTTTGAACTAAAGCATATTGGTTTGAACCAAATTTCGACCTAACAAAGCTCTTTACTAGTTGATGAAAGTTCTATATTTGTAGGCAAATTTTGATATAAAAGTCAAATAATCTAGTTTGAACATGCAAATATCTTAGGATTCGAAGTTTCAATGCGAAGATCAAGTCAAATTGCACAAATTCAACTCTCTTTTTTTCATATTTAATTACATGGAAGATCTGAATTTATTATATGTATATAGTTTCTTGACTTTTATCATAATTTTATAGATTCTCTTTTATGAAATATATGTAAAGCATTTGGAATTCATCCATGCTTTGACTTCTTTTTTTAAACTAATAAACTCATTTGTGGTATTGGGGATCATGAATTCACATTAGTGGATGGAAGAAGAAAAATTGATACCTACACTTTTATTAGTAATGCATTATGCAAATCTTATGCACTATTTTAATGTCTCAACTAAATAATAATTAAAAATGGACATTTTAATCAATTTTTCAGTCTACTAATGTTACTTGCAAATTTTAAAAACTCATATGGTCCGTGGATTACACAATATGATACAAAGTAAGAAATTTGTTGGTCTCATTCAAACTTTAGCATCGTTAAAATTTGATTATACTACGTTCTATCGTCATTTTTTTAGTTTTTTTCATCTGTTGCTTACCTTACCTTTTGGCACATATCGTGCAAGCTTTAACGGTTCACTTGCAAGTTCATACTCTATTATTCTTAATATAACATAACGAATGATGCAAAAAATAATGATTATGTTAAGTGAATGGTTTGCGTGGATAAAGCTGTGCACAATGTTAATGCTCTTTGTGGTGTGAAATAAGGGCTTAATGCTAGTTACTTTGACAATTAACGGATTAATCGTAAATTCCGTAACAAAAAAAAAAAAAATGATAAACATCCTTTGACAATCCACGGTCGTTCACTTCACACTGTTTTTTTAACTTTCACACACAACTAACAAACATACAGACAAATCCAGTTTTTATTAGAGCGGGATCCTTAGATTTTCTTCATCCAATCCCAGGATTCACGTGAATTGGAAAATGCTACAAAGGAGATCTTATGGTCGCCATGTTGGATTGGAAGACGAACCTACAGACCTGTGCAAGTCAACCAACTTCAATATCGATGAAGCACGGAAGCTGTTTGATAAAATGCTCCATGCTAATCCAAAGCCTGCAAGCTTTACAATCAACAATTTTTTCACAAGAATCATTCGAAAGAGAAATCCATCCCTTTATACTCTAATCTTATCATTCTACAATATTATGATGCTGAATAATGTATTCCCAGACATACATGGTTATGGAATCATTATGAAGTTCTTGATGAAATGACCGATAAAGGAATATCACTTGATGTTGTTGGATTTAGTTCATTGGTTGACATGCATTGCAAAAAGGGATCGGCAAAAGAAGCTCGTCAATTACTGGATGTGATGACTAAAAAAGGCATAGAACCTAATGTTGTAACATATAGTGCATTAATGCATGGGTATGGTTTGACTGGTGAATTAGTCAAAGCCATTGAAATATATGGTACGATGCTCTTAAAAGGGCATACACCTAATACAGTTTCCTATAATACATTAATTAATTTGTATTTCAAGCATGGAAGAGTTGATATGGCTAAAAGGTTTTTTAATGAGATGACGCATAAGGGTATCTTGAAAACAGTCGTTACTTATAATTCCATGTTACAGGGTTTGTATGGTGCTAAAAGGATTAAAGATGCTGAAGAAATTCATGAAGAGATGATTAATGCAGGGGTTAGTATGAATAAAATTACTTGCATTGTAATGCTGGACGGCCTATGCAAGAATTTAAAGATTGATGAGGCAGTAGAATTATTTAATTCTATTCATTTTCAGAAGTTCAAACATGATATTAGGATGTATAGTATTTTAATGTTTGGACTGTACAAAGTTGGTAAAACAAAAGAAGCTATGGATCTATTTGATGTCATGCTTTCTCTGAAACTTAGGCCAGATGTCATTACATATTCAACAATGGCTCAGTGTCTCATTAAGGAAGGATTACTGGATGAACTGGACGAGTTATTATTGAAAATGAAGAAATTTGATTGCTTCCTGGACTCGCGCATGCTTAACTCTATCATTAGAGCCTTGCTTAAAAAAGGTGAATTGATGATGGCTGTTGATTATTTAAAAAAGTTGAAGGAGCAAAAGTTTACAGCAGAGGCTAATACGATTAAACTGTATGTGGATAAGATTTCAACGAAGGAAGATTACCATAAGTATGTGGATTTGCTTCCAAAATTTACACCGTATCATGCAGAACCAACTCATGAAATTAGTATGGAATCGATAGCAGCTTTGAAACTTGATCGCACAAAAGATGAAGAAGATCTGAGCTGATGAAGTATCATTATATATTAGTTCAGTTTAATTTAGATTTGTCTTTTGATGTGTGTTTCAACGTTTCAATCTGGCAGAACTAACATTGACTGTTATAATCAACTCGATAATATTAGTTCAGTTTCAATGTTTTTTGTCAGTTAAAGTCATTTGTCTTCAATGCTTTTTGTCATTAAAAACATTTGTCAAAACTGATTTTCATAGCATATATATGGTTGTTCAGAGTCTTCATTTTAAAAGCTATTGTTTCGATTTGTTTTCATTTCTTTATTTTTATAAATATATATACAATCGATGCTCGTGGCACACTTAATTGGTCTTTTTAAACACGTTTTTTTCCTCCTTCACTTAACAGTGTATCTATTATTTTTGGTGGTTGAAAATTGAAATGGAACCTGATGATAATACCTTGCTGAGCATTTTTCAAGTTTTCTCTGTGTAGTATGCAATCTTCATACGTTCTTCACATTAAGCTGCAGCAAATTCCTAGTGTGGAAAGCTTTCGCGAAATTCATGGTTTATAAAAATTCTATCAAGTCTGCTATGAAGCGAAATATTTTGCCCTCCTCCCCGTGTAAAATTTGCCTTGGGTACAATATTGCCTTGGATAACTATTACTAATACCATATATTGAAATTTTCCTAACGGTGAATACAAATTTCACCACAATCGGTCAATTAGTATTCAAGTTTATTATATTATTAATAAGAATTTTCTTCCCATTTAAAAGGAATCCACTTTAAAGATAAATGCATGTATAAATATAATATAACCTAAGGTGGAGTCAGCATACCATAAAAAAAGGAAACTTGGGCCATAAACATTATTGACTTTTCTGCATCTTGTATATAATGCATAATGTAATCTCACTGTACACATTTAAATGGACAGTTGCATGGATGAATCTACAGTGATTTTGTTCATACTTTTTTTTCAAAATCTGAACAAAACACTCGGCTCCTATTGGAGAAATTCAAGGGGTCTCATATGTGACTCCCCAAATTTCTCCAATAGGAGGAAAATGTATTGTTTACACTCTAAAAAAAAGTGTGAACAAAATTGTATTAGGATGAATCAATATAGTGAAGTAATAACATTTGGACAAGTATGCAAATGTAATATGACAAATACTTTTAATTAGGTTAGATTCTGAAAGATGTTATAAATATAATTTGATCATCACAATTCAGGACCAGCATCATAACAAGTAAACATAATTCCACAAGTCTTCTTACAATGACTTATTTTTTGTCATCAGTCTCCGTCTTCTCTTAAATCCAATTTTTTATTTTTCACCGGCCGAAACATAATAAAGCTCCATTTCAAAATATTAATTTTATATTCTCGTTAACTCAAGTACAATATTTTAAACCACGGATGTCTTGACTGTTAGAATTTGATTCAGAGAAGAGAGAGATTAAACGTAAAACCATTAAAAGACTACATTGTTATTGCTTTTGTTAAAAGAAAACAAGGAAATACAGACTATTAAATAGACAAACAAAGACCCACTACTTTTTAAACTCAAGCCATTAAAATGGCCACAACCTCACTTCTAACACATGAATATGATACATGTGTTGACTTATTACACATAATACTATAGCTAACTTTAACACCCTCCCTTAAACTGAATGTGTCTCACTTTCAGTTTACTTAGGAATGGACTATGGTTCTCCATTTCTTAATCGTCTTGCACATGCGAACTCGGTTACAAAATTCATCTCCATCTGGTTGGGACATGCTCAACTGTTTCATGTTGATTGGTACTTTAACCATCAACAAATATTCTTGGTTTTCTCTTAGGGATTCACTGACCTCTCCATTCGGGTCGTCCCTTGCATCTGTCATCCCCTAACAAATGAGAACCGCATCTCTTCTTCCTTACTTGTTGGATGACACAAAACCAAGCCTTCCTCACTCAGCTACTTCACATGTAGGCATGCCTATCCTCTCTTAGGCATATCATCAAACAGTTCTCGAGCGTTCTCCATAAATGTCCAACCACATAACCGACGTTCTACATGTCACTATCTCCATCTTCAATCTGCAACTGGAATCTCTCACAAATAACCGATTACACATCTCCATAAACAATCATCTCTGACTCCATCTTCACTACACTAACTCATTTAGCAGTAAATCTTCACTGCTCCTTGCTTCACTGCCAACATAACTTTGGCATCACGAACCCAAAACACTCATACTCACTGTATTGCCTCTCACACGCAAATCACTCAAACATCATTTCACTCGCCCTTACAATCAACTTCAACTCAGCAATACCACACATCATCAATGCCAACATCGTTCCTAAACCTCAACTTCCTCAATCTCTTCTAAACCAATCACTCAACAAACTGTCAATCACCAACCATAAATCGACTGTCTACTTCATTCATCCCGACTGCCCGCATCCGACCATCACAACCAAAACAACAACAGTCAACATTCACTACAACAATTCCATCACCCACTATCTCAATCCTACAACAACTCCATTCCATACTACATTTCATACATTCAAAACTCCATTGCACACCTAAACCAGCACCAATATCTCTAACAACAATCCCTCTGCCTACTGCCTATTGATCATCACCATATCATGCACTTCACTTCATTGCTTCACAAACACTACAATTTTCTCGCTGCCATCTGAACCAAATCGTTCCAGCATTTCAATCACCACCAGCATCTGAAACACACACCATACATAAAACTGCACCATGCACCTTGCACTTCACAAACTAGCCTCGACTGTTCTTTCATCTTCAACAAACACCATACCACCAATCCAAACAAATCTTACAAACTGCACCTTCTCACCAAAATTCAAATGCATAAAGGATTTACTCCAAAAACAAGCCCCTGTCAACCACCTCCACTTTCTCCTACTACCAACATACAAGCTCCACTGCCTCCACAACCTCACATTGCCTCGACACAATCCTACACCAAACCCAGACTCCAACCAACAAAAACAAAGACAAGATCTCAACCGTCGATCTGAATAGCTTTGACCTGAGGCTTCTTCTCCTCCACCTTCGCATTGTCCGGAAGCCTGAACCTTCTCACAAACTTGCCACTGCTCCTCTCAACCCTGTGCCACTTGTCATTCTTCTCGTCCTGCTCCTTGCTCCTCTCTCCACTTATCTGCAGAACCCTTCGCCAGCTCCATCAAACAGCGCTTCAAATAAAGCAACCACGTTCTGTTCAGCACTCGTCCCTTCTTTGAGACGCTCCTTCTCATCGCTTTCTTATCTTTAGAGCTCTACTTTTGCTCAGGTGGGTTCAGATTTGATCAGCCTAAAGGAATCAGGATCAGAATCTCAACAGTATCCAAGTCTTTATCTCGGCAATCTCCAACACACTTTCCAAGGACAGAATGCAACACGAAGTGGCAGTAGGCTTCATCCTCCAACAACGTCAACCTTCGGCGGCATTCCAGATCAACAGACAGAAATCAAGGGCTCTCGACTAAGATCCCAGCCTGCTTTAGCATCGGATCTTGGTAATGCAGTAGCGTCAGGTTTAGCGGCAGTTTTTTTCTTTTTTTTTATAGCAGGCGATAGATTTGGATTTTGAGAAGAATTTAGAAGATCGAGATTGAATTTAATTTTAAAAAGAATAACAAAATAAAACATATCTCTCTCTGTCTCTCTCCCCTCTCTTCTACCTGGCTCTGATACCATGTTAGAATTTGATTCAGAGAGGAGAGAGATTAAACGTAAAACCATTAAAAGACTACATTGTTATTGCTTTTCTTAAAAGAAAACAAGGAAATACAGACTATTAAATAGACAAACAAAGACCTACTACTTTCTAAACTCAAGCCATTAAGATGGCCACAACCTCACTTCTAACACATGAATAGGACACATGTGTTGACTTATTACACATAATACTATAGCTAACTTTAACATTGACATTGGAGCATAGGATTTCTTTATAAAACCTTTTCAAACTAAAGATTTGCAGAGATTGAGAAATTATGTACAAGGACCAAAGGCAGAGTCCAAAAGGAAAACACGGTTTGATGTTGCAAATGCAAGCAGTGTCTGAGAAAAAGACCAAGGCTCATTGGTGTTGCAGTTGCATAATAAATAAAAAATTATATCGGCAGAAACATATAGCATCAATTACACTACACTTTCCTTATATGAAACTAGCGCTATATCTAAAGAAGAACAGTTATCCATAATTTTAATGGATGGGTTTGAGATGTTTAAATAATTCTTAAAGCATTTAATGAAAATACAATATGTATTGTTATTTGTTTTTTGACATTGATGGGTTTGATATATTGTAACACACTCAATTGTAATCAAAATTTGATATCCACTTGCCATTTCTGATAAATGGACTTAAATGTGAATATAATTTGACCATCATTTGCCATTTTTGATTGTTGCTTAATATTACTGCACTTAGTTGGATATTAGACCTATGTAAATTAATATATCAAATGTTCACTTAATTGTGAATACAAATCATCAAAAGTTAATGATTAGATCAATATTCCATCATAAAACCTTGCCAAATTTTTTCAGAAACCTAATGGTTTTATTCAGACTATTAAAATTTTATTGTACACTAATAAAGTAATATCTGAGATACGTTTATAATAAATCACATTAGCTGTAATTACAGGCAACCAAATTCTTTTATATTTAATGCAAAATTTGTTTACTTTAGGAGCACAAATCATTCTATAATATGATTAAATTTATTTATATCTTGCTAAAGGCAATTTATTTATTATAAAAAAAGTTTGGTATAAGAAAATAAATATAGTTTGTCGTATATGCTCCAAAAAAATAATAAGTATTGATTAAAAGATATTATACTTACCTATGTTTGCTCTGATGTACCATCAACCCAGCTTTTATTTTTATCCTTTCTCTTATGAACCAAATCAAATGTTTCAATAGGGTCGGGTTCATTATTTGTTTCTATTCCAATATAATATCACAATATAAACATCTAAATTATATTAAAATAATATAGTCATTACTTTTTGTTCACAAGATTATGTACTACTGGGCAAACAAATGAAGCTAAAGTAAATAAGTGATTAATATTACTTACATATATATGAATCTTTTATAGCAATCGATTATAAAAACAATGGTTTAATGTGGTTTGTTACAAGAAAAGTGGTGTATTAATAATAACATGATTTTACAATCATAGGGAGCAACAAAAATCTATTAAAAAAATGTTTGATCTTTCCTTATAAAATTAATATGTACGTAATTGAAACAAAAACTATATCAAAATTAAGTTATGGAATAATACCATTATTTGGAGAGTCGTCATCCTCATGTATTTCATTATTAGAATGATTCACTCCATCCGAATCAGCGGATTCCAAGCTACACATCTAAATAATAGTTAAACATAACGTAAAGTACAAATATCGTACTATTTAATAAATAAAAAGAGAAGCCAAAAAATGATAACAGTTGATATGTACAAAAGACTTAACATACATCAAACTAAACGTGTCAAAAAAAATTACAACGCAGACAAAGGCATAAACTAAATAAAGTTTAATATAATTATAAAAATGTTTATACTATTATATTTCATTGTTGCACTCATTCTCGGTCTCATTCTCATTTTCTTCTTCATTAGTATCGCCATCTTCAAGATTGGAAACGTTTGCATTAGACTTTGGTAACACTTTATTAACATAAACACCATTAATATCAGTTCTTACTTGTAGCTCTTCGGTGTCACGATTAGGATCATCAAGGTTTGGAGTTGCATAGTAATCATCAACATTAACTTCATCATCATCCACCGCTAAATCATAGAAATTTCTAGGCTCTGTATGTTTTGATTCGGTAACATAAAATACTTAAATAGCTTGAGATGCCAATATATCATTATTTTGTGTCATAGAATTAAAGTTCACTAAATTAAAGCCATATCGATCCCAGACTTGTTTATCCAGTCACACTCAAATATGACAACTTTGCAAGCTTGACTATCACTTTCACCAGGAAACCTATAATCAAGTTCATAAATATTTTATAAAACACCATAATAATCGACATTACAATTGGATTACAGTCCCTCACAGTTGAATACCTTGATGTTTCGGCACTAACAAAGACACCACAATTTTGGTTTTTGTATCTATCATCCATTAATTTAATTCAAATCCTATAACCGTTTATAACACTTGTATTTCCTCACTATCCGGCTTGGATCATTTGCTAATCGAATTAGATCATTTGATACCCAAAAATGGTCGATAGCCTGAAGATCATTAACCTACGTCTAAAAAATTAACCATTTCATTGTGATATTTTATATTAGAAATTCACAAAAAATGTTAAAGTATAAGGTATTTATGGTTTCTAAACCAGGTAGGAAATTCTTTATTTCTTAAACTCTCTACTTCATGGATAGTTTTCCGTCGATGAATTGTACGTACTTCCCTCAACCTTTTACCATAAAAATCAAGTCAAAAAGGAAATGCTTGTTACAAATTTAAAAGTTGAAATTAAGAGTATATACTTCTTAATAAAGTAATGGTCTTACTCTAGAAAGAAAGTTACTTCACTACAATTATGTAGGATGTATGTACGACATTACTCCCAAACATTTTTCTCAAGATTGACTTCCGAGCATTTCCCTAAATGATGACCAGAATTTGCAAATAATGATAATCCCCAACTGATCTCACGAGGCAATGATGCATTAGCGTTATGACCACGGCGTGTATAATGAGTCTCTACACCTTTCAAGTACAATGAACAAAAAGAAACACATTCTTCTACAAAATATCCTATTGCAATGCTTCCTTATAGTATTTTAAGATGTTTGAGATATTATAAGATGCATACAATAGAATAGTTGAAATGAACTTTGAAATCTTTATTGATTACAACAGAAAGTTACATAGTAGAAAGATATATATTGTTTCTTATACAAGTTATATTTTTGTATTGAGATTTTGAAATGGGCTTTAGTACTTACCCGGCCCATGATTCTTGTATAATGAGAACGGTTGAGATGAGATTGAATGGTTGAGATGCTAGCTGACTAGTTCTTAGTTATTATATGTACTACTCGTTGTTGGTATTTCTCATTACTCCCCCGTAAACCCTTCTGTGGCTAGGGCTTGTGAAATTGTCCCCAAGTCCATGTTGATTCAATCTGATTTCAAATTTAGTCAAAAGATTGATGAAATTAGTGCGAGTTCCAGCATACATCATCTCTTCTGTCTTTAGTTTTAACTAAAAATTATCTACTCCAACCGAGACTTGATGCAAATTCGACGTTTTTACCAGCTAATTACTGATTTGGCTCGATTTAGTTGAAATCTTGTTATTTTGAGAGCTGCTGATGTTGCTGACCTTCGGCTTGCCTCTGAATCGAACAAAATTTGCTTTTGACAGCAGCTTGGTTAGAATGTTAGCAATTTGGTAAGCTAAAGGTATATGATTTATATTCAGTTTTCCACTAGTTACTTGTTCATGTACAAATTAGAGATCTAACTCCATGTGCTTTGTCCGCGAGTGCGGCGCAGTGGAAAAGAAGCTTGAGTTTTGGTAAAAAGACCCAGGTTCGATTCCTACCATGCGCTTCCTTATCCTATATAAATTTATCAGAGGGTATGGGGGCTTGGATCATCAGACGGCTTTACTATATCCTCCTCAGGAGTTTACCGGCCCCATCGAGTTCTCCTGGGTTTTCAAAAAAAAAACTCCATGTGCTTTATTCTTGAATGTAACATTGGATTTTCTGTAAGTTGAACAATGCTTAAGTTATCACACCATATAGTAGTTTTACTCTATGGTTTGACTTGTAACTCACTAAGTAATGATTCTATCCACATCATTTCAGCTGTAGCATTTGCCACACATCTGTATTCAACCTTAGTGTTGGACCTTGAAACCGTAGGTTACTTTTTGAGCACCATGATATAGGGTTTTGCCCAAAAATATACAATAACCAGTTGTAGATCTTCTGTCATCTGGGTCAGTAGCCCAATCTTCATCTGCATAGCCAGTAACATTAATAGATTTGCATGTTTCTAGTGTCAGTCCAAAGTCTATGGTTCCTTTGAGATACTTAGTATTCTTCTTACCATTTTCCTTTGTTCATCTGTTGGACTTTGCATAAGTTGACTATTTCTGTTTACACTGAAAGTAATTTATGGTCTTGTGATAGTTGCATATTGAAGTGCACCCACTATACTTTAATACCGACCGTCATTAGATATTGCTTCTCCTATATATTTGGATACATGTATGTTGCTGACAATAGGAGTAGAGATTAGCTTGATCCATCTTAGCTTTATTTAGAATTTTTGCTATATACTTCCTCTGATTTAACTAAATTGATGAACTTGATAATCGTTTTACTTTAATGCCAAGGAAATAATTTAGATTACTAAGAGCCTTAATAGAGAACTCCTGATTTAATGCTTTATGAGATTGTTGATTTCCACCTTATTATTACCTGTAACGGTATAATCATCAACATATATTATTACATAAACTATTGTGTTTTTGCTAAATTTTGTAAATAACGAATTATCAGATATTTTGGATTGTAGTCCATTCCAATTAGTGTTGCTCTTAGCTTTTTAAATCACACTTTTGGGGCTTGTTTCAGCCCATAAATTTCTTTACTTAATATGCACAGAAGCTTTTCATTCCCTTTTTGTTTGAATCCACATGGCTGCTCCATGTATACTTCTTCCTTCAAAACACCATCTAAAAAGCATTATTTACATCTAATTGTTTGATGTTTCAATTTCTATACAAGGCAATAGTGATAACAACTCTAATAGTAGTAGGCTTCACAACTGGTGAAAAAATTTCATTAAAATCAAAGCCACTCTATTGTGAATAACCTTTAGCTCCTAATATTGCCTTGTATTTAGAAACTGAACCATCATCATTTCTTTTTAGTCTAAAAGTCCATTTGCAGCCCACAACATTTTTATTTTTGGGCATAGGAACAAGATCCCATGTCTTGTTCCTTATTAATGCATTATATTCTTCAGTCATAGCTGATTTCCAATTCTCATTTTTAATGGCTTGATAGTGTGTACCTGGTTCCTCGTTGTCCAAGACAACATTGTATATTTTTGGTTTGAATATGCCACCTTTTGACCTTGTCATCATATGAAGATTAGTTTTTGCAATAATCTGATGTTGACAAGTATCCTCTGTTTCTTGTTGATGTTGTTCATTGAGGGTTGTGATTCTGTTGATGTCTAATGAGAAGTGGATTGCATATTTATTCTCTGTTAAGATGTTTGATCAGGTAAATTTGATGAATCATCTTACTCATTACCTGGTCCAAGTCTGGACACTGTGTGTTGGGAGTCTGAGTTGATTGGTTGAGGATTGACACTATTTTGTGTTGGCTCTTTTTGAACCTGAACCACCTCCTCAGGTAGTGCAGGTATTGGTGGTAGTGAATCTTTTGAATTATATACTTTCTTTGATGTTTTAGTTTCTGATTCCTTAAAAGGACAAACTTCTTCATTAAACACCACATGCCTACAATGAATATTCTACCATTACGATCTAAGCACTTGTATCCATTTAGATTAACAACATAACCTAAGAATGTACATATGGATGACCTAAAATTTAATTTATGAGCATTGTAAGGTCTAAGATATTTAAAACACAAGAATCCAAACACTTTTAAGCTTTGATAGGTAGGTTTGAAATTAAATAATATTTCCATTGGGCTTTTGAACTTCAAAACTTTTGTTGGTAGCCTATTAATCAAGAAAACTATAGTAGCAACAGTATCTGGCCAAAATTTAGTGGTATGGATGTTTAAGCTAATAAACTGAGTCCAGTTTCAACAATTTGTCTATGTCTTCTTTCAATAAGCCCATTTTGTTCAGAAGTGTATAGATATGTTGTACTATGAACAATTTCTTTCCTTTGAAAATAATCTTTTAGTGGTTAATACTCTATTGCACAATCAGATTGCATTACTTTAACTTGACAATTTGTTTGTTTTTCTGCCTATGCTATAAATTGTAATACTGCATTGTGAATTTCAGATTTTGGTCTTAGAAAATATATCCAAACATATCTAGAGAATGCATTAATAAATGATATATAATATTTGTACACATAATCAATATGTAATGGTGCAGGCCCCCACAAATTAGTAGCAACTAAGTTTAGTGGTTTATTGTAATGAGTTTCAAAGTCTAGAAATGGTAATTTATGACCCTTTCTCATTTGACAATAGGTACAAATATATGGCATCAACATACCATTAAAAGAAATATTGCTATTATTCAATACATGCTTTACAATTGTAGCATTTGGACACCCAAGTTTACAGTGCCACATATCTAGTCTTATAATTTTCTTCCTGTTTGAATTCAAAATTATTACACCAATTTCTTATAATTCCCGATTTTCCTAAGTTAGCCACACTGAACTTGTATAGTCCCCTACACTCGCTACCCTGCAAGAGGATTTCCTTAGTTAGGACGTCCTTAACTAGATAGTAATATAGGTAAAATTCAAAGTAAACATTGTTATCTTTTGAAAATTGTGATACACTTAGTAAGTTCTTTCTAATCAGTGGTACTCTAAGTAAATTATTCAAATATAATTGCCTTCTTCCCATTATGTATAAACTACCAGTGTGTGTAATTGCAATAGATTTACCATTAATCATGTGTATAGAATTCATAACTTTGTACTCCTTGTTCCCAAGATTTAGATTTCTTAGACTGCTTGTGATGTGATTAGTTTCTCCAGGATCAGGGTTCCAGTCCTCTGATCAGACTTTGCAATTTCATTTTGTTGATAATTTTTCTTATCTGACTGATTATTTGACTCTTGTTGCACTTGTGCCATATTTGAATTGAGATTGGAATTTCTTTGATTATTTGAACCTTGACCTAGAACATAGCTTATATTTAGTCTGATGTAACATTTTGAGGCTGTATGCCCTACTTTTTTTTTACATATCTGGCACTTTGGTCTATTGTTATTGTTGTTCCATCTGCCTCTTCCTCTAGATCGGTTTGAGTATCCACCCCTTTGTGTTGATGTTCTGCTCTATTGCTGTTTTAACCTTTGCTTCTGTAATTAGCAACATATTTAACAGAGAAATCTGATTCTTGGGATTTCTTGTTATCAATTCTTGCTTCGTGTGCAAGCAAGACTGAGTGAACATCATCTATTGATCGTAGAACTTTCTGTGAGGCTATGACTGCCACCACTGCTTCATATTCATTACTTAATCCATTTAATATAGTCATTATTTGCTCTGAATATGAGATTTTATGATCTGCATCCTCCAATAAGTGATAATTTGTTTTGATCTTGAAAAGATATTATCTCATATTGTGATTATCTTTTCTGATATTGTGTAACCACCTCTTATAAAATATAACTTTGGCTATTGATTGAGCGTTGAAAGCTTTTTCAACCGTTGTCTAGATTTCATCAGAAGTTTTACATTTAATCACATGTGATAGAAGATTTACACTTACTGATGACAGTACCCATGGGCATATGAGTCTGTCTTACTTATAATACTTCACATATTCTTCATTACTAATGACCTTGTTTTATTATCAGTGATACATTTTGATGGAATTTGAATGGTTCCAAAAATAAAGCCTTCAAGGCCATACCCTTGAATTGCAGTCTCATGTTGAAGCTTTCATAAAAGATAGTTATCTTCATTCAAATGAACTGTAACCAGTTGACTTTGTGGACTGATTCCAGTTTTGATGAGATTCTCTGCAGCTTCAGTTTGCTGTGAGTTATTTACATTGAAGGAGGTTGCTGAATTTCCTTCTTCAGACAAGATGACACTGAATCAGAATCGTGAATATTGATAGAAGGATACGATAATTCTTGATCAAAATTTGGATTTAAGAATGTAGAGAGGAATATAGAACAGGTTTGATGCAACCAAAAATTAAATGATGATTCTAATCTGATAAGTTTTTTCTGGATGGCACTTTCCTTGGGTTTTATGTTGATTCTCTTATTTCTTTGATCTGATTTCTATGATTTCTGATTGCTATCCTTCAAGATTTAATAAGGAATCTTGATGTAGCCAGACTTCCTGAATTGTGGCGAGGCACGGGATTTCTTTGTTGAATAACCTTTTCAGATGATGAGATTTGAATCTCTCATGGGAGGAAAACTTAAATGATGAATTTTCGAGTTTTGCTATTAAGCAATTATTGCTCTGGTACCATATAAGATTTTAAGATTTTTGAGATATTATAAGATGTGGATTGAAGAATTGTTGAAATGAACTTGAAATCTTTATTGATTACAACAGAAAGTTACAGAGTTGAGAGATATATATCGTTTCTTATACAAGTTATATTTGTATTGAGATTTTGAAATAGGCTTTAGTATTTACTAGGCCCATTATTCTTGTATAATGAGAACGATTGAGATGAGACTGAATGGTTGAGATGCTGGATGACTAATTCTTGGTTATTATATGTGTTACTTGTTGTCGGTATTCCTTATTATTCATTCAGGATTGCTTTTGTTGTGGACATATCGTCTCAATTTCTACAACTACCTTAAAAAACCATAGTACAAGACTTATGTATTTTTAGTTGACAAATCAGTTTTAAAAGGGATTTAGTTTCGCATGCTTAAATTAGTTTCTATGCTTATGAGTTTGCTTACAAAAATAAGTATTCATGCTTGACGATGTTGTATAATGAACTAAATATATTTAATTTGACTTATTACTGTCAAAAAATGCTATACTATTGTTATACTTGTTGACTGAAATGTAGAACATCGTATCCAACTGTGGATACTTATCATCTTGTTAACATTTATTTTGATGTTATGAAAAACGCATCATTAATGTTATCGTTCGTCATGATAAAATGTACTTACTTCAAGTCATAAACTTAATAATAATTTGAACATCTAAATCATGATATTATTCTCCCACTTAAATAAAGAAGGTGGTTACCTTTCTATAGGATACATCCAATGATATTGAACCAGTCCAATGACTGCATCTTCATCAACTAAACGAATTATTAAGTGAACGGATATGTTGAAGAAGGAAGGAGGGAACTTCTTTTCCATCATACATAAGGCTAACACTACCCTATATTTTAGTTTGATGCAACATGTTGCTTTTTAGTACATAAGTTTCTAAAAATTGCACATAACTCAAGTAGAACATGTTGGGAGAAATCCCTTCAGATGATTAGTCTAAGCGAATAAAAAACCCAACGCAGCGGAAAACAACCGAATCATGATTGTAGTGAGACGAAATAAACAGAGATAAACACCAGAATAGACAATCACTGATCTTGCAATGTAGAAAATAAATAACACCAGTATTTATAGTGATTCCACTACCACGAGGCAGTATATGTCCACTTCGGGAGAGGAGATTTTATTAATCACTGAAAAATTAGAGTTACAAGATTGATTCACTTTTGGAGGCTATATATAAGAAGAACTAACAATACATACAAAATTCTGCAGAGTTTCAGCTCTCTAGGATGGCTACCATTGTTGTTCAGAAGCTCCACTATTTATGGTGTGAAGAAATGAGGAGGGGTAGCTGCTATATAGCAGCCCTGAGGTTTGGTTCGGCACATCTGATCCAGCAAACAACACAATAGCATTTGGTTCAGCAAAAAACACTCGAGATCTGGACCGGCATGGTCCAATACTGAACCAAATATTTGGTTCGACATTAACTTGGTTCGGCATCACTTGGACCGGCAGTCCACATCAACGCTACTGGTTCGATACAAGCCCATAGATCTGGAGCAGAAATCATTGGTTCGGTCATGCTTCAACACCGAACGAAATAACTGGTGCGGTAAGTCTGGACCGACATCCCATCACCACCGGACGAGATATTTGGAACGACAACCCCTAATATCCACCGGACCAAATCTTTGGTCTGGCATCTCCCATCACCGAACGAGACTTCCTCTTGCCTTCATTGCTGATAGAAGCACTACCACCGGACCAAAATTCTGGTCCGGTCTTCCACCGAACGAGGTCACCTTCTCACCGAATAAACTCCACCAGACCAAATCATTGGTCCAACATTTCCTCCACTGAAACAGACTTCTGGTTCGGCCTCCAAGCTTCTCCGCAACACCGTAGCTTCAAGGAGTCCTACTTCTACCTTGGCATTCTCTTCTCTGATGAAATTGGTATCACATCTAACAATCTCCACCTTGATACCAAATTTCATACAAGCCTTCCAATTCCATCTACACCACTATGCTCCAAGCAATGGATACTTATCCAATGAGCTTTGGCATTGTCATCACCCATTACACTCTGTCAATGAACTACAACAAGGCCACCGCCTATAAATAAAGTATTCAAAGTACTCAGTCCGTGTAGAACCTTTCAATCTCCACCATGAAAACAAATGTCTCCATCATTTGACTCAACTCTCCCCCTATGCCACCCTGTGGCACCTAGCACTTCATTGAGCAAATCAAGTTCGAGCAATGCTCGAACTTAGCAACATGCAATGACTTGGTAAACATGTCCGCTGCATTCTTCTTTGTGTGAACTTTATGAAGACGAACTAGCTTTCCTTCACTCATCGAGACAAGGAACGACTCTCTCACCTCAATATGCTTCGTCCTCGAGCTAAATGCCAGGTTTTCAGCTAGGTGAATTGCACTCTGACTATCATAGTACACATCCACGCCTTCATATACGAAGACCAAATCACACAACAGTCGCCTTAAATAAAGCGCCTCCTTAGCTGCTTCAACCACAACTATGAGCTCTACCTATGTAGTGGACAAAGTCATAATGTCTGCAACCTCGCTCTCCAACTGATCGTTGTCACGTACCGAAATTTTCGACTTTCGAAAATTCGACATCGATACTCACTTTATCGACTGTCGAGCAATCGAGTGCCGGAAACTCCAATAGTGAGGGTTTAAGAAGAAGAAAAAGGTAGAAGAAGAAGAAAACAGAAGAAGGAAGAAGAAAGAACAACATCAGAACAGAAAACAATAACAGAATCTCACATATCGCAGCGGAACAATATATAATAGATAAACACTAGTCTTTTTAAACAAAGAACTATATCAGTTTATACATACATCAATCAGAGTCAACATACAACAATGGACAGTTATATAAACTTGTCCTCATACAGAATACACAGCGGAATAAAATAATATCAGATACAAATACTACGTCTCGTCATCCAGCTTGCTTCCAAAGCTCCAGAATATCCAGAATATCCTGATAACATAACTCTAGGCTGCCCGTGTGGAAAATGGTGGGCACCCAGAGTTTAGAAGGGAACAATAAACTCCGAGTCAGTCATAGTGACTGGTGTGAGATCGTAATACAGTTATTTTTCACAAAGAAAATAAAACAAATTCGCAATGCTTTTGGAAAATGAAACTACCATAAGACCTCCCACCACACACACAATGTAAACGCAGAATTGGAGGAGATTTCTTCTTATGATAGTCAAAGATGCTTACTACGCAAAATCAAATTCTTTTTGATATTATTATTAGTGCATAGTGTAGAAAACATTTCGAAAGTATAATATTAATCTTAGCCAACATACGACCAGTATCGTATGCCTACTATAGCTACCATCTAAACAGTGGTGACCACCGTACGTAAATGGCAGGTTCTACAACTAATACCGTACAAAGTTCGTATTGGAGTTTGGATTTCCAACAAATGGTCAGGCTAAGGAACTTCCTATCCACGATGGGTACGTCCCTGGAATAGACGACCCGAGAAATAACCTAACATTACGGTTAGATCTCTGCCAACACAAGGCCGGGTTACCTCTGCAAAAATAGGTAACTACTGACACGCGTATGTCATCCCCCGATCGTAACCGATCTTCCCGAGGATCCCCGATTTCCAACAAACCACATAGTAAAAATGCAGCAACCACATAGGTTAAGTATCTGGGCTCCATACCATGATACCACCTCTATCCAGAAGGAATGACATACACTAAGGGGCGCTACTCCCTAGAACCTTGCCGCATCCTTCCTGTTTCGACCATTTCCGGGGTGTGAGGCTCGACGAAGTCTCGTCCACAAAGCTACGCTTTCTACAAAGCCCTACTTCGGGTCAAACAAATGATCAACCTATGATCACAAAGATATAAGATCAACAAATGATCATATCACAAATGATCAAACACTGATCATTTCACAGCAACACTCAGTATGCCACGTTACCAAATTGGGAGTATATCGCTGATAAATTTCAACTACATAACCTCTGAGCTCGTACGTCTCAGAGAAGGGTGTTAAGCTAAGAGAATAAATTCTCCGCCACCAACAAAAATGTATTTGAAAGAAATCAGCTTTATATCTCAAATTGTAACGTCAGACACACAATCCATACAAGTCTGTTCCGGGATCGAACAGAACCGAAGGCACTTCTCACGAAGCCCTTGCATATCCGGATAAATTTCTAATCACGTCCGGACTTCCCGTCACTAAGGGTGATAAAACCTCTAAACCGGAGATCAGCCGATGTAGAGTAACTCGACGGTAATCCTTCCGTTTTCAAAAATATCCGGTCTTCAACACCGGTCTTCGAATGCAATTCATAACGACGTATCACATATTCAGAATGGGTTATACGACCCCATGGTCCTTTCCCGGCTAACCCGAATAGTGAGCGCTTATTCAAAAATAAGTGTGGCATTCAAATTCATCCAATTCACAACAAATACCTATCTAAAGGTAATTATTGATAGTCGGTTATTTAACTATCAATAAAGATGCGCAACATCATCATATTCCAAATAACTTTCCAAATTATTTATCTTCCAAAATATCTTTATTAGATATAAAATTTCCACACTTCAAAAATAAATCGATATTTATTTTTAAACGAATTCCCATTTCTTTTATAAATTCCATAGTGAATTTATATTTCAAAAATATCTACTGATATACGATTTTCAAATCGATTTCAATATTCATTTTCGATTTATCTTTAAGAAGATAAAATCTCAAAACAGTTCATTTCATATTGGAAAAGCATTTCCATACTCATTTAAAAATAAGTATTTCACAAATCTATTTATTTTCAACATTTGAAAATATTCGGTATACTTAAATCAATATTAAGTATACATTCATTCTTTAAGGAAATCATAAATTTTAACATCTATTTGAGTCAAAACGAATGTTGCGTAAAACATCGTTACGACGACTCAAAATTACTAGTATAGGGATTCGAAATTTAGATAGATATATAAATCCCAATACTACATAAAACATTTCCTTTTGGAAATCATTTACTATAACAACAGTGTTATAGTCCACTATTTCCTTATATTTCGAAAACGTCTATTTCAACAATAAAAATGTTGAAATCTATGTATTCGATATCATAATACATTTTAAAACATCTTTAAAATGTTTAACTTCATTTTTAATATCACTTCTTCAAAAATAAAATCCATTTTACTAAACAATATATTCACTGTCCAAAATCGTGAATATAATTCACTTAACCCAATTTCAATCATTTCTACACATTTTAATTTCAATAGAGATTCGCTATCCAAAATCGCGAATATATCTTCTTTAAAAATCTTCTATATTTAATTTATCCAATTCAATCTATTTCGAATTTATAAACACGTTTATAAATTCTATTTCTATTTTAATAACAGCTTCGACTTATAAATCTTCTTTTTATCAACTTCTATATTTTTACTTATCAAAATAAGTGATTTCGGATTTATAAACAACTTTTATAAATTCCAATTCTATTTATAAAAACTTCAATCCCAAATCAATTTCGATATTGATTTAAAAATTTATTTATCACTACTAAGTAAATTCCTCATTTTTTCTCAAATGATTCAATATTCTGTTTTAAAATGGATTCTTCAAATTGAAATCATTTTACATTGATTTCCCAATTTATTTCAATTTACCAATTAAATTTCTAGTTGGATTTCCAACTTATCTTCTTTTAATAAATTCCTTTTTAAGGAAATAAATTTCAATCGTTTCTTTCAATCTATTTAAAAATCCAAATTCTTAAATTAAATTCTTCAAATTATAATCACTATTTTACGAAATCCATTTATTTAACATTTTCACTTGATTCTGGAATTAATTCAATAAGATTAAAAAAATTAACTTTTTATACTTTAAAAATTCCTTTTTTCAAAATTTATTCAATTTCTAAAATTAATTCACTTAGAAATTTCTATTTTGATTTCAAAAATTCAATTTCGTTTATTTTTGGAATCCAATGATATCAAACATCCATTCAGCTAAATTTTAGCATTCAAACAATTTCCAGACATCAATTCAATAACATCAATAATCATTCACAGATTATCACATCACAGTAGAAATAAATTCAATCAATGTGAGGGGTCCAGTTGGATCCCTCCAACCTGTTTCCCTGCATCCAAAGACGTTAGCACAATACCAATTCCACTTCGAGGTGGAATATCGCGGTATATGGGTTTTATAAAAATAATCCGCTTACTAACGGCGCAATAGGGTCTCATCCGCTATACGAGGCGGGAAATCATCAATCCAATATATACATATGCCAATATGTATATATTGCTATATATAGATATATATCCTACTATATCTAATATCACATCCAAACAACAATCAAACAGTCAATAACTGCAAAATAAATTTTCCTTCGAGTGAGAAAATCTCACCTTGATTTTTCGATAGCTATTCGTAGCGTTTTATTTCGAATGAAATTAAACGGGCGTTTAATTCCACTCAAAATTTTCACTGACTCCGATCGCCTACAATCCAGTTCCATCGCGAAGTATTCGACGATACGATTCCAACGCATTCTGTTTCGTCAAATTCTGATCACGCAGCAAAAAGATATGCTATTACAAAGATTACACAATTTAAATTATAATTAATTTCACAATTTAGATTAAATTTAAAACCCTAATCATCATCTACCGTTAGATTTCCATCATGCAATCACGGATGCATCTTCCTTTCGTTCTTCTTCTTCCAGGTGAGAAAACGCACGCATGTAAAATGAACCCAAGGAGCCGGCCCTAACCCTAATCACGAATTCAACATCGAGCCACCCGAACTCGATCAAGAAGCACCATCGCATAGCTCACGCTCCACTCCACCAACGCCTGAACCCACGGCCAGCTCGGTGGTCCCACGTCCTCGAACGACGTGCACGAACGTTCGCTGTTCGAACGAGAATTGCCACCAATCCACCAACTCGATTCCAATCACCACCGTTGAGAACGTTGCTCTCGACGAGCTCTCGATCTTTGCAGTTGAAAGTTTCATCCAATTTCGCATGGATTGGGAGGAAATTGAAGGGAAGGCTCGTGAATTTCTGGCCTTCGAATTTGAAGATGGCGGCCGACCATGAAACCCTAGGCTCGTTTTCGTTTGTTGAAAATTGTGAAAAAGGATGGGCTTTTATAGAATTTTCCAAAATACTATTCACTCGAAATTTTACGAACTCCAAATCGAACGTGCTGGCTGACGTTTCTAAGGTTTACCCCACGTTCCGAACGCAATGGAACAGGTTTCGGAAGCTAATTCGGACATCTGAGCGAGATACGGAAAAAAACGATCAATTTAAATTAAATAGATTTAAATCGATTTCGAGGCGTTTTAATTTGTACCGGACAAATGGTAAATCCGATTGACATGAAATTTGAAACCATGCAATAATTTCACATTACGGATCCGATGAAACTAGTTTCGTCGAAATCCGAGACTGTTCGAAAATTGGCTAATATTCAGTCGAAAATTAAATATTAAAATATTCAATTTTCATAGATTAACTCCAAATTCAATTTTAAAAGTTCTATAACCTTTCTATAACTCCAGTATGATTAAATAAAATTTTACAAATCATTTTCAATCATTTTAACTCGATTTTTAATTATCTCTGGAATTTAAATCATTAAATTATCGATTTAATTGACCAAATTAAATCCAATATCCTTTAAATAAATTATTCGACTTATTAAATTCATTTATTAATATTTAAAATCAATTAAATATTCGAATTTTAATTATCAAAAATTCTGGGTCGTTACAAACTTCCCCCCTTAAAAGAATTTCGTCCTCGAAATTACAAGTCAGGAAGAATGGTCCTTAACTCGTCTACTCTTTTTCCAACATCTAATAGTTTTGTCAAATTTTCAAAACAAATCTCTCTACTAGAGATTCGTTATTAATTCAACTAAATTTCCAACTTCAATTATAAGTTTCAACAGCATCGTTTTACTTCAAAATTCAAATTCGAGTTTAAATTCAAATTTTAACTTCAAAATTTTCTCAAAAATTCTCTAACACTCGAAATTTCCGAAAATTTTTGCCAGCATCTCCTTTGCGCGGCTAATACGGTACGACTACAAAATGTCCCTACGGACTCAGATTTCAAAAAGAAAAAGAAAAAGCCAAGCGGCTAGACAAGAAATATAGAAATTTAAATACTTACCTTTTGTCGAGCAATTCAAACTTATCTTTGAAATCAAATCCAATTGCTTTATACACCTGTATGTCCTACTAGCCATAATATCTAGTTATTATTCAAACTATTCTGCAAATTTAATTACAAAATTTTCAATGTAAACTACTTGTATCATTTTTTTTTACTTCACTGTTGAAGTTATATATATTCAATTTCGTTCAATCTTTACATTTCAATTTCATTTGAATTCAATTTACCATTTCAATTCTAATTTGGATTCAGTTCAACTTCTGAATATTGAATTTCATCAATCAACTTCCATTTACAACTGCTTATTATTTTTAAATTAGTTTCAATTACTAATTCATTTCAAATTCTAACCTACTAACAAATTCAGATTTGCTTTCAACATTCAATTTCAATTCCAGTTTTATTCACTTTTGTTCATTTTCAAAATTTGATTTCAATTTACCCTTCGGTTAAATCTACTGTCATTTAAACTGGATTTCCAATTCGAATTCAATTTACTTTTCTTTTATAATCATTGAATTTAATTCGTTCAATACCTTATCCATTTGGTCAATATTCAATTAGCTTCACTTACTAATTTTAGTTTAACTCCACAAATCGAATTCAATTCTAGTTTTATTCACTTATAAATTCAAAATGAATTTAACAATTCAATTTCATTTATTTGCTTATACTTACTTTGATTTAACTTCATTCTTTAAGCTAAATTTATTCTATCAATTCAAATTGTATAAAGTTATCAACTTAATAATATTTCATAAATATTCCTACATAGTATTCCAGAGTTTACCAACATTTCAAAAACCATTTTTGAAAACAGTTCAAATTATCCTTTGAATTTTCTAAAACAAAATCCAAATTTTCAAAACAACTTCCATTTAAAACAATTGGCAGCAATTCCTCTTTTGGAAACCCGAAAATGAACACCGGTGATGTCGCGGTCATCATCGAAGTTATTTTCCAGCGACCGAAAAGAGTTTAGAGCTTTTCATTCCTTCAAAACATTTTTCAAAATCTTTTGAAAATCATTTTCAAACCAAAAATGATTTAACTTTCCAAATCTCCAAAATTTTCAAATTCTTTTCAAAACATTTCCAAAAACTTCTCTGGAATTCCCATTTCAAATTACAATTCACATTTATAATTTACATTCTTTAATTTCATTTGTATATGAATTTATTTCTTAACTTTGGAGTTACGATTTCAATTTCTTATTCAATTTCAGTGATGATAATTCACTATTATTACTTCCTAACATCCATGCAACCATATACTATAGTACTTTATAGAAAAACATTTATTTTCTATACAAAAATAGCTTTGGGCAAAATTATCTCATTTACCCTATTTAAAACAATACTGTGCCGAATTGTTCTATTCGAGTGTTTAGAGATCCCTATCGATAGAGTTGTACGGACAATACCGACCAGAATCCATATACCACTCAACAAACCAATCATCACAATATAAAACAATTTTTATATTCACTAACAAATACGCGCTCGTATCTATTATTACACTCAACTCATTTTAGAGTACTACTGACTCTATCTCTAATGAGTAACACCAAACAAAGCAGGGTTGTCGCTTAACCATATGCTCTGATACCACGCTGTCACGTACCGAAATTTTCGACTTTCGAAAATTCGACATCGATACTCACTTTATCGACTGTCGAGCAATCGAGTGCCGGAAACTCCAATAGTGAGGGTTTAAGAAGAAGAAAAAGGTAGAAGAAGAAGAAAACAGAAGAAGGAAGAAGAAAGAACAACATCAGAACAGAAAACAATAACAGAATCTCACATATCGCAGCGGAACAATATATAATAGATAAACACTAGTCTTTTTAAACAAAGAACTATATCAGTTTATACATACATCAATCAGAGTCAACATACAACAATGGACAGTTATATAAACTTGTCCTCATACAGAATACACAGCGGAATAAAATAATATCAGATACAAATACTACGTCTCGTCATCCAGCTTGCTTCCAAAGCTCCAGAATATCCTGATAACATAACTCTAGGCTGCCCGTGTGGAAAATGGTGGGCACCCAGAGTTTAGAAGGGAACAATAAACTCCGAGTCAGTCATGGTGACTGGTGTGAGATCGTAAAACAGTTATTTTTCACAAAGAAAATAAAACAAATTCGCAATGCTTTTGGAAAATGAAACTACCATAAGACCTCCCACCACACACACAATGCAAACGCAGAATTGGAGGAGATTTCTTCTTATGATAGTCAAAGATGCTTACTACGCAAAATCAAATTCTTTTTGATATTATTATTAGTGCATAGTGTAGAAAACATTTCGAAAGTATAATATTAATCTTAGCCAACATACGACCAGTATCGTATGCCTACTATAGCTACCATCTAAACAGTGGTGACCACCGTATGTAAATGGCAGGTTCTACAACTAATACCGTACAAAGTTCGTATTGGAGTTTGGATTTCCAACAAATGGTCAGGCTAAGGAACTTCCTATCCACGATGGGTACGTCCCTGGAATAGACGACCCGAGAAATAACCTAACATTACGGTTAGATCTCTGCCAACACAAGGCCGGGTTACCTCTGCAAAAATAGGTAACTACTGACACGCGTATGTCATCCCCCAATCGTAACCGATCTTCCCGAGGATCCCCGATTTCCAACAAACCACATAGTAAAAATGCAGCAACCACATAGGTTAAGTATCTGGGCTCCATACCATGATACCAACTCTATCCAGAAGGAATGACATACACTAAGGGGCGCTACTCCCTAGAACCTTGCCGCATCCTTCCTGTTTCGACCATTTCCGGGGTGTGAGGCTCGACAAAGTCTCGTCCACAAAGCTACGCTTTCTACAAAGCCCTGCTTCGGGTCAAACAAATGATCAACCTATGATCACAAAGATATAAGATCAACAAATGATCATATCACAAATGATCAAACACTGATCATTTCACAGCAACACTCAGTATGCCACGTTACCAAATTGGGAGTATATCGCTGATAAATTTCAACTACATAACCTCTGAGCTCGTACGTCTCAGAGAAGGGTGTTAAGCTAAGAGAATAAATTCTCCGCCACCAACAGAAATGTATTTGAAAGAAATCAGCTTTATATCTCAAATTGTAACGTCAGACACACAATCCATACAAGTCTGTTCCGGGATCGAACAGAACCGAAGGCACTTCTCACGAAGCCCTTGCATATCCGGATAAATTTCTAATCACGTCCGGACTTCCCGTCACTAAGGGTGATAAAACCTCTAAACCGGAGATCAGCCGATGTAGAGTAACTCGATGGTAATCCTTCCGTTTTCAAAAATATCCGGTCTTCAACACCGGTCTTCGAATGCAATTCATAACGACGTATCACATATTCGGAATGGGTTATACGACCCCATGGTCCTTTCCCGGCTAACCCGAATAGTGAGCGCTTATTCAAAAATAAGTGTGGCATTCAAATTCATCCAATTCACAACAAATACCTATCTAAAGGTAATTATTGATAGTCGGTTATTTAACTATCAATAAAGATGCGCAACATCATCAGATTCCAAATAACTTTCCAAATTATTTATCTACCAAAATATCTTTATTAGATATAAAATTTCCACACTTCAAAAATAAATCGATATTTATTTTTAAACGAATTCCCATTTCTTTTATAAATTCCATAGTGAATTTATATTTCAAAAATATCTACTGATATACGATTTTCAAATCGATTTCAATATTCATTTTCGATTTATCTTTAAGAAGATAAAATCTCAAAACAGTTCATTTCATATTGGAAAAGCATTTCCATACTCATTTAAAAATAAGTATTTCACAAATCTATTTATTTTCAACATTTGAAAATATTCGGTATACTTAAATCAATATTAAGTATACATTCATTCTTTAAGGAAATCATAAATTTTAACATCTATTTGAGTCAAAACGAATGTTGCGTAAAACATCGTTACGACGACTCAAAATTACTAGTATAAGGATTCGAAATTTAGATAGATATATAAATCCCAATACTACATAAAACATTTCCTTTTGGAAATCATTTACTATAACAACAGTGTTATAGTCCACTATTTCCTTATATTTCGAAAACGTCTATTTCAACAATAAAAATGTTGAAATCTATGTATTCGATATCATAATACATTTTAAAACATCTTTAAAATGTTTAACTTCATTTTTAATATCACTTCTTCAAAAATAAAATCCATTTTACTAAACAATATATTCACTGTCCAAAATCGTGAATATAATTCACTTAACCCAATTTCAATCATTTCTACACATTTTAATTTCAATAGAGATTCGCTATCCAAAATCGCGAATATATCTTCTTTAAAAATCTTCTATATTTAATTTATCCAATTCAATCTATTTCGAATTTATAAACACGTTTATAAATTCTATTTTTATTTTAATAACAACTTCGACTTATAAATCTTCTTTTTATCAACTTCTATATTTTTACTTATCAAAATAAGTGATTTCGGATTTATAAACAACTTTTATAAATTCCAATTCTATTTATAAAAACTTCAATCCCAAATCAATTTCGATATTGATTTAAAAATTTATTTATCACTACTAAGTAAATTCCTCATTTTTTCTCAAATGATTCAATATTCTGTTTTAAAATGGATTCTTCAAATTGAAATCATTTTACATTGATTTCCCAATTTATTTCAATTTACCAATTAAATTTCTAGTTGGATTTCCAACTTATCTTCTTTTAATAAATTCCTTTTTAAGGAAATAAATTTCAATCGTTTCTTTCAATCTATTTAAAAATCCAAATTCTTAAATTAAATTCTTCAAATTATAATCACTATTTTACGAAATCCATTTATTTAACATTTTCACTTGATTCTGGAATTAATTCAATAAGATTAAAAAAGTTAACTTTTTATACTTTAAAAATTCCTTTTTTCAAAATTTATTCAATTTCTAAAATTAATTCACTTAGAAATTTCTATTTTGATTTCAAAAATTCAATTTCGTTTATTTTTGGAATCCAATGATATCAAACATCCATTCAGCTAAATTTTAGCATTCAAACAATTTCCAGACATCAATTCAATAACATCAATAATCATTCACAGATTATCACATCACAGTAGAAATAAATTCAATCAATGTGAGGGGTCCAGTTGGATCCCTCCAACCTGTTTCCCTGCATCCAAAGACGTTAGCACAATACCAATTCCACTTCGAGGTGGAATATCGCGGTATATGGGTTTTATAAAAATAATCCGCTTACTAACGGCGCAATAGGGTCTCATCCGCTATACGAGGCGGGAAATCATCAATCCAATATATACATATGCCAATATGTATATATTGCTATATATAGATATATATCCTACTATATCTAATATCACATCCAAACAACAATCAAACAGTCAATAACTGCAAAATAAATTTTCCTTCGAGTGAGAAAATCTCACCTTGATTTTTCGATAGCTATTCGTAGCGTTTTATTTCGAATGAAATTAAACGGGCGTTTAATTCCACTCAAAATTTTCACTGACTCCGATCGCCTACAATCTAGTTCCATCGCGAAGTATTCGACGATACGATTCCAACGCATTCTGTTTCGTCAAATTCTGATCACGCAGCAAAAAGATATGCTATTACAAAGATTACACAATTTAAATTATAATTAATTTCACAATTTAGATTAAATTTAAAACCCTAATCATCATCTACCGTTAGATTTCCATCATGCAATCACGGCCGCATCTTCCTTTCGTTCTTCTTCTTCCAGGTGAGAAAACGCACGCATGTAAAATGAACCCAAGGAGCCGGCCCTAACCCTAATCACGAACTCAACATCGAGCCACCCGAACTCGATCAAGAAGCACCATCGCATAGCTCACGCTCCACTCCACCAATGCCTGAACCCACGGCCAGCTCGGTGGTCCCACGTCCTCGAACGACGTGCACGAACGTTCGCTGTTCGAACGAGAATTGCCACCAATCCACCAACTCGATTCCAATCACCACCGTTGAGAACGTTGCTCTCGACGAGCTCTCGATCTTTGCAGTTGAAAGTTTCATCCAATTTAGCATGGATTGGGAGGAAATTGAAGGGAAGGCTCGTGAATTTCTGGCCTTCGAATTTGAAGATGGCGGCCGGCCATGAAACCCTAGGCTCGTTTTCGTTTGTTGAAAATTGTGAAAAAGGATGGGCTTTTATAGAAATTTCCAAAATACTATTCACTCGAAATTTTACGAACTCCAAATCGAACGTGTCGGCTGACGTTTCTAAGGTTTTCCCTGCGTTCCGAACGCAGTGGAACAGGTTTCGGAAGCTAATTCGGACATCTGAGCGAGATACGGAAAAAAACGATCAATTTAAATTAAATAGATTTAAATCGATTTCGAGGCGTTTTAATTTGTACCGGACAAATGGTAAATCCGATTGACACGAAATTTGAAACCATGCAATAATTTCACATTACGGATCCGATGAAACTAGTTTCGTCGAAATCCGAGACTGTTCGAAAATTGGCTAATATTCAGTCGAAAATTAAATATTAAAATATTCAATTTTCATAGATTAACTCCAAATTCAATTTTAAAAGTTCTATAACCTTTCTATAACTCCAGTATGATTAAATAAAATTTTACAAATCATTTTCAATCATTTTAACTCGATTTTTAATTATCTCTGGAATTTAAATCATTAAATTATCGATTTAATTGACCAAATTAAATCCAATATCCTTTAAATAAATTATTCGACTTATTAAATTCATTTATTAATATTTAAAATCAATTAAATATTCGAATTTTAATTATCAAAAATTCTGGGTCGTTACAATCGTTGTCCCACCAAAAGTGAACACATATCCGGAGGTTGCTTCCTTCGATCTCTATCATCGGCATAGTCAGAATCGCAAAATCCAACCAAGTTGAAATCTCTATCTCTGCCGCCAAAGACAAATCGATGGTTTGGAGTTCCTCTAAGGTATCTGAAGACACACTTCACTGCTTCCCAATGCGTCTTTCATGGATTTTCTGTGAACCTATTCACCAATCCAACCGCCAGTGCAATGTCAGGCCTAGTGCAGACCATGGCATACATCAAGCTGCCAACTGCACTTGCATATGGGATCTTCACCGTATAAGCCTTGTCCTTTTTCGAGATTGGAGAGCCTTTACTCGAAAGCTGTATGTGCAAAGGCATGGGTGTGCTGGTTGCCTTGGCCCCTTCCATGCTAAACCGAGCAAGCACCTTTCGAATGTACTCATTTTGAGTGAGGCTCAAAAGTCCTATCTTTCTATCCCTTTGGATTTCCATACCCAAAATTTTCTTTGCTTCTCCAAGGTTTTTCATTTCGAATTCCGCTTTTAGCTTTCGCTTTAAACTATCGATTTCAGCCTTATCCTTGGAAGCAATCAACATATCATCCACGTACAAGAGTAGGTACACCCATCTACCATTCTTTAAATGCTTGAAGTACACACAAGCGTCTTTGATGCTACGATCAAAACCTAGTGAAAAGCATAAAAGAGTCAAACCTCTTATACCATTGTCTAGGTGACTGCTTAAGTCCATACAAAGACTTCTTCAATTTGCAAACCCAATTTTCTTTCCCATCTACAACAAATCCTTCTGGCTTCTTCATGTAAATGGTCTCATCCAAGTCTCCGTGTAAGAAAGTGGTTTTCACGTCCAGTTGCTCCAGCTCCACGTCATGAGCTACGACGATAGCGAGCAAAATGCAGATGGACGTATGCCTCACTACTGGAGAGAATATCTCATTATACTTCAATCCCTTTCTTTGTGAAAACCCTTTAGTAACTAGTCTAGCTTTGTATCTCCCATCATCCTTCACCTTGAACACCCACTTGCAACCTATGGCTTGGCTTCCTTGAGGAGGTGGTACCAAATTCCAAGTCTTGTTCTTCTTTAACGACTCTAACTCCTCTTACATAGTGTACATCCACTTCGAACTGTCACATGACTTCAAAGCTTCATCAAGGTTAGTGGCTTCTCACGAACCACATATAGGGCATAGTCAAACTGATCACCAAGGCTAAGGTTCGCAAACTGCCAATCACCATACCTTTCGGGCGACCTAATAGTTCTATGACTGACCTGGATAGGTACTGCTTCGCCTAAACTCCTTTTAGCTCCATCTTGAACTGAACTTCCTCTAGATTCATACACATCACTAGCACTAATAGAAGGTACATGTGGACTATCCTGTGATCTTTCATCAACTGGGTTTTCCTCGACAACATCAACAACAACTCTACTCCTTGGCTGGAACACGGGAACTTCTTTCATCTCCTTAGGCCTATTAGAATTTTCTGATGTGGTAGGTAGCTTCTCCTTCGGATTGAACGCAGCAGACTCATCAAAAGTAACATGTTTGGAATGAACAATCTTCTGATCAATAGGGTTTCAAATTCGATACCCTTTGATAACATCAGTGTATCCCATCAGTATTCCCTTGTATGCTCTAGCCTTCAACTTGTCATCACCTATATGGTGAACGTACACAGGACAACAAAAAATTCGATAGTAACCAAGATACACTTCTTTACCTCTCCACTTTTCCTCTGGAATCTTCCCATTGATGGCTGAGCACGCAATTCAATTTATGATATGCGCCGCAGTTGATAACGCCTCAGCCCAAAAGCCTCTAGACAAGCCCACCATCAATCTCAAGCAACGAGCCTTCTCCAGTAAAGTCATGTTCATCCTTTCTGCAACCATATTGGATTACGGATCATCGGGTGTAGTGAAATGTCTCTGAATGCCATGATGTCTACAAAAGTCAAGGAACTATCTAGAGGCAAATTCACTGCCATTATCAGATCTCAGCACCTTCAACCTAGAACCAGATTGGTTCTCAACAAGCGCTTTCCAGTCTTTGAACTTCTCAAAACTCTCTGATTAGGCCTTCATCACATACACCCATACTTTCCAAGAAAAGTCATCAATGAAAGAGATAAAATACTTTACTCCTCCAAGAGAAGGAGTAGCAATCGGTTCCCAAACATCTGTATGCATGTACTCAAGTACTCGCCTCGACCTATGGAGTCTAACTCCAAAAGATATTATAGTTTTCTTGCCTAACACACACTCCTGGCATAAGTCCATCTTATCGAAGCTTCCTCCTTTGATCATCTTTTGTCTCTGAAGCAACTCTAAGCCCTTCTCTAAAATATGACCCAACCTGAGATGCCAAAGCTTTGTAGCATCCAATGCACGAGAACTATCTACTCCAACACACGACTCTCTAAGAACTGTGGTTCCTTTCAGCAAATACAGATTTTGGAACACATCTCCTTTCATAAGAACTAGTGCACCTCTAGAAACCTTCAGACTATCCTTCTCGATAGTTACCTTGCATCCCAAAGATGTCAATTGTCCTAAAGAAATTAAGTACTTCCGAAGACCTGAAACATAGCTGACACCTGTCAAAGTGCGTATCACTTCGTCAAACATCCTGATTCCTCACTGTACCTTCACCCATTGCTCTACACCTAGCATCATTGCCCATAAGAATAGAGCATCCCTTTCGTCCAATGAAAGAACTGAAGTAATCCTTATTAGGCGTCATATGAAAAACACCCCTAAGTCCAACACCCAATGGTCTGAGACATCCGATACTGCTGCAGACAACACATCGTCAGATACAGACTTCTCCACCATAAATGATGAAGATCCATCTTCTTCCTTCTTCTTCAAATATGAACAATCCTTTCTCCAATGACCAGGTTTCTTGCAGATAAAGCACTTCCCGTCCTTAGGTTTTCCTCTCCTGCCATTATTGGGCTTCCTGGACTTGGAACGCCCTCTAGAGTGCCAATTCTTCTTATCTTCTCTACCTCTTTCAACAAACAGGCCTTGACTACTACTTCCACCTCTACCTCCTTCACTTCTCTCCTTCATCTGATCTCTTAAGCCCTAAGATAGAAGGCCTGACTTCACATCCTCCACTGTCAATGTGTCTCTGGCAAAGATAAGCCTGTTAGTGAAACCTGTGTAACGCTCCGGAAGATAACACAAAAGAATCATTTCCATTTGCTCTCCATCCATCTTCAAGTCAACAGTCTTCATCTTCATCACGAGATCATCAAAGAAATTAAGATGTTCTTTCACTGAAGTACCCACTCTTATCCGCATGGTGAAAAATGTCTTCAGCAATATTAGACGGTTAGTCAGAGATTTATTCAAGTAGAGATTTTCCAGCTTGATCCAAATGACTCCAACAATGGTCTTACTGCTAATCTCTGAGATGACATTCTCTCACATAGCTAGTTGTAAAGTAGTAAACTCCCATTTCTCCATCTCCTTCCTTTCTGTGACTGAGATGTCAACCGTCAACTCCTCAGGGGCAAACACTATTGGATTGACTTCATTCCTCATTAGAATAGCCTTCATCCTCCATTGCTACTTCTCAGAGTCTTTATCTCCATTCCATTTCTCAATTTCCAACTATGAACCTGATGTGATATACATCCCTCTAATATAGGGTCTTGTAACAAATAAAGTCGCTTCATCACCTCCCATAGCGTCTAACACTCCTCAATCAACCTTGCAGCTCTGATACCAGACTGTTGGGAGAAATCCCTTCATATGATCAGTCTAAGGGAATAAAAAACCCAACGCAGCAGAAAACAACTGGATCATGATTGTAGTAAGACGAAACAAACAGAGATAAACACCAGAACAGACAGTCACAGATCTATGCAATGCAGAAAAATAAATAACACCAGTATTTATAGTGGTTACACTACCACGAGGCAGTGTACGTCCACTTGGGGAGAGGATATTTTATTAATCACTGAAAGATTAGAGTTACAAAATTGATTCACTTTTAGAGGCTATACATAAGAAGAATTAACAATATAGACAAAATTATGCAGAGTTTCAGCTCTCTAGGATGGCTGCCATTATTGCCCAGAAGCTCCACTATTTACAGAGTGAAGAAATGAGGAGGGGTAGCTGCTATATAGCAGCCCTGAGGTTTGGTTCGGCACAGCTGGTCCGGCAAATAGCACAATAGCATTTGGTTTGGCAAATAACACTCGAGATCTGGACCGACATGGTCCAATACCGAACCAAATATTTGGTTCGGCCTTAACTTGGTTCGACATCACTTGGACCGACAGTCTACATCAACGCTACTGGTTCGGTACAAGCCCATAGATCTGGAGCGGCAATCATTGGTTTGGTCATGCTTTAGCACCGAACGAAATAACTGGAGCGGGAAGTCTGCACCGGCATCCCATCACCAACGGTAACCCCTAATTACCACCAGACCAAATCTTTGGTCCAACATCTCCCATCATCGAACGAGACTTCTTCTTGCCTTCATTGCCAATCGAAGCACTACCACCGGACCAAAATTATGGTCCCGTCTTCCACTGAACGAGGTCACCTTCTCACCGAACGAACTCCACCGGACCAAATCTTTGGTCTGACATTTCCTTCACTGAACCAGACTTCTGGTTCGGCCTCCAAGCTTCTCCGCAACACCGTGGCTTCAAGGACTCCTACTTCTACCTTGGAATTCTCTTCTCCGATGAAAATAGTATCACATCTAACAGAACAAGGACAAGAGGTTTGGGCAAAATCCGTTGTATCGCTAGTGAAAGTAGATGTTGCATAATTACATGATGGCCATGCCTTTTCAATCTTGTAGTTTTTTCCTTCACATTTACACAACGAGCAATGTTAGCGGAATATCCATCTAGAACACGTACATTTGAGAGTACTTTGCAAAATAACATTTTTTCGTCATTTGTCATAAAGAATATTACCAGAAGTATAAATGTCATATTGCCTTCATAAACAGTGTGAAGTGGCTTTCTTATCTGTAGAAATTCTAAGTCAGCTCAAGCTTGAACTCCATCATTTCCTTTTTCTGAGTTATCAACTAAAGTTCCCAAAATATTTTCACTTACATTTTTCTCTAGATGCATCACACCAATGTTAAGTCATATCAAAAGGTGTTGCCAATAAGGTAAATTAAAAAATGTGCTTTTTTCTTCCATGATCCAGTAACTCTAAATTCCTTAGCAGCATTCTTACTACTTCACCGTTTTTTGATAATTAACGGATTCAATTATTAGTGGCTTATCAAAAGTAAATCTTAATTTTGATAGTTGTCTCAAACACTTAATTCCTGTTAGCGGTCTAGGTGGAAGATCATTCTCACACTTACCATCAAATGATTCTTTATCAAGTCAAAATCTATGTGTAATAGGTAAAAATCTTCTACTTCCCATATAACCTTGCATTTTTCTATTTGGTAATTGCACCGAACATGTTTGATGAGCATAATGCAGACATGCAAGCTTTCTAGATGTACTCCAACCAGATAAGTTAACATATGTAGGTAGGTCATTTATAGTCCATAAAACACCCGCTCTCATATTTAATATTTGTTTAGAAAAAATATCATACGTATTTGTGCCAACCTCCTACAATTCTTTTAACTCATCTACCAAAGATTGCATATAAATGTCAATATCTTTTCCGGGTTCATGGGGCCCTGGAATTAACAGACATAAGTAGATAGGGTTGCTTCATGCACGACCATGGAGATAAGTTATAAATAAAAATAATTGCCAGCTAAGTGTTGTGCTTACTACTCATGTGCGCAAAAGGATTGAAACCATCATTTGCAAGACCCAAATGAACATTACGAATTTCTGATGCAAAATCAGGGTATGAAGAATCCAGATGTTTCCAAGCTGTAGAATCCATTGGATGCCTCATGAAACCATCATTTGAACAACCAATTGAATGCCATCTCATATGTTCCAATGTATAATTTGACATATACAGCCGCTTTAGTCTAGGAATTAAAGGAAAATAGCGAAGCACCTTGGTTGATGTACTTTTTTTAAAATTTTGGTCTTCTTTATTTACTTTATATCTTGAAACACCACAATAAGAGCAAGCAATCAAATGTGAGACTTCCTTCCAAAATAACATTCAACCGTTCAGACAAGCATCAATCTTTACTAATTGAGACCCAAACCATCAACTATTTATTTGGTTTGTGCATTTGACTTTGGCATACAATTTCCGTCAGGCAACATGTCTTTGAACACTTCTAAAAACATAAAGAATATTGAATTACTCACATTTCCCAAACACTTGATTTGGTATAGTTTTACAGTTACATCCTTTTTTTATACTTACTACCAGCATACAATTTCATACTAACTTCATCTAATAACTTATAGAAACGCTTGGCCTCAGGAGTTTGACCTTCAGAAGTAAATGGTTGGTCTGACAAACTAGTATTTTCTGCAATTAAAGGCATAAACGTTTCATCAAGAAAATCATTTATTTCACCCCTCTCTCTTTGATCATTGCCCATTTGTGTATCATTAACTTGATTAGAATAAGTCTTGCTTTCTATATAAGAATCACTGGTGTAAGGTTCACCATGATGACTCCAACGTGCCATTATATAAAGGGGATCCATTCCATATGAAAGAAAATGAGCAACAACATTAACTATATCATTGAAATAACGACTGCAACATTTTTTACAAGGACAAATGATTTTATCTATTCGAATAGATTTGGAAAAAGCCTCATTCAAAAATAATTCCATCTTGTTTCTATACTCGTCTGAATTACGATCTAGATTTATCCAACTTTTTTCCATAGGTTAACTACAGTCAAAAAATAAAAGTATCATGCATATAAATACTTTTCCTATTTAACATCGATATAGTATAAATGTATAGGTATTACTTAAACACCATGCATATTTATCAAATGAAAAATATATAACTATAGTAACAAGTAGTTATGTTCCACAAAGATGCAAAGTGTAGCCTATACCTATCATATTCATAATTATCCATGCTTTTGTTCTAGCTAATAGATTAATCAAATTCTATTTTATTATTGAAACTAGATAAGGTCAAAAATAATTATTCATAATTTGGCTAAGAATTTTTACTTGACTAACCTTTATCAAAAATTAGGCTATTGGAGGATTATAAAAATTTACCAAAGGAGTGAAAAACTAAAAAAATATAGGATTACTTTGTTAAGGGGTTTCATGAATTTAGTAACCTCTTAAATAGTCATTCTATCCTTCTTCTTAATAAATCTCATGATAATTGCGTTGTTAATCATATATAACAACAAAGTAAGTTAAATGAAGTCTTACATATTTTTCCTACAACTATTTGATTGTTATATGTATAACAATTGTTCAAGCGACCAAACAATGAATTAATTACAAATTTCAAACACATTGATTTATGCAGCAAGAAATAAAGGAAAAGAATCACTATTTTTGCAATAACAATAGAAAGCAAACAAGAGTAGAAAGAAGAAATAGTTATGTTAATCATAATTGCTTATATAAAAATAAAAAGACAAATTCTATTTCAACCCGAGTATTTACTTAGTAGCCCTCCAAAAATTAAAAAAGTCGGTAGACCCAAACAATAACTTAGTAGCCCCATACCATTTCCAGAACTACCATTCCCATCATGCAAAACGTGAAAAATTGAATTTTTTGTTCACTGATTTAAAAACTAGGGTTAGAATTTTTTCTTCACTGATTTAGAAACTTAGTAGTGAAAAATTGAAAATTTTCTTAGTAAAGTCTATAAACCCAAAAAACAACTTAGTAGTGAAAACTTGAATTTTTTCTTTACTGATTTAGAAATTCAATTCATATTTTCTTCAAAACTACAATTAATAAAGTATGTAAACCCAAAAAATAACTTAGTAATGAAAATTGAAATTTTTTTCTTCACTGATTTAGAAACTAGGGTTTTGAAGAAGCGTTGGTTTAGACAGTAAGAAACCGACGAAAGAAGATAATGGAATTGAGAAGAAAGAAAGTACGCAGTTTTCTAAGGGTACTTTAGTCTTTAAAATTTTATTTATTTTAGGGGGGCTACTAAGTAATTATCTATGTTGAAATAGAATTTGCCAAATAAAAAATCCTAAGGCAAAAAAGGGATGTATGTGTACTAATATATACTTTACTCTTTCTTGGTAAATTTAGATGATCCTTTAATATAAGGTATAGCCCGAGCAACATTAAGAACACAAATTTAGCCTAGAAAAGGTTAAAAACACCAATTCTCCATTGGAAATCGGATAAGGGTGATCTCATTGCTATTTCATCGCCTAATTTCCTATTTGGTCTATTTCATTACTCTTTGAACTCCTTATTTACAATCTATAATCGGTTCTACAATCCATTTTAAATCGAGTGCTTTGATTTACTCCATCGATATTCTTAATAATCACTTTCTCAATTTTACTAATTTAGAAAGGAAACATAAAAAAAAAGATGGAAGTATATTTTACAAATAAAGATATAAATACACGAAGACGAGCATTAAGTAATAGTCGAAAAATACACAGAATTTCTGCAAGGAAGCATACAACTATAAGAGAATAAATGTGATGCATGTTTAATTTTAACACAAATGTCAATTTTGATAGAAAATACCAATTTTTATTCTGAAATTTATTCAATAATATTTTTTCACGTTGTTTACATTTGTTTTGATTAAATTTACATGTCAGAATATTGACATATTTCCTCATGCATGGCATTTAGTGTTTTCCTTTTGTGGTACATGAATTGACATTATATTTACTTTTTCTTAAGAATTATTAATGGTGTTACCTCTATCAAAATCACTAGTGTAGATAAGAAACAAATAGTTGCATTATAGTGTTATTATAAATATAAAAGTGTCGCAAATAAGACATAAATAAGATAATGGGCTAATAATCTACAGAATTGGACAAGCTGACAATACTATAGTCATTAATTATGTCCATTTATTACTAAACCATTACGTATTTATTTTTTTTCTTTATGCAACTTCCTTTGAATTTTTAAAACTTTTATCATTAATTAATACGATACACATAAAAATAGATTTTTTCCCACAAAACCAGAAACTTTTCTAAGTAACACATGATTTTCCCTAATGTTAGTCAAATATAACTTTGGGTTCGAAACAATGCACAAGATTATCTTATTGGAAAATTAGTATGGAACAATATGAATGAATTATCCCTAATTTTTCATTAAATCATTTCATCTCTTTAAAATTATGAAAAATTTGACCAATTTTGACTCTATATAATGGCTCATTAGCTAACTTGTTTTAGCCATGGTTTTATATCAATAATACAAAAAAGTTTCATACGAAGTTGGTAACTACGAAGAGTTCTATGGCCTAAATGTCTCCAATTATATCCAGAAGACTTTAAATTTCTACAATATAATTTTTAGGAGTGTATTCTTTTTTTTACTAATTTAATCCATGGTGGTATCAAATTCATACGCCTTGAACTAGTTTCCCTCTAGTAGGAACCTCTTTTGTCTTCAACTATTACTTTGATATATGCATTAATCCATAATGTAGTATGCTGCCCTATAATTAATCAAACTTTATGTATGTAAAATCCACTCACTACATTTCACTTTACAAAATAATCAATAAGGGGAAAAATTAAGGAGTTAGTTTACAATGTACCAAATAATTCTCAAATGTTAATTTTTTTAAGTTTGTTATTTGGTAATCTATCAAACCTAAGCATATTTCTGCACATATAGGAAGTCATTTTAGTTACTTTGTTTGAAATGCATCAATACACACAAAACATGACAAAACCATTTTATATTTATTTTGTGATTTGTGCATTGATAAGTCAAAAATCATTTTAACCACTTTAGCCATTACAAATCTATAGAATAGCTTAACAGTTGATTGCTTAATTGTTCGATGAACAAAATAAGGATATGGAAAAAAATTCCTTTTATTTTGACAGTAACAATAGCCAATTACAACTGATTTAGAATGATATCAAACTATGGAAACAAAAAAAAATAAGGAAAATTTAATTAATAAAAAACTATGCTGAAATAACTCTATAGTGAAAAAGGATTTCAATTGTGAATAAGACTAAAAAATACAAGTAAAATTTACCTTAAAAAGTACTTATTGATATGCAATATAGGGTTTTGTCTTCGGAGTGATTGCAAATCACGAGATGATATCAATTTGGCGGGGAAGGAGTAAAATGAAGAAGCACAACCTCCTTTGCTAATCTATTGACATTTTCCACCAAGTGACCGTATTTTTTAATTTAATTTTTGAGGCAATTTACTCAACAAAGCAACGGAGGCGATTATAGGTTTTATATTTCCTAAATTGTCACCTACAACTATATTTCAAGACAATATTTGTTCCAATTTTAAAGGGAATAAAGTAATTGCTAGTTGTTGTTCAATTTGAATAAATTAATCCAATTCAATGTGGTACAAATTCAAGAACCGATTCAAATTAAACAGCACATCATTGCTCTTCACATCAATATTTTGCAAAATGGTGGCCAGATAAAGGCTAAATTGGTTCTTTATATCAACATAAAAGGTCTGTGTGTGGATAGCAAATTTCCTTTGTTTTAATGGAAAGTTAAAGAAAAAGATAAAGAATATTATATATATAACACAAATTTTCTTTGACAAAAGGATAAACAAAAAGGCAAAGAATGGCTAAGATTAAAAAATAACGTTTACATTGGACGTCTGTTATTGTAATGACTCTAACTTTGACTAACATTATTTAGAATATTTAATTGGATAAATAAAATAAAATAATGCAGATAGTTAGGAGACTAAGATTTGTTAATTAAGAAGTAACAATCCCTTAATGAATGTATTAGTAGTAGGGAACTAAAAATAATTAAGTAGGAGGAATATGGTAAGTGTAAAATAGGGATAGCCTTTATTCCAATACCCTAAGCCCTTCCATTCTTCATTCCTCGTTCATTTTAACTATTACAAACAAAACTTAAACCCTAAAGGAACTCGGCCAACCACCATTATGAAGATCTAAAGGGAAGATAAGCTAGGATTCAAGTAGAAAGCTTGACGAAATCAATCTAAGGGCAAATATCAACCTTGTTAACACAAAGCCAAGGTGAATAATTAATTTACATCTCAGTTTTGATTATGATTTCGATTTCAAGTTAGATACGAACTATGTTTGCAAATAATATGACATGTTATGTTTGTTAAAATGGATTATATATATATATATGCTTGTTGATAATTTATATGATTTAATACAGATTTTATGATATGTTTGGGTTAGAAAGCCTAACAAATGACATCCAAACTAGTTGCGTTTTTGATATATGGTCAAAAACATTAGTTTAGAAATGGCTTTCAAGTTTCATAATTTTTTAAGTGATTGTGGATTTTTTATGAGAGAAAATAGTTAATTTTTGGTTTAAATTATTTGAGGCAATTAAATAATGTTTTGAGGTCTAAAATTTATATATGTTAGAAAACATATTTAAAGTGAATTATTGTGATTTTGTGGATTTTTCATAAGTGTTTTACTATGGTTATTAAGTTATTTAAGTTAGGGGCTTAAATGTTTTATTAAGGAGAAGAGCTTATTTTCTTAAAATGTTTCAATTGTTAAATGCCGAATTCGGTAGCCTTTTTTGAAAAGAATTTTGGTAAAGAATTGACAACCAATCATATTTTGGCAAATTATGCAAGTTAGGTGAAAAAGAATTACTTTACAATGCATAAAATCGGTATTATTTTGAATTACAACTTTGCCACTTCCATTGCTTACTTCAATCACCATACCCAGTAAACATTTGGCATCCATTCGAAACCAATGCACATGGTATTGAGCAATTGGTAAGTAGTGTATTGGAGAAAGGCAGAAGGAAAGGATGGTATTAAAAGTATGCTTTCGAAAGGGTTAAAGCCACTTTTATTAGCTTTCGAATCCATTACCTTGCCTTTGTTTTTAAAAGAAGCTTTCGAAATGATTGCCGCTTTTAAACCCCTTCGATACCCTAGCTGCCATATTGATACCTTTAGCATTAGTCAAAGGCCGCTTTTCTTTATAACCTTAAAACAATGTATTCGAAAGGAAGGCTTTCATCTTTTTAATATTGAAGCCGCCATCCCAATGCTTTCGAAAGGGGTGTCTTAGCCACTTTTACTAATAGTTTCGGAGGCAATGGTTTTGAAAGGGTAGTTTTGAAGTTTCTCTCTTCCCCAATTATTTTACGTTGACATCAATGCTTTTGAAAGTGATGCTTTCGCTTCTGTTCTCTTTGAACCTATGGTTATACTAAATTTTGAACCTAATGGTTTCGAAAGTAATACTTTTAATTAGTTTTGAAGCTAAACTTCCATAACTTCTTACTTGAACCTAATGCCTTCAAAAGGTATGCGTTAAGTGTTTTGAAAGGTATGGTTTAAGTGTTTCGAAAGGTATGTTTTAAGTGTTTTGAAAGGTATTATAAATATTTCAATAGGTTTGTTTTAAGTGTTTCGAAAGTAATACTTTTAATTGGTTTTGAAGTTATGCTTCCATAACTTCTTTCTTGTACCCAATGCCTTCGAAAGGTATGTTTTAACTGTTTCAAAAGGTATGTTTTAAGTGTTCCGAAAGGTTTGTTTTAAATGTTTTGAAAGACATGACTAATGGCTTCAAAAGAGGGTGTCTAAGATTTTAAGTAATGATTTCAAAAGGCCTATTTTCAATACATTCAAAAGGAAGTTTTTGGCCTTTCAGCCTAATATTTTCAAGGTTAAAGTATTTATCTTATTTTGAAAGGATAGAACCCTATTGATTTTAAGTTTTCATCAATATTGTTTTATGTAAAAAGCATTTATCATGGCATAAGTATTTTGAGTAAAGCAAAGAGTATAATTTTCTTGTTTAAGTATGATTTGAAAAGGGTTAACTCAATTTGAAAGACATGTTTTCAAGGAAAATTGAATATGGTAGTTAACCCTAAGTATATGACTTAGATATTAGAAGACCAGATGGGACTGGTATGGGGTCATGCCCTATGCTTTAGCTAGTAGACCCTAGCTAATATAAGTTCAAAATTCCAATGTGTGGGGCTTTGTCATAGATAAGACTAAAATGATTTTACACATAGAAAGGAATACACAGAGTAGAGGTAGGTTATTGGTGAGCCCACAAAACCATTAGGATCAATCGACCCTTGGAGAAGTAAGTTAAGGATAGATCGTCCGGTATTGTATCTAACAGAAGTTAGAATATTTATTATGTCTAGTAGGCTCGAGTCAGCCAGTGGTTAATGGTTAGACGGGTAAAACTATAATGTTTGAAAAGATAGTCCATTGATTACCTGATTTATATGCATATATGTTATTTCTGTTACTGCTATAATCAGTTTGATTGTAGGATTTTGATTTGCAAAAGATATGATTTTAAAAGGTATTAGTGAGGGGAAACTCGTTTCGCTAAGCGGCGTGGTCTCACTTAATGTTAGTACACCGAGATGTAATAGGATTATTAACACCAGGCTTTATATCTGACTCGAAGTTTATTATTTCCCCTTAAACTCTCGAGTGCGCAAAATTAAATTTGAGTAGATTGAGAGTTAAGGACATTCAAGGTTTAGTAGGTTGGATGAATAAGCTTCTGAAGACGTGTAGGTGGCAAAGCTAGCTATGTAGGAGTTATTTAGTAGTATTTCCACTATGATGTATTTATGACTACAGCATCTGTAGCGCTTAGCTTCAGGCCTCAAAATAGGGGATGTTACAACTTGGTATCAGAGCATTGGTTTATGTAAATTTAAAAGAAATTTGAACCTAAAATATTTTCAAAACATAACATAATGAATATGAAAATGAAACCGGGGTTTAGGTTAATGCTATAGTAATGTACTTGCATTATATATAAGTATGTATTTCCCTTTTTTCTTAGACCATTCTTCTGTATCTTACTAAGTCCCGTATATAGATATACGAGAAAGGAAGATATGGAGGGAGGAAACGGAAGAGAAAATCTAGGTGGAGGAAGCACCATAACTAATGGAAATGCTCGACCCAATACTAGGAGGAATCCGGGTCGACGGGCAAATACTAATCCAAAAGAAAATGCCAATGTAGATGCTGGAATCCTACCAGTAGATATGGGGATGATGTATCAGTTCTTTGTCAATCTCATGCAAGTTAGGGCGGTTATAGGAGTAGCTAGGGAAAATGTTGTGAATGTAGAGGGAGCAAATCCCATGGCCCTAGTTAGCAATAACTATACCAAGCTGAGCAAGGATTATATCAGTCTCGGTGGGAAGCCGGTTATGGGAACAGAGGATGTTGTTAAAGCAGAGAACTGGTTATTGCACTGTGAAAGATTTTTCGCTTAGTCAGGATTAGATGATGAGTAGAAGAGGAGAGTTGTTTCTAGATAGTTACAAGGAGTGGCACTTTATTTGTGGAATGTTATTACTGTGGGAGTTCCCGGAAGAGTTGAGTTGGGCAGAGTTTCAAAGGAGATTCGAGGAGAGGTTCTTGTCTGAAGTTGCCAAGTCAGTATTGCTGAGAAAGTTCATGGACTTAGTGCAAGGTGAGATGTTAGTGACTGAGTATGCTACGAAGTTTGATGAGTTGTCTAGATATGGGTATGCTACCATTGACACCGTCATTAAAAGAAATGAGAAGTTTATTCGAGGGTTAAGACCCGAGATTGCTAGGGCGACTATGCCACATCTCCTTGATCCAAGTACAGTTGTAGTGGAGATGGAAATCAGGAATGAAGATGCTTTCTACTTTTGGGAAAGAGAAGCAGGTTGAAACCCAAGATTCTCGGGGCAAGAAGAGGAAATTCTTAAAGAAGAAAGGAGCTCAGAAAGGAGGAGCTGCCAAGAAAGGGAAGGCCGATGTAGTTTGTGTTTGATGTGTGTTTATTGTTTGATGATAACAAAATATATATCAATTTATAGATGTGTTTGCAGATCGTACTATACAGGAATAAATATTCATAATTGAATAATAATACTATTGCACAGAATTTAACAAATTCAATCAGTATTTTTTATTCAATATAATATTTTATACAGTACAAAGTTTTCAGCTCATACACTGATTTCATACATTTCACACTCATACAGTGATTTCATACATTTCACACTCATACACTGATTTCATACATTTCATATTTACAATGTTTTCCTTACTACATCACTCAACACTCAGCTATAACTATCTGCATTGTCCAGCTTCAGTTCTTGTCCTGTCTTCTGTGTACCTGTATAATTAGCAACTACAGCAGTAATCTGAAAATAAACAAATTTGAATTTGCAAAAATATAAAAAAAAATTGTCGTTGTCTCAGATATATGGGTTATTGTCATCATCTTTGATTGTGTAATATCTGTGCATATCAGTATTCATATCAGGGACAAGTAGTCATGAGTGGCTGCAATACACACGTGTACATTCATACACGTGTGCACTGCCTCGCCAACTCGTGCGCACAGTCAACAAAAACAAGGTCAAATCCAAATCAGATTCAACTCAAGTGCAAATGGCCTCGACCAAAATCCAAATGTACACTTGAACAATATGACAATACAACTCATTCAACAACTCAAAGTATCGATGCAACAATGAAATTGTGTATGTACACAGATTAGAACTGTGCATGTCCACGGGCAATAGTGAAGTGAGCAACATCAATGAAATAGGTTCAAGTAAGACGAAGCAACTCAACCAAGATCATGAGACACAAATGGTCAGAGAATAGGCCAGAGGTGAAAAGTGAACAACAATAAAGAATGCATCAGAAGACACCAGCATAAGACACACATGAATAAGAAGACCACAAAGCAAGTTACAAACTACTACATGAAGCACAGTGCACATATAACAGTGAAGCTATCACAATGAACTCAATGACCAAAAAAACCATGATCAAGTGCATCAAAACATCAAACCAGACCAAGTACATGATGACCAGACCAACACAAAGTATCCAGGCCAAAAAGGCACACATATGGAATGTAAAAACACTCCAGCATGGTACACTGCAAGTGCATCTGGATAAAATGGTCAATGCAAACTCAAGTACTCAATGAAGACTAAAAGTTCAATGCCAATCCAAACAACAGTAAACAAATGAACAAACACAGAAGCACTGCAAACTCAAGTGAAATGCACAACTCTAAAACATTCAAGGAATTCAAAACTGTCAGGTGATACCAGACTACACAAAAGCTACAGGTCAAGAATATGCACATGAACCAGAGATGCAACATGACACAGTGGATATCTACATGAATGGTATCAAGTACAAATGCAACAGGAAAACAATGCACAGCAACTAGATGATCAAGTCAGGATAAACACAGATGGCCAGATGGTCAGAGACAAAAAGATCAAAGTGAGTTCATACAGTATACAGCATTGAAATGACCGAAGACAAGTGGTGAACAATAGAAAATCACAAAAACAATTGGCCAGAGAAGATGATCAGAGATGAAGTTCACAGGGGCCAGAAAAGTCAAGGCCGATGCTCACCATCGAAGTCAACATGGCCACAAACAAGTCAAAGCCGTGATCAACAGTGAACAAGTCGGAGACGTAGTCAGAAAGCAATTTCAAAAATCAAATTAAATCAAGTTGAAAAAGTGAGAAGTATAAATTATTAAAGATTCTGGCATATCAATCAAAGAAATGATCGAACGTCACAAAATCAAAGCCGTGGGTACGAAGTACCTTCCCAAAATAGCAAACATAATAATGGAAAGTTTCAACAACGTAAAATCCAAGCAATCAAAATCAGACGAGTGTTAGGGTTTCGAAAACCCTATATATACAAAACCGAAATCATCATCGACTGAGTGCAGAGAAAATAGAACAGAGCAGAGCGCAAAAGAAAGAACATTCAAGTTCAAGCAATTAAAGAAAAGCACAGAGCAGAAATCACATACCGAAGCCAAGCTGTAAGAGAATCGATCGAACAAATCAATCATCTCGAGGCAAGCAGTCAACAGAGCAACAAATTCGAGCGACATCTTCGAACATCAATCAGAAGCCCCAAACTACAGAGAAACAACAAGAGCCAAAGCCCTAATTTCAGAGGAAATAAGAATCGAAGCCGCCATTTCTCAATTCCATCAGATAAAAGAAAGCGGGCCGATGAAATTACAAAGGGGCCGGGCTTGTTAAATTATAAGGGGTTTTTAGTTTTAATTTATTTTTATTTTGGGCCGGGTTATTTTTAGAGCAAAATTGTTTTAAAGTTTTCAAATTAATTTTTGCTCTTATTTTCTATTTTAAAGTTTGTACTCTTCGAATAAATTCAGGGTAAATCACCACCTAGGTTTAGGTAGTGTCAGATTGTCTAGTTAGAATTAGTTCAGTGAGCAGGGTTTGCGAGTTTGCAAAACTCTATAGGCGGTAGCAGGGTGTGCGAGTCTGTTAGAGTGTTTGTAAGCGGGATACTGTTTAATTCTAATAGAAATCTGGGAATGCAGCAGTAGGCAGGGGTTGCCGAAGCTGGGTAAATTTTGTGTGTGATTTACTTTTCAGCATACTTACTTATCTGCAGTTTGATTTCGTTTTTAAATTCGATAAAATTTGCTATAACCTTATTCACCCCCCCCCCCTCTAGGGTTAATCTAGATCCTACAAGTGGTATCAAAGCCCGGTAAAATTTTTTTAACTCTAGAGTCATGAATCCACCAAATAATGCTTTTTCTGAGGGGCAATCTATTGCTAGGCCACCCATGTTTAGTGGGAATGATTATGCGTATTGGAAGGTTAGGATGGGTATTTATCTTAGTTCGGTTGATTACGATGTTTGGGACATTATTGAATCTGGCTATAAATCTCCCACTATAACTGTTGGTGATACTGAGATTCCTAAACCAAAGGATAGGTGGGATGCTAATGATAAAAAGTTAAAAACTACAAATGATAAAGCTATGAATGCTTTGATCTGTGCTCTTGATAAGACTAAATTTAATAGAATTTCTCATTGTAAAACAACACAGGAAATTTGGCATACCTTGGAGGTGACACACGAAGGAACTTCTCAAGTCAAGGAGTCTCGTCTAGCCCTGTTCAGTAATGAATACGAGAACTTTGTGATGGACAAAGGCGAGAGCATAAAGGACATGTTTGGATGCTTCTCAACCTTGGTGTACAATGCTAGAGCGCTTGGGAAGGTATTCACTAAGGTAGAACTAGTGAGGAAGATACTACGAGTCTTACCGATGAAATTTGAGGAAAAAGTCACGACAATACAAGAATCCAAAGATCTGAGTAAACTAAGCATGGAGGATTTGATCGGCAACTTGATGACATATGAGCTTGAGCTAAAAGCAAAGGAGGAATGCAACAACTCCGAATCAAAGAAGAAGACGATTGCCTTAAAGAGGAAAGAAGAGAGCGATGAAGAAGAAGAAGATCCAATTGAAGAACTTGCAATGGCTGTCAATAATCTTAGAAAATTGTCGAGATTCAGGCCATGCAAGAAGAAAACGAGTGGTAATAGGTCAAAAGATTCTGACAATTCCAATAATGAATTGACCTGCTTTAACTGCAAGAAGCCTGGCCACTTCCAACAAAGTTGCCCACTTCTCAAAAACAACAAAGGAAAGAAAAAGAAGAAGAAGGCATTTGCAGCAACTTGGGATGATGAAGAAGGAGAGGAAGTTTCGAATGATAGCTCAGAGGAGGCTAACTTGGGTCTTATGGCAAAATCAGATTCAGAAGCAAGCTCAGAGGAATCTAGTGAGGTAGGTGACTATTCTTATAAAGATCTTGTTTTAATGTGCCTTGATCTTACTAAAACAGTTGATGCTCTTGAATCTAAAATTGAAAAACTAAAATCTGATAGAAGAGTGCTTGCCCATGAAAATTTTAGGTTAGAAACTGAAGTTGAAAATATTCAAAACCTAGACTGTAAAAAATGTAAAATCTTAGATTCAGAATTATCAAAACTGAAGAATAGCTTTGAGAATCTTGAAAAAGAAAACTTGAATCTTAGGGAAACAATTGACACTAGGAAAAAGGATTTCATAAATAGATGCACCTCACTTGTGACTGAAAACACAACACTAAAAACCAAAGTCCAAAATCTTGAGAAATCACTGAATAACTTTTCAAGAGGAGAAAAATCGTTCAACATGTTATTAGGAAATCAACTTTTTGCTAACAACAGAAAAGGACTAGGCTTTGGGAAAACATAAGTTGAGGATAGTGCAAAAGGTAAGAGTGTCTTTACTAGAAGTGAAATAATTGAACAACGTGTTGAAAATTGTAGTCATAGGAACAAGAACACGAAATTTATAAAAGTTTGGGTTCCTAAGAATTCTACAAACAAATTTCATGTCTATTGGAACAAGAATGAAAAAACAAAACAAGTTTGGGTTCCAAAGGGATTGTTTATTCACAATGCTTCAGTCACTAACGTCATTGGACCTAAGAGTTTCTCTAGGTCATCCTTCTCTCTCTTTCTGTAGGTCTGTTGGCGGGCTAAGGAACAGCAAGAATGGTTTCTAGATTCAGGTTGTTCTAGACATATGACAGGTGATAAATCGAAGTTCCTTAGCCTAGAGAATTTTAAAGGTGAAAATGTGATCATGGGAGACAATAGCAAGTGTAAGATTATTGGTAAAGGTGAAGTAGGTAACGGTATGTTTTCTTTGACTAATGTTTTATACGTTGATAATCTGCGTCACAATCTCATTTCTATTAGCCAACTATGTGACAAAGGTATGAATGTGGTTTTTGATAGTGATACTTGCAAAATCATTGATAAATCTTCTAATAACATTGTTTTTACAGGCAAAAGAAAAGGAAATGTTTACTCGCTTTCGTTTGATAATCTAAATATTTCTAGATGTTTGGTAGCCACTGACGAAGAAGCATCTTTATGGCATAGAAGACTTGGACATGCTAGCATGAGCCTCTTAGAAAAACTTGAAACAAAAGAATTAGTCAGAGGGTTACCACATCAGAAATTTAAAAACAATAAAGTGTGTAAAGCATGTTCCTTAGGCAAGCTTAGTCGATCATCATTTCGCCCTAAAAACATTGTTAGCACATCAAGGGTCCTTGAATTAATTCACATGTATTTATTTGGACCAAATGAAATTGCAAGCTTGAATGGAAAACGTTATTGTGATATCCCGGAATTTTTGGACAATATCAATTTAATAATCTGTTTAAATAATTAAATTGATTTGATAATCTTTGATAATAAAATTTGAATTGATTTAATAATCTAATTGAATAAATATTTAATTAGTGAATTTTATCTTTTAAAAAAAAACTAATAAAATGATTTCTATTTATAATGTGTATATATATGTGTGTATATATTGTAAATAGATAAGCTTTGGTTTGAAATTTAATAAATAAATAAAATCTTGTTTTTAAATTTCTAATATACTTTTTTTGGAAATTATGATTTATTTAATATTAAGCTTTTCAAAGCTATTTAAACAAATAACTATATGGTTTTAAATAAGATTAATAATAAGATTTATTTTATTTTATTTTAAATATTGTTTAATAAATATGATTTAAGAGTATATATATATAAGTTTAAAATACAATTTCCATATGATATGATAATTCATTTAGTAATAGTAGTAATTTATAATCTCTTTTATAAATTATTTTAAAATTGACAAATTATTATTTCAAACAATATTATTAATATATTGTTTTATATATAGATATAAATAGACTTTAATAAAATAGGATTGTTATTTCAAATTATATGTGTTGTGTTAAATTGACTTTAAATTGGATTTTTAAATATAATTTGAATTTGAATTTAAATTAATTTTGAAATTCAAAAAAGGGTAATATTTTAAATATTTGGATTTTATAGATATTTGGATAAGCTTTTATTTATAAGTATAATTGGTTTTATTTCTTTAAAAATTATCTCTATATATATATAAATAAGTAATTGTAAATTTATAAATTAAGATTAAAAGCTTTTATTTACATTTAAAATAAATAAAGATTACTTAAAGGACAAGTGTAATTTTCTAAAGACTTTGTTTTAACAAGTGTAAACTAATTAACACATATAATGACAAATGTCAAGTTTTTAAATTTTAGTTTTCTTTTATTTTTAATAAACTACATTTTAACTTATATATTCATCTACTTCTCATCTTCATTTCTTTTTCTATTCTTTTCAAAAACTAAGAGAAAACCTTCATTTTCAAAAGAAAATCTGAAAATAAATCCTCCTCTCAAAAACCAGAAAACTTATTCAAATTAAAGCCTGTAACACTTCTTCAAACCTGAAATCACTTCTTCAAAAACAAGAAAATCAACTAAAATCTGTAATTCATTTTCAAAACCAAGTCTGTAAACATTTCTTCAATCTGAAAACAAAAGCCTGCATTCTTCTTCAAAACCTGAAAGTAAGCTCAAAGGAAAAATCAAAAGCAAGTAAACCTGAGATCTAAAGCAACATCTCAACAAACAAGATTATAGCATGCATGCAAGTTTTAAAAGCAAAGGCATTCAGATTCTAAAGTTTAAAAGTTTTTTTCAAAGAAGCTCTGTTCTTCATTTTCAAACCTGGTGAGTAACAACACTATCTGAATGTTTAAGTATATAATTATGTTGTATGTTTACCTCTAAAATCAAGTATGTTTTATGAATGCATTTTTAAGTATATCTCTGTGCATGTATGTATATGAATATTTGGATGTGTGTATTTGCTATGTGTTTGGATGTTATCTGTTTTAGTTTCCAGGCTCAAATTTTTGATTCAAAAAAAAAATTAATATCTCTTGATCTACTGTTTGTTAGGACTTAGGATTCAAACAATGTTTGTTTGTTTAATCATAGATTAGAGATTAAAATCTTATTTAAGTTGAAAATAAATTGAAATTCCCTGGAAACCATAAGAACAGTTCAAGCTCATCATATGTCAAAAATTTAAACATCTTAATTCATAGATTCAGGCATATGATCTGAATCCTTAACTAAAATCATGAATTTTAAAAAGGAAATCATAATTTTTAGCATTAAATTAAGGGAGCAGTTCGAGGTTGATCAGAATTGGAGCTTTGGGTTGTCTCTGGTGATCTAAGTGTTCGGGGAGGTCGTGGTTCTCACTGGAGGTAGAAGAAGGATCGGAGAGTTTGGGAAAAATGCCTGTAAGGTGAACAAGTTATTGTAGCGGTGACTGGTGATCGATTTTGGCTGTAGCCCTAGTTTTTGAACGGTTGGAAGTTTTAATCACCACGGTGTCTCTGGTGGATCGAGTTCCACCAGACTGTGGGAAATAGAAGCGGGGACGTTGACGAAGCTTTGGCTGGAAGCGCAGACGTTCTGATGATCGGAGGAGTGAGCACGAGTGATTTCCAGGCTTTGGTTTCCTGTTCTTGTTTGTGATGAGTTACTCGAATTCGTTTTCGAGATACGATTTATTTTATGATGTTCGAGTTTGGGTATGAAGAAGATCGTCGACTTGAGGAAGTGGTCGTAGATGATCGGAGAAGGTTGGTTGATCGGTGCATGTGCACGGTGTCAACTGTGCATTTGGGTTTGGGTTGTTGGAAGAAGGAGTTGGCCAGGGTTTTCTCGAAGTATTTCTCGAGATTCTTGCGTGAGTGACTCGAAGCAATAAGGGTTTTGACACGGGAAGTTTTGTGATGGTCTCGGGTCATTTGATGATTACAGTTTTAAAATCTGACAAGGTTTTAAAATTTAAAATGAAATTTAAAAATGAAGAGTAGGATTTAAAACAAAATTTTAAATCAAAATTTAAGTATGGATTCAAATCTAAAATTGTATTCTAGATTTGAGATAAATAAAGCTTATAAAATTTATAAGGTTTTAACAAATTTAAGATATTTAAAGTATAATTTAAAAAGGGTTTGAATTTAAATAAATTGGTTTAAAAATCTTTTAAATGTTAAGTGTTTCTTTAACATTTGGTTTTAAAAAGGTTTTGTAAATTTGATTTAAAATTGACTAAAGTTAAATTTGTAATTTAAATTTAAATCTTTAATTTAAAATGAATTAAAAGAAAGTTTAGAAGTGAAATGTTTTAAGTCTTTTGTTAATAATAATTAAAGTTGTTATAAAGGTTAATATTTTAATTTAGGGATTAATTAAGATTTAATGATTTAGGATTCATTAAATTAATAAGGAAATTAAAGAGTAATTTAATAATTTAATTAATTAATGATTTGGTGTTAATTAATTAAGATTATAAGTAAATTAATTAAGGGTTAATTAATTTGGGAATTAAGGATCATTTATTTAGATAAGTATAGATTTTTAATAAATGATTAGGAATTATTTAATCAAGTGATTAAAGATTTATTAAGCAATTAATTATGTAATTAGAGATTTATTAATTGGTAATTAAGAAATAATTAATTTGTAATTAATAATGGTTGAATTAAGTTTAATTACTTAAGGAATGTAAGTAAAGAATGGTTAATAATTAATGAGAGATCATTAACTATGGATTATTAATTAATGTGATTAATTTTGATAATCAAATAGATTAATTAATTAATAATAATCATTTATGAAATTGGTTAAGTATAATTACTTATTGGAAGTAATTAAAGGAATTAATTACTTAAGGTAATTAATTAAATAAATTTAATAAGTTTAATTTATTAATTAAATTAAATTAAGATAATCACTTGGTGATTTGATAAGTATAATTACTTAAATGTAATTAATGAAGTGTAATTACTTAGGAAGTAATTAAAGGTAATTACTGGATGTAATTAATTAAAGGAGATTTAATAATGAAAGTAATTTGAGTTTAATTACTTTGTATAATTAATCAAGGGATTAATTAAAAGATAATTAATTAGGAATAATTAATTTATGTAATGAAGTAATTAAGGGAAGTTAATTACTAAATGAGATTAATCAAAGGTGATTAATAAATGTGACTAATTAAAGATTAATTATTAAATGTAATTAATTTAAATAGGATAATTAATTAAGAGTAATTAGGATCATTAATTAATGATATAAATAAGAATTGATTAATTTAAACTAATTAATAAATAATAAGTGATTAAGAGTAATTAATTAATTGTAATTAATTAAGGATTAATGTAATTAAGTATAGTTAATTAATTAGTGAAGTAATTAAAGATTAATTACTGTAATGGTTTAAGATAATTAATTTATGAAATTAATTAAGGATTAATTACTTAAAGTAATTAAAGGATAATTAATCAGGAATGATTAATTAAGATGGATACTTAGAGTATGATTAATTAATTGGTTTAATTAATGATTAAGTAAGCAGGATTTATAGAATGAAGTAATTAATTTAATTCACTTTAAATTAATTAGAAATGGTATAAATCATTACTTAGGGATGGATGAATAATATTGAATGCTTTGCATTGTTTGATATCTCTGATGAGATATGTGCTGATCTATGATATGGATGTTTGGTTGAATGATAATGTAAATTATCTATTTGTGATGATAATGTAGATTATCTATTGTGATATTGTGAATTATCTATCTATGTGTATATAGATATTGAATTGAATTGTTTTAACTTTAAAACAACTTGGCCTTAAAAGATACGTTTTGGATTTCGATGAGACCAGGATCGGGTTTGCTTCATTACAGCATGATAGGGGGTTCTCGCTTCGCGGTTTGGTGGCGAACGGGAGACTCTTACCCCTACATGTCCCTGAGAGGTAGAGGCCTTGTGAGGGTTGGTTGCGAGTCGAGAGGCTGGCCGTAAAAGCAAATTCGAGGTATCACTGTATGCCACGGTGGGTCTGGGATGGTTGCAAAGCCTACCAGTCGCCACTGGCTCATCCCGTCACAGTTGGTATCAGAGCTCTTGGTTGAGTGAATACCTAGGCTCTGGAGTGGTGTCTATCTTGAGAGAGCGTATTTGTAATTTTGAATATATATCTATATTTCTACCTATTTGTTGGGTTACCTGTTCGGGTTTTCCAATATGAGTTATAAAGGTAGTTGAGGTGGTGGTGTGTGTAACACGACTACCAATGGTTGGAATTTGAATGTTTGAGGTTGGAAGTGTATCTGTCGAGACTATAGACATAATACCGTCTCGAGTGAGCTTTCTTATGGTGTAAGGATTTCACAAATCTCTGAAGGAAACCTTTTTGAGGTTCGAAGTCCATCTTTGTAGTGCAGTTTGGATGAGTAGAGTTTGGATCCGTCGGTTAGGCAGAAGCGAGTGATGGTATCTTGATAACTCAGGTAATAGTAGCTGTGTGATGAGATACAGTGACTATGGATGTTTCCGAAGATGTTTTCTTTGGAACAAGTTTAAGGAAGTGTGTCTGCTTCGGTGTTATGGCTGAGTTTAGCATGGTGTTTCTGTTTGGTTTGAGGTTCGAGTTTCTCAAAGAGATTTGGATTGAGAAGTCTTTGGCATCTGTGGCAGCGTTGCAGCTCGGAGTGTTCTGTGTGTTGGCAGAAAGTTTTCTGGCTGAGCAGTATTCTAGAGGTGAAGTTCAGAAGCAGCAGAGTGGACCCATTTCTTCGATGGATTGGATAGTTAAGTATGAGCTGTTCTGATTTGTTAAGAGAGAACAGTTTTCTTTGGAATTAGGATGGGTTGATCGCAAAAGTGACTTGCGATTGCTGAGTGTTCTCTTGAGTTATCTGAGATTTTCTGGGATGTGTTGTCCAGTCTGTGCTTGTGTTCTTCATCAGCATTTTCATTCTACTCCAGATCAGAGTGGTGCAGCGGAAGCAGTTTGGGAGTGCATCTCTGGATAGGAGAAGTAAGTTTGGAATCTACAGGTAATTTTGAAGTAGGGTTGTGTTTTGGATTATGGGTAGATCTTGAGAGGATCATTTTGTTGAGTTATTTTTGGTCCTGTTTGTTTCAAGAAGCATCAGCAAAGGTTGAGCTGATCAAAAGAGTTGTAGGAAGCCAGGATCGTCAGAAGAGTCTTGTGGATAAGAGACGGAGGAATTTTGAATTCGAAGTTGGAGACTTCGTTGTTGTTGAAGTTTTCTCTGGTTAAGGGAGTTATAAGATTGGGTAAGTCTGGGAAGTCAGCTCCGAGGAATATTGGATCTCTTCTGTGTTCTGATATGGATAAGAGCTTGGTCTTCATGGTTAAATGGTCGGTTTGGATAACTGGGATTCGATGTGTTTTACGTATCTCTGAGGGAGTACGTGTTTGATCTATCTCTGGTTATAGAACTAGCAGTTCAGGAGGTTTGGTTGTTGAGTCAGACTCGTCTGTAGTCTGATATCCTGTTTAGTTTTGTGGATCTAGATGAGTAGAAACTCTATAGCTTAGTAGTATTGATTGTTTGGATTTTGTAGAGCGAGTATCCCGATATTTATACTTGGGAAACTCTAGGAAATTCTATTGAGAATTTTGTCTGGATAATTAAAATTGTTTGATTGGGTGAATTGGTTGCTATGGTTGTTAGCATATGGATGATAATTTATGCTTGTGATTTAAATAGATTATTAAATTACCTTTGTTTTAAATTTCGGGGACGAAATTCTTTTAAGGGGGAAGGAATGTGATATCCCGGAATTTTTGGACAATATCAATTTAATAATCTGTTTAAATAATTAAATTGATTTGATAATCTTTGATAATAAAATTTGAATTGATTTAATAATCTAATTGAATAAATATTTAATTAGTGAATTTTATCTTTTAAAAAAAACTAATAAAATGATTTCTATATATAATGTGTATATATATGTGTGTATATATTGTAAATAGATAAGCTTTGGTTTGAAATTTAATAAATAAATAAAATCTTGTTTTTAAATTTCTAATATACTTTTTTTGGAAATTATGATTTATTTAATATTAAGCTTTTCAAAGCTATTTAAACAAATAACTATATGGTTTTAAATTATTTTATTTTTAAATATTGTTTAATAAATATGATTTAAGAGTATATATATATATATAATTGTAAAATACAATTTCCATATGATATGATAATTCATTTAGTAATAGTAGTAATTTATAATCTCTTTTATAAATTATTTTAAAATGATAAATTATTATTTCAAACAATATTATTAATATATTGTTTTATATATAGATATAAATAGACTTTAATAAAATAGGATTGTTATTTCAAATTGAATGTGTTGTGTTAAATTGACTTTAAATTGGATTTTTAAATATAATTTGAATTTGAATTTAAATTAATTTTGAAATTAAAAAAGGGGTAATATTTTAAATATTTGGATTTTATAGATATTTGGATAAGCTTTTATTTATAAGTATAATTGGTTTTATTTCTTTAAAAATTATCTATATATATATAAATAAGTAATTGTAAATTTATAAATTAAGATTAAAAGCTTTTATTTACATTTAAAATAAATAAAGATTACTTAAAGGACAAGTGTAATTTTCTAAAGACTTTGTTTTAACAAGTGTAAACTAATTAACACATATAATGATAAATGTCAAGTTTTTAAATTTTAGTTTTCTTTTATTTTTAATAAACTCCATTTTAACTTATATATTCATCTACTTCTCATCTTCATTTCTTTTTCTATTCTTTTCAAAAACTAAGAGAAAACCTTCATTTTCAAAAGAAAATCTGAAAATAAATCCTCCTCTCAAAAACCAGAAAACTTATTCAAACTAAAGCCTGTAACACTTCTTCAAACCTGAAATCACTTCTTCAAAAACCAGAAAATCAACTAAAATCTGTAATTCATTTTCAAAACCAAGTCTGTAAACATTTCTTCAATCTGAAAACAAAAGCCTGCATTCTTCTTCAAAACCTGAAAGCAAGCTCAAAGGAAAAATCAAAAGCAAGTAAACCTGAGATCTAAAGCAACATCTCAACAAACAAGATTATACCATGCATGCAAGTTTTAAAAGCAAAGGCATTCAGATTCTAAAGTTTAAAAGTTTTTTTCAAAGAAGCTCTATTCTTCATTTTCAAACCTGGTGAGTAACAACACTATCTGAATGTTTAAGTATATAATTATGTTGTATGTTTACCTCTAAAATCAAGTATGTTTTATGAATGCATTTTTAAGTATATCTCTATGCATGTATGTATATGAATATTTGGATGTGTGTATTTGCTATGTGTTTGGATGTTATCTGTTTTAGTTTCCAGGCTCAAATTTTTGATTCAAAAAAAAATTAATATCTCTTGATCTACTGTTTGTTAGGACTTAGGATTCAAACAATGTTTGTTTGTTTAATCATAGATTAGAGATTAAAATCTTATTTAAGTTAAAAATAAATTGAAATTCCCTGGAAACCATAAGAACAGTTCAAGCTCATCATATGTCAAAAATTTAAACATCTTAATTCATAGATTCAGGCATATGATCTGAATCCTTAACTAAAATCATGAATTTTAAAAAGGAAATCACAATTTTTAGCATTAAATTAAGGGAGCAGTTCGAGGTTGATCAGAATTGGAGCTTTGGGTTGTCTCTGGTGATCTAAGTGTTTGGGGAGGTCGTGGTTATCATTGGAGGTAGAAGGAGGATCAGAGAGTTTGGGAAAAATGCCTGTAAGGTGAATAAGTTATTGTAGTGGTGGCTGGTGATCGATTTTGGCTGTAGCCCTAGTTTTTGAATGGTCGGAATTTTTAATCACCACGGTGTCTCTGGTGGATCGAGTTCCACCAGACTGTGGGAAATAGAAGCGGGGACGTTGACGAAGCTTTGGCTGGAAGCGCAGACGTTCTGATGATCGGAGGAGTGAGCACGAGTGATTTCCAGGCTTTGGTTTCATGTTCTTGTTTGTGATGAGTTACTCGAATTCGTTTTCGAGATACGATTTATTTTATGATGTTCGAGTTTGGGTATGAAGAAGATCGTCGACTTGAGGAAGTGGTCGTAGATGATCGGAGAAGGTTGGTTGATCGGTGCATGTGCACGGTGTCAACTGTGCATTTGGGTTTGGGTTGTTGGAAGAAGGAGTTGGCCAGGGTTTTCTCGAAGTATTTCTCGAGATTCTTGCGTGAGTGACTCGAAGCAATAAGGGTTTTGACACGGGAAGTTTTGTGATGGTCTCGGGTCATTTGATGATTACAGTTTTAAAATCTGACAGGGTTTTAAAATTTAAAATGAAATTTAAAAATGAAGAGTAGGATTTAAAACAAAGTTTAAAATCAAAATTTAAGTATGGATTCAAATCTAAAATTGTATTCTAGATTTGAGATAAATAAAGCTTATAAAATTTATAAGGTTTTAACAAATTTAAGATATTTAAAGTATAATTTAAAAAGGGTTTGAATTTAAATAAATTGGTTTAAAAATCTTTTAAATTTTAAGTGTTTCTTTAACATTTGGTTTTAAAAAGGTTTTGTAAATTTGATTTAAAATTGGTTAAAGTTAAATTTGTAATTTAGATTTAAATCTTTAATTTAAAATAAATTAAAAGAAAGTTTAGAAGTGAAATGTTTTAAGTCTTTTGTTAATAATAATTAAAGTTGTTATAAAGGTTAATATTTTAATTTAGGGATTAATTAAGATTTAATGATTTAGGATTCATTAAATTAATAAGGAAATTAAAGAGTAATTTAATAATTTAATTAATCAATGATTTGGTGTTAATTAATTAAGATTATAAGTAAATTAATTAAGGGTTAATTAATTTGGGAATTAAGGATCATTTATTTAGATAAGTATAGATTTTTAATAAATGATTAGGAATTATTTAATCAAGTGATTAAAGATTTATTAAGCAATTAATTATGTAATTAGAGATTTATTAATTGGTAATTAAGAAATAATTAATTTGTAATTAATAATGGTTGAATTAAGTTTAATTACTTAAGGAATGTAAGTAAAGAATGGTTAATAATTAATGAGAGATCATTAACTTAGGATTATTAATTAATGTGATTAATTTTGATAATCAAATAGATTAATTAATTAATAATAATCATTTATGAAATTGGTTAAGTATAATTACTTATTGGAAGTAATTAAAGGAATTAATTACGTAAGGTAATTAATTAAATAAATTTGATAAGTTTAATTTATTAATTAAATTAATTTAAGATAATCACTTGGTGATTTGATAAGTATAATTACTTAAATGTAATTAATGAAGTGTAATTACTTAGGAAGTAATTAAAGGTAATTACTGGATGTAATTAATTAAAGGAGATTTAATAATGAAAGTAATTTGAGTTTAATTACTTTGTATAATTAATCAAGGGATTAATTAAAAGATAATTAATTAGGAATAATTAATTTATGTAATGAAGTAATTAAGGGAAGTTAATTACTAAATGAGATTAATCAAAGGTGATTAATAAATGTGACTAATTAAAGATTAATTATTAAATGTAATTAATTTAAATAGGATAATTAATTAAGAGTAATTAGGATCATTAATTAATGATGTAAATAAGAATTGATTAATTTAAACTAATTAATAAATAATAAGTGATTAAGAGTAATTAATTAATTGTAATTAATTAAGGATTAATGTAATTAAGTATAGTTAATTAATTAGTGAAGTAATTAAAGATTAATTACTGTAATGGTTTAAGATAATTAATTTATGAAATTAATTACTTAAAGTAATTAAAGGATAATTAATCAGGAATGATTAATTAAGATGGATACTTAGAGTATGATTAATTAATTGGTTTAATTAATGATTAAGTAAGCAGGATTTATAGAATGAAGTAATTAATTTAATTCACTTTAAATTAATTAGAAATGGTATAAATCATTACTTAGGGATGGATGAATAATATTGAATGCTTTGCATTGTTTGATATCTCTGATGAGATATGTGCTGATCTGTGATATGGATGTTTGGTTGAATGATAATGTAAATTATCTATTTGTGACGATAATGTAGATTATCTATTGTGATATTGTGAATTATCTATCTATGTGTATATAGATAATGAATTGAATTGTTTTAACTTTAAAACAACTTGGCCTTAAAAGATACGTTTTGGATTTCGATGAGACCGGGATCGGGTTTCCAGATTTGGATATCCGAATACCACATCGATTTAAATTAACGATAGGTCGTGAATCTCAAGTGAAGATGAAGATTCAGAGTACAAGGGTTATTGTCGTTAACTCTGAGGGTGATTCCAAAACGAGTGTAACGAGATAATGCCTTCGGTTTCGTTCGAACCCGGAACGAACTTGTATGGATTGAATGCTTTTAAAACATCGTCAGGTGGACGATGAGCATTCTAAGTGATGTGTTCTGATTAAAGGTAATCGTAGCCTCAAGCCTCATCAACCGTGAATGGCTAAAACAGGGGAGGTGCAGCAAGGCTTCGTGGGTCGCATCCACTGAGAGTAAGGTCATCCCTGTCTAGAGAGTTCCTTTATTTCGGCTTAGTGGTGCAGTTGGCGACGACCATCTATGGGGTGATTTTATTCGAAATTATCCAGTAAGGATGGTTCCGGCTTTGTGTTGCAGGGGATTGGGAGTAATCCTAGGTATGTTGATCTAGGCCACGTACTGTGATGGGCGGTACCCCGGTAGCCCTACCATTGTATGGAATCCAATCTCCAATAAGTGCCATACGTATTAGTTGTGCCCAACTATGTTGGAACGTGAGATGTAAGCATTCCAGCTATTTCTGTATTTTACTTGAAAACCCTAGACCCTATTGTAATACAACTGGATTTCCTATCAAATGTTTTGGTTAGCATAAGGTAAAAACTTACCCATGTTTATTTGTGGGGAGTCTTACGTGATACTTTTTGTTTCAAAGGATTTTCAAAGTTAAGCAATTTTAACCTGTTACTCACACTAGACCCATGTCTGACCCAAGTGTTTATTTTCTGTTTTATAAACTCTTGGGTACTCAAATTTTTACGAGTAGCCAAGGGATTCAGGTTTAGCTTTGACGAATTGTGGAGGAGCAATGGAGCAGGAGGCTTCAGCGTTCGTAGATATATAGTGTTCCGCTGTGTTGATCTCTGTGTTAGTGTCTTGTATGTATTTGAGTTGTAATGTCTAGAAAGATGTTTATAACTGTCTAGTATGTGATGTATATGCTGTGTAACTCTGATAAATGTTGTATACTATGTAATAGTATTATGTTATTAATATAATTTATTCGTTCCGTTGTTGAGATTCTGATGTTGTTGAGTTCTTTCTTCTCTTCTTATCTCTTTTCTATCCCTTTCTTTCTTATTAATGATGCATCATTCTGTGGAATGAATGGCGGGCCGTTACAGTTATTTTTATGTATTGGTTGATGATTATTCTAGATTTACATGGGTTTATTTCTTAGCCAAAAAGTCTGAATCTTTTGATTATTTTTCAAAGTTTGCAAAACTTGTTCAAAATGAAAAAGGAGTTTCAATTAAAACTTTGAGAAGTGATCATGGAGGAGAATTTGAAAATTTGGAATTTGAAAGCTTTTGTGAAGAAAATGGTTTAAAACATGAATTTTCTGCTCCACGAACACCTCAACAAAATGGGGTGGTTGAAAGGAAAAATCGTACTCTGCAAGAATTGGCTAGATCCATGTTGAGTGAGTATAAACTACCTCTAACTTTTTGGGCAGTGGCAGTGAATACTTCGTGCTATGTAATGAATAGAGTGATGAATAGACCAATACTTAACAAAACATCTTATGAATTGTGGCATGAAAGGAAACCTAACATTTCTTATTTTCGTGTATTTGGATGTCCTTGTTTTATTCTTAACACAGGTGATCAACTTGGAAATTTTGAATCAAAGGCTGATGAGGGAATTTTTATGGGCTATTCAACAAGGAGCAAGGCTTACAGGATATACAACAAACGAACAAAGACAATTGTTGAATCAATCAATGTGAAATTCGATGAATCTGATCTGGAAAGGACGACTGAAAAGGCGATTGACGATGCGGTAGATCAAGAAGGCATTGAAGAAGGAACATCTAGTGAGAAAGCTAAAAATAGGACTATTGATGCCGATAGACTGAAGTTCAAATCCAATCATCCTCCTTAATTGGTTATAGGTGATCCTACGGAAGGTATATGTACTCGCTCTTCATTTGATAAAAATTTATGTGCGTTTTGTTGTCACAGTGGTTTTATTTCTGAGATTGAACCTGATTCTGTTGAAATGGCTCTTAATGATGAAAGTTGGATTTTAGCAATGCAAGATGAACTTAATCAATTTGAGAGAAATAAAGTTTGGAAATTAGTTCCTAGGCCTAATGATTATTCAGTTGTTGGAACTAAATGGGTGTTTAAAAATAAACTTGATGAATCCGGAAACGTAATTAGAAACAAAGCTAGGTTGGTCGCAAAAGGTTATAACCAGATAGAAGGCATAAATTTTGATGAAACATTTGCTCCAGTTGCTAGGTTAGAAGCCATTAGGATTTTGCTAAGTTTTGCATGTTATAAAGGTTTCAAACTTAAACAAATGTATGTGAAGAGTGCCTTTCTAAATGGTGATTTGAAAGAAGAAGTTTTTGTTGAACAACCCCCTGGTTTTGAAAATCACGATTTTCCAAATCATGTGTATAAGCTAGAAAAAGCATTATATGGTCTTAAGCAAGCTCCTAGAGCTTGGTATGACTGTCTTTGTACATATCTTTTGGAAAATGGCTTTAAAAAGGGAAGTGCTGACACGACACTGTTTCTATTACATAAAGAAAGTGATTTTTTGATTGTTCAGATTTATGTGGATGATATCATTTATGGTGCTACTAATGAACTCTTGTGTGAGAAATTTGAACAAGTCATGCAGGCTAAATTCAAGATGAGCTTGGTTGGAGAATTGAAATATTTTCTTGGATTTCAAATCAAGCAAAGCAGTGATGGTAATTTTATTTCACAATCCAAGTATGTGTTGGAACTATTGAAGAAATTTGGAGTTGAGAACTCCAAACCAATGAAAACTCCTATGAGCCCATCAACAAAGTTGGACAAAGACGAGAAAGGAGTTGCTGTTGATCAGAAGAAATATCGAGGGATAATTGGTTCACTTCTCTATCTTACTGCTTCTAGACCTGATATTATGTTTTCTGTGTGTTTGTGTGCACGTTTTCAATCTAACCCCAAAGAATCTCATTTGAAAGCCACTAAACGAATTTTGAGATATCTTTCACACACACACAAATTTGGACTATGGTACCCTTCTTGTGAAAATTTTGGTTTAGTTGGTTATTCTGATGCTGATTATGCTGGTTCATTGGTTGACAGGAAAAGCACTAGTGGGATATGTTTCATGCTAGGACATTTATTAGTTTCATGGTCAAGTCGAAAACGGAATTGTGTTGCATTATCCACTACTGAAGCAGAATATATTGTTTTAGGAAGTTGTTGTGCTCAAATTCTATGGATGATGCAAACTCTTTCTGATTTTGGCTTAGTTTATAAACAAGTTCCATTAAAATGTGATAGTAAAAGTGCAATATACTTGTCAAATAATCATGTTCATCATTCACGCACAAAACACATTGATGTGAGACACCACTTTCTTAGAGATCACATTGCTAAGGAAGACATTTGCATTGAATTCATTTCAACTGAGGCTCAACTTGCTGATATTTTCACAAAATACCTCCCCGAAGACAGATTTTTCAGATTACGTTTGGATTTGGGGATTATAGAAATTGACTAATCATTTTTCAATTTTTTGGTTGAAATATTCTTGGATATTTATTTTCAACTTCAATTTCTAAGATTCAAACCAGTTTTGGATATTATTCAAAGATTGATTCGAATATGGTATTCAGTAGTGGAAATATGGTTGTTTTATTTTAAGAAATTTCATAATATGATTAATTTGGTAACTTATTCCACAACCATTTCTATTTCTACCATCTTTCTATCATTCAAAATGGTTTTGAAAAATGAGAAGAGTGCATTATTTTTAAATTAAAAAGAAAATTAAAAATTTTATAAATATTTCGCATGCATCCATTCTCATTTAAAAGTCCTTATGGTTATGCATGGATGGATCATGTGAGTGAATTTTAGTTTATCATCACTCCATTCTCATTTAAAAGTCCTTATGGTTATGCATGGATGGAGCTTGATAGCTAATGAGTAACTGCTAATCCCATTTAAAAGTCCTTATGGTTATGCGTGGTTAGTAAGTGCTTATTTTATTTTTGTGCTTAAATGTCAAAATTATTTTTAAAACCATCTCTCTTCTCATTGTGTAAAAACCAAATCATCGATCCACTCTCTACAATGTGGAAATTGTTATCTTGTTATGATATATTATGATTTTATTTTGTTTAACATTTGTTTTTCCCCTGCTGTTCCATAAGTTTGTCAGTCTTTTGATGATAACAAAAGGGGGAGAAGAACGAGATTTTGATAAGGAAGTAAATATTTTGGAATACTTCACCAAATTTGTTAAATGTTGTTAGTTAATTTTCTATAGTTCTTTTATTCTTCTGTAATTTCCTAAATCTTCTAAATAGGGAGTGGTCTCAGTTGTAGGGGGAGTATTCATGTAGGGGGAGCATTGATATAGGGGGAGCTAAATATTTCATGCTAAAAAACATTTACTAGAATTTCAAAATCTTTAATATATATGTTTGTCATCATCAAAAGGGGGAGATTGTATGATGTGTGTTTATTGTTTGATGATAACAAAATATATATCAATTTATAGATGTGTTTGCAGATCGTACTATACAGGAATAAATATTCATAATTGAATAATAATACTATTGCATAGAATTTAACAAATTCAATCAGTATTTTTTATTCAATATAATATTTTATACAGTACAAAGTTTTCAGCTCATACACTGATTTCATACATTTCACACTCATACACTGATTTCATACATTTCACACTCATACACTGATTTCATACATTTCATATTTACAATGTTTTCCTCACTACATCACTCAACACTCAGCTATAACTATCTGCATTGTCCAGCTTCAGTTCTTGTCCTGTCTTCTGTGTACCTGTATAACTAGCAACTACAGCAGTAATCTAAAAATAAACAAATTTGAATTTGCAAAAATATAAAATTTGTTTTTGTCGTTGTCTCAGATATATGGGTTATTGTCATCATCTTTGATTGTGTAATATCTATGCATATCAGTATTCATATCAGGGACAGGTAGTCATGAGTGGCTGCAATACACACGTGTACATTCATACATGTGTGCACTGCCTCGCCAACTCGTGCGCACAGTCAACAAAAACAAGGTCAAATCCAAATTAGATTCAACTCAAGTGCAAATGGCCTCGACCAAAATCCAAATGTACACTTGAACAATATGACAATACAACTCATTCAACAACTCAAAGTATTGCTGCAACAATGAAACTGTGCATGTACACAGATTAGAACTGTGCATGTATACAGGCAATAGTGAAGTGAGCAACATCAGTGAAACAAGTTCAAGTAAGACAAAGCAACTCAACCAAGATCATGAGACACAAATGGTCAAAGAATAGGCCAGAGGTGAAAAGTGAACAACAATAAAGAATGCATCAGAAGACACCAGCATAAGACACACATGAATAAGAAGACCACAAAGCAAGTTACAAACTACTACATGAAGAACAGTGCACATATAATAGTGAAGCTATCACAATGAACTCAATGACCAAAACAACCATGATCAAGTGCATCAAAACATCAAACCAGACCAAGTACATGATGACCAGACCAACACAAAGTATCTAGACCAAAAAGGCACACATATGGAATGTAAAAACACTCCAGCATGGTACACTGCAAGTGCATCTGGATAAAATGGTCAATGCAAACTCAAGTACTCAATGAAAACTAAAAGTTCAATGCCAATCCAAACAACAGTAAACAAATGAACAAACACAGAAGCACTGCAAACTCAAGTGAAATGCACAACTCTAAAACATTCAAGGAATTCAAAACTGTCAGGTGATACCAGACTACACAAAAGCTACAGGTCAAGAATATGCACATGAACCAGAGATGCAACATGACACAGTGGATATCTACATGAATGGTATCAAGTACAAATGCAACAGGAAAACAATGCATAGCAACTAGCTGATCAAGTCAGGATAAACACAGATGGCCAGATGGTCAGAGACAAAAAGATCAAAGTGAGTTCATATAGTATACAGCATTGAAATGACCGAAGACAAGTGATGAACAACAAAAAATCACAAAAACAATTGGCCAGAGAAGATGATCAGAGATGAAGTTCACAGGGGCCAGAAAAGTCAAGGCCGATGCTCACCATCGAAGTCAACATGGCCACAAACAAGTCAAAGCCGTGATCAACAGTGAACAAGTCAGAGACGTAGTCAGAAAGCAATTTCAAAAATCAAATTAAATCAAGTTGAAAAAGTCAGAAGTATAAATTAGGAAAGATTCTGGCATATCAATCAAAGAAATGATCGAACGTCACAAAATCAAAGCCGTGGGTACGAAGTACCTTCCCAAAATAGCAAACATAATAATGGAAAGTTTCAACAATGTAAAAGCCAAGCAATCAAAATCAGATGAGTGTTAGGGTTTCGAAAACCCTATATATATACAGAACCCAAATCATCATCGATTGAGTGCAGAGCAAATAGAACAGTGTAGAGCGCAAAAGCAAGAACATTCAAGTTCAAGCAATTAAAGAAAAGCACAGAGCAGAAATCACATACCGAAGCCAAGCTGTAAGAGAATCGATCGAACAAATCAATCATCTCGAGGCAAGCAGTCAACAGAGCAACGAATTCGAGCGACATCTTCGAACATCAATCAGAAGACCCAAACTACAGAGAAACAACAAGAGCCAAAGCCCTAATTTCAGAGGACATAAGAATCGAAGCCGCCATTTCTCAATTCCATCAGATAAAAGAAAGCAGGCCGATGAAATTACAAAGGGGTCGGGCTTGTTAAATTATAAAGGGGTTTTTAGTTTTAATTTGTTTTTATTTTGAGCCGGGTTATTTTTAGAGCAAAATTGTTTTAAAGTTTTCAAATTAATTTTTGCTCTTATTTTCTGTTTTAAAGTTTGCACTCTTCGAATAAATTCAGGGTAAATCACCACCTAGGTTTAGGTAGTGTCAGATTGTCTAGTTAGAATTAGTTCAGTGAGCAGGGTTTGCGAGTTTGCAAAACTCTATAGGCGGTAGCAGGGTGTGCGAGTCTGTTAGAGTGTTTGTAAGCGGGATACTATTTAATTCTAATAGAAATATGGGAATGCAGCAGTAGGCAGGGGTTGCCGAAGCTGGGTAAATTTTGTGTGTGATTTACTTTTCAACATACTTACTTATCTGCAGTTTGATTTCATTTTTAAATTCGATAAAATTTGCTATAACCCTATTCACCCCCCCTCTAGGGTTAATCTAGATCCTACAGTTTGCTACAAGTGCGATAAGAAAGGAGATTTTGCTCATGAATCTCGAACTAGAAAAGGGAAGAAGGTTGCAAATAAGAAAGGAGTGAAGTGTTTCAACTATGACCAGATTGGACACCACAAGAATCAATGTCCAGAACCAGTCAGAGTGGACAAGGAAAAGGTTTACCCTTAGAGCCACCATCTTCTATACCAACCGCTGCTGAGCAGGGAAAGACTATGATGGAAAGTACGCTTTTGATTCGTAGTGTGCATGTTAGGGTACTATTTGATATTGGTGCATCGCATTCATTTATATCTCAGTGTCTGGTAGATAAGTTATGTTTAGAATCCTCATACTTTTTACTTCCTTAAGGGTTAGGAATCTCATAAGAGGGTGTGCAACTCTGGGGATGAGATGTGACCAGTTAGAACTTGAATTGTTAGGTCATAAGTTTGCATGCAGTTTATATGTTTTTGATTTCGTAGGCTTCGGGATCATTTTGGGTATGTATTGATTAGATAGATATGATGCTAGGATGTTTTTCCAAGATAGGAAAATATCGCTAAGACACCCCAATAGTTATAACCGAATTATATACTCGGTGGAGAAGTCAGACTCAAATGCTTGTGCTTTGCTGAATGCCATGGAAATAAAAGAAGAGTTGGATCAGGTTTGGGTAGCAAGAGAGTTTGTAGATGTTTTTGAGCCAGTTACAGGACTACCACCGAAGCGAGCCACTGAGTTTCAGATAGATCTTGTGCCAGGAGCATAACTTGTAAGTAGACCACCTAGCAGAATGACACTTAACGAGATGAATGAATTGAAGGTGCAGCTAGTGGATTTAGAAGGAAAAAATTTCATTAGACTAAGCAGTTTTCCTTGGGAGCGGCCAAGTTGTTCGTGAAGAAACCGAAGGGGTCATTAAGGATGTGTATAGACTATCGTAAGTTGAATGAGAAGACGATCAAGAATAGGTATCCTTTGCCGAGAATCGATGATTTATTTAATAAATTGAATGGAGCTAGAGTATTTTTCCAATTGGATTTGGTGACAGGTTTCCATTAGCTAAGAGAGGCAGCGGATGGTATTTCATTGATGATATTTCAAACTAGGTATGGTTCATACGAGTGGTTAGTGATGCTATTCGGGTTAATGAATGCACCAGCTTTCTTTGTGGATTTGATGAACCGAGTTTTCCTAGAGCACTCTAATAGGTTCGTATTGGTATTTATAGAAGACATTTTAATATACTCTAAGGATGAAAGAGAGCATGAAGTTCATCTTAGAGTAGTGCTTGAGACGCTGAGGTAGCATCAACTGAAAGCAACGTTTTCAAAGTGTCATTTCTGAAAGAAAGAAGTTAAGTTTCTTGGTCATATGGTTTCAGAGAAGGATTTGTCAGTTGATTCAAATAAGATCGAGGCTGTTAACAACTGGAAGAGACCAGAGATGGTTACTGAGAGAAGAATTTTTCTTGGGCTTGCTGGTTACTACTGGAGGTTTATTAAGGATTTCTCGCAGATTGCAGCGCCTTTGACTATGTTAACCAAAAAGGACGTAAAGTTTATTTGGTCTGAAAAATGCGAGGAAGCATTCCTTAAGTTAACCAACGCATCTGTATTAGTAGTTCCAGACGGGGCTCAAGGATTAGTAGTGTATACCGATGCATGTGGAACTAGATTAGGGGCTGTGTTGATGCAAAAGGGTAAGGTCATTGCCTATGCTTCTCGACAGCTTAGACCGCTAAAGTGAGATATCGTACTCATGGTCTAGAGTTAGTTGCGGTGATTTTCACATTTAAAGTATGGAGACATTATCTCTTAAGAGAGAGATTTGAGTTGTACATAGATCATAAGTCCTTAAGGTACTTATTCTCTCAAAAGGAGTTGAATATGAGATAACAGAGGTGGCTGGAGTTTTTAGCAGCTTATGATTTTGGTATAGAGTATACGCTTGGAAAAGGAAATAAGGTAGCAAATTCTCTTAGCAGTAAACATCAGAATGTGGTGTTAGCTATGTTAACAAAATGGAAGGACCTAGAGGCTTTGACTACTTGTAGTGTGCAGCTAAGATCGACTGCTAGTTCTAGTCAAAGCACTACCATGTTATCCTGCTTGGAAGTTCGATCGAGAGGGTTGCATTTAAGTAGAAGGATGACCTAGTGTTAACTAAGAAGATTAGAAGGCTAGAGGCTGGAATTGAGATTGGTGATCTGAAGGATTTTAGTCTTGACCAGAGAGGGTGGTTGAGAAAGAAGGGACAATTGTGTGTCCCAAATGTAGAAACCTAAGGAAGGAGGTCCTTAAAGAATGTAATCATTCGAAGTTCACTATTCATCCAGGAGGAACTGTGATGTATCTGAATATGAAAAGGGGTTTCTTCTGGGAAGGTATGGAGAGAGATGTAAGCTTATGGGTGAGGCATTGTTTAAACTATCAATAGGTAAAATTCGAACATGAGAAACTGAGTGGGCTATTTAGCCTTTGAATGTCCCAATCTGGAAATGGGATTCTATCTCAATGGATTTCATAGACGGGTTGCCAAGGTCTAATAGAGGAAATGAGAGTATCTGGGTTATAGTGGACAGGTTGACTAAGAGTGCACACTTTATACCTGTTAAGTCGACCAAAACAGCACCAGATTTAGCTAAGTTAGTCAAGAACAATATAGTTAGACTGCATGGAATTCCTAGTAGTATGGTAAGTGATAGAGATTCCTTATTCACTAGTGAGTTATGGATAAGTCCACATGAGACTAGCTCAAGATGAGTACCGCTTAACTTCCATAGATAGATGGGAAAATAGAGAGAGTTAACAAAGTCTTAGAGGATTTATTAAGAGTTTGTGTGCTAGATTTTGGAGAATCATAGGAAGGCCATCTACACTTGATCGAGTTTTCGTATAATAGCAGTTATTAGACTAGCATAGGATGGCACAGTTTGAACCTTTGTTTGGAACACCATGCAAATCTCCTGCTTGTTGGTTATAGACCGGCCATAGATTAATTCTTGGTTCGAATTTGGTCAGAGAAGCTGTAAAGAAGATTGAGTTAATTCGGGCTAGAATGAAAGAGGCTTCGTCTAGTCAGAAGAGTCATGCTGATAAGAGACGAAAAAAATTAAAATTCTCTGTTGGAGATTATGTTTTCGTCAAAATATCACCAATAAGGGCATGATCGGATTTGGTAGATCAGGTAAGTTAGTACCAAGATTTGTTGGACCTTTTCCTATTATAGAAAGGATCAAGAAACTCACGTATAGAATAGAGTTACCTAATAGTTTGGCAAGAGTCCACAATGTTTTCAATATTTCTCATCTAAGGAAGTGTATTTGAGATCCAAAGACTACTATTACACCTACTATGTTAGAGGATCTAGTAGTGGAATCAGATATGACTACAGTTAGAAAACTAGTTCGTATAGTTGCAAGAGATGAGAAGAGACTAAGGAACAAGACAGTCAGCTTAGTCAAAGTCCAGTGGAGTGACAATGAGAGAGACTGTACGTGGAAACCGAGAGCAGGATTAGTGATACTTGTCCTGACATGTTTGATAGTATGTTTTGCCTATATGTTTGATTGTTGTGCGTACGTTACCATAAATTCAAGGTGAAATTATTTAAGGAGGGGAGTTTGTAATGACCCTAGTTTTGACTAACATTATTTATAATATTTAATTGGATAAATAAAATAAAATAAAGTAGATAGTTAAGAGATTGAGATTTGTTAATTAAGAAGTAGCAATGCCTTAATGAATGTATTAGCAAAAGAGAATTAAAAGTAAGTAAGTAAGTAGGAGGAATTTAGTAAGGGTAAAATGGGGATAGCCTTTATTCCAATGTCCTAAGTCCTTCCAATCTTCATTCCTTTTTCTTTTTAACTATCACAACAAAACTACAACCCTAAAGGTACTCGACCGATCACCATTAAGAAGATCTAAAGGAAAGATAAGTTAGGATTCAAGTAGAAAGCTTGAAGAAATCAATCTAAGGGCAAATATCGACCTTCTTAACACAAAACCAAGGTGAATAATTAATTTACATCTCACTTTTTTTGAAAAGAATTGGAAATCAATCATATTTTGGCAAATAATGCAAGTTAGGTGAAAAGGGATTACTTTAAAAAGCATAAAATCGGTTTTATTTCGAATTACAACTTCGCCACTTCCATTGCTTGCTTTTTTCACCATACCCAGTAAACCTTTCGCACCCATTCAAAACCAGTGCACATGGTATCAAGAAATTGGTACGTAGTGTATTGAAGAAAGATGAAAGGAAAGGACGATGTCGAAAATGTACTTTGAAAAGGGTGGAAGCCACTTTTATTAGCTTTTGAATCCATTAACTTGCCTTTGTTTTTAAAATAAGCTTTTGCAAGGGTTGCCGCTTTTGAACCCTTTCTATACCCTAGCTACTGCATTTATACCTTTCACACTAGTCAGAGGCCGCTTTTCTTTATAACCTTAAAACAATGTATTTGAAAGGAAGGTTTTCGTCTTGTTAATATTGAAGCCGCCTTCCCAATGCTTTCTAAAAGGGTGCCTTACCCGCTTTTACTAATTCGAAGGCAGTGGTTTTGAAAGGATAGTTTCGAAGTTACTCTCTTCCTCAATTCTTTTACTTGAGATCGATGCTTTCGAAAGTGATGCTTCCGCTTTTGTTCTCTTTGACCCTATAGTTATACTAAATGTTGAACCCAATGGTTTCGAAAGTAATACTTTTAATTGGTTTTGAAGTTATGCTTCCATAACTTCTTTCTTGTACCCAATGCCTTCGAAAGGTATGTTTTAACTATTTCAAAAGGTATGTTTTAAGTGTTCTGAAAGGTTTGTTTTAAATGTTTTGAAAGACATGACTAATGGCTTCGAAAGAGGATGTCTAAGATTTTAAGTAATGATTTTGAAAGGTTTATTTCTAATACATTCGAAAGGAAGGTTTTTGGCGTTTCAGCCTAATGTTTTCAAGTTTATAGTATTTATCTTATTTCGAAGGGATAGTAACCTAATTGATTTTAAGTTTTCATCAACATTTTTTATGTAAAAATCATATATCATGGCATAGGTATTTTGAGTAAAGCAAAGAGTATGTTTTCCTTGTTTAAGTATGATTTAAAATTGGTTAAATCAATTTGAAAGACATGTTTTCAAGGATAATTACATGGGGTAGTTAACTTTAAGTCTATGACTCAGATATTAGAAGACCAAATGGGACCGGTGTGGGGGCGCACCCTATATTTTAGCTAGTAGCCCCTAGCTAATATAAGTCCAAAATTCCAGTGTGTGGGGCTTTGTCACAGGTAAGACTAAAATAATGTTACACACAGAAAGGAATACAAAAGTAGAGGTAGGTTATTGGTGAGTCCACAAAACCATTAGGATCTGTTGACCCTTAGAGAAATAAGTTAAGGACAGATCGTCCAGTATTGTATCTAACTGAAGTTAGAACATTTATTATGTCCAATAAGCCCGAATCAACCAGTGGTTAATAGTTAGCCAAATAAAACTATAGAGATAATCCATTGATTACCTGATTTACATGCATATATGCCATTGCTATTGTTGCTATAATTTGTTTGATTGCAGGATTTTGATTTGAAAAAGATGTGATTTTAAAAGGATATTAGTGAGAGGAAACCCATTTCGCTAAGCAGTATGGTCTCACTTAATATCAGTAAATCGAGATGTAATAGGATTATTCACACCAGGCTTTATGACTGACTCGAAGTTTATGTTTTCCCTTTAAACTCTCAGGTGCTTAATTGATTTTGAGTAGTTTGAGAGTTAAGGTTTTCAGGTTCTCCTTTAGATGAATAAGTTTATGGAGACATGCAGGAGGCCAGTTAGCTATTAGGAGTTCTTTCTATTTGATCCCGCAGTGTAATTGGATGCAATGGCAATGTTGTTTAGTGCTTATATCTAGACTCTGATCAACCAAGGGGGCATTTCATATGTCGCTCTTGGCATATTTTGTAATAAATTGTAATTTCTCTGAACCTGGCTTACATATGGGATTATGTAATGAATATAAAATGCTATTTGTAATGAAATGGGAAATTTGTTTTAGCTTAAGTTTAAAAACTTTTCATATTTATGTTTTTATGGTATATCAATGTATCTAACATTACCGCATTTGGTCACCGAGAATTAATAACTATGGATAACTGCAGCATCCGTAGCAGTTAATTTTAGGCCTCCAAATGGAGGATGTCACAGTTATTAGAACACCACGTTGAAAATTAACAACGTAAGAATTTTTGTCATTATCTATTATCCCCATAATAGGCAGCTTCTCTCAAAACCAATTCTCGTCTCAGATCGTGGTAAATTCTCATCGGCCTTCCACGATAAGCAATCTCTCCTAAATCTAGTTCTCATCTCAAATCATGGTCACTTCTTCATTTTTTTCCTCAATATTACACTATTAATTTTTGTTTCACGGAAGGTCTGACAAATGGTTTTCAAGGACAAAATCAGGTTTCTGAATGGCGGGTTGAATGAAGCAATCTTGGTGGTGCAATTCATTGCACACTTGGTAAGGTTACTCATATCGTTTACTTGATAAGGTCAGTCAACTAATATAATTATTGCCCAAATTTTAACCAGATCTATGTATTTCTTTTTTTTCTTCCTCTTTACTAAAAAATAACTTTTTGATGGATTTTAGGCAATAAAAGTTCATCCTTTGCAATTCTATTTTTTCCTTTGGTGATCAGATGATGCAATTCTTTCAACTTATACGATTAGGGGGTTTTGGAATTTTGGCGAAGGAAATATTTCTTCTACTCAGGTTTGTTTATTCCTAACTTAACTTATATTTGATTATAGTTTACGTTTGACTGACTTGATTTATTTTATTTTCAATTAATTAACTCAGTAAATTTATTTATTCCACTCTCATTTCTATTACATCAAAAATATAGACTATATTTTGAGGTAATATTAATTACTATTGGACTATCTAACTCTTAAAGAATGTTGAAATTAAGAGAGAACCCTATATTAGTTAACAACTTGGGCAATGAGAGTCAAGATATGAGAGTTTATTCTTATGCTTTTTTTTGTTTTAGGGAAGCTAGCATATGACACACATGTCTAAGGTTATGTTCATTATATTGGTTTTTGTATATTATTATAAAGAATAAATATTTGCGTCGCTTGCATTCGTTAAACTATGAAATACACGCTTCGGTTATTATTGCTAAATATAGAAATATATATTATGGGTTGACTGCAAATGAGGCATACACGTTCCAGTTAGCTACCGCCAAAATAAATAAATAAATCTTGCATGTTAATTTACTTCAATTTGAAGTATTAATTTATGTGATTAATTTTTTGATTTTGTAATTAGTAGCATGGCAATATTTTGTGATTTTAAACTTGGTTCTACTTTTAACGGAAGAGATAAATTTCAAAACCCAACACAGAAGGTTGTGACAAATTTCATGAACTTTCTCCTTCTATAGAGGAATATTTATATTTGATTGTTACATTTATAACTGAATCATATATGGATTGTAAATTGAATATACCTTGACAAATTTCATGATATTTCTCCTTCTATAGAGGAATATTTGTATTTAATAGTTATATTTATAATTGAATCATATATACATTGTAAATTGAATATACCTTTACAAATTTCATGAACTTTCTCCTTCTATACAGAAATATTTATATTTGATTGTTACATTTTTAACTGAATCATATATAGATTGTAAACTGAATATACCTTGACAAATTTCACAATCTTCCCTTTCTATAGAGGAATATTTGTATTTGAAAATTTTCTAAATAATGTTATTATACCTGAAATCTTAGTATAAAAAAAGTAATAAATATCAAATCGCGACTTTATATAAGTTTCAGTTAACTTTTAAGACCATTAGTAACTAATGCATTTAATATGGCAGTAGATGGTGTCCTTTGAATACATAAACGAATATAACATTATTGTATGATTTATAACCTGTTTACATCAGCGTGGACATTTAACTTACTTTGACAAATGAAGTAGAACAAATTTCAAGGGAGAGAAGTGTTCATTTTAACCATTTCTTTTTTAACATTTTCTTTCGCGATATTTAAAAATAAGGTTCGAAAATGCTTTTTTTCCTTCTACCCACTGATTTCCACTGTACTCGGCACTATTCGGTTTGTCCATAACCTTTTTAGTTTAATTTGTAACTTCAAAGAGCCTTTGGATACTGTTTATAATTTCTTTAATTTGTTTAATATTTAATGAGTTCGTAATGAATACTATTAGTTTTGATGCGCTAGGTTTTACAGTAAAGAAATATCTGGCATGTAATCCTCAACTTATGGAGAGATTTAGGGAGAGATCTAGAGAGAAAAAGAAGGGACCTACGCATGGAATTTATTGATTTGGAGAAAGCTTATGATAAAGTATCGAGAAATGTTATGTGTTGGGCTCTGGAAAAGAAAAGAGCCCCAACAAAATACATTACCCTTATCAAGGATATGTACGATGATGTTGTGCCTAGTGTCAGAGCATGGGATGGTAAAACCAATTACTTTCCCATTAACATAGGATTACATCAAGGAATAGCTTTGAGCCCCTACATTTTTGCCCTAGTGATGGATGAGATTACAAAGGGTATATAAGGTGAGATTCCTTAGTGTATGCTCTTTACTGATGATGTTGTGCTAATTGACAAAAGTAGGATAGAGGTTGCTAGACAACTAAAGTGGTGGAGGCATGCTTTAGAATTAAAGGGTTTTAGGCTTAGTAGAACTAAAACAAAGTATATGAAGTGCGAGTTCAGTGGTGTCAGGTCAGAGAATGGAGATATCACTTTGGCCAAATAAGTGTGCCGAAGAAGGAATCTTTTTTATATTTAGGATAAATGTTGTAGTATGATGGTGAGATTGATGAAGATGTTAGTTATAAAATTCGAGCGGGATGGGTGAATGGCGACTAGCGTCTGACATTCTCCGTGATAGAAAAGTCGCATAAAATTTCAAAGGAAAGTTCTACAGAACAACAATCAGACCTGCGATCTTATGTGGTACAGAATGTTGGCCTACTAAAAGACAACACACCCAAAAGTTAAGTGTAGCAGAGATGCGTATGCTGCGATGGAGTTGTGGTCATACAAGACGAAGCCGAATTAGAAATGATGATATACATGACAAACTTAGAGTAGCACCAGTTGAAGAGAAGCTAGTCCAACACCGATTAAGACGTAGGCCTCCCAAGGCACCTATGCGCGTTGAAATTATAGTCCGCATCTCAAAGAGAGATAGAAATAGACCAAGGTTGACATGGGAGGAAGTAGTAAAAAGGGAATTGAAGGATTGAAATATATCCGAAGAGCTGGTGTTAGACTGGAGCGCGTGGAAGTTAGCGATCCATATACCTGAAGCATGAGCTAGGAATTTTTGCTTAAGGTTGGTTTAGGAGCAGTGTTATAAGTTTTAAATTATAGGACTAGTGACTAGGACCTTAAGACATAGTGTTTGGTCTTCGGTCCCTTAAAGTAAAATACAATAATTTAAAACTTATTTTATTATTATCCTTGTAACATTTAACAATAAAATCATTTATGTATTTAAAAATTTAAATTATTGTATTTAACAATAAAAATCATTTATGTTATAAGTTTTAAATTAAAAATCATGTTATAAAGTAAAATAAAAAAGCATGAGCATGAGCTAGTGAAATCCACATATCTTTATTTTTATTTTACTTATTTTATTATTATCCTTGTTGTTGTTGTTTGTTTAATTATTTTACTTTATTTTATTATTATTATCATGATTTTTTTATTACTCCTTTTGTTATTATTACTTTTAGACTGACTTTGTCATTTAGTTTTGGCTTCCATCTCTAGCCGACCCGAACTTGTTTGAGAATAATGGCTTAATTGTTGTTGTTGTAATCCTTAACTCAAGCGGTACTTTTAATAACAACATTTGGTTTTCTTCAATATGATATACATTTGATTAGCACAGATTTGGGATTTATATTTATTCTCACATTAACACTGATATTGCATCCTTACATCATTTCCTATTGTTATACTAAAAGTTACTACTGTATTTTTGTAATAGTTAATGCATTGGCATTTTTAAATTTAAAGTTCACTATTACATTCCTTTTAATTGACATTAGTTTTTATCAATATATGGAGTATTCTTCTAGTAGCTTTTTTTGGTTCTTATTTACAACTGCTGAATTGTTAATATGTATATACTATGTGATTCATACTAAGATGATAATGCCAACCTTGTTATTTTTATTCAAATGGAACACTGCAAATAGGATCTAACTTTAAACAAATAACTTCATGCACAAAATTTAGAATTTAATCAGTTGGGCGCTGCAAATTTTAATTAATATATTATCGGATAACTGAATTTATTCACTCTTTCATATTTCATATTTTTTCCATGTTTTGATTCTCTAGTTTTTTAATATTGGAGATGGACACTTGAAAATTTGTACGTCGAGTGCAATAACTACAAAGCATGTCATTTAAAGGTAGTTCTAAATTTAGTTCGAATCAATTTTGTAGGACATCAATGACACTACATGTGTTCTTACCTTATCATTGGATATGATTTGAATCAGGCTGAAACTTAGGATGAAAAAAAAATTAAACTATGATGGGAAAGCAATCCTATCAAGGAGCTCCTTATCTTCATGGCTATAGTTAAATTCTCAAGTGGTAATGCAGATATTGATAAGCTGTGCAAATTCACTAATTATAGTTTAATAAGACATATTGGCATTCTAGACTAAAGTCTCCATGTGTAGTATAACGGATGTAACTAAAAATATATATTACTTTATCATTAAAAACAATTTTATGTTTTCATTTTATTAGATTAGTATAATGTAATTATTGTGTGCTTATATTAGAATATGATTCTAAATTACAAAGGCTTCGATAGTGAATTAATATGAGATTTCAAGGTTAAATATAGTGAGCTCTCGATTGGTATCCTTATTCAATTTCCTGAGTGGCAATATGATCTTAGTGATTAATCTAAAGGCTCAATATCAGCAGGTTGTGATTTGTCCAACTAAGCAGAGAGTTAAATCCATAGTTAATTTTGTAAATGACATTAAAGTTCTCCTATAAATTTGAATATATCAATTGACATTAATTTGAGTTAAAGCTTTTGTGTGTGTTTGATCTCACTCATATATCTCAATGACAATAATTTTTTCCCTCCTATTGAATGAATTAAGAGATCGAGATCCTTTGACATTGTAGTTTTAGTAACTAGGCGAAATATACTCTTAGGTTATATCGATAAGGTTTTAAAATTAAGAACTCACAAATGAATTTATTTTTCATTTCAAAGCCATATCATAAAATTGCACATGTTTTATTTTGTTTAAAATTAAGAGAAATTTTGTCACATCCTTCTATAAGTTTCAAAATACATTTCCACCCCTTCCAAAAACGGATTCCACGGAAACCGAAGGAATTATTTTTGGGAAAATAACAATAGTCCTCACAATGAAAATATTTGATGTTCAGAGTGTAAAATACTTGCAGTTTAAAATTCAATTATTTGAAGTTTACACTTTATATTGCAAAAATTCAAACATTTGCAAAAATAAAAATTAATTTTTTTCATATTAATTCTTGATTAAGTGTTGACTTAATTTTCTAAAAATATTTATCAAAATAAGTTCTATGAGAGTAATTAAAATCTGTTTCTAAGAAGGAATAGTCGTGAAAGTTTGAAAATATAGGCGTCTCCTTATTTTTAACTTTTTTTAATTCATAAATACACCATTTATACAAAAAAAATATAATTCATTTACTTTGAGAGTTATTTGAATATTTTGAAATTAAGCAGAATTATCACTTACCACTATCTTGAGATTAAAGAAGGATCCAAATATCATATTCAATAGATTTCAAACTTCTTTGTTGTATGCGAACTTGAATACATTGAATTGTTGTATTTGCAATACTTTTGCATATATATACACACACACACACATACATACATACACATACATATATATATATATACACACACACACACACGTACATACACACACATACATGCATGCATGCATGCATGCATACATACATACATATATATATATATATTAATGACATTGGGATTCATTACAAAATATTTTCACTTATTTTCAATTTTAAGATCAATTTCTTTTTAGAAATCATATCGGAACATATAAGTCCATCAATTATATTTCATCAACCTACTCATACTAATGAACTATAGCGCTCATTGATTTATGCATCCGTACAATGCGTAGGCTTCCACTTGTATATCTGTATGTACACACATAGAGGTTACCAGAATGGAGCATTCTGATGATAGACACTATGCAATCAGGAAAACTAAAGCTAATGTTAACATCATGTAATTTTATTTTGTTGAGATGGTTGTAATCATGTTAATCTATTTTCAGATTATTGTTTTGTTGCTATTTTTCATGTATATAATTATACAACCATGTTTAAAAATACTTGAATGTATGATTGAAACATAAAACCTTTATTAACTACATGTATAAGTTTACAACCATGTTAATAAAAGTTTTCCAGTAATGTTGGCTCGGAATAGTTATGACTATAAGTGATAAAAAAGTTATAAGCCATGTTTAGTAAAATGATTATGATGAATGTACAATATATTTTCCTTGGTTTAAATATGATCATGTAGTAATGAGATCATGATTTGATGATAATACCATCAGATTTTTTGCTATCAGATTTTTAACAATTCATTAATTTTATTATGCCATCATATTTTTTGATTTGGAATGTCACACTAACACTTTATAAACCAGGTTACTAAAAAGCCTCTAGCAAATAACTAACTTGCCCGAATTTCAATACAGGAAAATATTGTTAAAGACAAACTTATGGGCTTTTTTGTTAGCATGGATAGCCCACCAATATTCTATTCCCAAAGGCAAAGCGTTAAAATATTTTAAAAATCCCTAATTGTCGCATGCAGTTTCTCTTCTTCATCTTCTTCTTCAACCTCATTCTTTTTCCTCTTTAATTCTTTGTCGATCTTATTTTCTTCTTCACGCACGTTCAAATTTAAATCCGCTTATTCATTCTTCCTTATTTTTGTGCGCGATTCATTCATATGTTATGGGAATTATAACTTAAGACCACTCAAATCAAAACCCCAAAGCAAAGCAGAAAACGAGATCGTGGAAAAAAGTGCAAAAATAACCAATCAATATCTCAATCCAATCCAAAAACAATCACAATCACCAAATAAGTAATAGATAAACAAAGCAAAAACGATAAAATAAATCACATACCGATTTATAGTGGTTCCACTAACATCTTGTTAGTGTACATCCACGTTGAGAGAGTGTCTTTATTAATACCAATGAGAAGAGTACAAGAGATTGATTATAATGATCAATATTAAAATAGAATAGATTTGTGGAGAAGAGAATTGAAGAAAACTAGGTTTCCCAAACCCTGGTTAATGGAGGATAAAATCCTTGATTAAACCCTTGCAATCACAAAGTCTTTGAATCCAGAACATGGCTTATATAGGAGAGTAGAAAACCTAGGCAAATTCCCGAAATGCCCCTTGAACCTTCACAAATCATCACAAAACTGCCAGAGCTAAAAATGGGCTGAAAGTCATCATAGATGTCTGTCACATTATGACAGATGTCTGTCATAAGTTTCAGAAAAGCATTTCCTGAAACCATAGACGTCTGTGATAAAGTGATAGACGTCTGTCCTAAGTCTCAAATTCCAAATCCTGCTATGACAGACGTCTGTCACTTTACTTCTATCTCCTAATGCTGACCATAGCACTCCACCTTCTTCGCCATATCATCCTCCTCCGAGCGTCGATTTGCGAACCATTTTCATCGTTATAAATCTACTTCCAACCTTTTCAATTCTCCATAGTGTCGCCAAAATTCACCGCTCCATCTCGACAATATCCACCTCCAACACCATGAACCAACAGTACCATACCATCACCAACCCGATAGTACCAAACTATCACCACATCTACCTTCAACCAAATAAGCCTGAATGCTTTCTCAATGAGCTTCGGCAAAGCCACCGGCCATTGCACTCCACCGACGAGCTCAAGCAAAGCCCTCACATGCTAACGAAGTGTTGAAAGCACCCAAGTCCAAAACTGTCTCACCAAAAGACAAAAGCACTATGGAGTGTAAACTAGTGCTCACCAAAAAGATAGAACCACAAGCTCTTATTGATACTTTTCATCATCCATAACTAAGCTCCTCCCTCAACCGTGCCAACCAGTGGCACCTAGCACTTCAACAAGCGAGTTAAAGTTCGAGCAATGCTCGAACTTCCCAACCGGCAACGCCTTAGCGAACATATCTGCCGTGTTATCCTTTGTGTGCAATTTTCGAAGATATACTTGCTTATCTTCATCCATGGCTACTAAAAATGACTCTCTCACTTCAGTATGCTTAGTCCGTGAGCTAAATGCCAAATTCTCTACCAAGTGAATAGCACTTTGGCTATCACATCGAACATCGATATTATCATGCTCGAATCCCAAGTCACAAAACAATCGCCTCAAGTAAAGTGCATCCTTTGCCGCCTTCACCGTGGCTATCAACTCCGCCTCCATAATGGATAAAGCAACTACGGTCTCCATCTCCAACATATGATCGTACCGCCAAGTGTGACGACATATCTGGAAGTTGGTTTTCCTTGATCCATATCACCGGCATAGTCCGAATCACAATAACAAACCAACTTGCAATTCATCCCCTCACTACCGCCAAAAACAAGACCATGAGATGATATACCTTTAAGGTATCTCAGTATAAGCTTCACAGCTTCCCAATGCAACATCCCTGGATTAGCCATATACCGACTAACCATCCCGATGGCATTTACAATATCAAGGCTTGTACACACCATAGAATATATTAAACTTCCAACCGTACTAGCATATGGAACCTTTGCCATATAAGCCCTGTCTTTCTTCAAGATTGGTGACCGCTTACTTGAAAGCTTCATATGCAAAGGTAAAGGTGTATTTGATGCCTTTGCATTCTCTATGCTAAACCGACAAAGAACTTTCTCTATATACTCCTTTTAGTCAATTTCAACTCAAAACGCTTTCGATCCCTCTATATTTCCATGCGTACCTAATATCCTCTTTGCTTCTCCTAGACCATTCATTTCGAATTCCTATTTCAAACTTAATTTTAACTTGTTGATTTCATTCTTGTCTTTTAAAGCAGTGAGCATGTCATCCACATATAAGAGTAAAACATCCAAGAACCGTGTTCCAACCTCTTGAAATATACACAAGCATCCTTGATGCTTCTATCAAAACCATTTTTAAGCATAAAATGATCAAATCTCTTATACCATTATTTAGGTGATTGCTTTAAACCATATGGTGATTTCTTTAACTTGCAAGCTAAATTTGACTCACCATCCACAACAAAACCTTCTGGTTGCTCCATGTAGATGTCTTTATCCAAGTCACCATGCAAGATGGCGGATTTCACATCAAGTTGCTCCAACTCCAAGTCGTGAATAAAAAATATAGCAAGTAATATCCAGATTGAAGTATGGCACACAACCAATGCGAATATCTTATCATACTCCTTCCCCTCCTTTTGTGTAAACCCCTTAGCCATTAGCCTAGCTTTGTATCTCCCAATGTCCTTTACCTTGTATATCCATTTGTATCCAATAGCACGATTTCCTTTAGGAAGTGGAATCAAACCCCAAGTTTGATCCTTTAACAACGGTTGCATCCCTTCCTCCATGGCACAAATCCACTTCAAGCTATCACTCGATTCCATGACATCATCAAGGTTCATCGGCTCATCTTGGACTACATGAAAAGCATAGTCCAAATTATCACAAAAGCTAAGATAGTTCCAATCACCATACCTATCGGGTGGCCTTATAGCATATTGACCCACCCGACTAGCAATACCATCACCCAAACTCCTTTCGGCTCCTTCTTGAACTGAATCCTCTCTAGAATCATGTACATCACCAACACTACTTGAGGCACCCTATGGACTATATGATGTTACATCAACCGCTCCCTCCTCACAAACATCTCTAACTATTCTACTCCTTGGACGAAAGAAGGGAATAACTTCCTTCTCCTTTGATTCACCTGAACCAAATCCATAACATCCGATGAGCTCTCATTCTACTTGAAAAAAGCTAACTCATCAAAAGTAACATGATGAAAATTCACAACCTTCTTTATTTCCCGATTCCATATCTGATAGCCTTTACTCCATCCGTATAACCAAGCAAGACCCCTTTGAAAGCTCTAGGCTTAGGCTTGTCATTTCAGAGATCATGCACATAAATCGGACTGCCAAACACACGATGATAACTCAAGTCAATGTTCTTTCCCTTCACACTTCCTCTAGAATTTTGTTACCAATAGCCGAGCACGGAATTCGATTAACAATATGCACCAGGTTGACAAAGCTTCGGCCCAAAATTCCTTAGACAAACCTGATGCCAATCTCAAGCATCAAGCTTTCTTAAGTAGAGTATGGTTCATCCTCTCCGCAACACCATTTGAATGCGAATCTCCCGGTGTAGTAAAATGCATCTGAATATCATGATGCTTGCAAAACTCCAAGAATTCTCTAGAAACATATTCTCTACCGTTGCCAGACCTTAGAACCTTCAAAGACTTTCCACTCTCATTCTCAACAAGATCTTTTCATGGTTTGAATTTTGTAAATGCCACCAACTTGGCCCTCATTACATACATCCATACCTTTCAAGAAAAATCATTAAAGAAAGAAATATATACCTTGCTCCTCCCAAGGAAGCTACCATTGCCGGTCCCCAAAACATCCGTGTGAACATACTTAAGAACCCTTCTCGAATCATGTTTTTCTTCACCAAATGAAACTTTAGTTTGCTTCCCCATGACACATTCCTCGCAAAACTCTAGTTTGTTGAATCTCTTTCCATCGATCATCTCCCTCTTTCGAAAAATAGCCGAGCTCCTCTCCGAGACATAACCTAAACTCAAATGCCACAATCTAGTCACATCTAAGCCACGAGAACTATCAACTCACACACAAGTTTCACCTTCTATAGTCACACCATGAAGCAAATAAACACAATGAGCTGTAGCACCCTTCATCACTACAATTGCACCCTTCGAAAGTCGCAAGCTATCACTTTCAATAGTGATCTTAGAACCTAAAAAATCTCGCTTCCCCCAAAGAGATAAGAGAGTTCCGAAGTATTGAAACATAGCGTACATTAGTGAGAGTACAAACCACTCTTTCAAACATCCGAATTTGCATGGAACCAACCCTTTGACTTACAAATAACACTATTACCCATAACAATTGAATTTCCTTCTTTGTTGACATAAGAAGAAAAAAAATTCCTATTCGGCATCATATGATAAGACGCCTTGAATTGAGTATACATTCGCTACTTGAAACATCCGATGCTACCGCAGTCAACACAACTACTTCTCCATCACCAACTCCACTCTCCACTGCTACAGATGAAGATGCAACTTCCTTCTTTTCCTTCTCCTTTTCTAGATACTCATTCAATTGATTAGGTTTCTTACAAATAAAGCACTTGTCATTTCTTTCCTTCGACTTTCCTCTCCAACCGGGCTTCCTTGATCTAGAATGCCCTCGGTTCCCTTTCTTCTCATATCTGACACAGCGGAAAATAACAAAAATGGATGAAACAATGAAAGTAGCAATCGGTGGATTGAAAATACCAAACGCCCAAATCCGTTGATCTCAAAGATACCAGATTCTAGCTATCTTCGTCACGTTGATCGCGCACGATGCCGTGAAAGAAGATCTACAATTCTTCGAACGTTGATCAAGCGCACTTGATACCGTGAATTGGCTTCAACAATCGTTGATTCGAGCGCACTCGAATGCCGAAAGTGGAGATAGAAGATTACACTCAACAACCAATTTCAAAGTGGCACAAAGCACACAAACAAAGTTTATTCAAAATCAACTAACTTTTACAATGACACAACATCCCTATTTATAGGGTTACATCACAACACTTTACATGACTCAACTGTAGTGCACGACCTACAAGCAGTAAACGACTTAAGAAACACAGGCACACGCGACCTAACATAGGTCGTTAACGACCTAACACTGCATGACTCAACACAGGTCTCACGCGACCTAATACAGAAACGAATTAACAACTACAACACGAGCGACTTACAGTTATAACGACCTAACATATTATAACAACACAGCAGAACGAATTAACAGTATTTACAACATAACGACTTAACCTTCAACGACCTAACTTCTGGAGCGATTTAAGAAAATCAGCGGCGACCTAAAATTCAGTATCTGCATAAGAAGAGACGCGGCATAAGTTCGAGCGACCTAACTTCAGATGCGACCTAAAATTCAGTAGCTGCATAAGAAGAGACGCGACTAAGGTCGAGCGACCTAGCTGCAGATGCGACCTAGAGATCAACAACTTAAGATTTCGCGACTTAGAGTATGTCCCGTAGTTGTTAGGTCGTGACAACTAAGTGGTAGCTCGTTGTTGTTAGGTCGGGTTGTAGCTTGGTAGGATTAGGTCGGAGCGACCTAAAGAATCGAGCACTGGATTGCTTAACTCGTTTAGTCGTGAGCGACCTTCACTAGTTCGTGAGCGACTTAATGCCATCGAGTGACCCAAAACAATTGAGTTAGTAGATTGCGCTGCATCATCCTCCCCCGGTTGACGAGAATTCGACCTCGAATTTGCACCTTCCTCTTCCACAACAAGCTCATCCCCATGATACGGAATCAAGTATTTGACGTTGAAAACGTCTGCGGTGTGAATATGATCCGGCAATTTCAACTGATACGCATTATCATTGATCTTCTTCAAAATTTCCACTGGACTGATTTTTCGAGCTTTCAACTTGTTGTAAGTTCCAACAGGAAAACGATCTTTCGTCAACACGGCGTAAACCAAATCTCCTTCTCTGAAGTTCATACTCCTTCGCTTTTTATCTGCCAGTTGTTTGAACTTTTCATTTGATGCAAGCAATCGTTCATGAACAGTTCTGTGGCACTCCTGCAACTCATTCACAAAATCACAAGCTCGCTTAACAACTCCCTTCTGATATGGCACTGTCGTCAAATCCAACGGTCCCTTCGGAATTGCTGAATATACAACTTGAAATGGACTGAATCCAGTACTTTGATTGACTGCATGATTATGTGCAAACTCCGCCTGACATAACTTCATATCCCAGTTCTTCAAGTTATCTTTCATAAGACATCTCAATAAGTTTCCCAATGATCTATTCACCACATCCGTTTGCCCATCTGTTTGTGGATGATAAGCGCTACTAAAATTCAGCTTCGTTCCAACCATCTTCCACAAACTCAACCAAAAATGGCTTAAAAATCTAGTATCCCGATCAGAAACAATAGATTCAGGTAGCCCATGTAATCGATACACCTCTTTAAAGAATAATTGAGCAACACGGACGGCATCAGCTGTCTTCTTACAAGCTATGAAATGCACCATCTTGGAAAATCTATCCACCACCACATATATGGAATCGTTACCACGTTGAGTTCTCGACAAACCCAAAACAAAATCCATGCTAATATCAACCCACGGTCTAGTAGGCACGGGCAATGGCATATATAACCCTGCATTCGTAGCTGTCCCTTTGGAAATTTGACATATATGACATCTACGTACAAATCTTTCCACTTCTTTCCTCATGGATGGCCAAAAATATGATTCAAAAATCAACTGCAAAGTACGATCTCTACCCACATGACCCTCTTCATGCAATTCTTTGACAATCTTCAACCTCAAGCTACAATCCGGAATACACAATCGATTTCCTCTGAACAAGAATCCATCTTTCATCACAAAATCATCAGAACTCCCTTCCTGCACTTGATCCAGCATTTTTGCAAAATAAGAATCTGAAATAAGCAACTCTGGCAAAAAATCAAATCTCACTACTTCCACTCGCATAGTTGTCAGCAAATGATTTCTACGGCTCAATGCATCGGCAACTCGGTTAGTAACTCCTGATTTGTGTTTCACAACGAAAGTAAACTGTTGTAAATAAGCAACCCACGAAGCATGCGTTGTTGAAATTTTATCTTGCTCCTGCAAATGTTTCAAAGCCTCATGGTCAGTGTATAGCACAAATTCTTTATGAAATAGATAGTGTCTCCAATGCTTTATGGCTTGGACTATAGCATAGAATTCCAAGTCATAAGTACTGTATCTCGTTTTAGCTCCCGTCAGTTTCTCACTAAAGTAGGCAATAGGATGACCCCTTTGACTCAACGTTCCCCCAATTCCAACCTTGGACGCATCAGTATTTAGATCAAAGAGCAACTGAAAGTCCGGGTATCTAAGAATGGGCGTTGTGGTCAAGAGTGTCTTGATTCTCTGAAAAGCAGAATCAGCCTTTTCAGTCCAAACAAACTTCTTCCCTTTCATACATTCCGTAACTGGTGCCATCACGCTACTGAAGTGTGGAATGAATCTTCGGTAGAATGATGCTAAACCATGAAATCTCCTCACTTCTGTTATTGTCTTAGGCTGTGGCCAATTTCGAATAGCTTCAACTTTACTCTGATCAACTTGAATACCATCCTTCGACACAATATAGCCCAAGAATAGAATACTTGTAGTCATGAAGGTACACTTCTTCGTTGCAGCATAAAATTCCTCACGTCGTAAAACCAACAACACTTCCCGCAAATGCTGTAGGTGTTCTTCAGTGCTTCCACTGTAGATCAAGATGTCATCAAAATATACCACTACGAACTTCCCGATAAACGATCGAAAAATCTGGTTCATGACTCTCATGAATGTACTCGGAGCATTTTTTAGCACATGGGAAACCTTAAGATCATGGTATTCATTGATACTCACTTAAGTAAACCACGCCGTGTGTCTACTCCGCTTTTATTTAGTCGTCGCACACGGATGCGTAACGTTGAAACTCCCACTGATGGTTTGGCGCTGGGATTCGAACCTGCCCGGACGTAGTCCTTAGGTTCCCATCTCGGCATCACCAACCATTCGTACAGACCCTCCCAAGTTTTAAAAACAGTCTTCCACTCATCACCCGGTCTAATACGAATTTGAAGGTATCCACTTTTCAAGTCAATCTTTGAAAACACAACATCACCGCTCAACTGTTCCAACAGATCATCCAGTCTCGGCATAGGAAATCGATATCTCACCGTAATCTTATTCAATGCTCTACTATCTGTGCACATTCTCCACATTCCATCCTTCTTCGGCACCAACAAAGCTGGCACTGCACAAGGACTCAAACTCTCCTGAACACGCCCCTGTTCCAGTAATTCCTCCACCTGCCTTCTCAACTCCTTGTGTTCTTTTGGACTCATCCGATAGTGCGGTCTATGAGGCAATGCAGCACCTGGCACCAAGTCAATCTGATGTTGTATGTCTCTAAGCGGTGGTAACTCCTTCGGCAACTCCTCTGGAAACACATCTTTGAATTCCTCCAAAACTGGCTTCACTTCCTCTGGAACTTCAGTAACTTCACTGCTTTCATGCCCAATCAACATAAAAACTTCAGGGCTCTCATCTACCTCTTCCACGAACTCCTACAAGGACAACAAAGTCTTCAATTCCTCAATCTCCTCCAGCTTGTTCTCATTCTGTTGTCGCTTCTTCGGAACTAAAGTGATTTTCGTGCCCTCGAACAAGAAACTGTAGCAATTTGTTCGACCATTATGTTGTACCTCCCGATCGTACTGCCACGGCCTTCCCAACAGCAAATGGCAAACATCCATGTCAACCACGTCACACTAAATCTCATCTTTGTATTTCTTCCCAATAGAAAATGGAACATGAGCTCGCCTCTCTACTTTCACTTCTCCTCCTTTCCTCAACCAAGCAAGTTTATAAGGACTAGGATGTTTCTCCGTTTTCAACTTCAACTTCCTCACAGCTTCCATTGAAATGATATTAACACAACTCCCCGCGTCAATGACAAATTTACAGACCTTCCCCAAAATAGTGCACGTTGACTGAAAAATGTTACTCCTCAACCAACTCGACTCCTCTTCTTGTTTCGGGGTTAAACAAGATCTCCGTAGCATCAGATTACATCCCTCGTCTCCCGACACCTCTTCTTCCTCCTCATCATGGTGTGAATTGAGATCTTCTTCTACATCCTCGTCTTCCACTTCAGCAATCATAATTCTCTTCTTCGGTTTCGGACATTCGTTGCTCTTGTGACCCACTTCCTGGCAATTATAGCATTTGATACCACTATTGACCTTGGTCTTAGCAACTTCACTAACAACCGATTTTGCAACAGCCTTAGAAACATTCGCATTACTACTAGCCCCTTTCATTTGATTGTTGGAATTTGTAAACGCACCACCACCTCTCCTCCCTTGTTTCTCCCAAGCAAGAGCTTTCTGATGTGCTTCAGCGACAGTTCTGGGATCAAACATATTCACCATATCTTGAATCTGCATTCTCAACCCTCCAACAAATCTAGTGGTCAGTTGTTCCTCTGTCTCCATGATATCATTCCTCGCAATCAATTGACAAAATTCATCCGCATAATCATTCACTGACTTTGTTCCCTGTCTCAGATTCTGCAATCGTTGATACATAAGAGATTGATAATTATACGGCAAGAATGTAGCCTTCATTAACTTCTTCATCTTCTCCCATGTAGCAATCTTTGACTTCCCCATTCTCTCCCGTGTAAGTTTAGTTTGCTGCCACCATGCCATAGCTCTTCCTCTCAAACAAGTAGCAACCAACTTAACTCTTCGATGCTCAGGAACCTCCTTAAAGTCAAAAATTTCTTCAACATTAGATAACCAATCCAAAAATTCTTCTGCTACCACTCCACCCTTGAATTCTGGAATTTCAGTTTTCATCCCCGACTCCCATCGACGATCATCTTCAACATTCATGTATCGATCTCGCATTTGGCCTCGAGCACGATAATGAATACTTCCTCTATCATCATACTCTTCATCAAAGTCTGACGCATATCGATGTCGATCATGACCACCAACATCTCTACCACCATACATATCCCTTCTATTTTGTCTTTCATCATCTCGATATGGTTCTCGTTCATACTCCCGTGGAGTTCTTCTCTCTTCACTTCTATGCTCATGATGTTCTTGTCTCAATGAAATTGAAGATTCTCTTCTTTCTCGGTAAGATTGCGGCGACACCCTCCTCGCTTCCGTAACCGATGGCGAAACTCTATTTCTTCCATGGTTCGAGATTGGAGACCTTCACCTTTGACCTTGATTCATGTCAATCATCAGTTTCTCTAACCTCTCAATACCTTCATCCAACTTCTCATTGAATTTATTACTAATGCGTTGTTCCATTTGTTCAGCATCTTCTCTTTTGTACAAGTCTTCAACATTTTGATGACGGTTAGCTCTTCTCGACGGCATTGTCAAATGAAACAATCTTCAAACACACACTTCAATACTTAGCTTTGAAAAGGATTTGGTTCGGCTCCAACTAACTCAAACTCGGTCTTGATCTACAAAATGATGTACGACTTCAACTAGCTCGGATCTACACTTCAACACTTCAATACAAACTCTTCTCCTTGGCTCCAAGACTCGGCTTAGCTATGATTGGCTAAGTCAAGCTCTGATACCAAATGACGCAGAGGAAAATAACAAAAATGGATGAAATGATGAAAGTAGCAATCGGTGGATTGAAAATACCAAACGCCCAAATCCGTTGATCTCAAAGATAACAGATTCTAGCTATCTTCGTCACGTTGATCGCGCACGATGCCGTGAAAGAAGATCTACAATTCTTCGAAAGTTAATCAAGCGCACTTGATACCGTGAATTGGCTTCAACAATCGTTGATTCGAGCGCACTCGAATGTCGAAAGTGGTGATAGGAGATTACACTCAACTACCAATTTCAAAGTGGCACAAAGCACACAAACAAAGTTTATTCAAAATCAACTAACTTTTACAATGACACAACATCCCTATTTATAGGGTTACATCACAACACTTTACATGACTCAACTGTAGTGCACGACCTACAAGCAGTAAACGACTTAAGAAACACAGGCTCACGCGACCTAACATAGGTCGTTAACGACCTAACACTGCACGACTCAACATAGGTCTCACACGACCTAATACAGAAACGACTTAACAACTACAACACGAGCGACTTACAGTTATAACGACCTAACATATTATAACAACACAGCAGAACAACTTAACAGTATTTACAACATAACGACTTAACCTACAATGACCTAACTTCTGGAGCGATTTAAGAAAATCAGCGGCGACCTAAAATTCAGTATCTGCATAAGAAGAGACGTGGCATAAGTTCTAGTGACCTAACTTCAGATGCGACCTAAAATTCAGTAGCTGCATAAGAAGAGACGCGGCATAAGGTCGAGCGACCTAACTGCAGATGCGACCTAGAGATCAACGACTTAAGATTTCGCGACTTAGAGTATGTCTCGTAGTTGTTAGGTCGTGACAACTAAGTCGTAGCTCGTTGTTGTTAGGTCGGGTCGTAGCTTGGTAGGATTAGGTCAAAGCGACCTAAAGAATTGAGCACTGGATTGCTTAACTCGTTTAGTCGCGAGCGACCTTCACTAGTTCGTGAGCGACTTAATGCCATCGAGTGACCCAAAACAATTGAGTTAGTAGATTGCGCTGCATCAATATCTCTCCTTCTCCATAAATAAACCATGACCACTACTAGCACCACTACTTCCATTACCCAACTCCTTCATTTTATCCTACAACTTCTTGCTAAAAAGACCCATTTTAACATCATCTAGATTCAAAGTATCCGGTTATAAATCAAACTATTTGAGAAACTCGTATAATGGTCCGACAATGAACACAACAATATCATTGCATTTTGTTCTTCCTCAATCTTCAAATCTATCGCCTTCATCTTCATTAGAAAATCATCAAAGATATTCAAGTGCGCCTTAAACAAAGTACCCTCGTTCGTCTTATAACTGAAGAACATTCGCAACAAGATCAAACGGTTGGTTAGTGACTTCTTCGTATACAACTTCTCTAACTTGTCCCAAATACCCTTAACGATAGTCTCACTACTAATTTCAGAGATAACATTCTTCCCTATAGCAAATTAAAGTGCAGTGAATGCCTAATCTTCCATTTCCTCTCTCTTAACATTCGAAATGTCGCCGACAACAAATGTATATCAAACACTAATCGATGCGCTCGATTCTGCCTTAGAATCGCTTTCATCTTCCATTGCCACTTTTCAAAATCATTATCGCCATTCCACTTGTCTATAACCATTTGTGATCCTGAAGGCGAATACTATCCACATACATGCGGCGCTACACCACTTGGACTAACCATTTAGGGACTACCTGAGTTATTATCTGATTCTGGCATTTCCACAACCACCTACCAACAACAAAAGCTCTGATACCAAATATTATGGAAATTCTAAATCGAGACCACTCAAATCAAAACCCCAAAGCACAGCGGAAAATGAGATCATGGTAAGAAGTGCAAAAACAACCAATCAGTATCTCAATCCAATTAAAAAACAACCATAATCACCAAACAAGTAATAGAGAAACAAAGCAATAATGATAAAATAAATCACACACCGATTTATAGTGATTCTACTAAAGTCTTGTTAGTGTACATCCACTTTGAGAGAGAGCCTTTATTAATACTAATGAGAAGAGTACAAGAGATTTATTATAATGATCAATATACAAATAGAATAAATTTGTGGAGAAGAGAATTGAAGAAAACTAGGTTTTCCTAAACCCTAGTTGATAAAACCCTTGATTAAACCCTTGCAGCCACAAAGTCTTCAAATCCTGAAAATAGCTTATATAGGAGAGTAGAAAACTTAGGCAAATTCTCAGAATGCCCCTTGAACCTTCGCAAATCTTCACAAATCGCCCGAGCTAAACATAGGCTGAAAGTCGTCACAAACGTCTGTCATAAGTTTCAGGAAAGCATTTACCGAAACCACAAACATCTGTCATAAAGTGACAATAAGTTTTAGGAAAGCATTTCCCAAAACCACAAACGCCTGTCATAAAGTGACAGATGTTTGTCGCAAGTCTCGGATTCCAAATCCTGCTATGACAGACGTCCGTCAATTTATGACATACGTATGTCACCTGATGCTGACCACAACACTCCACCTTGTTCGCTATATTTTCTTCCTCCAAGCTCCGATTTGTGAACCGTTTTCTAAAGCTACTTCCAACCTCTTCAATTCTCCATATAGTGTCGCCAAAATTCAACATCATATTATCCTGATTTCGATTTTACTCTTTTCCCTTTAGACATTGGAAAATTTTAGTTCTAGGTATGATTCTATTTTTTTCCTTTTTTTCTTCTATCAGAGTTTTAGTTCAGTTATTTCTAACATTCTGTTGTTTTTCTTTTTAAAAACTGAATTCGGTTTTGTTGCTCTATTTTGTTCTTTCATATTCTATGGCAAGTTTGGGCACTAGCAGTAGGTATATATTTTCTTATCTTTTTTATGTAGCAATCTTTGTTTATTTTTTAAAATTGAATGTTATTTGGTTTTTATTCACTAATGTATATGCTGGATTCAATAAACTCTGTTTGAGTATCATTTTGTTTATTAATTTGAGATCAGATATTAGGTATCAATTTTATTGTATTTGTATCGTTTTTGAAAAATATTTGTAATTTTTTTGTTTTTGATTTTTTTATAAAGACAATTATCATAGTATAAAAATTGACAATATGAAGCGAACATTTTTTAATTGATTTGAATAACATTGCATTCATACTGGTTTGATTAAAAATGTGTTGTCGTGTAGAGTTCAGTGCGGATAAGTTTTAGTTTTTATTTTATTTTTCTTAGTATCATTTTTTGCAATACTATAGCATGGAAGTATTTTTAATGTTTATTTGTTTGAGCATATAAAAAAATAAAGTTGTTGCATAGTAAAGATGATGCTATGTAGCAAATAATGGATGAGTTAAAGTAGTGTTTTGTTAGTATTAAACAGTTAATGAGGTATGTTTGAGTGTCATTTTTACTATTAATTTGAGGTTTAGTATTTAGATATCAGTTTAACTGTTAGCAGGATTCAGTTTTATAAAAACTGCTTTATTTTCTTTTTGATTTTTTTACTTTTTTTTCTTTTGCAGTGATGATAATAGCCTTCTTTGTTTGTTAGTATTCGATGATAATACTTTCAGCACTCGGCTGTCCATTGGTTATTGTTTTTATGATTTAAAGAATGACATTTGTCGGTATTGGTCTCAATTAACTACTTCAGCCATAGAGATTTTCTTATGTGCTTGAGAATAAAGTTATTGTGGTTGACACCGATTCTGATCTTCAGAGTATACTATGTTTTCAATTGTCTAAGGAAAGTGCATTCTTTTCTTTTACCATTAAGATCAAGGGTTCTCAATTGGAAAATGTTGGTCGTGGTTCTATTTCGATTTCATCTAACCTTCTTAGTTATTCATCTTCTAGTGGATGTTTATGTTCAAATGTTATTGTCTACAGTAAAAATTATTTGAAGGACATGTTAAAGAGAAGTTTGATATTACCCATTTTCGATTTTGTTGGTTTTCATTTTGGAGGAGCTAATAATTTTAGAGAACTTTTGATGGCATACCAAATTCAAAAGGATATGAAGTAGTGTTTTTAAAGAATTTTTCTACAAGAATTACTGCTATTTTCTCTTCATCTAGAATGAATGTCCTTTTAAAGTGCATGTTTCTTGTGATTTCGGAGAACTTAATAGGTTTTTCATTAGAAGTTTGGTTAGTGATCACTTTTGTAGGGTGAGCATTAGAAATTTGAATAATCCACATCTTTCTAGTCATTTGTTAAATCGTTGATTATTGATGAGATTTGCGATTGCCCTAGTAGAAAGCCAAAAGATATAATAGATGATTTTAGAACATAATATAATCTTAACTTGTCTTACTCTTTTTCTTATTACGGAAAACAACTTGCTTTGATGGAATTGCATAGTAATGATGCTATGTCCTATAATGATTTGAGTTGGTATTTAAAAGCATTAAAGAAGCGTAATCTAGGTAGTTGTGTCGATATGAATTTTAATGCTTGTACTAATCAATTTGATAGATTATTTATTAGTTTTGATGCTTGTTTACTTGGTTTCAAGCATTGTCGACCTTGATATTTTTAGATGCTACTCATTTAAGGAGACGGCCGGGTGTTTTGATGGATGCTACTGCAAAAAATGGTAATCAATGTATGTTTTTATTTTAAAATGTTTTAATGTATAATATCAGAATTTCGTTATCTATTTCTTAGGTATCAGTTTTTAGTTATCCATGGCAGTTTTTAGGTATCGGTTTTTAAGTTAACAGTTGATTGAATTTTGTTTTAAACTATTATGTGCAAGTTTTTTTACCTTTAAATAGGGGTATAGTTTCTCTAAAAAATATGGATAACTGGAAATGGTTTTTCAATCGTTTAAAACAAATGCTTCAAGAAGATCATGATTTGGGTTTTATGTCGGATCGCCATCAAGGTTTAATTTTAGGCATTCATGAAGTTTTTCCTTCAGCCTTTCATGGTTATTGCTATCTTAATATGGAACATAATCTACTTTCAACTTTTAAGGAAAAGAATTCGAATATGTCTATCATTAATTTTTTCAATGTCTTCTAGAGCTTCTAATTTGTATGAATTTAAAGGAACACATTTGTTAACCCCTTTCTGAACGACGACTCAATTACTCAAGGAAAGCAAGCGACCTAACGAGTTAAAAAGCAAGCGACCTAACGAGTTAAAAGGCAAGCGATCCAGCGATCTAAGCAAGCAGCGAGTTAACATGAATGCGACTTAACGACCTAAGCTATTCAACAAAGTTAACGACCTAGCAATCCAGATAGGCCAACGGCATAGCACAACAATGGAGTAGATACTGCAGCACCTAAGCGACCTAGCAGATAAACGACCTAAGCGACCTAGCAGATAAACGACCTAAGCGACCTAGCAAGCTAACGACCTAGCGAGCTACAAGCCTCATATCCTTATGTCACTTGGTTATAAGTCGAACCAGCACTAGATCGCTGCTACTCCTCAGCCCAGCCTAGGTCGCTCCACTTGATGCCTCGACATGTTTAAGTCGCCTACCATTCTTCCATAGGTCGCTACGACCTACCAGCCCACTCAGTTGACCATTTGCAACCTTGATAAGCCATAACCCGTGCTCCCTAGGTCGCTCACGACCTACGACCTAACGTTAGGTTGCCCATGACCTACGACCTAAGCCTAGACTTTTCCTATAAATACCCCGCCTCTTCCAACTTAAAAGGGACTTTTCCGAATCATTTCTGGAAGGCCGATACTCTGTTGTTTTCTCAACTCATCCAACACTTCAAGTATTCCAAACACCAAAGACGCTTCAACGAACTTTTGGAAGAGATCTAACACATTCAACATGGATTTGAAAAGCTCTCCTCCATCCAAGTTCTAGCTACTCGTCTTAAGTGTGTTGTAATCAAAGTTCATTGTAAAGAGTTGTAATCGAATCAGCAATAAAGAAGCTTAAAGTGGACGTAGACTTGACTTTAAGCCGAACCACTATAAAAACCATTGCCTTTTTACTGCTTTTATATCATTTTCTACATATCTCTAGTGCCCGTACTAACGGGTGGTGCTTTCACTTTATATCTACTTACACCGGGGTGTTAGCGTTCAATTTTGACGTTAACATTTTTGGTGCTTTCACTGAGAATCCAACTCAGGATTACTTTCATCATTGCTTCGCAAAAATTTGTTGAAAGAATTTCTCTCAAAACCAGAAGTCTATCTGAGATTATGGCTCCTGGAAGAAAGCGCAGATCTGTTAGATCCGGTGATGCTCATGATAATACTGCCACTTCTCTCTCATTAAGTCAGGCGGCCTCTAATGACGGGATCACAAGGGCAGAGTTAGATGCTGTAGTGTCTGGGTTATATCAGCAGATGGAGGCCCAGAACACTTTGATGCTGGATAGGTTAAATGCTTTGTTTGGAGCTAACCATCAACCAGGGAATAATGAGGAAAACTTTGCCGATGCTGTTCATAATTCTGAAGGGAGGGATATTCCTCAAAGGGCAGCTGGCGCCGCCGAAGGGGAACCTCCCCAAGCTGGAGGATCAGGGCCGCAGCCAATTCTCCGTGAACGTTTGTCCAGGCAAACTTCCGAGAAAATGGCTGACGTCTGCTCCGCGGAGCCTCTAAACAATGAGGAATACCTCTCAGGCATGATCCGACAAATCATGAAAGAGAGCATGCAAAGGGATGACGACGAAAACGACTGGGGGTTTGCTCCAAGCAAGACTCCGTTCACTGAAAGGATCTTGAAGGCGGAATTTCCAAAGAAGTTTGTTCCCCCTACCATTCCAGCTTATCGGGGGACAAGCGACCCCAATCAATTCTTGTACAAGTATGACTAGCACATGACGGGTGCCAGGGCGACATATGAGATTAAATGCCGGTACTTTCCGGTATACTTGGAAGGAGTGGCCCTACTCTGGTTTACAAAGCGGCCAGTCCGATCTGTAGACCAGTTCTCCGATTTAACTCAAAAATTCAAAGAGCAATTCAGGTTGTATGCTTCAAAAGCCAAGGACATAATGTCTTTGTCTAGCCTGGAACAGAATCCTGGAGAGTCTATCAGGTCTTTCTTAAATTGCTTTAACATAGCCTTGGCCGAAGTCGATAATGCAGAGCCACGGATGGTTTTGACTTACCTGATGAGGGCTATCGACAAATCGAGTGAATTTGGAAAATGGCTGAAGATGAAGGAGCCGAATTCGCTTGAGAAATTTTACAAGAAAGATGATGAGTTCATGCGCTTGGAAAATCTTCCTGCGCTAGTGAAAGTGGTGTTGACAGGGGTAGAGAATAACACTGCTGCTTCTACTGAGAAGGAATCCGGAGGTCAAAAGAGGAAGAATAATGATAGAAAGAAGCAGAAGGATGTGAAGAAACCTCGCTTCTCTAAGCCTTCAGATTTTACCCCTTTAACTGATACACCGGAGAATATCTTCTTCGCCACCAAAGATGCCGTTGAATATCCTAAACCACCTATGTTAAAGCTTGGGAAAAAAGCAATTCAAAATGGGAGGTTTTGTCGGTTTCATAATCAACCCGGCCATGATACTAATGAGTGTCGCCATTTGAAGAGTTTGATTGAAGAACTGCTGAGGCAAAACAAGCTGCAACAATATGCTAAGAGAAATAGGAGTGACCCAGCTTCGTCTACTCTGGGGCAGCAACTTCCTGCTCACCCATCTGGCTCAGGTGAGAAGACTACAGCACATGAGTCAGAAAGGCATGTTATTAATGTGATCACAGGAGGCCCACACCCAGCGGGCAGAAGCTGGGGTGAGATGGAAAGATATGCTCATGCTCTGAAATATGCTCCAGCAGAAGAGGATGTTTTTGTTTTGGAAGATGCTGCACCCTTGAAACAGCAAAGAACTTTTAATGGTGACATTGTGTTCAGGGCTGGGGACTCTATGGGTGTTGAAGCTCCCACCATGGATCCCTTGGTAATTTCTGCAGGTATCGGACCAGCTATTGTGAGACGGGTGCTTATTGATTGCGGTGCCTCTTGCAATATACTCTTCAAGAAGACATTCGATCATATGAAGATTCCGATGGCTGATGTTTAGGCTTCATCACAAAAGATTGTTGGGTTTACTGGGGAACCAAAGCAGCCAATTGGAACTATTGATTTGTTTGTGGAACTTGGAGAGGGGCAGAAAAAGGTGGTTCGAAAGTAGACTTTTGTGATTGTTGACGGATTCTCTGCCTACAATGCCTTCCTGGGCAGGCCAGCTCTAGCTGCATTCAAGGCCATTCTCGCCTCGTGGTGCCTAACTATGAAATTTTCCACGGATAATGGTGTTGGTGTTATTAAAGGGGATCAAAATGCTGGGCGGGAATGTTATCTTATAGAGCTTCGGGAGGCAAGGAAGAGAGAAATGGGAAAAGATGCGGCAGCTCCGCTCCGCATCAAAGAACCAACCTTGTAGCAATTACAGGTTGGACCCTGCACTGGCGAGCATAGTGGTGCACGAAAAGAAATGGATCCCAGAAAAGCCAGTGCAGGGGAGAATAGAGTGGTGCCGGTGGAAGTAACGGTGCCAGTACCTGTTGACCTGAAAGACCCAAACAAGGTGCTGAATGTCGGTTCGCAACTCAGTGTAGCGGTTCAAAATATGTTAATATCATTCTTGAAAGCAAATCTGGATGTATTCGCTTGGAGTCACGCCGATATGTGTGGAATATCTCCGGAAATAGCAGTACATACTTTGAACATTGATCCGAAATTCACGCCCGTGAAGCAGAAAAGAAGAACCCAGGGTCCTGAAAGGTCTGCAGCATTGAAAGAAGAAGTAGATCAACTCATGGAGAACGGCTTCATCAGAGAGTCCACTTATCCAAATTGGGTTTCAAATCCGGTGCTAGTTAAAAAAGCAAATGGAAAGTGGAGAGTATGCATCGACTTTTCAGATTTAAAAAAAGCCTGCCCCAAAGACTGCTTCCCGTTGCCCAGGATTGATCAATTGGTGGATGGAACAGCTGGGCATGAATTGTTGTCTTTTATGGATGCTTACTCCAGATATAACCAGATTATGATGCATGAGCCAGATCATGAAGACACAAGATTCATCACCGATGTTGGTCTTTACTGCTACAAAGTCATGCCCTTCGGACTGAAGAATGCACGGGCAACTTACCAAAGGCTTGTTAATGCAATGTTCAAAACACAGATTGGCAAAACTATGGAAGTTTATGTTGATAATATGTTGGTGAAGTCAAAGAAAGCAGTTGACCATATGGATCACTTAGCAGAAATGTTCGCAATCCTCCGAAAGTATGGAATGAAGCTTAATCCTTTGAAATGTTCATTTGGAGTAGAGTCCGGGAAATTCTTGGAATTCATTGTGAGTGCTAGAGGCATTGAAGCTAATCCTGCTCAAATTACTGCTCTGAGAGAAGTCAAAGCCCCTAGGACGAAGAAGGAATTGCAGAGCCTCAATGGGAAAGTCGCTGCTTTGAGTCGGTTTATTTCCAAGGCCACTGATAAATGCATTCCCTTCTTTGACGCTCTAAAGAAAGGAAAGAAAAACTTTGAATGGACTCCTGAATGCCAGAAAGCTTTCGATGAACTGATCTGTCACATGGAAGCGCCTTCAATACTTTCCAAGCCCAATAATGGTGAAGATCTTTTCTTATACTTAGCGGTTTCATCTCATGCTCTTAGTGCAGCATTAGTACGGGAAGATGCAAAAGTTTAGCGCCCGGTCTATTATATCAGCAAAAGGTTCACTGGGGCAGAAATGAATTATTCAAAGCTAGAAAAGCTCGCCTATTGTCTACTGATTGCTTCCAAAAAGTTGAGGCCATATTTTCAAGCTCAACCTATCAAAGTCCTCACTGATCAGCCTCTAAAGCAAGTCCTATTTTGCCCTGAAACTTCGGGTCGTCTTCTGAAGTGGAATATTGAACTTAGCCAATATGATATCACTTACCATCCCCGAAGAGCAATCAATGGACAAGATTTAGCAGATTTCATTGCAGAATACACAAATAAGGGTGACAGTGAGGAAAAAGTTACAGATGACATCCCAATCAGATGGAAGTTATATGTTGATGGCGCAAGAAATGACTATTGTTCCGGAGCTGGGGTTGTGCTTGAAACCCCCTAAGGGCGATCGTTGTGCTATGCATTGAGATTGGAATTTCCTTCGACAAACAATGAAGCCGAATATGAAGCTCTTATTGCCGGCTTGAAGATAGCCAAAGAACTGAACATCAAAGTGTTGCAGGTCTTCAGTGACTCCCAGCTTATTGTATGCCAAGTCAAGAAAGAGTTTCAAGCTAAAGGAGGAAATTTGCCTGCTTACTTGTCAAAGGCCTGTGAGTTTCTCGATGATTTCGATCATTATTCGATAAGCCACATATCTCGAGAAGAAAACATGAAGGCAGATTCTCTCGCAAAGTATTCAAGTTCTGGTGAAGCTCAATTACTGGGATTGGTCCCTGTGGAAGTCTTGTCAGCCCCAAGTACTGACGAGATGGATATTGATTGGATTATGGCTGTATCTCAAGAGCAGGAGTCGTGGATGACCCCGATCAAGGAATATCTACTCAACGGCTCCCTGCCAGAAAACAAAAAAGAGCGCCAGAAGCTGTTAAGAAAAGCCCCGAGATATGTAATTCAAGACGGCCACTTGTACAGACGAGGGTTCTCAATGCCATTACTCCGATGTGTAACCAAGGAAGAGGCTAAGACAATTTTAGCTGAGGTGCACGGAGGAGAATGCGAGGATCATTTAGGTGGCCAAACTCTAGCAAAGAAAGTTCTCCGATATGGGTATTTCTGGCCAGATATTAATTGAGATGCCGCTATCTACTCCCGAAAGTGTGACAAGTGCCAGAGATTTGCAAGAATCCTAAGAGCGCCTTCTACTAAGCTAACACAGATGGTCAGTCCATGGCCATTCGCCATTTGGGGGATAGATCTAATCTGGCCTTTGTCGGTCGCCAAATCTGGAATCAAATATGCTATTGTTGTTGTTGATTATTTCACTAAATGGGCTGAAGCTGAACCTTTGGCTACTATTACCTCTAAAAAGATGATAAATTTCGTGACTAAAAATATCATTTGCAGGTATGGTGTGCCGCAGAAGATAATCACAGACAATGGTACTCAATTTGAAAGCGAGGAATTCCAGGACTTTTGTAAGCGATTCAAAATCCGAAAAAGCTTCTCGGCAGTGGCTCATCCGTAGGCAAATGGGCAAGTGGAAGCAATAAACAAAATTATCAAATCAACCATTAAAAAACAGCTAGAAAAAGCAAAAGGTGGTTGGGTCGACAAGCTTCCACTCGCACTATGGGCGTACAGAACTACCCACAAAACTGCAACTGGGCACACTCCATTCTCATTGGCATACGGATCAGAAGCAATGATTCCAGTGGAAATAGAGGTCCCCTCACACAGAAGAATTCATTTCAACCAAGCTGTGAATGAAAAACTGCAACTTGAAGCACTTGACTTTCTTGATGAAAGAAGGGAAGAAGCTAAGCTCAGAGTTGCGGCCCATCAGCAAAGGATAGCCAGGCACTTCAATTCTAAAGTTCGCCAACGCAGCTTCGAAATTGAAGATCTAGTATTGAAAAGGGTCATGACAGCAACAAGAATGTTTGGGCCAAACTGGGAAGGGCCATATGTCATAGGCAAAAAGCTTCTTGATGGCCACTTTCAAACTCACAACTGTTGAAGGAGTTCCAATTCCAAGAGCCTGGAATAGCAATCACTTGCGTCCATATTTTACTTAAAAGCCATGCTTAAATTTGTAAAATGATTATGGATGTATCATTCTTGTATTGTAAGCCATTGTAAAATCAGTGCAAGTTGATAATAAGAACTATAAAGTGGATGTAGGCCTAATTCTTGGCCGAACCACTATAAATCTTGTGTTCTCTACTATTATAAAATGCTTGTTTCATTTCGATGTGTAAAAACATTAAATGTATTACTAAAGTGTCGATTTAATATTGCAAGCCATTAAAAACAAAACTTACCCATCGGAAGGCCAAGCGACCCCTATATCACTCAGTAAACAAATGTCAAGCCACAAAAATTTCAGATTCAAATCCTGCATAAGAAGTGCTTCACGCAAACAGTTGGTGATTCCACCGAAGGGGCACCTCCCTAACGTGGAGGCTCTAGGCCCTTGCTAACCTGATTGTGATCGTCTGTACAAACGGATATTCGGTCGGATAGCTTGCGTCTGCCCCGTGGAATCACTTAACAGTGAAGTACACTTCTTTGCAAAAGAAAGGAACATGCGCTTGGAAGTGATAACAGGGAGCTGCTGATGAGCAAATGACGAAAAGACATGGGCGAGCAGACACAAAAGCAGCCGAAAAGAAGTTTTGCCTCTCAACAAAAAGGTTGGTGGAACCACCAAAGGGGCATCTTCCTAAAACGAAGGCACCAGGCCCTTGCTAAACTGATTGCGATCGTTTGTGCAAATGAACATCCGGTTGGATAGCTTGCGTCTGCCCCGTGGATCCACTTGACCGTGAGACGCAACCTTCCTGGCAAACCAATCAACAAAAGCCCTCTTCGGAGGCACAAGACCTCTTCAGAGGCACAACTCTTCGGAGGATAAAGACCTCTTCGGAGGCACGAGCCCTCTTCAGAGGCACGCCAAAAAATGAAAGTGCTCTTCTCAACAAAAAGGTTGGTGGAACCACCGGAGGGGCACCTTCCCAAGTGGAAGGCACAGGGCCCTTGTTAACTAGTTACGATCGTTTGTACGAACGAACATCCAATTAAGTAACTTGCGTTCGCCCCGTGGATCCATTTAACTGTGAGAAAGTAACTTCCAGGCAATCAAATAAAGACCTCTTCGGAGGCACAAGACCTCTCCGGAGGCACAAGACCTCTTCGGAGGCATAAGACCTCTCCCGAGGCACCACAAGCCCTCTTTAGAGGCACAAGCCTTCACCAAAGGTACACGCTACCCTCTTCGGAGGTAGAAGACCTCTCCCAAGGCACCACAAGACCTCTTCGGAGGCATAAGACCTCTTCGGAGGCACAAGCCCTCTTCGGAGGCACAACTCTTCGGAGGAGCCCTCTCCGGAGGCAAAAGACCTCTAACGAGGCACAAGCCCTCTTCGGAGGCACAACTCTTTGGAGGAGCCCTCTCCCGAGGCACAATAAAAAAGCCCTCTCCTGAGGCACAACAAAAAAGCCCTCTCCTGAGGCACAACAAAAAACCCTCTTCAGAGGCACAAGTCCTCTTTAGAGGCACATTTCTACCCTTAACGGTGAAGTGCTAAACAAAGCCCTCTAAAGAAGCACGTCCAAAAAATAAAAGTTTTCTTCAGAAGCCCGCTTCACTACAAAGAGTAATCCACTTCTCAGAAAATAAAAGTGGCCATCTCCGAAAGTTGAAGTGTGTTAACTTTTCTAAAAAGAAAAGAAAAAGAAGAAAGCTTCTCCAATACAAAGCATACTCTACTAGAGAAGAATAATAATTCCTCAAAGTGAAAAATTATTCTCCAGAGTAAGAGTACAAGTCTCCTCAAAATGGAGAGAATTGCAATAAGCCGTGGTATGGGGGCAATACAATATAATGAAAAACAACGCTCAAGCAACATACCATGAACTCATTGCAATATCATACAAAGAAAATAAAGAAACTTGTGCAAAAAACAAGGAATAAATGCATTCACAAGTACAGACAAAAATTGTACAAGTAAAAATAGTCATTTTATTCCATACTATAAAATTATTTACACATATGCAGGTTTCAAAAAGCGGGGGCCGGTATCCGCACAATCCCCGGTCGATACAAGTCTTTAGACAAAAAGTCCAAATAGCAAAACAAGAAAGACAGAACCAAACTCCTTTCTTCTTCTTCCCGCCACCTTTAGAGCCCTCTCCTGGCTTAATGGCTAACTTCGCAAGCCGGCTTGGACGAGTCGCGGAAGAAGGAGAAAGAGGTGCAATTGGGTGTTCTTCCACTTTCTCATCACTAGCGGAAGCGTCCTTCTTCTTCTTTGAAGTTACACGTTTTCCCCTCTTCTTCGAAGAAGATTCACTGCCTAGGGAGATAAGATCACTCAACTTTGTGTCATCGGCAGTGAACTTCTCCGGGGTCCTCTCACCCTCCTCGAGTTCTTCAACCTTCTGCTCTTGTGATGCTGCCAGGTCATCTAAACCTTGAAGAGCTTCTATTTGTTCTTCTTGTGATCCCAGCTGAGAAGCAGAAGGAGGAGTAACTTGAAGAGGCGAAGGAGCAGCAGCTGGGGGAGGCGGAGCTGGTTCAGCACTTGTTATTTTCGCTACAGAAGAAGAAAAGTTAATAACATCAGTATTTCCCGCAAAGAGAGGAGATGGTGGCACATCAGGGCTTAAGTAATAGGCAAAAAGTTCATCAAGCTCAGGTGAAGCAAATGAGCAGTTTACTTGAGCCAGATCGGAATTGAAGTTACCTGGAGAGCTTGGTTTGATCACTTCGATTTCATAATCCTGGGCTTCAGTACTTTCTTGGGCCTCTTCTTCAGTGTGAGCAGTTTTAGTTTCAATTTCGGCTTTAGCAAGAGGCAAAGAATGGGAACTTGAGCCAATAATGTCAACGTCGACCGAAGATGAAGGACGGGTTGGGTCGGTCAAAGGTGCCTTCCCTGGATGCTCTCCTTCTGTTACTTCAGCTCGTTGATTTGCAAGTTGTTCTTTCCCTCTCGCGAGGGCGGCACGACCCTTATCGTCCAAGTAGTTAGCCTCAAAATCTTCTTCGGTGTAGCCGGCATCCTTGAGCACTTCAACCGCTGCTTCACACACTTCAGCCAATGTGATCTCATATTTTGGGCCCAAGAAAGAGAGATTGCCTTTTCCTAAGACGCTAAGAACGTAAAACTCAAAAAGAGTGGAGCTGATGTTGGCCTTGGTTGTTTCATGCGATTCTTCAGCAGTCGCTTTTCCTCCTGAACAATACACACAATCCCATCAAAATGGCATAGCCATTGGGGTGCAACTGGAAGGGAGAGATAGTTAATCGAAGAAGAAGCTGTCGAAGAAAATCATTAAAGGGAGGAATAGCTCCACTCAAGCACATCTGACGATTAACTGCGACAAAACCAAGAGGTGGCCTGTCAGCAGTATCGTTTACCCCAGGAAGCAAAGCGTCCGTTTCGGCAATACCAAACTGAATACATAATTGACTGAACGCCCGTTGATTCAGAGTGGTTGAAATTCTTTCTGGAGGACTATCCAAGAGATTAGCTACGGGGAAGACTTCTTCAGCTTGTCCAACTGTCTCTTCTTGTTGAGAAGTCATTCTACACAAGGAACTGGACATTCAAATATGAAGGTGCACGTTTCCTAAAAGTGTGAAGTGTTGTGCAAAACTAATAAAATGACAAGCAGATATAACTGGAATCAAACTAGTTGACGCTTATCGATTGTAAAGTTTCAGGGCTTGTTATTTTAAAGTCTAAGTACAGTGTTGATGCAAATAGATCAGCTTTAGTTGATTATTTTAGCTTTGCTTCAACACTTCACTTGAACTTGTTGACTCACAGCATTTCATTCACATAGTTCACTTAAGTTGATTATTCTTTATTGACTAATCTGTCATTTGATATGGGCAGTCAATGGCAGTATATTCGCCCTAGTTTTCTGCAAATATTGTATTTAACAGGTTGATTAGCTCAAAAGTTAATATAATCTATGAAAAAAAAGTGCAACAAGTTCAAGCAGTTTATCCTGGCAGTTCAAGTTGAAAATTCAGTTAAGTGCTGTCAAATTTTACAAGTGATCAAGTTCAAACGACTTAGCATAGATCGAAGCTTCCTTAAGTCACTTTGTGCGAGTCATGGGGCTCATCATTCATGCTCTTACGAGTTAAATTTATGCTGCGGGTTAAGGCATAAGGTTTTAAGTCAAGACAAGGCATATTTGCTTAAGTGTTAGCTCGGTCGAATACACCAGCGACCTAAAGGTTAAGATGCAAGAAGTTGAGTCGCCCAGATTGCAGTGCGACCCAAGGATAGGTCATTAAGAGGGTTATCTTGTCCGAAGAAGTATGTTATGCAAGTTAAGCCACAAGTTCGAAAGTCATTCAGCTTCCTTTAAGTCCCAAGGCTCTTAGGTCGTTCGATTCATTAGGGCGTTCGATTCATCAGGTCGTTCGATTCATTAGGTCGCTAAACTCATTAGATCACTCTAAAAGTAGCTCGGAAACGCCAAACTCTCTCCCACCAAAAAACCCTAAGGCCTGCTCTCCACTCACACGTTGCCACGAGTCCACCGCCCTTGCATCACCAGAAGCACCACGGCTTAACCTAAAATCCACTAACCCATTAACCGAATATCCCTTCGTCTCCTCCAAGCACCTAAAGCCTCATCGTCTCCTCCAAATTTCCAGAAACAATCGATAATCTCCACAAATTCAAAATACTCGCCAAACAACTCTGTGAAATCCTAGGCCGATTCAATTTTAAAGCGATTACCAACGATTCAATGGTAATCGAAGGATGAATCAGGAGGTAATCTTATAGCAGGGTAACGAAAACTGTGTGAAAATGGCTATGGAGAAATCGATGGTAAACACAATGGATAAATCATCGGTTTACCTAAGTTTGTTGTTGGGAATGATGATCAAAAGCAACGAGGAAGGGAATTTCGCTTTGGAGTTCTTGAGCTCAAATTCGGCAATGGCGGCAAAGTATAGGCAATAAAGTGAAGACAACGAAGCAGTTTAACGGCTTATATAGGAGAAAGAGGAGAAGACGAATAGGCGCGCGAGTTAACGAGCTACTTGAGTCGCTCATGACCTAGCAGAGTTAGATCGAAGCACACGACCTATAACATAGGTGTATACTTCGAGGGGCAAATGTTAACCCCTTTCTGAACGACGACTCAATTACTCAAGGAATGCAAGCGACCTAATGAGTTAAAAAGCAAGCGACCTAACGAGTTAAAAGGCAAGCGATCCAGCGATCTAAGCAAGCAGCGAGTTAACATGAATGCGACTTAACGACCTAAGCTATTCAACAAAGTTAACGACATAGCAATCCAGACAGGCCAACGGCATAGCACAACAATGGAGTAGATACTGCAGCACCTAAGCGACCTAGCAGATAAACGACTTAAGCGACCTAGCAGATAAATGACCTAAGCGACCTAGCAAGCTAACGACCTGGCGAGCTACAAGCCTCATATCCTTATGTCGCTTGGTTATAAGTCGAACCAGCACTAGATCACTGCTACTCCTCAGCCCAGCCTAGGTCGCTCCACTTGATGCCTCGACATGTTTAAGTCGCCTACCATTCTCCCATAGGTTGCTACGACCTACCAGCCCGCTCAGTTGACCAAGTGCAACCTTGATAAGCCATAACCCGTGCTCCCTAGGTCACTCACGACCTACGACCTAACGTTAGGTCGCCCACGACCTACGACCTAAGCCCAGACTTTTCCTATAAATACCCCGCCTCTTCCAACTGAAAAGGGACTTTTCCGAATCATTTCTGGAAGGCCGATACTCTGCTGTTTTCTCAACTCATCCAACACTTCAATTATTCCAAACACCAAAGACGCTTCAACGAACTTTTGGAAGAGATCTAACACATTTAACATGGATTTGAAAAGCTCTCCTCCATCCAAGTTCTAGCTACTCGTCTTAAGTGTGTTGTAATCAAAGTTCATTGTAAAGAGTTGTAATCGAATCAGCAATAAAGAAGCTTAAAGTGGACGTAGGCTTGACTTTAAGCCGAACCACTATAAAAACCGTTGTCTTTTTACTGCTTTTATATCATTTTCTGCATATCTCTAGTTCCCGTACCAAAAGGTGGTGCTTTCACTTTATATCTACTTACACCGGGGTGTTAGCGTTCAATTTTGACTTTAACAACGTTCTAAATTTTGTGAAATTGGTGGTGTTGCTGCTATGAATTTCTTGAAGGATACGCCTTTTGATAAGTAGGCAGATTTGTTTTTTTTGGGTAAACGATATGGTGAATATAGTTCAAATGTCGTCAAATCTTTTAATAGCCAAATTTTGGATGAACGAGCCTTACCTATTACGGTATGCTTAGATGGAATTCGAGTTAAAGTTGTGGAACAAATGGCAAAAAGAAGAGAGGAGGGTCGATTGTGGAACACTACTCTTTGTCCTTCTATCGAGGCTCGTATAAGTGAATTGATTGAAGAAGATTTCGAATGGGACATATACAAGTCTTCAGAGTTTGTTTTTGACGTGAAATCACTAAACTCTCATCGTATTGATCTTAAAGAGTGGAGTTGTAGTTGCAATCAATGGAAAGTTATAGGATTTCCTTGTGCTCACTCTATTAAGTGCATAAACAAGTCAAAGTTTTCCGTTTATGATTTTGTTGGGTACTATTTCACCGATGATGTTTATCTTTCTTCCTATGCTAATTCTATTAATTATATTCCTAATTTTGATAAGCCAATTGTTGATGCAAGTATTGAAGATGATATTAAGTCACCAAAGGAGAAATGAGGTGCTGGTAGACTTCTATAAAACAGAAAGGATGGTTTGCATATTTTCAAAATAAGAAAACTAGATGTGGTGTATGCAAGCAATATGTACATAACAAGCGTAATTGTCAAGCTTCTAAGAAGATATAATTTGATTGTCAAACTTTCAAGAAGATATACTTGGTCTTATGTCTTTTTTGGCAATTTTATGTAATTGAAAATTGCTATATAAGTGTATTAGTTTATTATATACTAAATGTGACATTGATTTATTTTTTGTAGCTGAACTTTGTTATATGGCATCATTTTTAGTTGATTGTTGTATGTTTTGGAATATATAGGTTGCATGGGAAGTGGTGTGTTATAATGTTTATATGTTGTTCAATATATTTATTTTTATTTGTTGTTTGGTATCAGTTTTTGGTTCTATTAATGTCAGTTTTAGGTATGTGAAAAATGGGGTATCAATTTTTGTATGGTATTAGTATCAGTTTCAGGTATTCCAAATTACGGTATCGGTTTTTATGTGTTTTTAATATCAATTTCGGATATAAACAATTATGGTATCATTTTTTGCATGATATATATATCAATTGTACATGATGAAGTGATTGGAATTATTTGTTTGCTGAGTTATGAAGTGCAAAACTATGAGAAGAATTATGAACTTAAATGTTAATATATAATGTACACTATGTTATGGTGAACAGTTGGAAACTCGATATATGATGTAGAAGTGTAAAGTGTAGTTTAACACATTGTTGTTGTCAAATTATTTTAAATAGAAACTGGGTATCAGTTTTGCATATATGTAGGTATCAATTTTGCTATAAATCATAGTGAAAATAGTTTATAAAATTAACAAGCCTGAATTTCAATCAAACAGCTACTTGGTATGAGTTTGCATTATTTTGGTATCTCTTTTGTCATGCATGATAGTAAACTAACTAATTAAATTTATAACGCATCATATTGTTTCAAACATCTACTGGGTGTCGGTTTTGCATATACCTAGGTACCAGTTCTGATATAAGTTATAGTGAAAATGGTTTATAAAATGAACAAGCATAAATTTCAATCAAATAGCTACTAGGTATGAATTTGCACTATTTTGTTATATCTTTTGTCATGCATGACAGTAAACTAGATAATTAAATTTATAAAGCATAATATTATATCAAACAGCTACTGGATATCATTTTGTTGTTAAATATAGGTATCAGTTTTATTGTATATAATATTTAAAATAATTTATAAAATTATCAAGCTTGAATTTTGATCATACAGGTACTAAGTATGAGTTTTGCATTTTTTTTATATTACTTTTGTTATACATTACAATGAAGTAAAATTAATTTATAGAGGATCATATTATATGGAATAACTACCGGGTATCATTTTGCATAAATATAGATATCAGTTTTGTTGTAAATAACATTTAAAATAAATAATTTATAAACTAATCAAGCATGAATTCCAATCACATAGATAGGTGAAAAAAATAGTATCATTTCATGCACACTGTTGGTATCAATTTCATTTGTAAATTGAAATATATTCATAGTCATAAAAGAACATCAAGTGTGAGAGAAGTTAAACAAAGCTAATTTTACAACATCAAAAATAAGTACATGGTCTTTACAACAAATTGACATAATAAAAGAAGTGTTTATATGAACATTAAACAAAAAGCTAATTTCTATTACTTTTAACACAATATCTCAAATGTATATTAGGGCAACTGAATATAATAGCAGGTTTTGCAAACAAATTCTCTTCTTCTATTTTTTTCTTTCTTTTAGGCTTGACATATGCTTGGCCAAATTCCAGCAGTGCTCATCGTCCGTCAGTATTGCATGCATAGTTTTTGCCCTTGTTGAAAATATTTGTTTACCTTCTAATTTAATTGATATTCTGCTTCTGTTCGGTGAGATGATGAATATCATTAGGTATATACCATAGTCAAGCCTGTTTGAAGCAAAATATATTATCAGTATCAGTTTGCATCACTTGTAGTGTTAGGTTTGTAACTAATATAAAACACTGTATTTTAAAGATAATAGTGCAACTAGATAGTATGCTTTGAATTAAAGTATTTAATAGTTTCACTACCATACTTAGCATCAGTTTTAGTGCATGTAGATATCATTTTAAGATTTTTGGTAGTTGTTTTTTTTAGTTTTGATTATATATACATTTAGTATCAATTTTGTTTCTATAGGTATCGGTTTTGTTTATGTTGGTATCAGTTTAGATCTGAGGTAAATGTTTATTGGACTGAAAGATAATATCTTCTGTATGAATCAAATTCAATTCAATATAAAAGGGATATAAATATGTATAGTAGTTTATATAAAAGATTAAATGCAAAATAACAACAATTTTAAGTATCAAGTAACTATCAATTCAGTATCACTACTAGTTCTAGTATCAATTTTGTTCTCATTAGGTATCATTTTTAACAAAAAAACATACATTTCTTCTCCTTTCTGTGCATAATTGATTTGATGCATTTCGTCTAGCTTCACATCTACATCTGGTATATTATTCTTTTCCAGAGTTCTTGTAGCATTTTTTTCAATTTGTTTTCTCTATTAAAGACAAAATGAGACAAAGTTAGATTATGTTCACTTTATTTCAATTATATTTAGGCAATTTTTTAAAAAAAAATAATCATACTGATTTCGTAGCTTCTTTCAAAGTAGAGTTGTTTTTTCATTTGATTTTCTAGGACGTCTAGAATCTACATGACACCATTGCATCGTTGGGTAAGTCAAAGTTACTAACGTCCAATGGTTTTCACAATGCAAAGGGAAATAAACATCTGTTGCGTATTTGTCTTGTACAATTGTTTCAAGCATAGGCAGGACCAAACGTTTTTTAACACCATTTATATCATAGACGAACTATTTCCGTTGAATATAAAAATATGTTACAATTTAATGTATGAAGCAATTATTATGTATTTGCATATTAAAGTTCTATTTATCATCGTTGTGGTCGTGAATGCATGTTTATGCTCTGCCTGCGCGCATTTAAAAATATACTGGTCAATTTTTATAAAAACAAAAAATCATAAGTTTTTATTATTGGTGAAGCAATATTATATAATAAATAGTATTAGTAGTGTTACTAGCGGTTGTTTATATTGAAAAGTATAAAAATAACAAAGCAACTACTGAAACCAAACAGCTTGTGGGTATCAGTTTTTGCATTGATTTGGTATCGTTTTTGTTATACATGATACTCAAAATATTTTACTAAAATTAAAAATCGTCATATTTTATGATCCAGAAACTAGGCATCATTTTTGCTCTTATTTTTCTATCACTTTTGATATAAATTACAAAAAAAATGATTTGATTGATATCATTAATGTTAATGTGTACTTATTTTAACTGATATCAGTATATTAAATAAATAAAAATTTATGTATATGCCCATCCAAGTTATTTCCTTCAAGAATATGTCATGGTGCTTTTTTTTGTTATTACACATCCTCCTTTGATTGTGGCATGGTCCTCCCATGCTACTTCACTGTTTTAACAAAAAAGATTTGAATCAACTAATTAAAGTTATTATAGTATGTAACATTAGTATAAATATTTGTAAAATTACTTTTGTATTAATGTCAGAGAAAAGAAAGTTGCGATCAAATTTTTTTTGTTCTATGTTCAGATATACCAAGCATTTGTAGTGTTTGTCGTAGCTCTGAAAGCATTGGTTCTATTATGCAAGTGGCTTTGGAAAGTCCTCTTCTACACTTTTTTTTCATCATCTTTGTTTTTTTTGGGTTTTGGCTTATTAGATGTTTTTTTCTATTTCTGACCATAGTCAAAGTTATCGCTTTGTTTTCTTTTTCTTATTCTTTCTTTTACTCTTTGCACATAAGAAGTTTTTTTTCTTGATTTGCTTTTATGGCCAACTGATTTTGTTACTGTTGTTTTCCCTTTTCGACCACCAAGATTTTTGGTTTCTTTTCATCATCTTGTTCATTTTTTTTCCATTTTAAACACTTATGTGTCATAGGGTTTGAAAGATGGAGGAGTGAAATCAAATATTAAAACATGGTAGGGTATAATTTGGCTTTTGATGGTGGTATCTTCTTCCATATTTTGAGCTTCTTCTGTTTCTTTTTCAACCACTTTTTTTAATTTGTTAGGAGGATTGTTTCATTTGCTTTGTTTACCATGTCAGCACTTTCTTTTGTGGTCTCTAATGGTGTATCTTGATTTGGTTGGAGCGCTTTTTCTTCTACTTGGTTTTTAGTTTCCATCTACATTTGTTCGTGCAATTCAGTTGGTATTTCAGTTGCATTTTCTACATCGTGCTCTACAATTCTTTCTTCATTTTGTGCTTTGTTTTGCACTTTTTCTTGCACTTTATTTTCAGTCTCTGACTATACCTTTTTATGCACTTTAGTTGCTATTTCAGTTGCCTTTTCTATATCATGCTATGCAATTCTTTCTTTATTTTGTGCTTTATTTTCTTCATTTTGCACTTTTTCTAACAATTCATTTTTTGTTTCTGTTTACACCTTTTCATGCACTTTAATTGCTATTTCAGTTGATCTTTCTATATGATGCTCTACAATTCTTTCTTCATTTTTTACTTCATTTCTTCATTTTGCACCTTTTCTACTTGACAATACATTTTTCTCTTTATACTTTTCTTTATTCTTTTCAGTTGAAGATATGTTTTCTTCATTTTGGGTTTTCGTCTCTAAACATATATCTTCGTTCATTTCAGTTGTTGTGGTCTTTATCTAATTGGAGTCGGCATTTGTCTCTTCAATCTTTTCTTCACTCTCTTCATTCATCTACTATGTGCAGATTTTGTACTTCAGTGTCTGAATTTCTCTCTTCATTCTCCTGCAATCTTGACATTATTTTTTCCAATTCTTGTTTCAATTTCTATATTTATTTCTCGGCTTCTATCCACATTTTCTTTTCTTTTTCCAATTCCTTCTTTCTTTTTTGGATTCATCTTCCAAATCTTTTATGTGAATTTGGAAGACTCCAATGCTTACATTTCTTCAAATGATCCAATACTTTGTTCAGCTTTCTTCATTTTTTCTTTTTCTCCCTTGCTTTTCTTTTCCTTTGTTGCTTAATTAATTTTTTTTGAAATGGTACTTAAATACAACATGTCACTGGGACAACATAACATAACTCACATGTTAATATATGTTCGAATCACGCTACGTAAGTTTCAAACTTGTGACCTCTCGCACCAAAGTCGAATCTCTTAACCACTGGGACAATGTTGCTTAACTATCATTTTGTAGATATTGTTTGAATAAATATTTCTTCATGTCGAATAATAGTACTTATTTCTTTCACCTGTATAATTGGTAGGGAAATTTTGTTTTAGTTTTAAGCTATGATATTATGTTATAACTTATAATGATAATTGACTTTTTAATAAAAGAAAAGATAATAGTTATGAAGCTGATACTATGCAAAGTTACAAACTGATATGGTACAGTGTTAAAAATGATATCAAGTTTTATTGTGTATTATAACTACTACTATGATGAAGCAAAACAGATACTATTGAGAGGAAAAACTGATATGATGCAGAGAAAAATTTGATACCAAGTATTGGAACTGATATTACATAGAAGCTAAACTAAAACTATGCAGAGACATTGATTATATTATGTTTTGAAACTGATACTATACAGAGACAAAATGATACCAAGTATTGAAACTGACATTATGCATGAGGTAAAAACTGATACTATGTATGGTCAGAAATGATAATAAAAAAGTTATAGTGTTAAAATTGATTCTAAGTAAAAGTTAAAATAGAGACGGTCAGAACTATTATTAACACTCAAGAGTGCAGACAATTAATTCAGAGTAGCATGAACACACATAAGAGAAATAGATATCTAGAAATTATCTTATCCAATTTTGGCATAGAGACGAGCCCAAAAGTGGAACATCAACCGCCGTGAATTCGAGTCTGGCCCTTGGATCTGGAGTTGTCAGTAATAGACCCTCCCTCTTCTGCTCGATGCCTGTTCTCGTCCTCCATTATTGTTCGTTTGAGTAAAGCTTGTATCTTGATCTTTAGAAAGAGTAAAGTAAAGAAGCTGTCTCTCCAGCACGTTCCTGCTACTGGTTTTGGCTCCATCGTGTTGTTTATTGTTTTGTGGCACGTGTCTTGTCTTTTACTTGTTAGCTTTTTTGTTTGCTGTTTTTTACTTTGATTATAGCCCCAAGTTGTTTCGTACGGATGATTTTGAATGTGTTGTTTCGATAGTTTACTCCTCCATCTGTTTGACAACTTAGTTTCCAGCTATAATTTTACTGTATTTTTAATATATGGACATGATATGTACTATTTTTCCATGCAAGGCATCCATTTAGGTTAGGAGGGTTGTATGGTTTTAACGAGGCATATTATGGAAGTATATGCGTACTATTTTGTTGATAAAGTACCTTCTTTCCATAAAAAAAAGTTAAAATGATATTGATTAATATAGGTAAGATGGAATTTCAACTTACCTCTCCATCTTTTACATCGTCTAAAAATTATTTGACTAATATGTCTTTAAGTTTTTGCAAATCTCATCTTGCAAATCTCGATAAATCTTGAGTATGTTACCGTCTTTTGAATGAACTTCATCTTCTCACATATCCAGTACTATAAGCATTTAAAGAACTGATTAAATATGATTATTAAAAATAATATTTATTTCAAATAATAATATTTGAATAACATATCTTACCAACGGAAGCATGGAGCATCCTGACATGTTTCTTGGTTTGTGGATAAATTTTTTGACAAATTTACTAAAAAAAATTATCTACCATTTACGGCCAAGAAACTATCTACATTATTTCAAAATCAACCATGAATGGTAGAATACCTCATCTCAATTTTTGTTGGTTGTTGGTGAAGAAAAATGTAAACAGTATTTCCATTACTATCAACAATGGTAGGTTTTCTTCATTTTGCTTTTACTTTTGCTATCTCTTGATTTATTCTCTTTTCAACCACATTTCTTATAATGAAAGTACAATAGCCAAAATTTCTTCTTCCAAATTCTTTGCACTCAATTGGAATGGTTTTGGTCTTCGTTTTTTGTTCGTTCTATGTTTATTCCTTTCAACGGTAGACCAAAACGCAAGCTAATGGCTATGGCACACTACAAGAAATTTTATTTTTGGTGGTGTACAAAAAACGCTACCAAAATTTATGGTAGCATTTTGATTAACACCGTGCTAAAGCCTGCAACTGAAAATCCATGATTTTTAGTGGTATTTATTTCAATGCCTCTATAAATCCTTTTATTGCAGCGTTTCTCAAACGCCCCATACATATTTTTGTAGTGTTTTAAAACCGCCACCAAAGGTTTTTTGGCACTACCAACGGAGTTTCCAACTTTACTCCTACTTTACGGTTGCGTTTACTCAACACCATTATATGTATTTCTGTAGCGTTTTTTGAAATGCTACTAAAAGTTGTTGATCATTTTGCACCATTTTTTCATGCTATTATTTCATGTTAATGGTCTATTTTGTTTCTACTATATCAGACAACAATCACTCACATAATCATCATATTCAAACAATTAAAAAAAACATATTAATCATATAATCGAATAAGAGATGCATAACCATTCTAATACAATAGTTTTCTGATAAAATGACCAAACTCACATACAATAACCATTCGTATACAAATTTACACGCCTAGTACTAATAAAATGTTTTACCAAACTGGTGCTAACAAAATTCTTAATTAACCATAATTCTTTGTTGCATGCACAAGCGAAAGCTAGATCCATAAAATTCCAACCTTGCTCTCTTCGGAAATCCAATTCCTACACAATTGAAAGCACAACATATAGTCAAACAATTATGTTAATTCGTAGGACTCCAAATCTAATATCAAACATCTACAACATTGTACGAGTATATCATATTATAAATAATGTCATATAAATAATCAAAGTTATAAATGAAATGAAATAAATAAAGTCCAATCTTACAGTTATATATAAAATGTTGTTAAATTAGTTATATTATTATTATTTATAAAATTTAGTTAACTTAAACTTAGTTAATTTTATAAAACTTGTTTAATTTTAACAAAGCCTGGTTGATTTTTATTAACTTGGTTAACTTAATTTATTATTATTACTATTACTATTATTATTATTCAAACTCGGTTATTATTATTATTACAAACTTGGTTAAATTTTATAAACTAAGTAATTTATCATCATCATCGTTATTTATAAATCTTTGTTAAATTAGTTATATTATTATTATTTATAAATTTTAGCTAACTTAAACTTAGTTAATTTTAACAAAACTTAGTTAATTTTTATTAACTTGTTTAACTTAGTTAATTTATTATTATTACTACTAAAACTCGATTAATTTAATTATATTATTATTATTATAAACTTAGTTAATTTTTATAAACATAGTTAATTCGTCGTAGTCATCTATTTAAAAACTTTGTTAAATTAGCTATATTATTATTTATAAAATTTAGTTAGCTTAAACTTAACTAATTTTATAAAACTTGTTTAATTTTAACAAAACTTAGTTAATTTTCATTAACTTGGTTAACTTAGTTAATTTATTATTATTATTATTATTAAAAAAAGGTTTATTTAATTGTATTATTATTAGTAGTAGTATTATTATTATTAATATAAACTAGGTTAATTTTATAAACTTAGTTAATTCATCATCGTGTTCATAATTATTATTTATAAAACTTTGTTAAATTAGTTATAGTATTATTATTTATAAAATTTAGTTAACATAAACTTAGTTATATTATTATTATAAACTTAGTTAATTTTTATAAACTTAGTTGATTCATCATCATCATCATCATCATTTATAAAACTATGTTCGATTAGTTATATTATTGTTATTTATAAATTTTAGTTAACTTAAACTTAGTTAATTTTATGAAAGTTATTTAATTTTCACAAAAATTAGTTAATTTTATTAGCTTGGTTAATTTATTATTATTATTAATTTATTACTATTTATCACTTACACACCAATAGGTTTAATGAGCCAAATTTGATGTAAAAAAGAATAGCTAGTAAGGAATAAATGAAAGCAGTTGTCAAAATCTGATGGTTATCAAGACTACACGAGCATCAACTACTAACAATTTCCCCGGACAGTGTAACACCTACATGAGCCAAACAATTTCTTGACCATTTAACTCTGAGTGGTTTCAACAACCATGGGTTGCTTTGCTGAAGCAACTTAGAGTTGAGTTGCTTTGCTGTTAAGCAGCTTGGTTTGATGTTACATTTCCTGTCCTTTATTTTCATGTAAGAAGTCTACAACGATATTCCGACCAAGGATAATATGTTAATAAATACAGCTAGAGTAACATTGTAGGGCTGAACAAGAACTATAGAAAAAGGTCTTAAAGCTAGAATTCTGTCTACAAGAAACGCGATCTCAAATGCGGAAGTTTCACAGAGTAATCATCTTCATCTTTATAGAAAAGTAAAAATTATTCATCAATAGTTAGGAAATTTAATTAAGCTTTATTATTAATATTTACCTTTTCATACATGTGACTAAATAAATACTACACCATCAATTTTGCTCCCCTAACCTAAAATATGACAAATCAATCTAAGTATTTTCATTCTTAATTCAGCTTCTTTTTAAAATAACAATTTCATTAACTCTATTTAAGTGGTAAAAATAACAATATTAATGTCTAATAAATATTTTCCCAGCTCTTTACCGAATAAAATGAGGAATGGGTAAGTGGAAACTGGTGTACATAAACTATCAAATTTATAGGCATTTGTTAGCTCTATCTATCTAATTGTTGTAATATAAATTTGATTCTCAATCGCAAAAGGATGTTAAAAAAGCTATCAATCTAAATCAATAAAAATTTCATAATTATACAAAGATCATAACTTTCCATTGCACGACTTAAGAATAAAAATCAATAATAAAGAAGTTGATGGAGACTGCCTCAAGATGGTCAATTGAAAACTATTACTGCACTACTACCCGCAGCCTTGCCTGCCCCCATCAAAGTTAGATTAAAGCATGGAATTTGAGTATGCTAGTGTAATTAAAAGAGAAAATGTGCTTCTAATTGATAATTCACCTTAGAGCAATATTGGGTTAAAAGTGTTGTGATCCAATGTAATGCTTCAATCCTGGTTGCTTCCCATTCACTAGTTAACTGTCTACAGAATAATATCACAAGGACTTATTACTTGACTAAAATATGCCAAAAACAACATTAACTAGTAGATTAATATCGTATATGGTTACATTGCCTTACGGTATAATATCGTATATAGTTACACTGCCTTTACAATTGGGTTTGATTAGATTAAGCTGGCTTCCAGTCTTTTTAGAATAAGTCCGACCTGATAAATGAGGAGGAGTATGATCAAAAACTGCAACTGTGAAACTGATAAATAATAACAATGAAGTATCATACCTGTCGGTCTAAATGCTAAAACAACATTGTAATTTTGTTTCAGAATCTTCATATAATCTTATAAGTTCTATATAAACCAATGCTGGCCAGTAAGGCATCATATCTTTATTAAGTCCATTAAATAGAAAGGAGAAATGATAAAATGGACATGATATCGCAAGAACGAAATAGGCAGAACATGCAATGATGAGTCCTCCCCATTTGAACAAAAATTTCAGCGTAATTCAGGCCAGCCATATAATTGTAAAATGTGTCTCCATGAAGCATTTGTGTATATTGGGAGTTGCAAATGATGAAGTTTGTAAGATTAATAATTACACAGACACAGGTAAGCTAAACCAAGCGAAAATAGAAGAAGTTGTACACACCCATTTAGAACTCACTATTCATACAAACATTGGTTAAAAAGCATAGCATAAATGATTGAATGCTTTTTAACACCTGCTAACATAATGCTTTTGAGCACGCATCTGCTAGGCAGTGAAACAATACAGTTGCATAAACTTGTGCAGTGTAAGTAACATAAACAAATGGATGTTACACCAGTCAAAATGCAAAATAAAAATTAATGGCCACAATGCTAATTCACGACAACAACAGAGGGTGAATAAGGTAGACAAAAGGGCTACCATCCAAACAAACACATTTAACTAACATCGATCATCCTTGGTTGCTTACAATGAAAGTGGCGAAAATGTCTACCAAATACGCTAATTTGAATTACATAAATTTATTTAGTCTTTTTTTTCAAAGGTAAGTTTAACAGTGAAATCGTCAACAACTTTCAGCCACCCAAATAAATGTCAGTCTCTCAAAATATGTTAAGAACAATTTAAGCATATGGCAAGAAAAAAATGAATATGTGGTTCATATATTTCATTATTTGAGTGGTAAAACCGCCATCAAAATGCAATAGTTATAAAACTTAGTGAAACTTTGCTATCCTTATATTTGAGTATTTGAGCTATCAATCAATGTAAATAACGATAAAGGAGGAGTGGTTTACAAATAAACACACTTATATTTGAGTAAAACATAAGAATATAACTAACCTGTTTCACATTTTCTAATTTTTTGCAAGCTCCATCATTTTTAACTCATCATATAAAATAATAGCAAATTCATCAACTTGCACAACCAAACCACAAAACTCCATCTCTTAAAAACTCAGTAACCTCCAAATTTATTCAAAATATACCGAAAAGGAAAGTATACTAATATAGAATAAATAATAAGGCAAATACATTATTTTCATAACAGATTATGAATACCTGCTACAATTGATGCACATCTCTCGGATTTAGTTCAGAGACTGAAGCATCATAACAAATAAGCATTTGAGAATACGTTAATCTTTTCCAACATAGCATTGCATTTGTTCCTCTCAGCTTCTTTTGATAGACTTGACATAAAATTGTTTTAAATTTGGAAGAGGTGGTTGTCCTTGTGGGAATGAGCTACCATTGCAACCTTCCTGAATAGTTTACCATTTTTGTAATCAGAAACAGAAGTGTTTAACGTGCAAGAAAAACATATAATAGTTTTGTTAAACATACATGAAACATGGGTTGTGAAAAATGTTGCTACTGAAGCACACCACCTTGTAAAATAATCAAAACACCAGGTAACCAATCTAAATTTACAAATTCCTACCAAACAATAAAATGCATACCTGAATTCACCAAAACACTAAGACTATTTAATCTGGTAAAAAATGGTAAGATGTGCTTTCACATTTAAGAAAGTAGTAATAAAATGTGTGAATAATATCATGAAAGTATAGTATACTTTGTATATATTTATACAACAACAGTATGGTTGATGCAACATGAACAATATGATGAAAGTAAAAAAAAACTTACAAGGTATAAAGATTCAGAGAGAACAATATCCCAGACGGCAACAGTGACAGCCAGAGCAACCCCCCTCTCTGCCAATGGAACTGCAACACCCTTCATTTGAAGCCTAGCTACCTGCTTATGAGAAAGTGGATCGAACATCACAACTTCACAAAGCCTTTTCGGCAGCTTTGGTCTAAAATGCTTCCTCACCTCCTCCATCACTCTCTCCCTTGCTATTTTCATTGAAGATTTTCCCACCATGCCAGCAAGAAAGTGTTCAGCACCTAGGTTTGAAGTCATCATAATAATACGGTTAGTGAAGTCAACCGTTCTGCCTTGCCTATTATAAGTCTACCATCATACAGAACTTGAAGCAAAGTATTGAATACACTTATAGAATGGCCTAACTATTATAAGCACTTACAATAATATGCTAATTTCTGGCAGCAAGCTATTCAAATTTCAAAGCAAAATTACCTATAAGAAGTAGTACATAAAGTCACTACGAAATATAAGGATAATTAATTGCTTCGGTTGGAGTGCGATTAGTTCATATAAAGGATTTTTGTTTCATTTCCTACCTAGCTATAGATTTCAAACTCTAGCTTCAATTAAAGTGTATCATCTACTGTTTCACCCTGCACTCATGCTCATCATAGTTCCAAGATTTTCCTTTCACCAAACTAGATCACTAGCTTAAGAATATTCTCTGATATCAACTGAAGCTCGTGTCAATGGAAATATATCTAACTTAAGTCCATGATTAGTTAAGCAGTTCTGCCCTAACCGATCGAACTGTCAGATTTTTGTTCAAACCTAACCAACTTTTATATATACAAGTGTCCGGTAAAAAATAAGTTAGGAAAAAAGATAGTGATAATGAAATATATGTACAAATAGAAGATGTTGATTTAAAAAGTTGGAAGATGCTCACCTGAAGTCTGCATGCGCAAAAGTGTATATGTAGTTATATATATAATAAACATCACATGTATACTACCTGCACAGTTATGGTCTCTCTCTCTCTCTCATATCAATTCCTTACGCTCCATATTCCTAGATTGAATGCATGCACCTCAGTCCAACAAATTAAGTTTAGCACATCTTCTTAACCTGCATTTGCTACTGCCTGTATGCAAGCAATTCAACTTAACACCCTCTTCTTAGCAAGCTACATGCAATATCATATTTTTTCCAATCTAACAACTCACATATAGCAACTGTTGCATGCATGTAATACAGTTATGGTCTCTCCCTACCTACGGCCAGTGTTCATTCCTACAACAATTCTCCACTTCACTCCTGCAACTACTCGTCATGCATCATTCTTCCATAGTGCAACCAGCATGTCGTAAGTATAGGTTCTGTCTAGTGTAGCTCACATATGCCTGAAGAGAGAAAATAAATCATTCATCTAAAACATATACATTCATTAATCTATCCATCAAAATATATACCAACCTATGGTTCATTTCATCTATAACCATACTACACCAGTAATAATAAATTGCATTAATGGACTCTGTACTTTAAAATCAAAATTGATGCATAAAGATTGATACATAACATTTGGATCTAAATGAAGTTCTAATTTTGGGTAAACAAAGTAGCGATTACCTTAATATAGTTTTCGTTAATGCCTGTATAATCTAATTGTTTTAAAAAATAAAAGATTTGCGGAGACATGAGCTCGGTTTAAACAATTCGAACACTCATCTATGGGGCACTGCCAACAACCACCTGTTGCAAACGCTGAAAGGAGCACACCGGCCCCACGTAGTTGTACTGCCATGGATCAATAATTTTTTAACAATAAGGGTTAAAGTGTGTTACTTATCTATCCATCACCAAGATATCTCACAATCTCAGCCATCGGATTCAACGGTGAAGATTATATGCTATTACTTAGAGAGGATTGCTGCACTGGGCCTTGGGCCGGAACTGTTACTATAAATACTTGTAATCTCTTTTGTACAATGTAGAAAATCATTTTATGTGTAATACAATATCTTTTTCTAATATGGTATCAGAGCAATCTTAAAGCCAAACGGCATAAATAATATAAGATTAGCAATTTCTCCTCAGTTAAATTTCATCATCGGAGAGTCATATCTTTTCTGATTCCGTTATCATCACCAACTTAGCCAATTTATTGTGCCACGCCTAGCAAGAATCTGAACAACTTCAGATTCTTAACTGGCTGCAACAATTCTTGGCCATTCTCTCAGATCTGAATCATCATTGAGTTCCTATCCCTCATTCCTGAATCAGTGCCTCGCCAATATCATTTGGCTGCATCACACATTCAAGAAAACCAGATCAGCAAATCGCCAAGATGTCTGATAAAGAAACAGGAGATGAAAGATCATCAACCACTTCAAGAAATGACAAAAGCCAAACAGTTGCATCAGATACTGGACTGATCAAACCCAAGAGTCAGATCATCAGCATCCCACTTGATGAAGACAATTACATACTCTGGAAATACCAGATCGAAACAGCCCTGAAGGGATATGGTCTCCAAGACTATGTCAGAGGGAAGATAGCCGTACCACCTGCAGTCATTGAGGAAGATAATGGAACGACTGTTAGCAACCCAGAATACTTGAAACATTTAAAACAAGACAACTTACTATCGTCATGGTTACTGTCATCCATCAGCTCAAGTCTATTGTCACAAATTGTTGGCTGCAACTCCTCACATGAAATTTGGTCATCAATAGAACAGATATTCAGTTCACAGTCAGCCGCAAGAATCATGCATTTTAAAAGACAATTACAAAATTCAAGAAAAGGAGATATGGCTATGAGAGAGTATCTTGCAAAAATAAAAAATTTGTGTGACAGACTTAATGCAATTGGTCACAAAGTCTCTGAAAACGAGCAAGTTCTCACCATAACTAATGGACTTGACGATGAATATGAATCAGTGGTCACTTTCATAGCATCACAACAAACTCTACCAAATATACAGTTTGTTCAATCTGCTTTGCTTGCTCATGAAGGCAGAATTGAACAAAGAAAGGCCATACAGAATGAACTCTCAATAAACTATGCCAGCAGTTCAAGAAACAAAGCACAACAAGGCAACACAGCAAATCAAGAAAACAAACAAAATGGCCAGAGAAATAATTACACACAAAGAGGAAGGGGTAGAGGAAGATGGAACAACAACAACAGAGTAAAATGCCAAATATGTGAAAGATTTGGTCATATAGCTAGCAAGTGTTACTTCAGGTTCAATAAAAAATTCACTGTTACTCAGCAAAGTCAAGGAAATCCCAACATCAATGTGACTCAACTGGAACAACAGCAAAGAAACAAGAATGAAGATTCAAGAACTCAAGCAACCATCTCAGATGAAACCAGACTGGACAACACAAACCTGGATGATTGGTACCCAGACTCAGGTGCAACCAATCATGTGACAAGTAACCTTCAAAATCTCAATTTAGGCAACAAAAGCTACATAGGTATGCAATCTATATATTTAGGTAATGGTGAAACTACAAGTATATCTCATGTTGGCACAGGAACCATCCAAGGTAAAAGAGAATTATACTTAAACAATTTACTGAGAGTTCCTGAGATTAAGAAAAATCTAATCAGTGTATCTCAATTTGCTAATGACAATAAAGTATACTTTGAGTTTCACCCAACCTTCTGTCTAGTTAGAGATTTACTAAGTAAAGATATATTGTTGCAGGGTAGTTTGAGTAAGGGGCTATACAAATTTAGTGCTGTGAAGAAATCTGAATCCTCAGTGAAGAAATATTGGTGCAACACTGTTCACACCAGTATTCAAAATGACAGAAATATCTTAGATCATTGGCATTGTAAACTAGGGCATCCTAGTATGAAAATTGTAAAAAGATTTCTGATGGATAATAAAATTTCTTTTCAAAATAGTAGCTCTTATGATATATGCACACACTGTCAATTAGGAAAAAGCCACAAATTACCTTTTGGAAATTTTGAAACTACATATAAAAATCCTCTTGAGTTAATTGCTGCAGATCTATGGGGACCAGCCCCACTAAATTCCACACAAGGATACAGGTACTACTTATCTTTTGTTGATGCATATAGTAGATACACATGGATATTCTTTTTGAAATCAAAATCTGAAACTCATGATGTTCTAATCCAATTCATTACTTTAGCTGAAAAACAGTTTAATTATAAGGTAAAGATTATACAAACTGATGGAGGGGCTGAATTTTATCCACTTAAAAAATATTTTCAAAACAGGGGTATATTACACAGGATAACTTGTCCTTATACATCTGAGCAAAATGGACTTGTTGAAAGGAAACATAGACACATAGTCGACACTGGTCTAACACTATTATCTCAAGGGTCTTTACCACTAAAATATTGGCAAGATGCATTCACAACAGCTGTTTATCTTATAAACAGGATGCCAAGTAAAGTGATCAACTATAAATGTCCATATGAAAAATTATTTAGTGTTAAACCTGACTATGATATATTAAAAACTTTTGGATGCTTATGCTTCCCATGTCTCAGGCCTTACAACAAAAACAAACTGAATCTAAGATCAAGTCCTTGTACATTCTTAGGGTATGCCACAAATCAAAAAGGATACAGATGTCTTGACAAAAGTGGTAGGATCTACACATCAAGACATGTCATGTTTAATGAAAAGAATTTTCCTTTTGCAGGTAAAAATCCGACAAATGGCAACACTACAACAAGTCAATGCACCAGTCATACCAGAATTCACTTACCAACTATACCAGAATTGACCATTCACAAAGAACAGAAAAGCAATGGAAAACTTGAAAGTTTACAATCCACTGCAGAAACAGAATCTGATTGCAATACAAACAACACACATGAATGGCCAACACAAGAGCTTGAAGAAAACAATGAAGTACAAACATCTGATGTGCCAACATCCAGTAATAATATACCAATGGGTACAGGAAGTACAGAAGAAACTGGACATCATATGGTGACAAGATCGAAAAGTGGAATATTTAAACCGAAAATATACAATACAAGTACTGATATCATAGAACCAGTTTCATATGAACAAGCAGTTATAGACAAAGGATGGAGAGATGCCATGAAGGATGAATATGAAGCATTAATTAAAAATCAAACATGGGACCTTGTGTCAACTCCAAAAGACAAAAACATAGTTGGATGTAAATGGACCTATAGGATCAAAAAAGATGCAAGTGGAAAAGTAACCAGGCTAAAGGCAAGGTTGGTTGCAAAAGGCTACTCCCAACAATTTGGTTTTGATTTTAATGAAGTGTTTTCTCCTGTTGTTAAACCTACTACCATAAGAATTATACTTAACATAGCATTAAACAATCAGTGGAAAATTAGACAGCTGGATGTTCACAATGCCTTTCTTAATGGAGACTTACAGGAAGAAGTATATATGCATCAACCAAAAGGTTTTATAACAGAAGGAAATGAAAATAAAGTCTGCAGATTACATAAAGCCATCTATGGTCTCAAGCAAGCATCACGAGCTTGGTATGAGAAGCTCAAGGAGACACTAAGCAAACTGGGGTTCAATCCAACTAAGACAGACAACTCATTATACATCAAAATCATCAATCATGAAGCCATATATATATTGGTGTATGTTGATGACATTCTCATCACTGGAAGCAATGAGAATGACATCATTAAGGTCATACAGTTATTAGACCAAAATTTTGCTATCAAAGATCTGGGAGCACTTGATTATTTTCTTGGAATTAAAATCAGCAGACCATCACAAACAGAAATGTTTTTATCTCAAAGACAATATGCCTCGGAAATACTGGTTCGTGCTAACATGGATCAGGCCAAGCCTCTACCCACACCCATGGTCAGTAACCTACAACTATCTAAGGACAAAGGGGAACCTATCAACAATATCAAACAATATCGAAGCATAGTTGGAGCTCTACAATACTTGACTATTACCAGACCAGATTTATGCTTCAGTGTGAACAAGGTTTGCCAATATATGCAAAATCCCCTAGACAGCCACTGGAGGGCCGTTAAGCGAATCTTAAGGTATATAAAAGGGACACAAGACTATGGTATACTTTTAACTCAAAATAAGGAGGTAAATATACAAGCTTACAGCGATGCCGACTGGGCCAGTGACGCAGATGACAGACGATCTACTTCAGGCTACTGCATCTATGTAGGTGGCAACCCAGTCTCCTGGTGCACCAAAAAGCAATCAACCGTATCTGGTTCAAGCACTGAAGCCGAATACAGATCAGTGGCAAGCACAGCTGCAGAAATAACATGGCTTGAAGCCCTAATTCATGAATTAGGGCTCGAACAAAAGGAGAAGCCACTGATCTGGTGCGATAATATGAGCACCATCTCCCTATCACTGAATCCGATCCAGCACTCTCGCACCAAACACATGGAAATTGATTTATTCTTTGTTCGTGAAAGAACAGCAACGGGAAGACTAGAGATTAGGCATGTTCCCTCTTTTTATCAGCGCGCTGACATTCTCACAAAGCCATTATCTTTTAAGAACTTTGCGAGATTAAGAGAGGAGATGAAAGTTATTGATGGAAGCAGACTCCATGGCGGCGAGAGCAAGAGAAGTGAAAACCCTAGCTCAAATTGAGACCGGGTATTGTGAATAAGGGTTAAAGTGTGTTACTTATCTATCCATCACCAAGATATCTCACAATCTCAGCCATCGGATTCAACGGTGAAGATTATATGCTATTACTTAGAGAGGATTGCTGCACTGGGCCTTGGGCCGGAACTGTTACTATAAATACTTGTAATCTCTTTTGTACAATGTAGAAAATCATTTTATGTGTAATACAATATCTTTTTCTAATACCACGTAGTTGTACTGCCATGGATCAATAATTTTTTAACAATAGGAGGGATGGATGGCAAAATCGTGAATCTTAATCAAATTAGGGTTTCTGCAGTTCGATTTATAAAATCAATATTAAGCTATATAACCAATATGTAATCACAAAATAAAGTATAAAATCTATACCGATTTAAGATTCATGTAGAATCTCAAACAAATGGCAGTGGATAAAAAGGTGGAGTCGGTCGACTTTGTGGAGAGGAGAGGAGTAGCATGATGATGATGATGGAGAAAAAATGAAGTGACGGTGAAGATGATGATAATTTAGGACTTAGTGAAATTTGTGTGAAGAAAGAGGAAAACTTAAATATGGGAGACTGAAATTTTAGGCTTCGTTTGTTAAAATGGCTGAATGCTGAATGCTGAAGCTGAATGCTGAAGCTGAATGCTGAATGGTGCGTGCTGAATGCTGAATGCTGAATGTTGAAATGTTGTTTGATTGATTGCTGGTTATAGATATGTCTTATTGTAATAACTTATTAGTTGACAAATTTGCCCTTTGTTGCTAATGTCATTTATCACTTGAATAGGACGATGAAAGTAAATGGCATGAGTAACAAATACAAATAAAAAATATTTAGTGGCATTCTACAGGAGATTAAAAACAAAACTGTTTATTAAAACACATATTATATTTGCCACAAATTAGACAAGATCGGCAATTTGATCACGCAAATTTGCCATAAAAGCTTGCGACTCGGATGAAAATACTTCACTATGACTTGGTGGAGCTTGAGGTGGTTCTTGATTATCAATTCCATGGCTTGTTTCATCATTTGCAGCATCTTCTTCTTGCTCAGCTTCCAAAAATAATTTGTCATCTAGTGAAACGCGACGTAGAAAGTTGTGTATCGCCATACACGCAATAACAATATCTCTTTGGTGGGAAAATTTGTATGGAGGCATTTTAACTAAAATGGGAAATCTTTTCTTTAGTACACCAAAACTTCGTTCGATGACATTTCTTAATCGTGCATGTGCATGGTTGAATCTTTCTTTTTTATTTGTCGCAGTGTTATTTCTGTAACTTTTCAACCAATAACGTGTGTTGCGATAAGGAGATAGAAAGCCTCTGGTATTTGTATAAGCCGCATCACAAAGGTAATACTTATCTATATTAAGATTAAAAAAAATAAGTCAATACGTTAGTACGATTATTATAAATAAATTCATGGAATTTACTTACATAAAGAAGGGATTGGAAAGTTATTAACAGGATTGCGAATTGTTTCATTAAGCACCCTGGAATCATGAGCTACTCCCTCCCATCCTGCCATGACATATATGAATTTCATATCGAAATCACATACCGCCATAACATTCTGATAACAATTACCCTGACCTCTGCCTCTGAATGGAATTTGATCTCGTATTGGAATATTTGCATCTACTAAAGTGCCATCCAATGCCCCTATTGCACCTTTAAAAGGACCTTCTCTTAGTTGTACGTGGGATTGTATATTTTCAACAGGTTTGTCAAAATCTGGCGGTATTATCATTTCTCGAGCGAAATCTCTCATGGCTGACAAAACTTCATGAAAATACTTGCTGACTGTTTGACCTGAATGTTGGTAACGATATCTAACAATACGATTTCTACAGTTATGGCATATGATGGATAAAAACATTGCCATTTTCTCTTCAACATCGATATATTTACTGTCCACCAGCCAATTCTTCTGTCGAAAATAGCAACATAACTTCATAAAAGATGATTTATCCATTCTAAATTTATCATACATCACAACTGAAGGACCAATCAAGAGCTCTTTCATGTACTCTTTTCCAGAAAGGGAAGAAGTCAAAACTTTTTGTCTACCATTTTTACGTTTCTTGACCTTAAGCAATATTAAAAGTGATAACAACATCAAAAGCAACCTTTTTTTTGACATCATCCTAAAATATTAGAAACATAAGTTAATTAGATGCATTACTTAAAGCTCAGATAATGAACTCAAAAAAGGCCATTTATGACTACATTACATGTACTCTACACTAGTACCAGGTTTGCAATGAGAATTTTAAATTGCAAGCAAAATACACATCAATCGTAAAATAAGTGAATACCATCAATATGTTACAGCATACAACTTTACTATCCAACATGAAATATGTATTAACTTAAAAAAAGACAAATATCTACTATGTTCAATAAAATAGCACCGACATAGCTACATACAACACGTTAACTGGACATACATAATTGTTGTAGCTCTTGACAATTATTTGTTTGGAAATAGAACCTACTGAATCCACCTTCTTCAAAATAAAAAGCTAATCATACATTATTAAATGCCTAACACGTAATTTAAAAATTCAAGTCTGTTAACTATACTCTCCTCATCCAAGAAAGCTACCCTCATCTCTGGTTTTTCGCAAAATAATACTTTAGCTTTGATATACTCCTGTTGGGATATAGCACTCATGTTCTTTAATTCTTTTAACGCAACAATTACATCTTCTATCGAAGTTCCCTTTCCAGCCTCCTCCTTGTCAATTTGGTCTTTTAGAACTCCAACTAAATCTTCAATTTGTTTTTCCACTGATTCACCACTTGAATTACGCTTTCTTTTTGTAGATGGAGGAGGTTTGAACTTAGTAAAAACATTATCACCATTCTTCTCATTAAACGAACTGTTATGCTCTCCGGTGATTGCAATTCCATCAAAAAACTCATCTTCCACATAAGTAGGCAAACGATCTTCCTCTATCTCTACATCAGCTTCCGTTGTAATATCATCTTCCACTTGAATGTTATCTGTATTAGGTGGTGGATCAGATGATGCAGAGGACCATGCATTGTCTCCTTTTGCCAAAGTACTATCAAAAATGACCTTCAACATCTCAATATTTTCTAAAGGATTATTTCGAAATTTTCGTGCTTTAGGATGTTGCTGTTCAATGAGATAAACATGACAAATTAATTTTACAATGTGAGAAAAATAATTAAATTATTATTAACACAACGTAAAGCATATGTATTGAACTTGCCTTAACGACCTCATTCCATTTTTCTGAAGGCCAAAGTATGGTGTTCGTCTCAGCACAGTATCCATGTCCAGATAGTCCAGTTATTTTAGTCCAAAGTGCATAATCATCTCTTAAATAAGTATAATGGTTTTTGAATTGCTTGTGTTCGTAGTTGACTTCCCACTTTGTGTTAAACTCTTTCTCTAGTCTTTTCCACGAGTCTAAAGTCAAGGAAGCTCCTTTACGCCCGTGATTAGCGACTTCTCTTACGCATAACTCAAGAAAGTGTTTTTCCATTTCAGGATTTTCGGCAAAAGTGGCCCTGCTCTTAGAAGTTATGGTTACTTCATTGTCCGCACATTTACTTTTAGACTTTTTACATGATGCCATTCCTAATTTAAAAATGGGTAGCAAGCAATTAGAAAAAAGTACAACAAAGTTCTGTGGAAAAAGGTGATCCAAGAAAAAATGCATTTCTCAAAAATGTCAATTTGTGTTTTTAGGACCCTTAAAAATCTTCTCCCAGCTAAATACTAATTGGTTTCAAGGAAAATTAACATTTATGATTTATAATATTTATGAGTTATGTTCTTTATGAAATGAGCAAAAAGAGACAGTAGACCGTCTCTTCTTTTGAACTCTCTATTTAATGGTACTTGTATTTTAAATAAATGGTATCTTTTTAGCTTCCTGCTTCCTTGCAGTCTTTTGACTATCTTGTTATGGCATTTCTGCCTAGAATTTGTGAAGGTAAACATTTGGTCTAGTAAAAAACTGAGAAGAAATGCCATTCTAAAACAATACTTTTTATCTACCCCTTGGGTTGAACTTGCCAATTACCTAAAACAATATCCAAAAGAAGTAACTATATCTGTATGTGTATTATGTTAATGCTATCAATTAAATGGCAACAATCGGATTATTATCTTTTACGCCTTTACAATGCATGCTATACAACATGATGGTGAGCAATATTCAAACAAAGAAGAAAATATAATATAATTCAACGTAGCTTTATAAAACACATAAGAGGTTGTATGTAGCAATGTCAGTGCTATTATACTCCTGTTGTTATATCATCTTTATAAAACACATAATATTATCTTTATAAAACACATAATATTATACTCCTGTTGTAATATTCGCACCAAAGATAGTTGAACGTAGCTTTATAAAACACAACGTAGCTTTTGTTGTAATATTACCTGAACCGTTTGTAATATAATCCACATAAGAGTAATTCAAACAAAGGGTACAGAGATTTTCATAAAATATGTTATGAAAATACATGTGAGGTTAATAAAGAGGTTTCAGATGATATCAAAAGGAAGGAAATATAATATAATCCAACATACCTTTATTTTGTAACCAAAATCAGGAGTGAGAAAAAAGGAAAAGTACCTTTGCTGTGCAATCAGAGACCTGCTGCTATGATTTTGAAATAGCTGATGCTGCTGTAAATAGTGAGAAAAACAAATAGGGGTATGCGTTGTAAAATATCTACAGCTGAATCAGAAGTTGGAATAAGCTCCGCATATATGCTTGTTGATATTTTGCTGGTTTGACTGAGTTTTGCTGACTGAGTATTCCAACCAAACAATCTTTAAACTGCTGAATATATTAAGTGCCTTCGTTCAGCACTTCAACAAGCGCTTTTTCTCTGAAACAAACGGTACCTTAGTTGTGGTCGTTTACACATTAATAGTTGCACTTAGCTAAAAATGCTGCTAATATTTGCAACTAAATGCATAATTTCTTGCAATGGCAGTTACTTTCACTTTGTCTTCTCCAAACATGAAAGTATCAGTTTCAATTAAGTAGCATTTGTATAAAGCATCCAAGTTGTGTTGATACTTCTTGCATTCCTTCATTATTATTCTTTCTTTGTAGAAGACATTAAAGTTGTAAAATGTGGTCATTTTCAATGTGTCTATTTGTTTTTTGGTTAGGCCATTCTTTTCTTTTACCAATTTTATCATCTTGAAAATTGCTTGTAAACCGCATCTGTATATTGTGTCTGGCTTTGAATATTCGGTTTCTGCTATTTCCTACTCTAATTCTTTAGATATGACATTCATGCTTGTATGATGTGGATTGACAAAATCATCATCATCCTATTGTTTGAAAAAGAGGCATTAAGTTGATAGTGAAACAAATGATATTAAAACATAAAAATATGTTGGGTATCAACTGCAATGAAACAACTTCATGAAAATATATAAAGAATTTCAATTTTGAAGTTTAAAGGTATCGGTTTTGTTAAACATAGGTATCAGTTTTCATAAAATAAAGATTTGAAATAATTTTGAAAATTCCAAACTAATAACTTCAAGTGTATGAACAATAGGTATCATATTTGATTTATAATAATGTTGGTTTTTAAATAAAATGCTATGAAAACAACTTATAAAGGTACAAAGTATAAGCTTCAAACAAACATGTTAGTGGTATCATTTTTAGAAGCCACCGGTAGCATTTTTTCTACAAATTACATAGAAAATTATTTAAAAAATTAGAAAGACATAAGTTACACTCAAAACATCTAGTGGGTATCTTTTTTTTGAATACTAGTATCAGTTTTTATAAACACGACAGTGCAAATAATTTTAAAACTCCAAATCATTAACCTGAAATATACATAATTTAGGTATCATTTTTTATTTATAATGGTATTAGTTTTTAAATAATATGCAGTAAAAATAATGTATAAAAGTAAAAAGTACAAGCTTCAAACAAACATGTTACTAGTTTCATTTTTGCAAGCTATTGGTATCATTTTTTGCTACGAATTTCATGGAAATATTCTATAAAATCACAAAGACATCAACTTTACTCAAAATCACTAATAAGTATCATTTTATTGAATACCGGTGTCAATTTTCATAAAAATGACATTTGAAATAATTTTGAAAACCCCAAATCATTTAACTCATATATATACAATTTAGGTATCAATTTTTATTTATAATGGTATCAGTTTTTAAACATAACACAACAAGAGGCAGATCATTTTCCGATGGCTCCTGCCGGTCGGCGAACTTCGGAAGCCGTCGGAAAAAACCACTGCCAAAAACTCCGTTGGTGAACAGATTTTCCGACGGCTTCCGACATGGTCCGTCGACAGATTGTCCGACGGTTATCCGATGGCTTTCGACGGCCGTCAGAAGACACGTGTATGATTACGCTTTGTGCGGAAAGCCGTCGGGAGCCATCGGAATTGAGCCATCTCGAGCCGTCGGAATCTATCGGTAATTTTTGGCCTACAGGCCGTCGGGAGCAATCGAAAGCAGTCGGAAAACCTGGATTTTTTTTTCTGAATTTCTGCTGTGATTTGGCCTTCCATCCATAATCCATAAATACAATATATTTCACCGAACTTAATATATACAACTCAGATATTTAATATGAAATCAAACCATAGAAAGATAATCAAATATCATAAAAAAATAAATCAAACATAATTCATATAAAATCAAACCAAACTTCGCTACCATAATTTACATACATATAATTGTACAATATATACACCAATTATTCACCAACTACTCACCATCAACTCCCAAATGTTAGAATTACTACCACCAAATGTATAATCAAACAATATACACAACAGTTCAAATCAACTCCACCAACTTAATGTATCATCCAAACTTACAAAACAATGACACAAAACAAAAAAAACATACCAATCATTCTGGTCAATTAGCTCTAGAACCTCCCAAACCAGCAGAGGATGGAAAGCGGCCACCATACTGTTGTATGTACTCAGCAATACGCTGATCCAGCAGCCGTGTTATCTCAATGACCTGGCGATCGTTCTGCTCTTCCAACTGCGCCACCCTAGCTCTCAACTCTTCGATCTCTGCTAGATCGATATCAGCTTTGGCTGTTTGGCTGGCTCATCTCTGTCTGCTGGCCTGCAACACTTTTTAAATTTAGTTTATAATCTTACTATCAAAGTTACAACATAATGTGTTAATTGTTATATCTATAAACATATTACTGAAACAAAAGCGAGGTGAAGTTCTTTAAAACTAAAAGATTATTAAATTGTTATATCTTAATATATTATTCATTACCACTTGATTGTCAAAGCCGTAGCGCCTGTTCCGTGATGGTCGATCCATGACTAACTCAAAAATAACGTCCTTCTCATCCGTCGTGAGCTGCTCTCGACCGGTATCCTCCAGAAGTTTCTGGCGTTGTTCCATAAACCTTACCAGCATAAACAAATAAAAATGCAGTTAAAATTAATCTCATGATATCTTAATTCATTATAATTTAACAATTAAAATAATTACTAATAGTACATAAACTAAAATATGCTTACATGGCTCTTTCTCGATTTATCGTCGTACCATGTATATGAAACTATCCCGTCCAGATTTACATGCTCGACGACATGCGTACGGGTAAACACATCCATATACGACACAGGACCCTACGCCTCAGCTTACTGAAATTGATTATTATGTACTGTTATTGTATATTCAAAATTATATATAACAATAACTATTTACAATTCACATTTAATAAATTTACCAACTTCTGGCGATACTGTTGGAACGACTTTGACCCTCCTCGATGAGTGATGGGATTTCGTTCCTATTTGCAGAGTTTCTTTCCGACTCTGCCTGTACATTTAAATTTAATACATTATTTAATTACCAAATATTTTTTGATATTTATGTATCAATCATATATTTAATAAAACTTTAGTACACTTACCTTCACCTCGTCACTATCCCAATAGGTCAGCCACACTTCCCACACACTGTCCCCATCCATCATTATGTGACAGTCGTGGCTTTTCATTCCGCTCAATCCACCGATTTTAAAGTGAACACATCTACGAAGATTTGATGAAATCCTATAAAGAAATCTTAATCCTTCCACTTATTTTAACACAACTTTAACTTGATTATTATCTAACTCGTAACATGCTTTGGGTTTTTTTACTGTCATTTGGTTTCATATGAAGCTAAGGACATTTGCACAATTCTTGTATATCGCGTCTTGATTTCAAATCGTCCTTAGTCTTCCCCTTGACATTCAAAATTGTGTTACAAACATTATCAAAGACATTTTTCTCATTGTGCATCACATCAATATTATAATGAAGCAGAAGATGTTTCCAATAAAGCTACTCCCAAAATATACTTTGTTTGCACCAATTATGAATAGTCAAATTGCCTGCAATTCTGTTTGCACTCCAGTTTCATATATCTTTGGATAGTCTCTTACAAGTTCATATATGTCTTCGCTTAACCATATCGTTGGTGCTTGTCTGGTTTCTACTCTATTAGCTAAAAAGATTTTCTTGTCTCCTCTGAAGGGATGATTGACATGGAGAAAACATCGATGGCAGTCAAACCATGAAATTTTCTTACCATTTGGTAAAGAAAACGCCCGTGTTTCTTCCATGCAATATGGACATGCTAGACGACCGGATGTGCTCCATCCTGAAAGCATTGCATAGGCAGGAAAATCACTTATAGTTCACAACAAAGAAGCAAACATATGAAATTTCTTTTTCTTTGAAACGTCGTATGTTTCTACTCCTTCGTTCTATAGTGTTTTTAACTCCTCAATCAACTGTTGTAAATAAACATCGATTCTTTGTATCGGATTGTCGGGCCAGGAATGACAACATTAAGAAACATACATTGCGTTTTCATACACCTCCACGGAGATAAATTCTAAGGTGTGATGATAATGGACCAAGATGAATATTTAGCACCAAATTGAGAAAATGGTGAAAACCCATCCGTACATAATCTAAGTCTAAGATTATGACTCTTCGCAGCAAAATTGGGATAAGTTTTGTCAAAATGCTTCCATGCTTCTCAATCGGTTGGATATGTCAACGTGCCTCTTCCTCCATTCTCACACTATGCCATCTCTTATGATATGCAGTTACAGAATATGCGTATAATCTTTAAAGCCTACGAGTGATTGGCAAATAATGCATACATTTGTATGGAACTTTCTTTCCCTTCTTTTTTCTTGGTTTGTACATTTCCTCGTTACATGTTCTACACTTCCTAAGAGTGATGTTTTCTTTCCAAAACAATATGCAACCATTTAAATATGTATCTATTTTCTGATAAAGTAAACCAAAAGCCGACATAAGTTTTTTAACTTCATAATGATTTTCGCACATTAAATTATTGGGTGGCATATGTCTTTCTGCAGCTTGTACAACGGCTGTAAATCCGGCTTCGGTGATGTTGTATTTTGACTTCATCGCAATGTATTCTGCGGTTACTAATAGTTGGGTGACGCTTTTACAACCATCCCAAAGAGGTTTTTTAGCAGCATCTAGTAAATCATAAATTTTTTTGCTTCAGTATTTGGTTCTTCAACATTTTCATCATCGTCGTCAACTTCAACCATAGGGAACATTGATCGTGCTGCATTTTCAACCATATTTTCTATACGGTTCGTCATAATAATTTCAGTATCAGCAATGTCTAATTCAGACTCTGTAGAAGTATTTGCTACAGCTTCTCCATGACGATCCGAAACATAATACTCCGGCACGAAACCGTTTTTGCATAAATGGACTTTCACAATATCGGATAACGAATACTTCAAATGTTTACACCTACTACACGGATAACGAATTTCTACATCGTTTCCGATATTACTTAAAGCAAATTCGACAAATACGTTTATACCATTATAAAAATCTTTTTTTTATTGAGTCTCTCAACCCCCTTCTTTGATACATCCATCGCCTCCGATCAACAAAATAATCGATCATTTTTCCTATTTGAAAACATATGTCACAAATTCAAAAATAAATATTGGTCATATTACGAATTCATATTTTATTTTTCAATGTATCGATACAAAAACTTATACGAGTCAATTTTACCCCACTTAAGAATACAATATAGAAATGTTGGTTTATGGTTATCTTTTTTTTAGTCAGTCATCCTACTTTCCATTACAAACACAGTAAACACTTACATTTCATACATTAATTCGTTTTAAACGATTCAACAAAATTTCGGCAGCACTTCCCTTTTGTTTCCTGCGTTGTACACAAATGCGTGTACGCAGAAAACAAAAAAGAAAAGTGACGGTGAATTTTGTGAACCGTTTGAAACGAAATAATATGCGAAATTTAATTGTTTACTGTGTTTATAACTTGTCCAATACAGAGACAAATCCAACAAATATTGTACCAGATGAATATAAATGGCCGTTTTGTGACAAAAACGACTGTTTATATAACGATCATGTACAACAACCGTCGGACGTGGCCAAAAACTCTCCAAGGGACATAGAAAAAAATATTTTACAAAAAAGAATATATATTTACTAATTTTATACATTTCAAAAAATTATTAATTTACCACATTTGTTCAGCGTATTTCATCGAATAAGGCTGCTTTAATATTGTTGTCATTTTCCAATACAGTCGATTTTTTTTTAAACTCGTGCATTCATTATTGTATGTTATACGACTCATGTCTTATTCCAATTAACATAATACAATGGTAAAAACAACACATATACAATGGTTTGCATATACACACACAATAACAAATTATACATACTCTTTAAAATTTCACGATAACATATGAAATAAGTATACCATGGGATGCTATAAACCATTATTACGCTATTGGAAATAATTGCAATCACTAATTAGCCATAATTTATCAACTTATGCAAATCTAGATTTAGGCTAAAAATTAGATTTTTGGTGAAAATAAGAGATTATACCTGAGATTGAGAGCAATAGACTTTGATTACGTAGCCGTGGAGGATTCGAAAGCTCAAAATTGGTGATTGGAAGCTTAGAGGAGGGATTTGGGGATTTTTGGAGGAAAAAATTCATGCTGGAAATGAGGAAGAAGAAGGCTCGGCCGAGCCCTATAATTCCCGAATTTCCGACAGCTTCCGACGGCCCGTCGGAAGTCGTCGAAAAAATGCCTTCGGAAGCCGTCGCTAGATGCTGTCGGAATAGCCTTTTCTAGTAGCGTAATGTATTGACAACAATTCGAAAAAGTATGAAGGACAAATTTCAAAAAAAAAACATATTACTGGTATCATTGTTGCAATGTACTGGTATCATTTTTGCTACAAATTTATAGAATTATAAAGACATCAACTCTAGTCAAAATAGTCAATGGGTGTCATTTTTGTTAGATATAGGTATCTGTTTTCATAAACATGATATTTGAAATACTTTTTAAAATTCCAAAATAATGCCTTCAAGTATACAAATTGTAGATATCATTCTTGGTTTTTAATGGTATCGGTTTTATAGAAATACAATGAAAACAACTTATCAAGGCACAAAGTACAAACTTCAAACAAAATGATTATTTGTACCATTTTTCCAAGATATCAGTGTCAGTTTTGCTACAAATGATTTGGAAAACAGTTTATAAAATTGTTAGTTATCAATTCTACTTAAAACAAACAGTGAGTATCATTTTTGTTAAGTATAGCTATCGGTTTGTTCTAAAGTATGGTTGAAAGCATTTTAAAATTCAAAAAGAATAACTTTAAACAAATAAACTGGAGGTATCATTTTTTGTCTATATTTGTATCAGGTTTATAACAAATTACGGAGACAACAATTTGTAAAACTAAAAGTATCAACTTCAAACAAATATAAAGTGAGTATCATTTTTTGTAAGATATTGATACCAGTTTTGCTACAAATAAGATGGAAAAATAATTTCTCAATTACAAGACATCAGCTCCACACAAACAGACAGTGAATATTAGTTTTGCAGTATGTTGGTATCAGTTTTATTATATATGCCCGTGAAAATATGTAACATGTTATAAAGTGACAGTGTTTGTAATTTTACCGTACAAACTGTAGATACCAATTTGGTAATATGTAACATGTTATAAAGTGATAGTGTTTGTAATTTTACCGAATTGATTTGTTTCTCTTCGGATTCTTCATTTGCAATTTGTTTTCCTTTTCTTTTTAAGTTTTTTCCTGTTTAATATTTTTGATACTAGTAGAATATATTTAATAATATGATATTATTAGTATCAGTTTCATAACTTTATAGTATCATTTACGTGTTGAATTGTATTTTGATTTTCTATTTGAATTTTCTTCTAAATTATTTTTCATTTTTTTTTCTTCGATCTTTTTTTTTGCAGCTGTTCTTCAATTGCTTTCTCAGCAGCGGTTTTTTGCTACATGTTTACTTCATTGTTATGTCAAATAAGTTCAATACTACTATAATACAACTATATTAACTTTGTTATACTTGATTTTGTAGTATCGGTTATCTTTTCCGATATGTTTTCTGTTATTTTTTATTGGTTTTTTCATCTGCTCTATTTTTCCATTTTTTCTCTTTATTCTTTTCTCTTTGTTACACTTGATTTTATAGTATCAGTTACTATATACAATTGGTCGTTTTCGTAATTTTAACTTGTTAGCTTTTAGTTTCGTCGTCTCTGATTTCGGATTAGATTGAGCGAGGTTTTCCTTTTCTGAAATTGTGGATTGTTGTTGAATATCTAGTGGAGCTACGATTTCGGTTTCTCGAATTGTAGTTTGCTATTGAAATTCCACTGAAGCCATGTCATCGATTTCACGAATCAGTGACTGTTGATGAATTTCTGATGGTTGTTCTTGGTGCGCTGAAGTTTGCGGTTGAGTTGGAAACACTGGTTTGGAGCGTCGGTTTTGTTATGAATTGGAATTTGGAAAGCGAATGAGAGTGAGAATTTGAAATTGAAGAAGGAAGACGAATGGAATGAAACAAAAAGGCAGGGGAATGTTTTAACCCAAGAATGAGCTTTGGGCTTGTCCCCGAGACAAAGAAAAATGCGCATGTCCTTGTGCCCAATTTTTTAAAATAATTTGTTCTTTAAAATTTTTAGCCCATTGTAATATAAAGTATATTAACAACTGAAATGCAATAAATACGCAGACGTCAATTTATGTGGATTCATTAAATCATGAGGCAGCTGCAGTTTTACAAGACGATTTCATCCTAACATGTTTGAAAGCAATTTGAGAGATGTATTGATGATGGGCACAACCCCAGAATCCAGATGCTTATAAGATCGAATATATCGAATACTCCATGATATATTTCTTAAAATTTCAAAAGCATTTACACATTAGGTTGGATGTTGTATCCTATACAATTTAGGCAATGACATATCAATTGATTTTGGAAGTGATATTAAAAACTGATACATAATTACATTTATCGGGTTTTGAAGCCAGCCAGTGTAAAAATGATAGTTTGTGCTAAATTAAGATGGAGGATGGTGCTAATCCGTGGAATGATAGATTTAAATTTAATCTTCGGCTGTCTTATTTATACTATCACATATCAAATATGACGAGTTTTAAATGTTTTCCTTATCTTTATAGATAATCGGTCTCTATAACATATTTCATGCTTGGTTAATGATTTAGTTGATCAAATGGATTAGTGAAGTAGTTAATAAAATCTATCACCCAATAGTAGAATAGGTTGAGTTTCATTCGTAGAGCAAGTATGAAGAGTACACATATGATTTTTTTTTTCTAAAATGCATTAACAAAATAAATACATAAGCGAACAACAACTTCATAAATATGTTAATTGTCCAAGGATGGTTCTTTACATTTTTCGTGGAAGTGGTGAATGATAAAGACTAAGCAAGAATTTTCGTCCATCCTAAAAGACTAAAACTAAGAAAATAGGTTTAAGATTACTTCCAATGATGAGATAATAAGGCAAGAGAAGAGATAATCAACATCCGGATGTATAGTAATCATCAGATATGTCGAAATGAAGAGAAGAAGATAACGTATTCATTTAAAACAATAATGTAGATGCTATGATAATATGAAGTTTAAATCTGAAAGTGATTGGTGCATGTCCAAAAGGACGTGCATATGCACTCTTATACATAATGTTATACCATGTAAGTGTACAGTAAATAACGCTTAACCCTTGGATTACATAGATGTGGGAGAAAAGCCTATGGTTTAAACCCCCAAGGTGGTGCAGTGGTTAGGACATGTGACGCCCACCTTAAAAGTCGAGGGTTCAATCCCCACCAACAACTTATCCTTATGAATTACCTAAAGTATGTGTTGTGGGTTCGGTGCGTACTTCTTTAGAGTTTACAAGCAAAGCTTAGTTCTTTAGGTCTTCAAAAAAAAGGCCAATGGTTTATCTTGCTACAACTACAGTAATCTGTATGACTCCAAAATCGTGTGGAAAATAAGAATCCGAAGATTGCATATTGGTTTAGTGTTCACACGCGAGTTTTAAAATTGCAGAAGCAAAACGGGTTCAATTCTTCTGTCCCCTTCTTATACATCCCCCATATGTACATCATGATATGCATCATATTTCTCACGATGTGGGATTCATCGTTCAGCCCACGCACTTTCAATGCGAACCACATCTAACATGGTTGATGATGAAAAATCAATTATTGAGATATGTACGAGACACGAAGACAAATAAAAGAAGGACAAGTGATTTGAGCTGATAGCAAAACAGTGTTGGTTTTTTACTTGTTCCAACAAAACAATACCGTCAGTTTACTAAAAGTAATTCTACCAACGAAATTTATATTAAAGGGACTTTTGTTATTGTCAAATGTTGGGTATCCTTTAAAATTATTGTCTTGTGCTTAAAAAAATGTGAAAATAAGGAACACATCTCTAAAATCAAACTTAATACACAAAACATTCTACTCATAAAAAGATTTAAATTACATCTCTATTTTCAAATACTAAAATTTTCTTCCCTACAATATCCCTCTTCTCCATTGCAGCAATGTTCATTCTTCATATATGGATGTTATTCTCACATCCATAATTAAAATTTACACCTCATTAATTATCAATCTTTAAAATGCAATAACTTCTTATTGAAACGACAGATTAACAAACCGTTTTCACCATTAAATCATAAATTTTATTATCTTTCTAACAAGTGACATTGTGTATATGCAATAATTGTAAACATGCACTTATACCATATAATTGTAGACATGTCTGCAATTATATGCAATAGTTGCAGACATTTCTTCAACGATATACAATAATTGCAGAAATGTCTGCAATTATATGCAATAGTTGCAACTGTGTGCAATAATTGCAGACATATCTGCAATTATACGATATAATTGCAGCAATTATACGATATAATTGCAGAAATGTCTGCAGTTATATGCAATAGTTGCAACTGTAAGCAATAATTGCAGACATGTCTGCAATTATACGATATAATTGCAGAAATGTCTGCAATTATATGCATACAGTTGCTACTATTGCATATAATTGCAGAAATGTCTGCAATTATATGCAATAGTTGTAACTGTATGCAATAACTGCAAACATGTCTGCAATTATATGCAATAATTGCAGATTTGAAGAAAAATCGAAGATGCTTAAAATTTGCAGAATTGTCTGCAAATATATAAAATAATTGCACATTTACTGCAAATATGATTTTCTGGTATCAATAGTGGATCTCATTTTAAAGATTATAAAATTTTTGATTTTTTTGGTGAATATGGTATGCTGATCCGATGTTTCTACATAAAGTTATACGTATTAGAAATGTTAAAAACGTAAAGGGTATTTAGGTCTTTACACGCGCGTGAATTTGAAAACAGGAACCGAAAATTTATTAAAAAACCGAAAGAATATTTTATGTATTTTCAAACCTTACCAGAGATGTATGTCAAATGCACCCTAAAAAAAATACTAAACAGATACTTTAGATTCTAAAGTTTAGAAGAAGAAAAAGGTACATTTCAAAAAAGATTTAAAATAAATGGCAATGATACGATTTACAATTCTAAATCAAGATTAGGATGCAAAAATTAATACAAGATAACACTTTAACCTGGCGGATATACTTTGATCGTCGATATTTTCTATTGTGCCTAAATGAAACAGTATTGAGGCACTGCTGCGTGTATCTTTACCCGATCAACGCAACGTTAACTATATTATCTGATTTTTCAGGATTGAACGCTACCAACTAAAAGAAACAAAGATATTGACGCTGTGTACAATCTATCCTATATGAATGAAAAAATAAAAAACTACACGTTTATACAACAAGAATGTACACAACCAAAACCAATGCTATTCACTTTCAAAAATGGTCTTAATTTCACCGAAGGAAGAATCAAATGTATCACCCACGTTTGGCACAGGCGAACGAAAGAGGAAGGGCTTAGGCGGCATGTCCACTGCGTCAACGTTGCCCTCGAGCATTTCCACAACCTTCATCATCGAAGGACGCGCGCTCGGCGCCATTTGAATGCACCACAACCCCACTTTGCACAGCTTCCTTTCGACGTCCTCGATCTCTATCTCGTTCAATAGTTGCATGTTTTTGGGTTGTTCGAGCCGACCGTAAACCCAAGAAGGGTAGTACGCTTGACTCGAGTTCTCCACCTTGTTGTCAAAGTTCCTTCGTCCACTGGCCATTTCAAGAAGCAACATCCCGAAACTATATACGTCGGACTTGTACGATATGAGTCCGAAACTCCTTGAAATAAGTTCAGGTGCCATGTATCCGATAGTACCTGTTTAAGATAGCCCCACATCATGAGATACGAGCATGGGACTAGAAGAAAATTTTCCCACTAAGACTGCTTACAGTTTATGAAAAAAGACTTAGAAACACTTATTTGTTATAGTTTTGTGATAATAAGCGGTTATCTGATAGTATACCTCTTGCTGCAAAAGCGGAAACCATGCTGTAATCCTTAGGGTAAAGTTTTGCAAGTCCAAAATCGGAGACCTTAGGATTGAAACTATCATCCAAGAGACTGTTATGTGGCTTGATATCGAAATGTAGAATCCTCATATCACACCCTCGATGCAAATAATCTATTCCTCTTGCTACGCCGAGAGCTATTTCATTTAGCTTCTCCGTCGTGAACTTTTGCTTCGTTCCTTTGGTATTGAAAATGTACTTATCCAAAGAGCCATTGCGCATGTACTCGTAAACAATAGCCCTATGCGAGCCTTCCGAGCAAAACCCAACAAGTCGTACGACGTTGACATGGTGAATCGTACCAATGGTGGATACTTCGCTGATGAAATCTTCACCGTTATCGTTGGATTTACCCAATAGTTTTACGGCAACTAAATGACCGCCAGGTAACTCTCCTTTGTAAACTGTTCCGAACCCTCCTTGCCCTAATTGATCCTTGAAATGCCTTGTCATTGCAATTATGTCAGTGTAGGCGTATCTTGTTGGTGTTGCACTTTGTTGATTGCGTAGAAATGTCTCTACGGAGTCGATAGGAGCAAGCATTTTCAATAGTTCATAAACGAGGAACACATAGATACATAGTGGTCCAAATATTAATCTTCCGAGTGTTATAAGCACTGCAAAAGAAGCCATATTTATTGATAGAATTGAATGATTTTATGAAGACCAAAATTTAAGGCCCCGTTTGATTTCGTTTTGAGTTTTGTGTTTTGCGTTTTCAACATACACTACAAAATACAAGAAAATATGGAAAAAAAATTACAATTCTTAGCCATCGCGATGATGGACGGAAAATGGAGGAGATGAATTGTTTTACGTTCTTTTCTTATCTCTCAAAACACGAAAAATCAAATAAACTTGTTTTCTATTTTTTATGTTAAGTTTCATTTTTCAAAATTGCCTGTTTTTCAACAATACATAACAAATGCGAATTTTTGTTTAGATGAAAACACAAAACTAAAAATTGCAAACCAAACGGGGCCTAAAGTAACAAAAATCAGGTATGAAAACACAATTTCATATGCAAAATGTAGAATTCAGGAAGGTTACTTATTTTTCTCACATTCCAATATTTTGACGAAAATATTTTGGGTAAAGTAGAATAGTTGGTATGAAAATATTGTGAGCGAATGGCAAGAACAATTACCTAAGTAAGCTGATATTATGTCAAAGAACACAAGGAACACAATGGAATATCTGTACAGGGCGTAGTCGTGAGTCTTCTTTATGCAGTTAACGAATTCATACTCGATCTGGACGGGATATATTATGTGCTCAAATTTGTTCAATTGCCACATACGGTACCTAGCTTCCCTGCAACATAGGTTACACATAGATCATGTAAATCAATATTTGTAGGAAGCGAATATTGAAACAGAAAATTTGATTCAATATTCTTTATCATTGAATATGACTTGATTTATATTTGAGGTGGAAATCAAAGAGATCAAACTTCGGGTTTATTTTTGTGTCTCGGTGAATACTTACGTCGGAGCTGTGTGAAGGCAATTACGAATAATTTCCGACCTTGTAAGTTTCTTAACTTCCCAGGAAAGGGTGAACCCATCCTTAAAGGTTTGGAAAATACCATCTCCAACAGTATTCACATCGACAGCACTTACAGGAACCATGGTTATGTGACAACACGAAGCAAGAAGAGAATTGACACTGTACCCATTGTAAACGTAGACGAATCTGTTGTTTTGACTAAGGCATGGAACTGATCCATGCTGATTGTCTATGGTGTCATTTTTCTTTCTGGAACAGTTGATGAAAGTAGCCCAGCTATGCCCATCTATGAACCTATAACCATTTAGAAAAGAGCTGGCGGTAAGAGTTTCTAAAGGGAGGTCGCATTTGCCAGTTGCTAAGCTTTTATCAACAACCTCAATTGTAGCGTTTTCGTAGGAAATGCTGGTGACCAAGTAATTGTTACCGGAAGGAAGTTCCAAGAACGGTTGATTGTCGATACATGAGAGTTCGTAGGTTTGATTTCCGCAGTCAGGAGGATCGCTTTTTAACCTGAAGGGGTAGCTGATGTCTTGTAGCTCTCCGCAAGAGGAAAAGCAATAATTTCCTTGAAAGGCTTTAACCGACCATATGAAGAGTAGAGAGAAAATTACTGTAGGTACCAATTTCTTCATGATAAGCTAAGGCTCATTATGCTGTAACAGAAGCACATTAGTGTTTTAAAATTGGTGTAAAGTCAAAACCACGCAAAAAAGAGAACATTTCGATAATCATGAGAGAGAGCAGAAACAAAAACAACACCGAGTTGCTTGTTTTGACAACTAACAAAAAGAACAAAGGATGTATTCTTTAGTTGACCATAACTCAAACTTCCAGAAAATTAATAGTTTGAATAATTTACATCACGTTTTTTCTGCTAAGAAGACAACCCACTACTACTCCCACTTGAAGAGTTGAAAGTGACAGAAATGTTTAGTTTATTATCTGTATGATACCAGAATTTTTAATATTGAACAGCTAGTAAGCAATCACAAATATATTTTCTTTCACAGACCATAGTGCCATGATTTTCACTAGAGTAAATAGATAATCTTTTTAAATATACGGAGAAAGATATTTTTAACAAAAGTAAATGGTAAGAAATTCACTATTCAGGTAACTAGGTTATAGTTTAATCACTTGAATATTTTTCCTCTACACCATCAACCTTATGACCCACTTTCAGTGTATATTCATACAATTAAACGGTTTGATGCTTGTGTGACTGAATAACTTGTATTATAAAACTGTAGTCAACCATTCTCATATGCAAGAACAATTTTGATAGGTATGCATAAATTTGGTTTGTCTAATTCTTAAAATGATTATATGCACCAAAACTGATGACATGATAATCTAATCATCGTACATTATTGAAAATTTTGTATTTTTTATCCTGAAATAGAATGTCAAATATGACCATATGTCGTGTATCAGATTAGGAAAGACAGTCTAATGTAACATATAAATAAAACTAGATTAGCGTGATAGTCAAAGAAAGCTGAAGAAAACAAGGAAAGTATGTTTCATTAAGCAGTAGGTAATCCATAAATAGTAATAAGAATGTTACATTTACACTCTTTATTATATATATAATAATAAAAGAACTTCAAGTACTCAGCATACCACCAAAGTAGTAGTTTTAAGATTAAAATCGATTAGAGGCTATACCAGATACATAGCCAATACAATGCATCTGCTGCATATATCCAACATGTGACGATATTAAGCAATTTATAACATATAAGCACATATCTATAGAGGCCTAACACAACTATTGATAAAAGAAGCACTATGTGGTCCATCTGAGCTAGTTGAAAAACAATATCATACTGCTAGTGGCGGCTTAACTAATAAAATCTTCATCCTTACCGTTGGAATTACCCAGCACTTCAATAACAACTAAAAAGCTGATCCATAGCTTCTTTGGCCTACTACCGCTTTGAAATGCATGATCATTGATCTTTGACAGTTAACCTAATCATCACAAGTTGCAAATTAACATAATTGACCTTCAACAAAATTTATATGCAAAAAAAAAAACAATAAGCAATTGAATAACTGTGCTAAGTAGAATATCAACAAACCATAACAGCATGCTCCTTACTTCAAAGTTCGAATTCAAAGAAACATCATAATTTCATATCTACATTAAGTTGTTAAACCAACTCAAATCTTCAACTTTGTATTTTTAACTATAACTTAACTCTCTAACTAAAAACTAAAAAAGCTCAAGTGCGAGTGCAAAATTTTAGAATGTTATTTCAAATTTTCGAACTTACCCAAAATTCACCACAAAAACCACCCCTTTCAATAATTTTTATGTCCTTGTTTTTGCCGGTCTTTATAACAGGTTCATTTTTTAACTGTCTTTTTTTCTTTTAGAATTGATGTTACTGTATCCTTCTTTTTTCACTTACATCACTATTAGACTATGCATTTAAAAGCAGGGCTAAAAGACCACTATTAGACTATGCATTTAAAAGCAGGGCTAAAAGACATAGCGCTTTTAAATAACTGATCTGCTTAAATCACCGCTATTTACCGCTAAGCTTGCTATCAGGTATTTTTAGCACTCACTTTACCAATTTTAATGTGAAAGATTAAATTTGTCCAATTCTCTGTTAAGGCCAAGTAGAAACGCCAAACTATCGGCTGAGCTGTAGAACTCATGCGCCCAACACAAGTTAGAGAACCATAATCGGTCTTAGAGTTCGAACAAAATTGTTATGGTTATCTTAATAGAATTGTGCTAGTTATATATACGTTAAATACATAAGTAAATTCTTTTACATGTAATTTTAAGGTCATCTGCTATTTTCCGTTTTATCTTCGCTAATCGCTTTCTCTTAACAAAAATCTTCGCTGATCGCTATATATGTGCTATAACTTTTCACACATCCACCACTTAGGAATCGTTGAGCGCTTTAACTGCACAACTACTATACTAATATAACATAAATATTGTATTAAAATTCACGTAAAAACAATTTTATAGCTTAATACACTCAATCAATTATTCAGACTACAAAGCAATTGTACTCAAAGCAACTGTACCCATTTTTAACTGTCAACTGTCAGTTACCAACTAAATTGTCAGATTACAAGATCAATATACATTTGACAAAGCACCAATAATGTATTAAATTGTTAGTCATTTATTCTTAAAAATGAATTGATTTTATTTCATCTTGAATGATCAACATAAAGATGAGATCCAAAGTCAAATATAAGGAGTTTTAAATTGCTTAATTTAGGTTGGCCTCGCCAATTGCTTAAGCAATTGAGTTTTCAATTTCGACAACTTAATTGACATATTCCTCAATTGTCAAGTGGGTTTCACCCATTTTTTTGTCATCTTTTAATGGATGCATTGTTAATTTGAGTTATAACTAAAAATTGCTTTAGCAATTATTCCTTAGGTGTAATTGCTCTAGGTGAGACTGCCATCGCTAAGCATCACCTAAGTACTATTTTGCTCTTTTAATCCAAAAAACGAGCTGAAACATAAGTGTCCCTTAAACATTGCTTAAACAATAATTAAGCATGGCTTTAGTAATGCAGATGCTAATTACATGAAAGATGAACAAAAGAAAACACTAATTTCAAAGTAATATTTTACCGTTTTCGAACTATTTCATTTCTTCCTTCAACCTTATAACCCGTTTCAAATTTCAATATGTTATTTTTGCATTTATAATTTTTTCACTAAATATGATATTTCAGTCAAACAATGTCAGTCAAATGTTAAACGTCGCTGATAACTGGTATGCTTCATTTTGGTTTATAATTCAACTCCTAATTATATTATGAGTAAAAATGGGAACACGGTGCTTCTTAGGTACCCAGATGAATTATTAATTCATCAAGCAGAATTCTTGCTGTCTCTATGAGTTCTGTTATTTAATTTATCAAGTAAATCTTTTGCTGTCTCAGTGTGTTCTGTCTGTGACTGTGTTTCCTTTCCCAAAAATAAAGTGCAGTTTTGGGTCCGAGACCTATTCATCTGTCACCACAATAATAACTAGTGTGTTTTCATCAGTTCTGAGTTTGAGTCCTTTACACAGCTTCCAAGAATCTTTTTTTTAAAAGAATACTAGATTAAAAGGCGATCCATAGTTAAGATGGGAATCCTGTGCTATAAGTTTCTCCCATTTTAATTGAAGCTAGTGAAATCAATATACATGAAACAACTAACAAATATGATAATTTTAAAATAAACTATGCAATATAATTATTACTACTCTTCACTTAGATAAGTACCATTATCATTGTAAGCAGAAATAAAAGGCTTTGGTGGAAACTGCAAGCTTTCCAGTTCTCCAGTCAGAAGTTGAATAACTCTTGTCATTGTAGGACGATCATTCGGACTCCACTGAATGCACCATAATGCCACAATAACAAGCTTTTTTGCAATTTCTTTTTCTTTTTCGTTCTCCATTACCAATCCAAGGTCTTCAGCGTTAATTAGCCGGTCATATATCCACTCAGGAAAATAATCATCGTCCTGTTGGTCGATCTTAGGTTCAACTGTTCTCTTGCCACTTACCATTTCAAGAAGTACCATTCCAAAACTATAAATATCAGATTTGTAAGACACTTCTCCAAAGTTTCTAGAATAAAACTCAGGTGCAATATAGCCCATTGTGCCCCTTGCAGCTGTCATGGTAACCATACTCTGATCTCGTGCACAAAGCTTAGCAAGACCAAAGTCCGAAACTTTAGGATTGAAATTGTGGTCTAACAAAATATTATGAGGTTTGATATCAAAATGCATGATACGCTGATCACCCCCATGGTGCAAGTACTCTATTCCACGAGCAATACCAATGGTGATATCAAAAATTCTTTCAATATTCAATGGTTTTTTACTTCCCTGTGCCTCTTTTGAGTATATGTACTTCTCTAGTGATTCATTTGGCATGTATTCATATATCAGAGCACGTCTTGTTCCTTCAGAGCAAAATCCTAAAAGTCGAACTATGTTGACATGATGGATTCTTCCCATGGTGGCTACTTCATTTATGAACTCTTCTCCCTCTCCTTTCGAATATTCTAACATCTTGACAGCCACGGGAATGCCATTTTTAAGTTCACCCTTGTACACTGTTCCAAATCCACCCTGGCCTAGTTTATGCCTGAATCTTTTAGTTATCTCTTTAATCCCAGCATAAGAGTACCGTGTGGGTTTAGTGGTCTTGTATGTAGATAGAAACTTCTCCACCTTCAACCAAGTCTGCCTTTCCTTTGCAGATCTCCTTGATACATAAAGTGCAGCAAAAGATGCTGCTAGAAGAATAACAAGTCCAGTGACAGAAGGTCCTACATTAAAAAGAATAATAAATGTTCTATCATTTTAAAAAGGAAAGTGCCTTGTATGGCAGCTACACATTCATATTCCAAACCAATGAAGTGGCCAGGTATATCGTGGTACTCGTATCAATTTTACATTGTATGTATCCATGTATATACAACTTAGTAGAAGTTACGACTTAAGCATCATGATGAAAAATAGTCCGTTCTTCTCTGAAATTGTGAATATAGGATTATATCAAAACATGAAGTTTTACAAAAGTTCTTATAGAAGTTTATTTGTTTTACAGACAGACTAAGAACTTGTATAATTTGGCAAAGCTATAGAAGACTAGAGGTACTAGATTTGAGTGGATAAAATATTTATACCCACAAGTCAACGGGTGGATTCGGAAGTATGATAATCATGTCCATCAAAATATTTCATATCTGGATACAGATTGGATGCCTTGAAGAAAGTTCGATATTTCGTTTTTAAGTGCTGTATTTGCTTTGTAGCCTTTGATATATCACAGTTAAACTTTAACAATTAACTATATACGTTTAATCAAAGCAAATTGCTACGTATATCATATTCGTAAATGGGAAAAGCAAGTGAATAACATGCCTATATGCACATTTATTTCAAACAAGGGTATCAATTTTATACAACCATCAAGTACCTACTAGTACCATACATAATTCACTAAGCTTGTACAAGGACTCACCCGTAATGAGCAAAACATTTGTGCCTGCAAATAAAAAGAGAAGCATTACAATTAGGAGGAATGACGGGTTCGTATCAAACTAGCATAACACAAACAACTAAAAAAACAAGAACTCACGATGATGATTTTGCTCAGGACTAAAGCAAAAGGTTTGATTTTTTGCCCAATCCAACCCACAATACTTCTCTTCCACTGCACAATCCGAACAATATGAAAACTCTTGGTACCAAAAAATATTTACTTCTTTCCTCTCAGTAAATTTGTCAACATTTTCGGCGAAATCCCTATTAATAACATCTGCCCAGTTATTAAAACTATCTGCTATTAAAGGAATCATCCCACCAGTCAAAAACACCTCACAGTCACGCGGCAATTTATCCACAAACTCATCAGTGACCACAACATACACAAAGTTTTTACCGGTACTGTAACAGTTTTTTACTGGACCTGCAATTTTAGCTGAAATCGATTCAATTGATCTAGGGCATTGAATGAAACTTACAAGATAAGTTAGGGGTTGATAATTAAAAGAGTTAATGCTGGAAACGGTGTCGCTGAGGTTCTGCAGCGGGCATGGGGAAGATTCCAATTCCTGTTGGGGTATGGATCCCAAGTATAGGGTGAATTGGCTGGTTGCATAGTTGATGTGAGTGATTTTGAACTGAGGATAAGCCGGAAGGAGGAGAGTTTTGTTGTCGGAGCAGATGAGATCTAGACCCGTGAAACTGCATGATGGGTTACCGGGTCGGAGTCGGAGTGGATAGCGAATCTGGAGGGATCCACATGTCGATTGCGGGCATGTTTCTAAGAAGCCGGATGCATTCGATGACGATGAAGTTATCAAAGTTATTAAAATCAGTGCGATAATAATCATTTTATTAAGCAAGTTCGGTTCTGACATATGAAAATACAGGAGGAATGATATTCTTTTACTTTTTAACTTTTATGTTCGCGTGTGTTAATATGACATTGTTGATCAATAGTTGGTTTTGAATTTTTTTGTGGAAACTTTGATAGTCAATGGTATTTTTGTTTGGTTAAATATTTTTAAATCCTAGGAAAAGGATTGACTTTTATATAGCACGCGAAGGCTATTTGCTTGAGATATCCACCGTGGATGAATGTTATTAAAGCTTCATCGTGCGGCCGAAGACCTAGAGCAAATGCAAATTTATCAACTTTTAAATTTAGATCAAGGTAACTTCCGCAAATACACGTCTATCAATCGATGAATAAATTGTGATAATCATATCACGCTGATCATAGAACACACGTAAATATCAGTTGGTAACTATAGCTCCAATATCATGAGAAAAACAAATGATCGATGTCAAAGTTTTTTATGTCATGCATGTTCACTTGGTTCAACAATCCCCTTGTTCATTCATGTAGTCCCTCTTATTTACATAGTCGTGAATAAAGCCCAAATGAAATTTCCACCATTGGAGAATTTGTTAATTTGTTAACCATTATTTCCTACGGATCATCCATTATACTCAAGTTTGAGATAAATGAATGATCATCTATTAGAAGAGGAGAGCATTCGTGTATTTTATTCTATACTAGAAAAATTAGCTCTCAAGATGTCTGATAGGTAGCAATACACACCCCGTACAAGGTGGGAATAAAGATTAAAAGAAACCATAACCTTACAGAGTTAAGGTCCATACTAAAATAATACAATATTATAATCCACTAAATAAGATGAGTGATAATTGTTAAATTTTGGTGATACAAAATCACAAATAGAAGGAAACAAATATGTGTTAACGCTCAAAAATGAACGCTAACACCCCGGTGTAAGTAGTAATAAAGTGAAAGCACCACCCGTTAGTACGGGAACTAAAACAAGCATATAATTGCAGTAAAAGTAAAGGGACGGCAATTTTTATAGTGGTTCGGCTCAAAGTCAAGCTTACGTCTACTTTATCTTCTTTGTCACAAGTTCGATTACAAGTTTTACAAGAATTCCTTCGATTGTTCAACAATCGATACAAGTAATTAGCACTACAATGCAAAAGAGATTCTGGAGTCCATCTTAAATGTTGCTGATCTTCTCTTTAGGTAGTTTGAAGTGTTTTTGGTAGTAGAGGTGTTGTAGAGGTCGTGAATGCAACAAAATTTCGGCGCTTTGAAGGCTGGAAAAAGTCCGAGAAAAAAGTCCCTTTTCAATGTGGAGCAGGTGGCTATTTATAGGAAAAATCTGGAGGTAAGTCGTAGGTCGTTAGGTCTTAGGTCGTTAGGTCTTAGGTCGTTAGGTCTTAGGTCTTAGGTCTTAAGTCGTTAGGTCTTAGGTCGTTAGGTCGTTAGGTCTTAGGTCGTTAGGTCTTAGGTCTTAGGTCGTTAGGTCTTAGGTCGTTAGGTCGTTAGGTCTTAGGTCTTAGGTCGTTAGGTCTTAGGTCGTTAGGTCGTTAGAAGCCTTGAACAGTTAAGTCGCTTGGAGTTTTAAAGCAATTAACTTGTCGTTTTGCTAACTTGCTAAGTCGTGGCTTCTTCTTTCAACAGTTAAGTCACTATTCACAAAAGGTAGGATAACACTTGCCCTCCAAAACATGCCTTGCAAGAGGAAGGTGTGTTTTGTAATGCTATAAGCCGGATGTTCATATCATGTTGATGACCTGCAAAGAAAAATTGATAGTTTTATCTGACCACGAATGACGACCGTTCGAGATCATCTGTCATTCGCGGCAATCTGTGACCGTTCGCGGTCGGATGCCGTTCGCGGCGAATGATGACCGTTCGCGGTCGGGTGCCGTTCGAGGCGAGTTTTGACCGTTCACGGTCGGGTGCCATTCGAGGCGAATTGCGACCATTCGCGGTCGGGTGCCGTTCGAGGCGAATTATGACCGTTCGCGGTCAAGTGCCGTTCGAGGCGAATTTTGACCGTTCGCGGTCGGGTGCCGTTTGAGGCGAGTTTATGTGTGCCCGGGGAGGACTTAGCATCATCAATACCAGATTTCACGTTCGGGTGAGTTTCTGGATTGTTTGTTGCGACGGTTTATCACCAACTCAGAGCATGCCTATGGACCGTTCGCGATCCCGTACATGTGTAAGTGGCTTAGCCGTTATGGAATCACAAGTAGCATTTTTTACTGAAAATAAGTTTTTAGCAGAAATGTCAAACATAATTAAGTCTAAGCATGGGAAACAAAAGCAAAACAAAGACGTCAAAGTGCAAACACCTACACCGATGCGATTAGTTGTCATATCAAAGCATGCCTGAGGATCGTTCGCGGTCCTGTACATGTGTAAAAAGACTCAATCGCGTTGGTGTGGTGTTTGCTACTTATTCGTCATTACACCAATCAATTGATGACAAGTTGACGTCTTGATCCTGAGCCGTCCCCAACAGGTGCAGGTGGTGGCCGTTCCCGTTCCACCGTCGTTGCTCCCCTTTTCACATATTGCGATAGCAAACCATTACGGATATGCCCTTCAACTTCATCCTTCAAGTGTCTGCAATCATTTGTGCTATGACCATTCAACTCGTGGAATAAGCAGTACTTGTTTGACTTTCTTTAATTGCTGGTCGAATCTCTCCTCATTGGTTTGCGATAAGAAACTTGCTCTCTAGTATCTTGGTAAATTCGCTCCAAACTTTCGTTCAATTCCGAATAAGTGGTGAAACGCGGCTCCCTTCGCGCTCGCTTTGACCTATCATCATTATCTTCCGCTTTCCACTTTCCTTTATCTTTGTCAAAATCCTTTTCAAGAGGTTTTCCGCCTTTGAGTGCATAAACTTCTATCCCTGCTCCTTCTTCTCTTTCAGCATTTGCGTCTTCTAATCGTAAGAATCCTTCAGCCTCATGATAAAACTCCCCTAGATCCATAGGGGGATCTTTTGTCAGTGAATTTTTGAATTCTGTGCCATTAGCTATGCCCGATACAGCAGCCATCAAAACCATGGATGGATCTGGTCGATCCACCGATGTTGCAGCTGCGTTGAATCATTTCAAAAAGCTTCTCAAAGATTCTCCAGTTCTTTGCTTCAGTGCCGCCAAACTCATCACATTCTTGGGTCTCGAAATGTGGACCCTGAATTGTCTCATAAACCTTTCAGTCAAGTCATTCCATGTTCCAATAGACTCACTCTCCAGTTGTCTAAACCATAATGCTGCAATATCTGCCAGGTATAATGGAAAGCACCGGGCCATGACCTCCTCTGATGCCCTCCAGCACTTCCATATGCCTCATATACTTTGTCAGATGAACCGTAGGGTCTGTCCTCCCATTATACATATCTAATGATGGTAGCTTAAAATCCGGTGGGTTCCTAGCTCGCCTGATCGCTATGGTAAATGGACTCCTATTCACATCCTCCAGGTCTTTGTTTACCAATCCGCCTCTCATAGCCCGTTTGACCATCTCTGCTAACCTGTCATTATCTCTGAGCTGTAGTTCTCGTTCATTGCCTTCGACCTGCCCCCCGAGCTCATGAGGGAATTCCAGAATCTGTTCTTCTGGCTGGGCTTCCGTTCCTCTGTTAGCTCTTAGTGGCCTAGTGTTAGTTGGTGTCCTGCCTAAGGTTAGATCAACACACCCCTGGGGGATGCCCCCTAGCCCAGGGGTGCCCTTGATGGTCCCGTTCTATCTGGTTTATGATTTTGGGCTTCAAGTTGCCCGATCTGTTGAAACAGATTCTGGATCATTTCTTCTTGTCTTCTCATCATTGTCTCTATCTCATCCCTGGTGATGAAGACTGAAGTTCGGTTCGCTCCTGAGGAAGCCTCTTGACTCCCCTCGTGTTGACTTCTTTCCGGTCTTTGTTGTCTATTTGATTGCCTTGTCATATTTTTCCAGATCTAAACTCTTAAACCTTCAAACTCAACTTCCAAGTAGTAGAATCCCTGAGTTCAGTTCTCAGTGAAAGCACCAAAAATGTTAACGCTAAAAAATGAATGAATGCTAACACCCCGGTGTAAGTAGTAATAAAGTGAAAGGACCACCCATTAGTACGGGAACTAAAACAAGCAGATAATTGCAGTAAAAGTAAAGGGACAGCAATTTTTATAGTGGTTCGGCTCAAAGTCAAGCCGACGTCCACTTTATCTTCTTTGTCACAAGTTCGATTACAAGTTTTACAAGGATTCCTCCGATTGTTCAACAATCGATACAAGTAATTAGCACTATAATGCAAAAGAGATTCTGGAGTCCATCTTGAATGTAGCTGATCTTCTCTTTAGGTAGTTTGAAGTGTTTTTGGTAGTAGAGGTGTTGTAGAGGTCGTGAATGCAACAAAGTTTCGGCGCTTTGAAGGCTGGAAAAAGTCCGGGAAAAAAGTCCCTTTTTAATGTGGAGCATGTGACTATTTATAGGGAAAATCTGGAGGTAAGTCGTAGGTCGTTAGGTCTTAGGTCTTAAGTCGTTAGGTTTTAGGTCATTAGGTCGTTAGGTCATTAGGTCTTAGGTCTTAGGTCTTAGGTCGTTAGGTCTTAGGTCGTTAGGTCTTAGGTCGTTAGGTCGTTAGGTCTTAGGTCGTTAGGTCTTAGGTCTTAGGTCGTTAGGTCTTAGGTCTTAGGTCTTAGGTCTTAGGTCTTAAGTCGTTAGGCCTTAGGTCATTAGGTCGTTAGGAGCCTTGAACAGTTAAGTCGCTTGGAGTTTCAAGGCAATTAACTTGTCGTTTTGCTAACTTGCTAAGTCGTCGCTTCTTCTTTCAGCAGTTGAGTCACTATTCACGAAAGGTGGGATAACAATATGCAAGAAAAAAGAAATCACGTTTGTTCATTATGGAAATACATAAATCATTGGATTGCATTTGAATGAGATGGCAAGGAAATATATGCATGCGTACGTGATGGAATAATATATATGCAAAAAGATATGCATATTATTTCTTTCTTCGTAATCGCATTGCTTTGGGATTATTTTCTTCCATCTTTGGAATGAGTGAATTACTTGCTATGTTTGCACGATTTGTTACCATTGTAATTTGCCTTCATTATCTTCTTACCATATCTTGGTAATTTGATTGATGACTCACATGAATTTACATTGGCTATATATTGAGGATAGACTTCATTGTAAACCCATCCTGGTATTCAGCCAGTGATCCCTAAATGGAGTGTCTTTTCTTGTTAACCCTGATTTAGGGCTTTGGTATATAAACTCTTATCTTGTAATCTCTTGTAATTTTCTCAGGTGTAATAAAATCTCTCTCATTTGGACTGGACGTACACTATCTTGATGATAGTGGAACCAATATAAATATTGTGCGTTTTTTTTTTCTTTATAGTTATTTGCTATTTATTTGGAGTAATAGAATAATTACTGCTAGATTAAGTGATGTTCAAATTGGCAAATCTAGATCCTGTTTATTGTTTTTCCGCATTTGTGAAATTTTTTGCACAACAGATTGGTATCGGAGCAAAGCGATTTGTTTAAATTTGTGCATCAATAGCTGCTAGAAAGAGCGAGAGATCCGATGGTGATTATGTTATTACTCATTTGGATGGAAAAATAGATTTTGTGCAATATGGAAGATAAAGACGGAGGAGATTATGTTGAGAGAGAAGAGCGTTCCAGTCTTGGAAATTTGGTGATAAAGAGTTTACTGTGTTGAAGGGACATCTGGATTTGGGAACCTGTATCTGCTTCATGGCTCAATGTTGATGTGAGAGTCTTATGTTGATTTCCATCGGAAATTTGTTGTTTGGTAGATAAGGTATGTGGGAGGAGAGAGATTTGTCTTACAGAGATTTGGATTAGCCTTGTTATGTCCATTGGTTTTTATTTTTTGGCTCTGTATTTGGATTGGTGATTGAGAGAATTTTTTGGCCTTGGTGGCTTTGAGATTATTTTGGTATCTACCTTCTTTTGATTTTGGATATTTGCAACATTTTGTTGGCGGCGGGGACATAGTCTGAGCTCGTTAGCAAGATGTGATGGGAGGTGACCTTGTCGGAACCCATTGGGTAAGTATTCATTTTTGGTATCTATCTCGTTAAGAGATTTTGGTTGAAGGTGGTGTTCATTTTTAAGAGTTTTATGTTGAGAAGAGAACTTGAGTCGAGGTGGGGTGTTGAAGATGTGTGATTTTGCATCAAGGTGAAGTATTAAATTTTGGTGATACAAAATCACAAATAGAAGGAAACAAATATGCAAGAAGAAAAATAACCACGTTTGTTCATTATGGAAATGCATAAATCATTGTGTTGCATTTGAATGAGATGACAAGGAAATATATGCATGCGCACGTTATGGAATAATATATATGCAAAAAGATATGCATATTATTTCTTTCTTCGTAATCACATTGCTATGGGATTATTTTCTTCCATCTTCGGAATGAGTGAATTACTTGCTATGTTTGCACGATTTGTTACCATTGTAATTTTCCTCCATTATCTTCTTACCATATCTTGGTAATTTGATTGATGACTCACATGAATTTACATTGGCTATATATTGAGGGTAGACTTCATTGTAAACCCATTTTGGTATTCAGCCAGTGATCCCCAAATGGAGTGTCTTTTCTTATTAACCCTAATTTAGGGCTTTGGTATGTAAATCCTTATCTTGTAATTCTCTCAGGTGTAATAAAATCTCTCTCATTTGAACTGGACGTACACTATCTTGATGATAGTGGAACCGGTATAAATATTGTACGCCTTTTTTTCTTTATAGTTATTTGCTATTTATTTGGAGTAATAGAATAATTGCTGCTAGATTAAGTGATGTTCAAATTGGCAAATCTAGATCCCGTTTATTGTTTTTCCCCATTTGTGCAATTTTTGCACAACAATAACATCCTCAAAATCAGCTGAAGCTGCAAAAAAGAATATACCAAAAGTGTAAGTCCAATATGTACATACATACATACGTGTGTGTCTATATATATATATATATATATATATATATATATATCTGTGTGTGTGCACGCGTGCGCGTGTGTGTGTGAGAAAATCTATTGAGACATAAATGTAGACACAATTGGTGACACGGTGGATCTCCACCATTGGATTGTCCTTTGATTTCCACCTTCTATATATGGACAAGTAGATTCATCGACTCTGATCTTTTGTGTCTTCAATTGAGCTTTATTTTGTATCCAAATAGTCGGCCCCTAATGCCCTCTGATTTCCACCTTTTATATAAAAACAAGAAGATTCAACAGTCCAGATCTTTTGTGTCATCAATTGAACTTTATTTTGTGTTCAAATAGTCGGCCCCTTCACACACACACACATGTGTGTGTGTGTGAAATAAAAATATGCTAGTCCAATAAAAATAGAACAAGCAAATTATAATTAAAACTTAGTAAGAAACAATAAAGGTTATAATACAATCTAATTACAGAAAGACAAAAAAAAGTAATGAGAATTCTAATTGAAAGCTAACATCAGAACAATAGTGAAGTATCAAATGCGTCATTGTAAAGGTGTCCAAGGAAGCTAAATTTGGTTCATTACTATTTTTCTATTATTGAGAATAAATAACATAAGTTTTGAGATGAATGCAATATTCAAAACTACAACATTTTAAAATCTAACTAATTTCCTAAACATAATATAGTGTCGGATTCATTGGCATACATGTCAATTAAAAAGATATTTAAAATGCTATTGTTATTTCTATTTAAATACTACATTTTTCTTAACTAAATTAATTCGAGATTTAACCTTTTTAAGGTAATCATTGAAACTAATATTATGATCTTTATTATAACTAGGGTTTGGAATTCAATTAACAAAAAAAAAGTAAAGATATATATTAATTTGTATGTTGGAGTATTTATATTGATCACGCATAGGGTTTGTTATCTACTTATTGAAAAATAGAAGAGGAGGCTGATATATGTATATCAGTGATACATGTACAAAAATAGAAAGAAAGGAAAACAAGCATGGGCTTGAGCCCAAGTGCAACCCGCAAGTGTGATTGAGCCCAGACCGGTTTACCCTTACATAACAAACCAACTATGCATAACAAACACATATAATCATACTTCATTACAATATTATTAAACACCTTTTGATTCCGTTCAAACCATAAATACCAACATATTATAGTAAAGATGGTATCAATTAGTAATCTATGAGAACAATTATAATGAAACCTAAGCTTATCCTAAAATAATTCATAACTAATATCATTATTAATTGTATTAAAGTAAAAAATATTAGGATAAATTATAAGAACATATAGTGATATGACACCCAAAATATAAATGTGAAATATTTTCCATTCTCACATTATAGAAAAACATTTATTATCAATACTTATATTTTTATTTTTAAATGGTTATATAGTATTTAATTTTCCTTGTATAATTAACTACATATGCGCTTTAGCTTTGGGTGGAGTATTACCTTCCCTAATATATCTAAAATTCCATTTTGTACCAGAAAAATTAAGTTATTTATAATAAGAGTGCGTTCTATAGATTTTATTATTATCCCAACAACATATTTTAATGTCACTATTATTATCAATGTTATAATTCTAATATAGCACAAAGTAAGGCAAACTTCTATAATATATTTCCAGCTAAAGCACGATTAAAACTAAATTTTCATGGAAAATTTTAATTTGGAATATATATTTCTGAAAAAAGAGGGAATTAGTGAGAAGGACAAATTTTGAGAAAAAATTAGGCTGAAGGACAAAAAGTTTCATTTTTAGGTTGAAGGACAAACTTTGAGAAAAAATTAGGTTGAAGGACAGTGCTAGTTATAAATAGCATTTTATTTAGTTTTTACACTATACAAAATGCTAGTTATAACTAGCATTATATTCAATTTTACACTATACAAAATGCTAGCTATAATTAGCATTATCCTTCAGCCTAATTTTTTTCAAAGTTTGTTCTTCAGCCCAAACATGAAACTTGTCCTTCAGCCTAAATTTTTTTCGAAGTTTGCCCTTATTCTATTTTCCACTTTCTGAAATCAACACATCTTTAAAATTAAAAATTTCGTAAAGTTCATTAAATTCTACTTTAAGGGGAATCACCATATCAAACTATCATGCAAAGAGGTATTATTCCCCGAATGTACCACATTATTAATTCCTAATTTATAAATATCATAATTATTATTGATTTCCTAAAATGAGGGAAGTTATTTGTATTATTAGTGGAAATATGTTGTATATTATAAGTAGCATTATACCATTGATTCGATATTATTTCTTTCCAAATTAAGTTCTCATTATTATATGTAAATTTCCATATCCATTTTCCTAATAAAAAAGTTTCTAAATTATGTAAATTTGTAATCCCTAACCCATCCTTATCTTTAGACATATTTCCCAATTAACTAAATATTTTGAACTGATATTAGGCACCACTACATAAAAAATCACTCATAATTTTATCTACTTTGTCAATTACCTATTCTGGAAAGCGATAAAATGACATCTAGTAAATGGGTAATGTTGACAAAACAAAGTGAGTTAGGACTATCTTACATGCCCTTAATAAAAATCTACTATTCCATTTAGTTAACCTTTTGTTAATTTTATCTATTATTATTAACCAGTAATTATATTTGAGTTTAGCTGGTCTTGTTAAAGTCCTAAATATTTTATGGAAATTTCATAGTTTTATAATTTAATGAACAAGTGACTTGATTTTATATCTCATCTATATCATTCAAAACTAACACGGAACTCTTATCAAAATTAATCTTTAGTCTAGAGAGCAAATCAAAACTTTATAATATAAACTTAAGTGCTATAATATGTCTAAGTGAGTGTGATGTAAAATGGATGGTATCATCCACAAATTGTAGAATGGAAATACCATTACCTGTAATTTCATTTCCAACGTTATATAAAATCTCATTAATAGTGGTTAATTTGATAATTCTAGCAAAAACGTTCGCCGCTAAATTAAACAAAAGAGGTGGCAATGGATTATCATGCATGTCCATGTTTCGATTGAATTTTAGTTTTCGATATACCATTAACCATAATACTTGAATTTCCAGTTTTAAGTAAAGACATAATCTAACACACCCATCTAATACTAAAAACACTAGCCAATAATCAATTGAATCAAAAGCTTTTGCAAAATTAAGTTTTAAAAGTGCACAAGTGATATTAATTTTACAACAATGGTTAATAAATTCTTGAACAACTAGTACCCCATTTGTAATATTTCGATCTTTGATGAATGCAGTTTGAGTAATATCAATTAATTCATTCATTTTATTGTTTAACCTATTAGTTAACACCTTAGAAATGATTTTGAAAGAACAATTTAATAGTGAAATACTAAAATAGGCCTAAAATCTTTTAACTCATTTGCACCCATTTTCTTATGTAATAAGATTATATTAGCAAAATTAAACATACCTAATTGTAATGAACCATCATAAAATTCGTTAAAAATATTAAATCATATTTTAAAACACATCAAAAAATTTCAAAAATAATATAGAAAACTCATTAGGGCCAAGTGATTTATCATTTGGTATATCTTTTATAGCCCCCAATATTTTCTCTTCCGTAAATAGAAAATCAAGTCCATCTAAATCAATCCTAGCATCATTAGGATATAATTCCTCACAATTAGCTTTAATCCTATGTTTATTTTTAGTTCCAAAAATTTCTTTATAATAGTTAGTAAATTCCTCATTTAGTTCTTTTTGATCAAAGGTCTCAACATTATTAATTAAAATAGAATTAATGGTGTAACTACACTTTCTACCATTTATTGCTTTATGCAAAAATTAATATTCATATCACCATCACCATCCATTGAATTGTAGATCTTTATTTCCACATTACTTCTTATTCTCGTGTTATAATTTTATTTAATTCAATTTTTAAAATTTGAAAGCACATTTTTTTAGAAATATTTAAATTCCCGAATTCTTCTGTTTTATTCAGTTTTAGAATCTCATCTAGTAATTATTTTTTATAATTTTAATTTTCCCAAAAACATCTTTATTCCATTTCTTAAGAAAAATTCTTAAATCTCTAATTTTACTTACAAATATTTTAGTTATATTTCTCAAAAATTTCTAATTATATTTACTCAGAGAAAACCATTTATTTGTAATTAATTCTGAAAATTTATTTTCTAACAGCCATATTTTTTCAAATCTAACTAATTTATTTCTATTATTTTGATTATTACAAGATAAAATAATTAGATAATGATATGAGTAAATACTTAGAAACCCAACCACCTTATAAACATAATATTTATCTTCCACTTCATCATTAATAAAAATCTATCTAAAAAAGCCATCAATGGATTGTCACTTTTATTCGACCAAGTGTCCTGTCTATTGTTAGCTGTAGTTCAATTAAATTACTATTAATAATGAATTGGTTAAATTCTTCCATAGTAGAGAAATCTCCTTCGCTAGCAGATTGTTTTCCTAGAAGTCTAGTGACATTGAAGACTCCATCCATCACCAAGAACTTGGAGCAAGTAATCTAAACTCCAAACTGTCACTCTAAAGAAACCTATGATCAAAATTTAGTCCGTAAACATTAGTAACATTTAGAAATGAGCCATCACCAAGATCAGAAGAAAAAAATATCGAATGAGTATCCTCCAGAGCTACCCCTAGCAGGGATGAACCCAATGACTAATATAAAGATGCCCTAAACTCCTATAAATCTATAATCATGGTGTTTTATTTTTATTTCTTATAATAAAGCAATGTAAATATTATTATCTTTAAAATATGACCTACTTTTACTATGTTTTCCTAGATCGTGTAAACTCCTAATGCTCCAACTGATGTTCTCATGATCTAACTAATTTAACCAGCTCTAATTCCTTACTCCTAATATACTCAATGTATATTTAAACATCATTAAAAAAACCAGAACTCCTAGCTAACTACTGCATATCACTAGTGGATAAACTATTCAAAGCATATGGACTATATGTACTGCCTAAGAAAACATCCATACCTATGCTAGAGTCATCGAATACTCTAGTAACTTTTCAACATGTTTGATATTTGAACCATTATCTACATTTTTTAACCTTTGTACCATTGAGTTGTGAGTAAATAACACATTCTCGTGCAATGTACAACTTTCAAAGCCTTCACCAATAGCTAAATCAATGCTAGCATCAGTACATGGGTCCATATCCAGCGCAGAATCAATATTCCCATACAATGTAAAAAATTTGATGCTTTCTTTTTGTATACATGCATCAGTAAGTGGGTCCATACCCTGTGCATTTACCATACCCTACATATTAATATTTTCATGCATTGTACTTATGCCATCAACTTGCTTTGTACAACTTGTTTGCTCCATCCCATATTAGTACTTTGATCATTAAAAATATCAGATCTATACCTTCTAATACTTGTTTGCTCGAAAGGCGGTCAAGTGTCCTCCTGAACAATACACACAATCCCATCAAGATGGCGTAGCCATTGGGGTGCAGCTGGAAGGGAGAGATAGTTAATCGAAGAAGAAGCTGTCGAAGAAAATCATTAAAGGGAGGAATAGCTCCACTCAAGCACATCTGACGATTAACTGCGACAAAACCAAGAGGTGGCCTGTCAGCAGTATCGTTTACCCCAGGAAGCAAAGCATCCGTTTCGGCAATACCAAACTGAATACATAATTGACTGAACGCCCGTTGATTCAGAGTGGTTGAAATTCTTTCTGGAGGACTATCCAAGAGATTAGCTATGGGGAAGACTTCTTCAGCTTGTCCAACAGTCTCTTCTTATTGAGAAGTCATTCTACACAAGGAACTGGACATTCAAATATGAAGGTGCACGTTTCCTAAAAGTGTGAAGTGTTGTGCAAAACTAATAAAATGACAAGCAGATATAACTGGAATCAAACTAGTTGACGCTTATCGATTGTAAAGTTTCAGGGCTTGTTATTTTAAAGTCTAAGTACAGTGTTGATGCAAACAGATCAGCTTTAGTTGATTATTTTAGCTTTGCTTTAACACTTCACTTGAACTTGTTGACTCACAGCATTTCATTCACACAGTTCACTTAAGTTGATTATTCTTTATTGACTAATCTGTCATTTGATATGGGCATTCAATGGTAGTATATTCGCCCTAGTTTTCTGCAAATATTGTATTTAACAGGTTGATTAGCTCAAAAGTTAATATAATCTATGAAAAAAAAGTGCAACATGTTCAAGCAGTTTATCCTGGCAGTTCAAGTTGAAAATTCAGTTAAGTGCTGTCAAATATTACAAGTGATCAAGTTCAAACGACTTAGCATAGATCGAAGCTTCCTTAAGTCACTCTGTGCGAGTCATGGGGTTCATCATTCATGCTCTTACGAGTTAAATTTATGCTGCGGGTTAAGGCATAAGGTTTTAAGTCAAGACAAGGCATATTTGCTTAAGTGTTAGCTCGGTCGAATACACCAGCGACCTAAAGGTTAAGACGCAAGAAGTTGAGTCGCCCAGATTGCAGTGCGACCCAAGGATAGGTCATTAAGAGGGTTATCTTGTCCGAAGAAGTATGCTATGCAAGTTAAGCCGCAAGTTCGAAAGTCATTCAGCTTCCTTTAAGTCCCAAGGCTCTTAGGTCGTTCGATTCATTAGGTCGTTCGATTCATTAGGTCGTTCGATTCATCAGGTCGTTCGATTCATTAGGTCGCTAAACTCATTAGATCACTCTAAAAGTAGCTCGGAAATGCCAAACTCTCTCCCACCAAAAAACCCTAAGGCCTGCTCTCCACTCACACGTTGCCACGCATCCACCGCCCTTGCATCACCAGAAGCACCACGGCTTAACCTAAAATCCACTAACCCATTAACCAAATATCCCTTCGTCTCCTCCAAGCACCTAAAGCCTCATCGTCTCCTCCAAATTTCCAGAAACAATCGATAATCTCCACAAATTCAAAATACTCGCCAAACAACTCTGTGAAATCCTAGGCCGGTTCAATTTTAAAGCGATTACCAACGATTCAATGGTAATCGAAGGATGAATCAGGAGGTAATCTTATAGCAGGGTAACGAAAACTGTGTGAAAATGGCTATGGAGAAATCGATGGTAAACACAATGGATAAATCATCGGTTTACCTAAGTTTGTTGTTGGGAATGATGATCAAAAGCAACGAGGAAGGGAATTTCGCTTTGGAGTTCTTGAGCTCAAATTCGGCAATGGCGGCAAAGTATAGGCAATAAAGTGAAGACAACGAAGCAGTTTAACGGCTTATATAGGAGAAAGAGGAGAAGACGAATAGGCGCGCGAGTTAACGAGCTACTTGAGTCGCTCATGACCTAGCAGAGTTAGATCGAAGCACACGACCTATAACATAGGTGTATACTTCGAGGGGCAAATGTTAACCCCTTTCTGAACGATGACTCAATTACTCAAGGAAAGCAAGCGATCTAATGAGTTAAAAAGCAAGCGACCTAACGAGTTAAAAGGCAAGCGATCCAGCGATCTAAGCAAGCAGCGAGTTAACATGAATGCGACTTAACGACCTAAGCTATTCAACAAAGTTAACGACCTAGCAATCCAGACAGGCCAACGGCATAGCACAACAATGGAGTAGATACTGCAGCACTTAAGCGACCTAGCAGATAAACGACTTAAGCGACCTAGCAGATAAATGACCTAAGCGACCTAGCAAGCTAACGACCTAGCGAGCTACAAGCCTCATATCCTAATGTCGCTTGGTTATAAGTCGAACCAGCACTAGATCGCTGCTACTCCTCAGCCCAGCCTAGGTCGCTCCACTTGATGCCTCGACATGTTTAAGTCGCATACCATTCTCCCATAGGTCGCTACGACCTACCAGCCCGCTCAGTTGACTAAGTGCAACCTTGATAAGCCATAACCCGTGCTCCCTAGGTCGCTCACAACCTACGACCTAACGTTAGGTCGCCCACGACCTACGACCTAAGCCCAGACTTTTCCTATAAATACCCCGCCTCTTCCAATTGAAAAGGGACTTTTCCGAATCATTTCTGGAAGGCCGATACTCTGTTGTTTTCTCAACTCATCCAACACTTCAAGTATTCCAAACACCAAAGACGCTTCAATGAACTTTTGGAAGAGATCTAACACATTCAACATGGATTTGAAAAGCTCTCCTCCATCCAAGTTCTAGCTACTCGTCTTAAGTGTGTTGTAATCAAAGTTCATTGTAAAGAGTTGTAATCGAATCAGCAATAAAGAAGCTTAAAGTGGACGTAGGCTTGACTTTAAACTGAACCACTATAAAAACCGTTGTATTTTTACTACTTTTATATCATTTTCTGCATATCTCTAGTTCCCGTACCAACGGGTGGTGCTTTCACTTTATATCTACTTACACTGGGGTGTTAGCGTTCAATTTTGACGTTAACAACGTTCTAAATTTTGTGAAATTGGTGGTGTTGCTGCTATGAATTTCTTGAAGGATACGCCTTTTGATAAGTAGGCAGATTTGTTTTTTTGGGTAAACGATATGGTGAATATAGTTCAAATGTCGTCAAATCTTTTAATAGCCAAATTTTGGATGAACGAGCCTTACCTATTACGGTATTCTTAGATGGAATTCGAGTTAAAGTTGTGGAACAAATGGCAAAAAGAAGAGAGGAGGGTCGATTGTGGAACACTACTCTTTGTCCTTCTATCGAGGCTCGTATAAGTGAATTGATTGAAGAAGAATTCGGATGGGACATATACAAGTCTTCAGAGTTTGTTTTTGATGTGAAATCGCTAAACTCTCATCGTGTTGATCTTAAAGAGTGGAGTTGTAGTTGCAATAAATGGAAAGTTACAGGATTTCCTTGTGCTCACGCTATTAAGTGCATAAACAAGTCAAAGTTTTCCGTTTATGATTTTGTTGGGTACTATTTCACCGATGATGTTTATCTTTCTTCCTATGCTAATTCTATTAATTATATTCCTAATTTTGATAAGCCAATTGTTGATGCAAGCATTGAAGATGATATTAAGTCACCAAAGGAGAAATGAGGTGCTGGTAGACTTCTGTAAAACAGAAAGGATGATTTGCATATTTTCAAAATAAGAAAACTAGATGTGGTGTATGCAAGCAATATGTACATAACAAGCGTAATTGTCAAGCTTCTAAGAAGATATAATTTGATTGTCAAACTTTCAAGAAGATATACTTGGTCTTATGTCTTTTTTGGCAATTTTATGTAATTGAAAATTGCTATATAAGTGTATTAGTTTATTATATACTAAATGTGACATTGATTTATTTTTTGTAGCTGAACTTTGTTATATGGCATCATTTTTAGTTGATTGTTGTATGTTTTGGAATATATAGGTTGCATGGGAAGTGGTGTGTTATAATGTTTATATGTTGTTCAATATATTTATTTTTATTTGTTGTTTGGTATCAGTTTTTGGTTCTATTAATGTCAGTTTTAGGTATGTGAAAAATGGGGTATCAATTTTTGTATGGTATTAGTATCAGTTTCAGGTATTCCAAATTACGGTATCGGTTTTTGTGTGTTTTTAATATCAATTTCGGATATAAACAATTATGGTATCATTTTTTGCATGATATATATATATATATATATCAATTGTACATGATGAATTGATTGGAATTATTTGTTTGCTGAGTTATGAAGTGCAAAACTATGAGAAGAATTATGAACTTAAATGTTAATATATAATGTACACTATGTTATGGTGAACAGTTGGAAACTCGATATATGATGTAGAAGTGTAAAGTGTAGTTTAACACATTGTTGTTGTCAAATTATTTTAAATAGAAACTGGGTATCAGTTTTGCATATATGTAGGTATCAATTTTGCTATAAATCATAGTGAAAATAGTTTATAAAATTAACAAGCCTGAATTTCAATCAAACAGCTACTTGGTATGAGTTTGCATTATTTTGGTATCTCTTTTGTCATGCATGATAGTAAACTAACTAATTAAATTTATAACGCATCATATTGTTTCAAACATATACTGGGTGTCGGTTTTGCATATACCTAGGTACCAGTTCTGATATAAGTTATAGTGAAAATGGTTTATAAAATGAACAAGCATAAATTTCAATCAAACAGCTACTAGGTATGAATTTGCACTATTTTGTTATATCTTTTGTCATGCATGACAGTAAACTAGATAATTAAATTTATAAAGCATCATATTATATCAAACAGCTACTGGATATCATTTTGTTGTTAAATATAGGTATCAGTTTTATTGTATATAATATTTAAAATAATTTACAAAATTATCAAGCTTGAATTTTGATCATACAGGTACTAAGTATAAGTTTTGCATTTTTTTATATTACTTTTGTTATACATTACAATGAAGTAAAATTAATTTATAGAGGATCATATTATATGGAATAACTACCGGGTATCATTTTGCATAAATATAGATATCAGTTTTGTTGTAAATAACATTTAAAATAAATAATTTATAAACTAATCAAGCATGAATTCCAATCACATAGATATGTGAAAAAAATAGTATCATTTCATGCACACTGTTGGTATCAATTTCATTTGTAAATTGAAATATATTCATAGTCATAAAAGAACATCAAGTGTGAGAGAAGTTAAACAAAGCTAATTTTACAACATCAAAAATAAGTACAAGGTCTTTACAACAAATTGACATCATAAAAGAAGTGTTTATATGAACATTAAACAAAAAGCTAATTTCTATTACTTTTAACACAATATCTCAAATGTATATTAGGGCAACTGAATATAATAGCAGGTTTTGCAAACAAATTCTCTTCTTCTGTTTTTTTCTTTCTTTTAGGCTTGACATATGCTTGGCCAAATTCCAACAGTGCTCATCGTCCGTCAGTATTGCATGCTTAGTTTTTGCCCTTGTTGAAAATATTTGTTTACCTTCTAATTTAATTGATATTCTGCTTCTGTTCAGTGAGATGATGAATATCATTAGGTATATACCATAGTCAAGCCTGTTTGAAGCAAAATATATTATCAGTATCAGTTTGCATCACTTGTAGTGTTAGGTTTGTAACTAATATAAAACACTGTATTTTAAAGATAATAGTGCAACTAGATAGTATGCTTTGAATTAAAGTATTTAATAGTTTCACTACCATACTTAGCATCAGTTTTAGTATCAGTTTTAGTGCATGTAGATATCGTTTTAAGATTTTTGGTAGTTGTTTTGTTTTAGTTTTGATTATATATACATTTAGTATCAATTTTGTTTCTATAGGTATCGATTTTGTTTATGTTGGTATCAGTTTAGATCTGAGGTAAATGTTTATTGGACTGAAAGATAATATCTTCTGTATGAATCAAATTAAATTCAATATAAAAGGGATATAAATATGTATAGTAGTTTATATAAAAGATTAAATGCAAAATAACAACAATTTTAAGTATCAAGTAACTATCAATTCAGTATCACTACTAGTTTTAGTTCTAGTATCAATTTTGTTCTCATTAGGTATCATTTTTAACAAAAAACATACATTTCTTCTCCTTTCTGTGCATAATTGATTTGATGCACTTCATCTAGCTTCACATCTACATCTGGTATATTATTCTTTTCCAGAGTTCTTGTAGCATTTTTTTCAATTTGTTTTCTCTATTAAAGACAAAATGAGACAAAGTTAGATTATGTTCACTTTATTTCAATTATATTTAGGCAATTTTTTTAAAAAATAATCATACTGATTTCGTAGCTTCTTTCAAAGTAGAGTTGTTTTTTTCATTTGATTTTCTAGGACGTCTAGAATCTACATGACACCATTGCATCGTTGGGTAAGTCAAAGTTACTAACGTCCAATGGTTTTCACAATGCAAAGGGAAATAAACATCTGTTGCGTATTTGTCTTGTACAATTGTTTCAAGCATAGGCAGGACCAAACATTTTTTAACACCATTTATATCATAGACAAACTATTTCCGTTGAATATAAAAATATGTTACAATTTAATGTATAAAGCAATTATTATGTATTTGCATATTAAAGTTCTATTTATCATCGTTGTGGTCGTGAATGCATGTTTATGCTCTGCCTGCGCGCATTTAAAAATATATTGGTCAATTTTTATAAAAACAAAAAATCATAAGTTTTTATTATTGGTGAAGCAATATTATATAATAAATAGTATTAGTAGTGTTACTAGCGGTTGTTTATATTGAAAAGTATAAAAATAACAAAGCAACTACTAAAATCAAACAGCTTGTGGGTATCAGTTTTTGCATTGATTTGGTATCGTTTTTGTTATACATGATACTCAAAATATTTTACTAAAATTAAAAATCGTCATATTTTATGATCCAGAAACTAGGCATCATTTTTGCTCTTATTTTTCTATCACTTTTGATATAAATTACAAAAAAATTGATTTGATTGATATCATTAATGTTAATGTGTACTTATTTTAACTGATATCAGTATATTAAATAAATAAAAATTTATGTATATGCCCATCCAAGTTATTTCCTTCAAGAATATGTCGTGGTGCTTTTTTTTGTTATTACACATCCTCCTTTGATTGTGGCATGGTCCTCCCATGCTACTTCACTGTTTTAACAAAAAAGATTTGAATCAACTAATTAAAGTTATTATAGTATGTAACATTAGTATAAATATTTGTAAAATTACTTTTGTATTAATGTCAGAGAAAAGAAAGTTGCGATCAAATTTTTTTTGTTCAATGTTCAGATATACCAAGCATTTGTAGTGTCTGTCGTAGCTCTGAAAGCATTGGTTCTATTATGCAAGTGGCTTTGGAAAGTCCTCTTCTACACTTTTTTTCATCATCTTTGTTTTTTTTGGGTTTTGGCTTATTTGATGTTTTTTTCTATTTCTGACCATAGTCAAAGTTATCGCTTTGTTTTCTTTTTCTTATTCTTTCTTTTACTCTTTGCACATAAGAAGTTTTTTTTCTTGATTTGCTTTTATGGCCAACTGATTTTGTTACTGTTGTTTTCCCTTTTCGACCACCAGGATTTTTGGTTTCTTTTCATCATCTTGTTCAGTTTTTTTCCATTTTAAACGCTTATGTGTCATAGGGTTTGAAAGATGGAGGAGTGAAATCAAATATTAAAACATGGTAGGGTATAATTTGGCTTTTGATGGTGGTATCTTCTTCCATATTTTGAGCTTCTTCTGTTTCTTTTTCAACCATTTTTTTTAATTTGTTAGGAGGATTGTTTCATTTGCTTTGTTTACCATGTCAGCACTTTCTTTTGTGGTCTCTAATGGTGTATCTTGATTTGGTTGGAGCGCTTTTTCTTCTACTTGATTTTTAGTTTCCATCTACATTTGTTCGTGCAATTCAGTTGGTATTTCAGTTGCATTTTCAACATCGTGCTCTACAATTCTTTCTTCATTTTGTGCTTCGTTTTGCAGTTTTTCTTGCACTTTATTTTCAGTCTCTGACTATACCTTTTTATGCACTTTAGTTGCTATTTCAGTTGCCTTTTCTATATCATGCTATGCAATTCTTTCTTTATTTTGTGCTTTATTTTCTTCATTTTGCACTTTTTCTAACAATTCATTTTTTGTTTCTGTTTACACCTTTTCATGCACTTTAATTGCTATTTCAGTTGATCTTTCTATATGATGCTCTACAATTCTTTCTTCATTTTGTACTTCATTTCTTCATTTTGCACCTTTTCTACTTGACAATACATTTTTCTCTTTATACTTTTCTTTATTCTTTTCAGTTGAAGATATGATTTCTTCATTTTGGGTTTTCGTCTCTAAACATATATCTTCGTTCATTTCAGTTGTTGTGGTCTTTATCTAATTGGAGTCGGCATTTGTCTCTTCAATCTTTTCTTCACTCTCTTCATTCATCTACTATGTGCAGATTTTGTACTTCAGTGTCTGAATTTCTCTCTTCATTCTCCTGCAATCTTGACATTATTTTTTCCAATTCTTGTTTCAATTTCTATATTTCTTTCTCGGCTTCTATCCACATTTTCTTTTCTTTTTCCAGTTCCTTCTTTCTTTTTTTGGATTCATCTTCCAAATCTTTTATGTGAATTTGGAAGACTCCAATGCTTACATTTCTTCAAATGATCCAATACTTTGTTCAGCTTTCTTCATTTTTTCTTTTTCTCCCTTGCTTTTCTTTTCCTTTGTTGCTTAATTAATTTTTTTTGAAATGGTACTTAGATACAACATGTCACTGGGACAACATAACATAACTCACATGTTAATATATGTTCGAATCACGCTACGTAAGTTTCAAACTTGTGACCTCTCGCACCAAAGTCGAATCTCTTAACCACTGGGACAATGTTGCTTAACTATTATTTTGTAGATATTGTTTGAATAAATATTTCTTCATGTCAAATAATAGTACTTATTTCTTTCACCTGTATAATTGGTAGGGAAATTTTGTTTTAGTTTTAAGCTATGATATTATGTTATAACTTATAATGATAATTGACTTTTTAATAAAAGAAAAGATAATAGTTATGAAGCTGATACTATGCAAAGTTACAAACTGATATGGTACAATGTTAAAAATGATATCAAGTTTTATTGTGTATATCAAGTTTTATTGTGTATTATAACTAGTACTATGATGAAGCAAAACAGATACTATTGAGAGGCAAAACTGATATGATGCAGATAAAAATTCGATACCAAGTATTGGAACTGATATTACATAGAAGCTAAACTAAAACTATGCAGAGACATTGATTATATTATGTTTTGAAACTGATACTATACAGAGACAAAATGATACCAAGTATTGAAACTGACATTATGCATGTGGTAAAAACTGATACTATGTATGGTCAGAAATGATAATAAAAAAGTTATAGTGTTAAAATTGATTCTAAGTAAAAGTTAAAATAGAGATGGTCAGAACTATTATTAACACTCAAGAGTGCAGACAATTAATTCAGAGTAGCATGAACACACATAAGAGAAATAGATATCTAGAAATTATCTTATCCAATTTTGGCATAGAGACGAGCCCAAACGTGGAACATCAACCGCCGTGAATTCGAGTCTGGCCCTTGGATCTGGAGTTGTCAGTAATAGACCCTCCCTCTTCTGCTCGATGCCTGTTCTCGTCCGCCATTATTGTTCGTTTGAGTAAAGCTTGTATCTTGATCTTTAGAAAGAGTACAGTAAAGAAACTGTCTCTCCAGCACGTTCCTGCTGCTGGTTTTGGCTCCATCGTGTTGTTTATTGTTTTGTGGCACGTGTCTTGTCTTTTACTTGTTAGCTTTTTTGTTTGCTGTTTTTTACTTTGATTATAGCCCCAAGTTGTTTCGTACGGATGATTTTGAATGTGTTGTTTCGATAGTTTACTCCTCCATCTGTTTGACAACTTAGTTTCCAGCTATAATTTTACTGTATTTTTAATATATGGACATGATATGTACTATTTTTCCATGCAAGGCATCCATTTAGGTTAGGAGGGTTGTATGGTTTTAACGAGGCATATTATGGAAGTATATGCGTACTATTTTGTTGATAAAGTACCTTCTTTCCATAAAAAAAAAGTTAAAATGATATTGATTAATATAGGTAAGATGGAATTTCAACTTACCTCTCCATCTTTTACATCGTCTAAAAATTATTTGACTAATATGTCTTTAAGCTTTTGCAAATCTCATCTTGCAAATCTCGATAAATCTTGAGTATGTTACCGTCTTTTGAATGAACTTCATCTTCTCACATATCCAGTACTATAAGCATTTAAAGAACTGATTAAATATGATTATTAAAAATAATATTTATTTCAAATAATAATATTTGAATAACATATCTTACCAACGGAAGCATGGAGCATCCTGACATGTTTCTTGGTTTGTGAAAAAAATTTTTTGACAAATTTACTAAAAAAAATTTATCTACCATTTACGGCCAAGAAACTATCTACATTGTTTCAAAATCAACCATGAATGGTAGAATACCTCATCTCAATTTTTGTTGGTTGTTGGTGAAGAAAAATGTAAATAGTATTCCCATTACTATCAACAATGGTAGGTTTTCTTCATTTTGCTTTTACTTTTGCTATCTCTTGATTTATTCTCTTTTCAACCACATTTCTTATAATGAAAGTACAATAGCCAAAATTTCTTCTTCCAAATTCTTTGCACTCAATTGGAATGGTTTTGGTCTTCGTTTTTTGTTCGTTCTATGTTTATTCCTTTCAACGGTAGACCAAAACGCAAGCTAATGGCTATGGCACACTACAAGAAATTTTATTTTTGGTGGTGTACAAAAAACGCTACCAAAATTTATGGTAGCGTTTTGATTAACACCGTGCTAAAGCTCGCAACTAAAAATCCATGATTTTTAGTGGTATTTATTTCAACGCCTCTATAAATCCTTTTATTGCAGCGTTTCTCAAACGCCCCATACATATTTTTGTAGTGTTTTAAAACCGCCACCAAAGGTTTTTTGACACTACCAACGGAGTTTCCAACTTTACTCCTACTTTACGGTTGCGTTTACTCAACACCATTATATATATATTTCTGTAGCGTTTTTTGAAATGCTACTAAAAGTTGTTGATCATTTTGCACCATTTTTTCATGCTATTATTTCATGTTAATGGTCTATTTTGTTTCTACTATATCAGTCAACAATCACTCACATAATCATCATATTCAAACAATTAAAAAAAATATTAATCATATAATCAAATAAGAGATGCATAACCATTCTAATACAATAGTTTTCTGATAAAATGACCAAACTCACATACAATAACCATTCGTATACAAATTTACACACCTAGTACTAATAAAATGTTTTACCAAACTAGTGCTAACAAAATTCTTAATTACCCGTAATTCTTTGTTGCATGCACAAGCGAAAGCTAGCTCCATATAAGTCCAACCTTGCTCTCTTCGGAAATCCAATTCCTACACAATTGAAAGCACAACATATAGTCAAACAATTATGTTGATTCGTAGGACTTCAAATATAATATCAAACATCTACAACATTGTACGAGTATATCATATTATAAATAATGTCATATAAATAATCAAAGTTATAAATAAAATGAAATAAATAAAGTCCAATCTTACAGTTATATATAAAATGTTGTTAAATTAGTTATATTATTATTATTTATAAAATTTAGTTAACTTAAACTTAGTTAATTTTATAAAACTTGTTTAATTTTAACAAAGCCTGGTTGATTTTTATTAACTTGGTTAACTTAATTTATTATTATTGTTATTATTATTACTATTACTATTATTATTATTCAAACTCGGTTATTATTATTATTACAAACTTGGTTAAATTTTATAAACTAAGTAATTTATCATCATCATCGTTATTTATAAATCTTTGTTAAATTAGTTATATTATTATTACTTATAAATTTTAGCTAACTTAAACTTAGTTAATTTTAACAAAACTTAGTTAATTTTTATTAACTTGTTTAACTTTGTTAATTTATTATTATTACTACTAAAACTCGGTTAATTTAATTATATTATTATTATTATAAACTTAGTTAATTTTTATAAACATAGTTAATTCGTCGTAGTCATCTATTTAAAAACTTTGTTAAATTAGCTATATTATTATTTATAAAATTTAGTTAGCTTAAACTTAACTAATTTTATAAAACTTGTTTAATTTTAACAAAACTTAGTTAATTTTCATTAACTTGGTTAACTTAGTTAATTTATTATTATTATTATTAAAAAAAGGTTTATTTAATTGTATTATTATTATTAGTAGTATTATTATTATTAATATAAACTAGGTTAATTTTATAAACTTAGTTAATTCATCATCGTGTTCATAATTATTATTTATAAAACTTTGTTAAATTAGTTATAGTATTATTATTTATAAAATTTAGTTAACATAAACTTAGTTATATTATTATTATTATAAAATTAGTTAATTTTTATAAACTTAGTTGATTCATCATCATCATCATTTATAAAACTATGTTCGATTAGTTATATTATTGTTATTTATAAATTTTATTACTTAAACTTAGTTAATTTTATGAAAGTTATTTAATTTTAACAAAAATTAGTTAATTTTTATTAGCTTGGTTAATTTATTATTATTATTATTAATTTATTACTATTTATCACTTACACACCAATAGGTTTAATGAGCAAAATTTGATGTAAAAAAGAATAGCTAGTAAGGAATAAATGAAAGCAGTTGTCAAAATCTGATGGTTATCAAGACTACACGAGCATCAACTACTAACAATTTCCCCGGACAGTGTAACACCTACATGAGCCAAACAATTTCTTGACCATTTAACTCTGAGTGGTTTCAACAACCATGGGTTGCTTTGCTGAAGCAACTTAGAGTTGAGTTTCTTTGCTGTTAAGCAGCTTGGTTTGATGTTACATATAAAGGATAATTAATTGCTTCGGTTGGAGTGCGATTAGTTCATATAAAGGATTTTTGTTTCATTTCCTACCTAGCTATACATGTCAAACTCTAGCTTCAATTAAAGTGTATCATCTACTGTTTCACCCTGCACGCATGCTCATCATAGTTCCAAGATTTTCCTTTCACCAAACTAGATCACTAGCTTAAGAATATTCTCTGATAGCAACTGAAGCTCATGTCAATGGAAATATATCTAACTTAAGTCCATGATTAGTTAAGCAGTTCTGCCCTAACCGATCGAACTGTCAGATTTTTGTTCAAACCTAACCAACTTTTATATATACAAGTGTCCGGTAAAAAATAAGTTAGGAAAAAAGATAGTGATAATGAAATATATGTACAAATAGAAGATGTTGATTTAAAAAGTTGGAAGATGCTCACCTAAAGTATGCATGCGCAAAAGTGTATATGTAGTTATATATATAATAAACATCACATGTATACTACCTGCACAGTTATGGTCTCTCTCTCTCTCTCATATCAATTCCTTACGCTCCATATTCCTAGATTGAATGCATGCACCTCAGTCCAACAAATTAAGTTTAGCACATCTTCTTAACCTGCATTTGCTACTTCCTGTATGCAAGCAATTCAACTTAACACCCTCTTCTTAGCAAGCTACATGCAATATCATATTTTTTCCAATCCAACAACTCACATATAGCAACTGTTGCATGCATGTAATACAGTTATGGTCTCTCCCTACCTACGGCCAGTGTTCATTCCTACAACAATTCTCCACTTCACTCCTGCAACTACTCGTCATGCATCATTCTTCCATAGTGCAACCAGCATGTCGTAAGTATAGGTTCTGTCTAGTGTAGCTCACATATGCCTGAAGAGAGAAAATAAATCATTCATCTAAAACATATACATTCATTAATCTATCCATCAAAATATATACCAACCTATGGTTCATTTCATCTATAACCATACTACACCAGTAATAATAAATTGCATTAATGGACTATGTACTTTAAAATCAAAATTGATGCATAAAGATTGATACATAACATTTGGATCTAAATGAAGTTCTAATTTTGGGTAAACAAAGTAGCGATTACCTTAATATAGTTTTCGTTAATGCCTGTATAATCTAATTGTTTTAAAAAATAAAAGATTTGCGGAGACATGAGCTCGGTTTAAACAATTCGAACACTCATCTATGGGGCACTGCCAACAACCGCCTGTTGCAAACGCTGAAAGGAGCACACCGGCCCCACGTAGTTGTACTGCCATGGATCAATAATTTTTTAACAATAGGAGGGATGGATGGCAAAATCGTGAATCTTAATCAAATTAGGGTTTCTGCAGTTCGATTTATAAAATCAATATTAAGCTATATAACCAATATGTAATCACAAAATAAAGTATAAAATCTATACCGATTTAAGATTCATGTAGAATCTCAAACAAATGGCAGTAGATAAAAAGGAGGAGTCGATCGACTTTGTGGAGAGGAGAGGAGTAGCATGATGATGACGATGGAGAAAAAATGAAGTGACGGTGAAGATGATGATAATTTAGGACTTAGTGAAATTTTTGTGAAGAAAGAGGAAAACTTAAATATGGGGAGAAACGTGAAAAGTAAGAAATGTAACCACGTTTTGATTGGTGGGAGACTGAAATTTTAGTTGTGGTCGTTTACACATTAATAGTTGCACTTAGCTAAAAATGCTGCTAATATTTGCAACTAAATGCATAATTTCTTGCAATGGCAGTTACTTTCACTTTGTCTTCTCCAAACATGAAAGTATCAGTTTCAATTAAGTAGCATTTGTATAAAGCATCCAAGTTGTGTTGATACTTCTTGCATTCCTTCATTATTATTCTTTCTTTGTAGAAGACATTAAAGTTGTAAAATGTGGTCATTTTCAATGTGTCTATTTGTTTTTTGGTTAGGCCATTCTTTTCTTTTACCAATTTTATCATCTTGAAAATTGCTTGTAAACCGCATCTGTATATTGTGTCTGGCTTTGAATATTCGATTTCTGCTATTTCCTACTCTAATTCTTTAGATATGACATTTATGCTTGTATGATGTGGATTGACAAAATCATCATCATCCTATTGTTTGAAAAAGAGGCATTAAGTTGATAGTGAAACAAATGACATTAAAACATAAAAATATGTTGGGTATCAACTGCAATGAAACAACTTCATGAAAATATATAAAGAATTTCAATTTTGAAGTTTAAAGGTATCGGTTTTGTTAAACATAGGTATCAGTTTTCATAAAATAGAGATTTGAAATAATTTTGAAAATTCCAAACTAATAACTTCAAGTGTATGAACAATAGGTATCATATTTGATTTATAATAATGTTGGTTTTTAAATAAAATGCAATGAAAACAACTTATAAAGGTACAAAGTATAAGCTTTAAACAAACATGTTAGTGGTTTCATTTTTAGAAGCCACCGGTAGCATTTTTTCTACAAATTACATAGAAAATTATTTAAAAAATTAGAAAGACATAAGTTACACTCAAAACATCTAGTGGGTATCTTTTTTTTGAATACTAGTATCAGTTTTTATAAACACGACAGTGCAAATAATTTTAAAACTCCAAATCATTAACCTGAAATATACATAATTTAGGTATCATTTTTTATTTATAATGGTATTAGTTTTTAAATAATATGCAGTAAAAATAATGTATAAAAGTAAAAAGTACAAGCTTCAAACAAACATGTTACTGGTTTCATTTTTGCAAACTATTGGTATCATTTTTTGCTACGAATTTCATGGAAATATTCTATAAAATCACAAAGACATCAACTTTACTCAAAATCACTAATAAGTATCATTTTATTGAATACCGGTGTCAATTTTCATAAAAATGACATTTGAAATAATTTTGAAAACCCCAAATCATTTAACTCATATATATACAATTTAGGTATTAATTTTTATTTATAATGGTATCAGTTTTTAAACATAACACTACAAGAGGCAGATCATTTTCCGATGGCTCCTACCGATCGGCGAACATCGGAAGCCGTCGGAAAAAACCGCTGCCAAAAACTCCATTGGTGAACAGATTTTCCGACGGCTTCCGACATGGTCCGTCGACAGATTGTCCGACGGTTATCCGATGGCTTTCGACGGCCGTCGGAAGACACGTGTATGATCACGCTTTGTGCGGAAAGCCGTCGGGAGCCGTCGGAATTGAGCCATCTCGAGCCGTCGGAATCTATCGGTAATTTTTGGCCTACAGGCCGTCGGGAGCAATCGAAAGCAGTCGGAAAACCTGGATTTTTTTTTCTGAATTTCTGCTGTGATTTGGCCTTCCATCCATAATCCATAAATATAATATGTTTCACCGAACTTAATATATACAACTCAGATATTTAATATAAAATCAAACCATAGAAAGATAATCAAATATCATAAAAAAATAAATCAAACATAATTCATATAAAATCAAACCAAACTTCGCTACCATAATTTACATACATATAATTGTACAATATATACACCAATTATTCACCAACTACTCACCATCAACTCCCAAATGTTAGAATTACTACCACCAAATGTATAATCAAACAATATACACAACAGTTCAAATCAACTCCACCAACTTAATGTATCATCCAAACTTACAAAACAATGACACAAAACAAAAAAACATACCAATCATTCTGGTCAATCAGCTCTAGAACCTCCCAAACCAGCAGAGGATGGAAAGCGGCCACCATACTGTTGTATGTACTCAGCAATACGCTGATCCAGCAGCCGTGTCATCTCAATGACCTGGCGATCGTTCTGCTCTTTCAACTGCGCCACCCTAGCTCTCAACTCTTCGATCTCTGCTAGATCGATATCAGCTTTGGCCGTTTGGCTGGCTCGCCTCTGTCTGCTGGCCTGCAACACTTTTTAAATTTAGTTTATAATTTTACTATCAAAGTTACAACATAATGTGTTAATTGTTATATCTATAAACATATTACTGAAACAAAAGCGAGGTGAAGTTCTTTAAAACTAAAAGATTATTAAATTGTTATATCTTAATATATTATTCATTACCACTTGATTGTCAAAGCCGTAGCGCCTATTCCGTGATGGTGGATCCATGACTGACTCAAAAATAACGTCCTTCTCATCCGTCGTGAGCTGCTCTCGACCGGTATCCTCCAGAAGTTTCTGGCGTTGTTCCATAAACCTTACCAGCGTAAACAAATAAAAATGCAGTTAACATTAATATCATGATATCTTAATTCATTATAATTTAACAATTAAAATAATTACTAATAGTACATAAACTAAAATATGTTTACATGGCTCTTTCTCGATTTATCGTCGTACCATGTATATGAAACTATCCCGTCCGGATTTACATGCTTGACGACATGTGTACGGGTAAACACATCCATATATGACACAGGACCCTACGCCTCAGCTTACTGAAATTGATTATTATGTACTGTTATTGTATATTCAAAATTATATATAACAATAACTATTTACAATTCACATTTAATAAATTTACCAACTTCTGGCGATACTGTTGGAACGACTTTGACCCTCCTCGATGAGTGACGGGATTTTGTTCCTATTTGCAGAGTTTCTTTCCGACTCTGCCTGTACATTTAAATTTAATACATTATTTAATTACCAAATATTTTTTGATATTTATGTATCAATCAAATAATTAATAAAAGTTTAGTACACTTACCTTCACCTCGTCACTATCCCAATAGGTCAGCCACACTTCCCACACACTGTCCCCATCCATCATTATGTGACAGTCGTGGCTTTTCATTCCGCTTAATCCACTGATTTTAAAGTGAACACATCTACGAAGATTTGATGAAATCCTATCAAGAAATCTTAATCCTTCCACTTATTTTAACACAACTTTAACTTGATTATTATCTAACTCGTAACATGCTTTGGGTTTTTTACTGTCATTTGGTTTCATACGAAGCTCAGGACATTTGCACAATTCTTGTATATCGCATCTTGATTTCAAATCGTCCTTAGTCTTCCCCTTGACATTCAAAATTGTGTTAAGAACATTATCAAAGACATTTTTCTCATTGTGCATCACATCAATATTATAATGAAGCAGAAGATGTTTCCAATAAAGCTACTCCCAAAATATACTTTGTTTGCACCAATTATGAATAGTCAAATTGCGTGCAATTCTGTTTGCACTCCAGTTTCATATATCTTTGGATAGTCCCTTACAAGTTCGTATATGTCTTCGCTTAACCATATCGTTGGTGCTTGTCTGGTTTCTACTCTATTAGCTAAAAAGATTTTCTTATCTCCTCTGAAGGGATGATTGACATGGAGAAAACATCGATGGCAGTCAAACCATGAAATTTTCTTACCATTTGGTAAAGAAAACGCCCGTGTTTCTTCCATGCAATATGGACATGCTAGACGACCGGATGTGCTCCATCCTGAAAGCATTGCATAGGCAGGAAAATCACTTATAGTTCACAACAAAGAAGCAAACATATGAAATTTCTTTTTCTTTGAAACGTCGTATGTTTCTACTCCTTCGTTCTATAGTGTTTTTAACTCCTCAATCAACTGTTGTAAATAAACATCGATTCTTTGTATCGGATTGTCGGGCCAGGAATGACAACATTAAGAAACATACATTGCGTTTTTATACACCTCCACGGAGATAAATTATAAGGTGTGATGATAATGGACCAAGATGAATATTTAGCACCAAATTGAGAAAATGGTGAAAAACCATCTGTACATAATCTAAGTCTAAGATTACGACTCTTCGCAGCAAAATTGGGATAAGTTTTGTCAAAATGCTTCCATGCTTCTCAATCGGTTGGATATGTCAACGTGCCCTCTTCCTCCATTCTCACACTATGCCATCTCTTATGAGATGCAGTTACAGAAGATGAGTATAATCTTTAAAGCCTACGAGTGATTGGCAAATAATGCATACATTTGTATGGAACTTTCTTTCCCTTCTTTTTTCTTGGTTTGTACATTTCCTCGTTACATGTTCTACACTTCCTAAGAGTGATGTTTTCTTTCAAAAACAATACGTAACCATTTAAATATGTATCTATATTCTGATAAAGTAAACCAAATGTCGACATAAGTTTTTTAACTTCATAATGATTTTCGCACATTAAATTATTGGGTGGCATATGTCTTTCTGCAGCTTGTACAACGACTGTAAATCCAGCTTCGGTGATGTTGTATTTTGACTTCATCGCAATGTATTCTGCGGTTACTAATAGTTGGGTGACGCTTTTACAACCATCCCAAAGAGGTTTTTTAGCAGCATCTAGTAAATCATAAAAAAATTTGCTTTAGTATTTGGTTCTTCAACATTTTCATCATCGTCGTCAACTTCAACCATAGGGAACATTGATCGTGCTGCATCTTCAACCATATTTTCTATACGGTTCGTCATAATAATTTCAGTATCAGCAATGTCTAATTTAGACTCTGTAGAAGTATTTGCTACAGCTTCTCCATGACGATCTAAAACATAATACTCCGGCACGAAACTGTTTTTGCATAAATGGACTTTCACAATATCGGATAACGAATACTTCAAATGTTTACACCTACTACACGGATAACGAATTTCTACATCGTTTCCGATATTACTTAAAGCAAATTCGACAAATACGTTTATACCATTATAAAAATCTTTTTTTTATTGAGCCTCTCAACCCTCTTCTTTGATACATCCATCTCCTCTGATCAACAACATAATCGATCATTTTTCCTATTTGAAAACATATGTCACAAATTCAAAAATAAATATTGGTCATATTACGAATTCATATTTTATTTTTCAATGTATCGATACAAAAACTTATACGAGTCAATTTTACCCCACTTAAGAATACAATATAGAAATGTTGGTTTATGGTTATCTTTTTTTTAGTCAGTCATCCTACTTTCCATTACAAACACAGTAAACACTTACATTTCGTACATTATTTCGTTTTAAATGATTCAACAAAATTTCGGCAGCACTTCCCTTTTGTTTCCTGCGTTGTACACAAATGCGTGTACGCAGAAAACAAAAAAGAAAAGTGACGGTGAATTTTGTGAACCGTTTGAAACGAAATAATATGCGAAATTTAATTGTTTACTGTGTTTATAACTTGTCCAATACAGAGACAAATCCAACAAGTATTGTACCAGATGAATATAAATGGCCGTTTTGTGACAAAAACGACTGTTTATATAACGATCATGTACAACAACTATCGGACGTGGCCAAAAACTCTCCAAGAAACATAGAAAAAAATATTTTACAAAAAAGAATATATATTTACTAATTTTATACATTTCAAATAATTATTAATTTACCACATTTGTTCAGCGTATTTCATCGAATAAGGCTGCTTTAATATCGTTGTCATTTTCCAATACAGTCGATTTTTTTTAAACTCGTGCATTCATTATTGTATGTTATACGACTCATGTCTTATTCCAATTAACATAATACAATGGTAAAAACAACACATATACAATAGTTTGCATATACACACACAATAACAAATTATACATACTCTTTAAAATTTCACGATAACATATGAAATAAGTATACCATGGGATGCTATAAACCATTATTACGCTATTGGAAACAATTGCAATCACTAATTAGCCATAATTTATCAACTTATGCAAATCTAGATTTAGGCTAAAAATTAGATTTTTGGCGAAAATAAGAGATTATACCTGAGATTGAGAGCAATAGACTTTGATTACGTAGCCGTGGAGGATTCGAAAGCTCAAAATTGGTGATTGGAAGCTTAGAGGAGGGATTTGGGGATTTTTGGAGGAAAAAATTCATGCTGGAAATGAGGAAGAAGAAGGCTCGGTCGAGCCCTATAATTTGCGAATTTCCGACAGCTTCCGACGGCCCGTCGGAAGTCGTCGAAAAAATGCCTTCGGAAGCCGTCGCTAGATGCTGTCGGAATAGTCTTTTCTAGTAGCGTAATGTATTGACAACAATTCGAAAAAGTACGAAGGACAAATTTCAAAAAAACATATTACTGGTATCATTGTTGCAATGTACTGGTATCATTTTTGCTACAAATTTATAGAATTATAAAGACATCAACTCTAGTCAAAATAGTCAATGGGTGTCATTTTTGTTAGATGTAGGTATCTGTTTTCATAAACATGATATTTGAAATACTTTTTAAAATTCCAAAATAATGCCTTCAAGTATACAAATTGTAGATATCATTCTTGGTTTTTAATGGTATCGGTTTTATAGAAATACAATGAAAACAACTTATCAAGGCACAAAGTACAAACTTCAAACAAAATGATTATTTGTACCATTTTTCCAAGATATCAGTGTCAGTTTTGCTACAAATGATTTGGAAAACAGTTTATAAAATTGTTAGTTATCAATTCTACTTAAAACAAACAGTGAGTATCATTTTTGTTAAGTATAGCTATTAGTTTGTTCTAAAGTATGGTTGAAAGCATTTTAAAATTCCAAAAGAATAACTTTAAACAAACAAACTGGAGGTATCATTTTTTGTCTATATTTGTATCAGGTTTATAACAAATTACGGAGACAACAATTTGTAAAACTAAAAGTATCAACTTCAAACAAATATAAAGTGAGTATCATTTTTTGTAAGATATTGATACCAGTTTTGCTACAAATAAGATGGAAAAATAATTTCTCAATTACAAGACATCAGCTCCACACAAACAGACAGTGAATATTAGTTTTGCAGTATGTTGGTATCAGTTTTATTATATATGCCCGTGAAAATATGTAACATGTTATAAAGTGACAGTGTTTGTAATTTTACCGTACAAACTGTAGATACCATTTTTGTAATATGTAACATGTTATAAAGTGATAGTGTTTGTAATTTTACCAAATTGATTTGTTTCTCTTCGGATTCTTCATTTGCAATTTGTTTTCCTTTTCTTTTTAAGTTTTTTCCTGTTTAATATTTTTGATACTAGTAGAATATATTTAATAATATGATATTATTAGTATCAGTTTCATAACTTTATAGTATCATTTACGTGTTGAATTGTATTTTGATTTTCTGTTTGAATTTTCTTCTAAATTGTTTTTCATTTTTTTTTCTTCGATCATTTTTTTGCAGCTATTCTTCAATTTCTTTCTCAGCAGCGGTTTTTTGCTGCATGTTTACTTCATTGTTATGTCAAATAAGTTCAATACTACTATAATACAATTATATTAACTTTGTTATACTTGATTTTGTAGTATCAGTTATCTTTTCCGATATGTTTTCTGTTATTTTTGGTTGGTTTTTTCATCTGCTCTATTTTTCCATTTTTTTCTCTTTATTCTTTTCTCTTTGTTACACTTGATTTTATAGTATCAGTTACTATATACAATTGGTCGTTTTCGTAATTTTAACTTGTTAGCTTTTAGTTTCGTCGTCTTTGATTTCGAATCAGATTGAGCGAGGTTTTCCTTTTCTGAAATTGTGGATTGTTGTTGAATATCTAGTGGAGCTACGATTTCGGTTACTCGAATTGTAGTTTGCTACTGAAATTCCGCTGAAGCCATGTCATCGATTTCACGAATCAGTGACTTTTGTTGAATTTCTGATGGTTGTTCTTCGTGGGCTGAAGTTTGAGGTTGAGTTGGAAACACTGGTTTGGAGCGCCGGTTTTGTTATGAATTGGAATTTGGAAAGCGAATGAGAGAGAGAATTTGAAATTGAAGAAGGAAGACGAATGGAATGAAACAAAAAGGCGGGGGAATGTTTTAACCCAAGAATGAGCTTTGGGCTTGTCCCCGAGACAAAGAAAAATGCACATGTCCTTGTGCTCAATTTTTTAAAATAATTTGTCCTTTAAAAATTTTAGCCCATTGTAATATAAAGTATATTAACAACTGAAATGCAATAAATACGCAGACGTCAATTTATGTGGATTCATTAAATCATGAGGCAGCTGCAGTTTTACAAGACGATTTCATCCTAACATGTTTGAAAGCAATCTGAGAGATGTATTGATGATGGGCACATCCCCAGAATCCAAATGCTTATAAGATCGAATATATCGAATACTCCATGATATATTTCTTAAAATTTTAAAAGCATTTACACATTAGGTTGGATGTTGTATCCTATACAATTTAGGCAATGACATATTAAATGATTTTGGAAGTGATATTAAAAACTGATACATAATTACATTCATCAGGTTTTGAAGCCAGCCAGTGTAAAAATGATGTTTGTGCTAAATTAAGATGGAGGATGGTGCTAATCCGTGGAATGATAGATTTAAATTTAATCTTCGGCTGTCTTATTTATACTATCACGTATCAAATATGACGAGTTTTAAATGTTTTCCTTATCTTTATAGATAATCAGTCTCTATAACGTATTTCATGCTTGGTTAATGATTTGGTTGATCAAATGGATTAGTGAAGTAGTTAATAAAATCTATCACCCAATAGTAGAATAGGTTGAGTTTCATTCGTAAAGCAAGTATGAAGAGTACACATATTATTATTTTTTTCTAAAATGCATTAACAAAATAAATACACATAAATATGTTAATTGTCCAAGGATGGTTCTTTACATTTTTCGTGGAAGTGGTGAATGATAAAGATTAAGCAAGAATTTTCATCCATCCTAAAAGACTAAAACTAAGAAAATAGGTTTAAGATTACTTCCAATGATGAGATAATAAGGTAAGAGAAGAGATAATCAACATCCGGATGTACAGTAATCATCAGATATGTCGAAATGAAGAGAATAAGATAACGTATTCATTTAAAACAATAATGTAGATGCTATTATAATATGAAGTTTAAATCCCAAAGTGATTGGTGCACGTTCAAAAGGACGTGCATATGCACTCTTATACATAATGTTATATCATGTAAGTGTACAGTAAATAACGCTTAACCCTTGGATTACAGAGATGTGGGAGAAAAGCCTATGGTTTAAACCCCCAAGGTGGTGCAGTGGTTAGGACATGTGACGCTCACCTTAAAAGTCGATGGTTCAATCCCCACCAACAACATATCCTTATGAATTACCTAAAGTATGTGTTGTGGGTTCGGTGCATACTTCTTTAGAGTTTACAAGCAAAGCTTGGTTTTTTAGGTCTTAAAAAAAAGGCCCATGGTTTATCCCGCTACAACTACAGTAATCTGTATGACTCCAAAATCGTGTGGAAAATAAGAATCCGAAGATTGCATATTGGTTTTGATGTTCACACGCGAGTTTTAAAATTGCAGAAGCAAAACGGGTTTAATTCTTCTGTCCCCTTCTTATACATCCCCCATATGTACATCATGATATGCATCATATTTCTCGCGATGTGGGACTCATCGTTCAGCCCACGCACTTTCAATGCGAACCACATCTAACCTGGTTGATGATGAAAAATCAATTATTGAGATATGTATGAGACACGAAGACAAATAAAAGAAGGACAAGTGATTTGAGCTGATAGCAAAACAGTGTTGGTTTTTTACTTGTTCCAACAAAACAATACCGTCAGTTTACTAAAAGTAATTCTACCGACGAAATTTATATTAAAGGGACTTTTGTTATGGTCAAATGTTGGGTATCCTTTAAAATTATTGTCTTGTGCTTAAAAAAATGTGAAAATAAGAAACACATCTCTAAAATCAAATTTAATACACAAAACATTCTGCTCATAAAAAGATTTAAATTACATCCCTATTTTCAAATACTAAAATTTTCTTCCCTACAATATCCCTCTTCTCCATTGCACCAATGTTCATTCTTCATATATGGATGTTATTCTCACATCCATAATTAAAATTTGCACCTCATTAATTATCAATCTTTAAAACGCAATAACTTCTTGTAGAAACGACAGATTAACAAACCGTTTTCACCATTAAATCATAAATTTTATTATCTTTCTAACAAGTGACATTGTGTATATGCAATAATTGTAGACATGCAATTATACCATATAATTGTAGACATGTCTGCAATTATATGCAATAGTTGCAGACATTTCTTCAACAATATGCAATAATTGCAGACATGTCTGCAATTATACGATATAATTGCAGAAATGTCTGCAATTATATGCATACAGTTGCTACTATTGCATATAATTGCAGAAATGTCTGCAATTATATGCAATAGTTGTAACTGTATGCAATAACTGCAAACATGTCTGCAATTATATGCAATAATTGCAGATTTGAAGAAAAATCGAAGATGCTTAAAATTTGCAGAATTGTCTGCAAATATATAAAATAATTGCACATTTACTGCAAATATGATTTTCTGGTATCAATAGTGGATCTCATTTTAAAGATTATAAAATTTTTGATTTTTTTGGTGAATATGGTATGCTGATCCGATGTTTCTACATAAAGTTATACGTATTAGAAATGTTAAAAACGTAAAGGGTATTTAGGTCTTTACACGCGCGTGAATTTGAAAACAGGAACCGAAAATTTATTAAAAAACCGAAAGAATATTTTATGTATTTTCAAACCTTACCAGAGATGTATGTCAAATGCACCCTAAAAAAAATACTAAACAGATACTTTAGATTCTAAAGTTTAGAAGAAGAAAAAGGTACATTTCAAAAAAGATTTAAAATAAATGGCAATGATACGATTTACAATTCTAAATCAAGATTAGGATGCAAAAATTAATACAAGATAACACTTTAACCTGGCGGATATACTTTGATCGTCGATATTTTCTATTGTGCCTAAATGAAACAGTATTGAGGCACTGCTGCGTGTATCTTTACCCGATCAACGCAACGTTAACTATATTATCTGATTTTTCAGGATTGAACGCTACCAACTAAAAGAAACAAAGATATTGACGCTGTGTACAATCTATCCTATATGAATGAAAAAATAAAAAACTACACGTTTATACAACAAGAATGTACACAACCAAAACCAATGCTATTCACTTTCAAAAATGGTCTTAATTTCACCGAAGGAAGAATCAAATGTATCACCCACGTTTGGCACAGGCGAACGAAAGAGGAAGGGCTTAGGCGGCATGTCCACTGCGTCAACGTTGCCCTCGAGCATTTCCACAACCTTCATCATCGAAGGACGCGCGCTCGGCGCCATTTGAATGCACCACAACCCCACTTTGCACAGCTTCCTTTCGACGTCCTCGATCTCTATCTCGTTCAATAGTTGCATGTTTTTGGGTTGTTCGAGCCGACCGTAAACCCAAGAAGGGTAGTACGCTTGACTCGAGTTCTCCACCTTGTTGTCAAAGTTCCTTCGTCCACTGGCCATTTCAAGAAGCAACATCCCGAAACTATATACGTCGGACTTGTACGATATGAGTCCGAAACTCCTTGAAATAAGTTCAGGTGCCATGTATCCGATAGTACCTGTTTAAGATAGCCCCACATCATGAGATACGAGCATGGGACTAGAAGAAAATTTTCCCACTAAGACTGCTTACAGTTTATGAAAAAAGACTTAGAAACACTTATTTGTTATAGTTTTGTGATAATAAGCGGTTATCTGATAGTATACCTCTTGCTGCAAAAGCGGAAACCATGCTGTAATCCTTAGGGTAAAGTTTTGCAAGTCCAAAATCGGAGACCTTAGGATTGAAACTATCATCCAAGAGAATGTTATGTGGCTTGATATCGAAATGTAGAATCCTCATATCACACCCTCGATGCAAATAATCTATTCCTCTTGCTACGCCGAGAGCTATTTCATTTAGCTTCTCCGTCGTGAACTTTTGCTTCGTTCCTTTGGTATTGAAAATGTACTTATCCAAAGAGCCATTGCGCATGTACTCGTAAACAATAGCCCTATGCGAGCCTTCCGAGCAAAACCCAACAAGTCGTACGACGTTGACATGGTGAATCGTACCAATGGTGGATACTTCGCTGATGAAATCTTCACCGTTATCGTTGGATTTACCCAATAGTTTTACGGCAACTAAATGACCGCCAGGTAACTCTCCTTTGTAAACTGTTCCGAACCCTCCTTGCCCTAATTGATCCTTGAAATGCCTTGTCATTGCAATTATGTCAGTGTAGGCGTATCTTGTTGGTGTTGCACTTTGTTGATTGCGTAGAAATGTCTCTACGGAGTCGATAGGAGCAAGCATTTTCAATAGTTCATAAACGAGGAACACATAGATACATAGTGGTCCAAATATTAATCTTCCGAGTGTTATAAGCACTGCAAAAGAAGCCATATTTATTGATAGAATTGAATGATTTTATGATGACCAAAATTTAAAGTAACAAAAATCAGGTATGAAAACACAATTTCAGATGCAAAATGTAGAATTCAGGAGGGTTACTTATTTTTCTCACATTCCAATATTTTGACGAAAATATTTTGGGTAAAGTAGAATAGTTGGTATGAAAATATTGTGAGCGAATGGCAAGAACAATTACCTAAGTAAGCTGATATTATGTCAAAGAACACAAGGAACACAATGGAATATCTGTACAGGGCGTAGTCGTGAGTCTTCTTTATGCAGTTAACGAATTCATACTCGACCTGGACGGGATATATTATGTGCTCAAATTTGTTCAATTGCCACATACGGTACCTAGCTTCCCTGCAACATAGGTTACACATAGATCATGTAAATCAATATTTGTAGGAAGCGAATATTGAAACAGAAAATTTGATTCAATATTCTTTATCATTGAATATGACTTGATTTATATTTGAGGTGGAAATCAAAGAGATCAAACTTTGGGTTTATTTTTGTGTCTCGGTGTATTTTCCCATATTTATAACAACATAATCCAAGACAAAGATAAAGGTGAATACTTACGTCGGAGCTGTGTGAAGGCAATTACGAATAATTTCCGACCTTGTAAGTTTCTTAACTTCCCAGGAAAGGGTGAACCCATCCTTAAAGGTTTGGAAAATACCATCTCCAACAGTATTCGCATCGACAGCACTTACAGGAACCATGGTTATGTAACAACACGAAGCAAGAAGAGAATTGACACTGTACCCATTGTAAACGTAGACGAATCTGTTGTTTTGACTAAGGCATGGAACTGATCCATGCTGATTGTCTATGGTGTCATTTTTCTTTCTGGAACAGTTGATGAAAGTAGCCCAGCTATGCCCATCTATGAACCTATAACCATTTAGAAAAGAGCTGGCGGTAAGAGTTTCTAAAGGGAGGTCGCATTTGCCAGTTGCTAAGCTTTTATCAACAACCTCAATTGTAGCGTTTTCGTAGGAAATGCTGGTGACCAAGTAATTGTTACCGGAAGGAAGTTCCAAGAACGGTTGATTGTCGATACATGAGAGTTCGTAGGTTTGATTTCCGCAGTCAGGAGGATCGCTTTTTAACCTGAAGGGGTAGCTGATGTCTTGTAGCTCTCCGCAAGAGGAAAAGCAATAATTTCCTTGAAAGGCTTTAACCGACCATATGAAGAGTAGAGAGAAAATTACTGTAGGTACCAATTTCTTCATGATAAGCTAAGGCTCATTATGCTGTAACAGAAGCACATTAGTGTTTTAAAATTGGTGTAAAGTCAAAACCACGCAAAAAAGAGAACATTTCGATAATCATGAGAGAGAGCAGAAACAAAAACAACACCGAGTTGCTTGTTTTGACAACTAACAAAAAGAACAAAGGATGTATTCTTTAGTTGACCATAACTCAAACTTCCAGAAAATTAATAGTTTGAATAATTTACATCACGTTTTTTCTGCTAAGAAGACAACCCACTACTACTCCCACTTGAAGAGTTGAAAGTGACAGAAATGTTTAGTTTATTATCTGTATGATACCAGAATTTTTAATATTGTACAGCTAGTAAGCAATCACAAATATATTTTCTTTCACAGACCATATAGTGCCATGATTTTCACTAGAGTAAATAGATAATCTTTTTAAATATACGGAGAAAGATATTTTTAACAAAAGTAAATGGTAAGAAAACTATTCAGATAACTAGGTTATAGTTTAATCACTTGAATATTTTTCCTGTACACCATCAACCTTATGACCCACTTTCAGTGTATATTCATACAATTAAACGGTTTGAGGCTTGTGTGACTGAATAACTTGTATTATAAAACTGTAGTCAACCATTCTCATATGCAAGAACAATTTTGACAGGTATGCTTAAATTTGGTTTGTCTAATTCTTAAAATGATTATATGCACCAAAACTGATGACATGATAATCTAATCATTGTACATTATTGAAAATTTCGTATTTTCTATCCTGAAATAGAATGTCAAATATGACCATATGTCGTGTATCAGATTAGGTAAAGCAGTCTAATGTAACATATAAATAAAACTAGATTAGTGTGATAGTCAAAGAAAGCTGAAGAAAACAAGAAGAGTATGTTTCATTAAGCAGTAGGTAATCCATAAATAGTAATAAGAATGTTACATTTACACTCTTTATTATATATATAATAATAAAAGAACTTCAAGTACTCAGCATACCACCAAAGTAGTAGTTTTAAGATTAAAATCGATTAGAGGATATACCAGATACATAGCCAATACAATGCATCTGCTGCATATATCCAACATGTGACGATATTAAGCAATTTATAACATATAAGCACATATCTATAGAGGCCTAACAGAACTATTGATAAAAGAAGCACTATGTGGTCCATCTGAGCTAGTTGAAAAACAATATCATACTGCTAGTGGCGGCTTAACTAATAAAATCTTCATCCTTACCGTTGGAATTACCCAGCACTTCAATAACAACTAAAAAGCTGATCCATAGCTTCTTTGGCCTACTACCGCTTTGAAATGCATGATCATTGATCTTTGACAGTTAACCTAATCATCACAAGTTGCAAATTAACATAATTGACCTTCAACAAAATTTATATGCAAAAAAAACAATAAGCAATTGAATGAACTGTGCTAAGTAGAATATCAACAAACCATAACAGCATGCTCTTACTTCAACGTTCGAATTCAAAGAAACATCATAATTTCATATCTACATTAAGTTGTTAAACCAACTCAAATCTTCAACTTTGTATTTTTAACTATAACTTAACTCTCTAACTTAAAACTAAAAAAGCTCATGTGCGAGTGCAAAATTTTAAAATGTTATTTCAAATTTTCAAACTTACCCAACATTCACCACAAAATCCACCACTTTCAATAATTTTTATGTCATTTTTTTTGCCGGTCTTTATAACAGGCTCATTTTTCAACTGTCTTTCTTTCTTTTAGAATTGATGTTACTGTATCTTTCTTTTTTCACTTACATCACTATTAGACTATGCATTTAAAAGCAGGGCTAAAATACATAGCGCTTTTAAATAACTGATCCGCTTAAATCACCGCTATTTACCGCTAAGCTTGCTATCAGGTATTTTTAGCACTCACTTTACCAATTTTAATGTGAAAGATTAAATTTGTCCAATTCTCTGTTAAGGCCAAGTAGAAAAGCCAAACTATCGGCTAAGTTGTAGAACTCATGCGCCCAACACAAGTTAGAGAACCATAATCGGTCTTAGAGTTCGAACAAAATTGTTATGGTTATCTTAATAGAATTGCTCTAGTTATATATACGTTAAATACATAAGTAAATTCTTTTACGTGTAATTTTAAGGTCATCTGTTATTTTCCGTTTTATCTTCGCTAATCGCTTTCTCTTAACAAAAATCTTCGCTAATCGCTATATCTGTGCTATAACTTTTGGCACATCCACCACTTAGGAATCGCTGAGCGCTTTAACTGCACAGCTACTATACTAATATAACATAAATATTGTATTAAAATTCACGTAAAAACAATTTGATAGCTTAATACACTCAATCAATTATTCAGACTACAAAGCAATTGTACTCAAAGCAATTGTACCCATTTTTAACTGTCAACTGTCAGTTACCAACTAAATTGTCAGACTACAAGATCAATAGACATTTGACAAAGCACCAATAATGTATTAAATTGCTAGTCATTTATTCTTAAAAATGAATTGATTTTATTTCATCTTGAATGATCAACATAAAGATGAGATCCAAAGTCAAATATAAGGAGTTTTAAATTGCTTAATTTAGGTTGGCCTCGCCAATTGCTTAAGCAATTGAGTTTTCAATTTCGACAACTTAATTGACATATTCCTCAATTGTCAAGTGGGTTTCACCCATTTTTTTGTCATCTTTTAATGGATGCATTGTTAATTTGAGTTATAACTAAAAATTGCTTTAGCAATTATTCCTTAGGTGTAATTGCTCTAGGTGAGACTTTGTTACACCAACTCAAATCTTCAACTTTGTATTTTTAACTATAACTTAACTCTTTAACTAAAAACTAAAAAAGCTCAAGTGCGAGTGCAAAATTTTAGAATGTAATTTCAAATTTTCGAACTTACCCAAAATTCACCACAAAAACCACCCCTTTCAATAATTTTTATGTCATTGTTTTTGCCGGTCTTTATAACAGGTTCATTTTTCAACTGTCTTTCTTTCTTTTAGAATTGATGTTACTGTATCCTTCTTTTTTCACTTACATCACTATTAGACTATGCATTTAAAAGCAGGGCTAAAAGACCACTATTAGACTATGCATTTAAAAGCAGGGCTAAAAGACATAGCGCTTTTAAAAAACTGATCTGCTTAAATCACCGCTATTTAGCGCTAAGCTTGCTATCAGGTATTTTTAGCACTCACTTTACCAATTTTAATGTGAAAGATTAAATTTGTCCAATTCTCTGTTAAGGCCAAGTAGAAAAGCCAAACTATCGGCTGAGCTGTAGAACTCATGCTCCCAACACAAGTTAGAGAACCATAATCGGTCTTAGAGTTCAAACAAAATTGTTATGGTTATCTTAATAGAATTGTGCTAGTTATATATACGTTAAATACATAAGTAAATTCTTTTACATGTAATTTTAAGGTCATCTGCTATTTTCCGTTTTATCTTCGCTAATCGCTCTCTTAACAAAAATCTTCGCTAATCGCTATATATGTGCTATAACTTTTCGCACATCCACCACTTAGGAATCGCTGAGCGCTTTAACTGCACAACTACTATACTAATATAACATAAATATTGTATTAAAATTCACGTAAAAACAATTTGATAGCTTAATACACTCAATCAATTATTCAGACTACAAAGCAATTGTACTCAAAGCAACTGTACCCATTTTTAACTGTCAACTGTCAGTTACCAACTAAATTGTCAGATTATATTATCAATATACATTTGACAAAGCACCAATAATGTATTAAATTGTTAGTCATTTATTCTTAAAAATGAATTGATTTTATTTCATCTTGAATGATCAACATAAAGATGAGATCCAAAGTCAAATATAAGGAGTTTTAAATTGCTTAATTTAGAACTCCCTCGCCAATTGCTTAAGCAATTGAGTTTTCAATTTCAACAACTTAATTGACATATTCCTCAATTGTCAAGTGGGTTTCACCCATTTTTTTGTCATTTTTTAATGGATGCATTGTTAATTTGAGTTATAACTAAAAATTGCTTTAGCAATTATTCCTTAGGTGTAATTGCTCTAGGTGAGACTGCCATCGCTAAGCATCACCTAAGTACTATTTTGCTCTTTTAATCTAAAAAACGAGCTGAAACATAAGTGTCCCTTAAACATTGCTTAAACAATAATTAAGCATGGCTTTAGTAATGCAGATGCTAATTACGTGAAAGATGAACAAAAGAATACACTAATTTCAAAGTAATATTTTACCGTTTTCGAACTATTTCATTTCTTCCTTCAACCTTATAACCCATTTCAAATTTCAATAAGTTAATTTTGCATTTATAATTTTTTCACTAAATATGATATTTCAGTCAAACAATGTCAGTCAAATGTTAAACGTCGCTGATAACTGTGGTATGCTTCATTTTGGTTTATAATTCAACTCCTAATTATATTATGAGTAAAAATGGGAACACGGTGCTTCTTAGGTACCCAGATGAATTATTAATTCATCAAGCAGAATTCTTGCTGTCTCTATGAGTTCTGTTACTTAATTTATCAAGTAAATCTTTTGCTGCCTCAGTGTGTCCTGTCTTTGTTTCCCTTCCTAAAAATAAAGTGCAGTTTTGGGTCCGAGACCCATTCATCTGTCACCACAATAATAACTATTGTGTTTTCATCTACTGAGTTTGAGTCCTTTACACAGCTTCCAAGAATCTTTTTTTTAAAAGAATACTAGTTTAAAAGGTGATCCATAGTTAAGATGGGAATCTTGTGCTATAAGTTTCTCCCATTTATTTGAAGCTAGCAAAATCAATATACATGAAACGACTAACAAATATGATAATTTTAAAATAAACTATGCAATATAATTATTACTACTCTTCACTTAGATAAGTACCATTATCATTGTAAGCAGAAATAAAAGGCTTTGGTGGAAACTGCAAGCTTTCCAGTTCTCCAGTCAGAAGTTGAATAACTCTTGTCATTGTAGGACGATCATTCGGACTCCACTGAATGCACCATAATGCCACAATAACAAGCTTTTTTGCAGTTTCTTTTTCTTTTTCATTCTCTATTACCAATCCAAGGTCTTCAGCGTTAATTAGCCGGTCATATATCCACTCAGGAAAATAATCATCTTCCTGTTTGTCGATCTTAGGTTCAACTGTTCTCTTGCCACTTACCATTTCAAGAAGTACCATTCCAAAACTATAAATATCAGATTTGTAAGACACTTCTCCAAAGTTTCTAGAATAAAACTCAGGTGCAATGTAGCCCATTGTGCCCCTTGCAGCTGTCATGGTAACCATACTCTGATCTCGTGCACAAAGCTTAGCAAGACCAAAGTCCGAAACTTTAGGATTGAAATTGTGGTCTAATAAAATATTATGAGGTTTGATATCAAAATGCATGATACGCTGATCACCCCCATGGTGCAAGTACTCTATTCCACGAGCAATACCAATGGTGATATCAAAAATTCTTTCAATATTCAATGGTTTTTTACTTCCCTGTGCCTCTTTTGAGTATATGTACTTCTCTAGTGATTCATTTGGCATGTATTCATATATCAGAGCATGTCTTGTTCCTTCAGAGCAAAATCCTAAAAGTCGAACTATGTTGACATGATGGATTCTTCCCATGGTGGCTACTTCATTTATGAACTCTTCCCCCTCTCCTTTCGAATATTCTAACATCTTGACAGCCACGGGAATGCCATTTTTAAGTTCACCCTTGTACACTGTTCCAAATCCACCCTGGCCTAGTTTATGCCTGAATCTTTTAGTTATCTCTTTAATCCCAGCATAAGAGTACCGTGTGGGTTTAGTGGTCTTGTATGTAGATAGAAACTTCTCCACCTTCAACCAAGTCTGCCTTTCCTTTGCAGATCTCCTTGATACATAAAGTGCAGCAAAAGATACTGCTAGAAGAATAACAAGACCAGTGACAGAAGGTCCTACATTAAAAAGAATAATAAATGTTCTATCATTTTAAAAAGTAAAGTGCCTTGTATGGCAGCTACACATTCATATTCCAAACCAATGAAGTGGCCATGTATATCGTGGTACTCGTATCAATTTTACATTGTATGTATCCATGTATATACAACTTAGTAGAAGTTACGACTTCAGCATCATGATGAAAAATAGTCCATTCATCTCTGAAATTGTGAATATATAGGATTATATCAAAACATGAAGTTTTACAAAAGTTCTTATAGAAGTTTATTTGTTTTACAGACAGACTAAGAACTTGTATAATTTGGCAAAGCTATAGAAGACTAGAGGTACTAGATTTGAGTGGATAAAATATTTATACCCACGAGTCAACAGGTGGATTCGGAAGTATGATAATCATGTCCATCAAAATATTTCATATCTGGATACAGATTGGATGCCTTGAAGAAAGATTGATATTTCGTTTTTAAGTGCTGTATTTGCTTTGTAGCCTTTTTGATATATCACAGTTAAACTTTAACAATTAACTATATACGTTTAATCAAAACAAATTGCTACATATATCATATTCGTAAATGGGAAAAGCAAGCGAATAACATGCCTATATGCACATTTATTTCAAACAAGGGTATCAATTTTATCCAGCTATCAAGTACCTACTAGTACCATACATAATTCACTAAGCTTGTACAAGGACTCACCCGTAATGAGCAAAACATTTGTGCCTGCAAATAAAAAGAGAAGCATTACAATTAGGAGGAATGACGGGTTCGTATCAAACTAGCATAACACAAACAACTAAAAAATCGAGAACTCACGATGATGATTTTGCTCAGGACTAAAGCAAAAGGTTTGATTTTTTGCCCAATCCAACCCACAATACTTCTCTTCCACTGCACAATCCGAACAATATGAAAACTCTTGGTACCAAAAAATATTTACTTCTTTCCTCTCAGTAAATTTGTCAACATTTTCGGCGAAATCCCTATTAATAACATCTGCCCAGTTATTAAAACTATCTGCTATTAAAGGAATCATCCCACCAGTCAAAAACACCTCACAGTCACGCGGCAATTTATCCACAAACTCATCAGTGACCACAACATACACAAAGTTTTTACCGGTACTGTAACAGTTTTTTACTGGACCTGCAATTTTAGCTGAAATCGATTCAATTGATCTAGGGCATTGAATGAAACTTACAAGATAAGTTAGGGGTTGATAATTAAAAGAGTTAATGCTGGAAACGGTGTCGCTGAGGTTCTGCAGCGGGCATGGGGAAGATTCCAATTCCTGTTGGGGTATGGATCCCAAGTATAGGGTGAATTGGCTGGTTGCATAGTTGATGTGAGTGATTTTGAACTGAGGATAAGCCGGAAGGAGGAGAGTTTTGTTGTCGGAGCAGATGAGATCTAGACCCGTGAAACTGCATGATGGGTTACCGGGTCGGAGTCGGAGTGGATAGCGAATCTGGAGGGATCCACATGTCGATTGCGGGCATGTTTCTAAGAAGCCGGATGCATTCGATGACGATGAAGTTATCAAAGTTATTAAAATCAGTGCGATAATAATCATTTTATTAAGCAAGTTCGGTTCTGACATATGAAAATACAGGAGGAATGATATTCTTTTACTTTTTAACTTTTATGTTCGCGTGTGTTAATATGACATTGTTGATCAATAGTTGGTTTTGAATTTTTTTGTGGAAACTTTGATAGTCAATGGTATTTTTGTTTGGTTAAATATTTTTAAATCCTAGGAAAAGGATTGACTTTTATATAGCACGCGAAGGCTATTTGCTTGAGATATCCACCGTGGATGAATGTTATTAAAGCTTCATCGTGCGGCCGAAGACCTAGAGCAAATGCAAATTTATCAACTTTTAAATTTAGATCAAGGTAACTTCCGCAAATACACGTCTATCAATCGATGAATAAATTGTGATAATCATATCACGCTGATCATAGAACACACGTAAATATCAGTTGGTAACTATAGCTCCAATATCATGAGAAAAACAAATGATCGATGTCAAAGTTTTTTATGTCATGCATGTTCACTTGGTTCAACAATCCCCTTGTTCATTCATGTAGTCTCTCTTATTTACATAGTCGTGAATAAAGCCCAAATGAAATTTCCACCATTGGAGAATTTGTTAATTTGTTAACCATTATTTCCCACGGATCATCCATTATACTCAATTTTGAGATAAATGAATGATATCTATTAGAAGAGGAGAGCACTCGTGTATTTTATTCCACACTAGAAAAATAAGCTCTCAAGATGTCTGATATGTAGCAATACACACCTCGTACAAGATGGGAATAAAGATTAAAAGAAACCATAACCTTACAAAGTTAAGGTCCATACTAAAATAATACAATATTATAATCCACTAAATAAGATGAGTGATAATTGTTAAATTTTGGTGATACAAAATCACAAATAGAATGAAACAAATATGCAAGAAAAAAGTAATCACGTTTGTTCATTATGGAAATACATAAATCATTGGATTGCATTTGAATGAGATGACAAGGAAATATATGCATGCGTACGTTATGGAATAATATATATGCAAAAAGATATGCATATTATTTCTTTCTTCGTAATCGCATTGCTTTGGGATTATTTTCTTCCATCTTTGGAATGAGTGAATTACTTGCTATGTTTGCGCGATTTGTTATCATTGTAATTTGTCTCCATTATCTTCTTACCATATCTTGGTAATTTGATTGATGACTCACATGAATTTACATTGGCTATATATTGAGGGTAGACTTCATTGTAAACCCATCCTGGTATTCAGCCAGTGATCTCCAAATGGAGTGTCTTTTCTTGTTAACCCTGATTTAGGACTTTGGTATGTAAACTCTTATCTTGTAATCTCTTGTAATTCTCTCAGGTGTAATAAAATCTCTCTCATTTGGACTGGACGTACACTATCTTGATGATAGTGGAACCAGTATAAATATTGTGCGTCTTTTTTTCTTTATAGTTATTTGCTATTTATTTGGAGTAATAGAATAATTACTGCTAGATTAAGTGATGTTCAAATTGACAAATCTATATCCTGCTTATTATTTTTCCGCATTTGTGCAATTTTTTTCACAACAGATTGGTATCGGAGCAAAGCGATTTGTTTAAATTTGTGCATCAATGGCTTCTAGAAAGAGCGATAGATCCGATGGTGATTATGATATTATTCATTTGGATGGAAAAAGAGATTTTGTGCAATATGGAAGATAAAGACGGAGGATATTATGTTGAGAGAGAAGAGCGTTCCAATCTTGGAAATTTGGTGATAAGGAGTTTACTGTGTTGAAGGGACATCTGGATTTGGGAACCTGTATCTACTTCATGGCTCAATGTTGATGTGAGAGTCTTATGTTGATTTCCATGGGAAATTTGTTGTTTGGCAGATAAGGTATGTGGGAGGAGAGAGATTTGGATTAGCCTTGTTATGTCCATTGGTTTTTGTTTTTTGGCTCTGTATTTGGATTGGTGATTGAGAGAATTTTTTGGCCTTGGTGGCTTTGAGATTATTTTGGTATCTACCTTCTTTTGATTTTGGATATTTGTAATATTTTGTTGGCGGGCGGGGACATAGTCTGAGCTCATTAGCAAGATGTGATGGGGGGTGACCTTGTCGAAACCCATTGGGTAAGTATTCATTTTTGGTATCTATCTCGTTAAGAGATTTTGGTTGAATGTGGTGTTCATTTTTATGATTTTTATGTTGAGAAGAGAACTTGAGTCGAGGTGGGGTGTTGAAGATGTGTGATTTTGCATCAAGGTGAAGTGTTAAATTTTGGTGATACAAAATCACAAATAGAAGGAAACAAATATGCAAAAAGAAAAGTAATCACGTTTGTTCATTATGGAAATGCATAAATCATTGTATTGCATTTGAATGAGATGGCAAGGAAATATATGCATGCGCACGTTATGGAATAATATATGTGCAAAAAGATATGCATATTATTTCTTTCTTCGTAATCGCATTGCTTTGGGATTATTTTCTTCCATCTTCGGAATGAGTGAATTACTTGCTATGTTTGCGCGATTTGTTACCATTGTAATTTGCCTACATTATTTTCTTACCATATCTTGATAATTTGATTGATAACTCACATGAATTTACATTGGTTATATATTGAGGATAGACTTCATTGTAAACCCATTCTGGTATTCAGCCAGTGATCCCCAAATGGAGTGTCTCTTCTTATTAACCCTAATTTAGGGCTTTGGTATGTAAATCCTTATCTTGTAATTCTCTCAGGTGTAATAAAATCTCTCTCCTTTGGACTGGACGTACACTATCTTGATGATAGTGGAACCAGTATAAATATTGTGCGTCTTTTTTTCTTTATAGTTATTTGTTATTTATTTGGAGTAATAGAATAATTGCTGCTAGATTAAGTGATGTTCAAATTGGCAAATCTAGATCATGTTTATTGTTTTTTCGCATTTGTGCAATTTTTGCACAACAATAATATCCTCAAAATCAGCTGAAGCTGCAAAAAAGAATATACCAAAAGTGTAAGTCCAATATGTACGTACATACATACGTGTGTGTCTATATATATATATATATATATATATATATATATATTGTGTGCGCGCGCGCGTGCGTGTGTGAGAAAATCTATTGAGACATAAAATGTAGACACAATTGGTGACACGGTGGATCTCCACCATTGGATTGTCCTTTGATTTCCACCTTCCATATATGGACAAGTAGATTCATCGACTCTGATCTTTTGTGTCTTCAATTGAGCTTTATTTTGTATCCAAATAGTCGGCCCCTAATGCCCTCTGATTTCCACCTTTTATATAAAAAAAGAAGATTCAACAGTCCAGATCTTTTGTGTCATCAATTGAAATTTATTTTGTGTTCAAATAGTTGGCCCCTTCACACACACATACATGTGTGTGTGTGAAATAAAAATATGCTAGTCCAATAAAAAATAGAACATGAAAATTATAATTAAAACTTAGTAAGAAACAATAAAGGATATAATACAATCTAATTACAGAAAGACAAAAAAAGCAATGAGAATTCTAATTCAAAGCTAACATCATAACAATAGTGAAGTATCAAACGCGTCATTGTAAAGGTGTCCAAGGAAGCTAAATTTGGTTCATTACTATTTTTCTATTATTGAGAATAAATAACATAAGTTTTGAGATGAATGCCATATTCAAAACTGCAACATTTTAAAATCTAACTAATTTCCTAAACATAATATAGTGTTGGATTCATTGGCATACATGTCAATTAAAAAGATATTTAAAATGCTACTGTTATTTCTATTTAAATACTACATTTTTCTTAACTAAATTAATTCGAGATTTAACCTTTTTAAGGTAATCATTGAAACTAATACTATGATCTTTATTATAACTAGGGTTTGGAATTCAATTAACAAAAAAAGTAATGATATATATTAATTTGTATGTTGGAGTATTTATATTATTAAACACCCTTTGATTCCGTTCAAACCATAAATACCAACATATTATAGTAAAGATAGTATCAATTAGTAATCTATGAGAATAATTATAATGAAACCTAAGCTTATTCTAAAATAATTCATAACTAATATCATTATTAATTGTATTAAAGTAAAAAATATTAGGATAAATTATAAGAACATATAGTGATATGACACCCAAAATATAAATGTGAAATATTTTCCATTCTCACATTATAGAAAAACATTTATTATCAATACTTATATTTTTATTTTTAAATGGTTATATAGTATTTAATTTTCCTTGTATAATTAACTACATATGCGCTTTAGCTTTGGGTGGAGTATTACCTTCCCAAATATATCTAATATTCCATTTTGTACCAGAAAAATTAAGTTATTTATAATAAGAGTGCGTTCTATAGATTTTATTATTATCCCAACACCATATTTTAATGTCACTATTATTATCAATGTTATAATTCTAATTTAGCACAAAGTAAGGCAAACTTCTATAATATATTTCCAGCTAAAGCACGATTAAAACTAAATTTTCATAGAAAATTTTAATTTGGAATATATATTTCTGAAAAAAGAGGGAATTAGTGAGAAGGACAAATTTTGAAAAAAAAATAGGCTGAAGGACAAAAAGTTTCATTTTTAGGTTGAAGGACAAACTTTGAGAAAAAATTAGGTTGAAGGACAGTGCTAGTTATAAATAGCATTTTATTTAGTTTTTACACTATACAAAATGCTAGTTATAACTAGCATTATATTCAATTTTACACTGTACAAAATGCTAATTATAATTATCATTATCCTTCAGCCTAATTTTTTTCAAAGTTTGTTCTTCAGCCCAAACATGAAACTTGTCCTTCAGCCTAAATTTTTTTCAAAGTTTGCCCTTATTCCTATTTTCCACTTTCTGAAATCAACACATCTTTAAAATTAAAAATTTCGTAAAGTTCATTAAATTCTACTTTAAGGGGAATCACCATATCCAACTATCATGCAAAGAGGTATTATTCCTCGAATGTACCACATTATTAATTCCTAATTTATAAATATCATAATTTTTTATTATTGATTTCCTAAAATGAGGGAAGTTATTTGTATTATTAGTGGAAATATGTTGTATATTATAAGTAGCATTATACCATTGATTCGATATTATTTCTTTCCAAATTAAATTCTCATTATTATATGTAAATTTCCATATCCATTTTCCTAATAAAAAAGTTTCTAAATTATGTAAATTTGTAATCCCTAACTCATCCTCATCTTTAGATTTGCATATTTCCCAATTAACTAAATATTTTGAACTGATATTAGGCACCACTACATAAAAAATCACTCATAATTTTATCTACTTTGTCAATTACCTATTCTGGAAAGCGATAAAATGACATCTAGTAAATGGGTAATGTTGACAAAACAGAGTGAGTCAGGACTATCTTACATGCCCTTAATAAAAATATACCATTCCATTTAGTTAACCTTTTGTTAATTTTATCTATTATTATTAACCAGTCATTATATTTGAGTTTAGCTGGTCTTATTAAAAGTCCTAAATATTTTATGGAAATTTCATAGGTTTATAATTTAATGAACAAGTGACATGATTTTATATCTTATCTATATCATTCAAAACTAACACGGAACTCTTATCAAAATTAATCTTTAGTCTAGAGAGCAAATTCAAAACTTTATAATATAAACTTAAGTGCTATAATATGTCTAAGTGAGTGTGATGTAAAATGTATGGTATCATCCACAAATTGTAGAATGGAAATACCATTACCTGTAATTTCATTTCCAACGTTATATAAAATCTCATTAATAGTGGTTAATTTGATAATTCTAGCAAAAACGTTCGCCGCTAAATTAAACAAAAGAGGTGGCAATGGATTATCATGCATGGCCATGTTTCGATTGAATTTTAGTTTCCGATATACCATTAACCATAATACTTGAATTTCCAGTTTTAAGTAAAGACATAATCTAACACACCCATCTAATACTAAAAACACTAGCTGATAATCAATTGAATCAAAAGCTTTTGCAAAATTAAGTTTTAAAAGTGCACAAGTGATATTAATTTTACAACAATGGTTAATAAATTCCTGAACAACTAGTACCCCATTTGTAATATTTCGATCTTTGATGAATGCAGTTTGAGTAATATCAATTAATTAATTCGTTTTACTGTTTATCCTATTATTTAACACCTTAGAAATGATTTTGAAAGAACAATTTAATAGTGAAATACTAAAATAGGCCTAAAATCTTTTAACTCATTTGCACCCATTTTCTTATGTAATAAGATTATATTAGCAAAATTAAACCTACCTAATTGTAATGAACCATCATAAAATTCGTTAAAAATATTAAATCATATTTTAAAACACATTAAAAAATTTCAAAAATAATATAGAAAACTCATTAGGGCCAAGTGATTTATCATTTGGTATATCTTTTATAGCCCCCAATATTTTCTCTTTCGTAAATAGAAAATCAAGTCCATCTAAATCAATCCTAGCATCATTAGGATATAATTCCTCACAATTAGCTTTAATCCTATGTTTATTTTTAGTTCCAAAAATTTCTTTGTAATAGTTAGTACATGCCTCATTTAGTTCTTTTTGATCAAAGGTCTCAACATTATTAATTAAAATAGAATTAATGGTGTAACTACGCTTTCTACCATTTACTGCTTTATGCAAAAATTAATATTCATATCACCATCCATCCATTGAATTGTAGATCTTTGTTTCCACGTTACTTCTTCTTCTCATGTTAGAATTTTATTTAATTCATTTTTTAAAATTTGAAAGCACATTTTTTTAGAAATATTTAAATTCCCGAATTCTTCTGTTTTATTTAGTTTTAGAATCTCAACTAGTAATTATTTTTATAATTTTAATTTTCCCAAAAACATCTTTATTCCATTTCTTAAGAAAATTTCTTAAATCTCTAATTTTACTTACAAATATTTTAGTTATATTTCTCGAAAATTTCTAATTATATTTACTCAGAGAAAACCATTTATTTGTAAATAATTCTGAAAATTTATTTTCTAACAGCCATATTTTTTCAAATCTAACTAATTTATTTCTATTATTTTGATTATTACAAGATAAAATAATTAGATAATGATATGAGTAAATACTTAGAAACCCAACCACCTTACAAACATAATATTTATCTTCCACTTCATCGTTAATAAAAATCAATCTAAAAGAGCCATCAATGGATTGTCACTTTTATTCGACCAAGTGTCATGTCTATTGTTAGCTGTAGTTCAATTAAATTACTATTAATAATGAATTGGTCAAATTCTTCCATAGTAGAGAAATCTCCTTCGCTAGAAGATTGTTTTCCTAGAAATCTAGTGACATTGAAGTCTCCATCCATCACCAAGAACTTGGAGCAAGTAATCTAAACTCCAAACTGTCACTCTAAAGAAACCTATGATCAAAATTCAGTCCGTAAACATTAGTAACATTTAGAAATGAGCCATCACGAAGATCAAAAAAAAAATATCGAATGAGTATCCTCCAGAGCTACCCCTAACAGGGATGAACCCAATGACTAATATAAAGATGCCCTAAACTCCTATAAATCTATAATCAGGGTGTTTTATTTTTATTTCTTATAATAAAGCAATGTAAATATTATTATCTTTAAAATATGACCTAATTTTACTATGTTTTCCTAGATCGTGTAAACTCCTAATGCTCCAACTGATGTTCTCATGATCTAACTAATTTAACCAGCTCTAATTCCTTACTCCTAATATACTCAATGTATATTTAAACATCATTAAAAAAACCAGAACTCCTAGCTAAATACTGCATATCACTAGTGGATAAACTATTCAAAGCATAGGGACTATATGTACTGCCTAAGAAAACATCCATACCTATGCTAGAGTCATCGAATACTCTAGTAACTTTTCAACATGTTTGATATTTGAACCATTATCTACATTTTTTAACCTTTGTACCATTGAGTTGTGAGTAAATAACACATTCTCGTGCAATGTACAACTTTCAAAGCCTTCACCAATAGCTAAATCAATGCTAGCATCAGTACGTGGGTCCATATCCAGTGCAGAATCAATATTCCCATACAATGTAAAAAATTTGATGCTTTCTTTTTGTATACATGCATCAGTAAGTGGGTCCATACCCTGTGCATTTACCATACCCTACATATTAATATTTTCATGCATTGTACTTATGCCATCAACTTGCTTTGTAAAACTTGTTTGCTCCATCCCATATTAGTACTTTGATCATTAAAAATATCAAATCTATACCTTCTAATACTGTTTTCTCCCTCAATACAAATTTTTGGTTTATCTGCTTTGATACTGCCATACCCCCACAACTCCACTAGACCCATTAAACGTACAATTATCCAATGTAGCTTCATCGTTTTTCTGATCTCTAAGCTTTAGTTTATTTATATCTGACGCTATACCCATGTCATCATACAAGTGTTTGATATATATATATATATATATATATATATATATAAGAGCATCTCCAACAGCTCATAATTCAGCCTTTATATTTAGGGCAACAACAATTTTCCACTCTAACGATTTCTATTCAGCTGAATATTAACCATAATATTCAGTGGCCAATTCAGACTTCTGAATTGGTCATGGGCGCTGATTTAATCAGCGCCCATAGCCCAACGGCCATTTCACAACGGCTCCCCTCACCAACGGCTAGTTAACGGCCATATTCCAACGGTCATTTTTCGCTTTCTCTATAAATTCACTCTCTGAACTCATCCTTTCTACACAAATATCTTCATTCATTTCTTCTACAAATTGCATTATCTGAAAATGACTTTGCCTTTTGGAGACTTCATGCATCCTTCTCAGTCCCAAACTACTACTTCGACGACAGCCAACAACAACCGAGCACTCCTCCCAACATTCGTCCAATCCATGGAGAAGCGATGAGGACTACAACTTATGCAAAATTTACTATCACTATACGAACGACTTGATTAGACGATTAGAGCTGCAATAAGTTTTGGAAGAAAATAATGCATACCTTCAACCTTAAGCATCCCGAAAACACTGTTCTCTGTCTGCGATTCAAGGTCGATTCGGCAAAATCAATCGACAAACTCAGTTTTATGAATCACAGATTTATAAAATAAAGAAAGTGAACCCTAGTGGAATGGGTGGCGAAGAGCACTTGGTATTTTTCTTGTTATTACTAGTTTTTTGCAATGTAAATATGATTAGTAATTTTTTTCATTTTGGATTTACAGGAAAAAATGATGAATGAGGAATTCATAAAGCTTTTTCCAAGGGAAACCGGAGCTAAAAAACGCATTATTACCAATTTTCTAACTGTTACGAGTTGTTGACGAGCACACCGAAGTGGAACTCCGATAATGCTAAGAGCCTTCAAAACGTTCAAACGAAGGGGAAAGGGAAGAACAAGCATCGAAATCTTCATACTCGTCAAGCCCGAGAGATTCATTTTGCAGAGAAAGTCAATTTTAGGGAGAAAATGAGTCTGATGCTCTCAACCAGAGACCGAATGAAAGTTATAGACCAATTGGGGGAAAAAGCAGCAAAGAGAAAAAATAAAGTTGATGCCGTGGTGGACGGTAAAGTGAATGCCGCTCTTGAAATTCACGAAAGAAGGCATCAAGAAAGAAGCAGTCAAGCGCAAGAGAAGATCGATGTGATGTGAAAGTTTGTAGAAATTGAGCAACAAAAGCTTGATATAGAAAGGGGAAGAGAAGAACAGATGATCATGGATAAAGATCCGATGGGGATGGATGACATGCAAAAGCAGTATTGGATGGAGCGCAAACGACAAATAATTATTTCCAAGTTACCTCAAAGTAGTTTGTTTTAGTCTTAGAATTGTTTAAGTTGTACTACTTTCAGTGTAATGTATCGTTTATTTAAATCTGATGTATTGTGTTATAAATTATTGTTGTACCATTCTTATTTCCATTTAGACAAATTCGATAACCAAACAGAATAACATGTTGAAGGAAATGACATACATAGTAATAAGACAATTTAAATACCATTACAACGCAAACGCGTACATACATGAGAGATATAATGTAATATTGATCTAACAATCACCAAAGATATTCCAAATGTGATTCGTAAGATCTTTTTGGAGCCGGTTGTGAAGTTGTGCATTGCGGTATGAAAGTTGTTGTTCCACGTGAACGTTGAATGCTTCTTCTGTTATAAGAACATCATCTCAGAATATTTCTGGCATTTGCACTACACCATCATAATCGTAGTGACATTGTTGTTCGTCCATATCCCTTTCGTCTTCAATAATCATATTATGCATAATAATACATGCAAACATGATTCTGGATATTTTTTCCCGAGACCAAAGTCTACATGGATTGCTAATCATAGCAAATCTGGACTGTAGAACGCCAAAAGCTCTTTCTATATCTTTTCTTTGTCCCTCTTGCATCGCAGCAAACTTTACTTGCTTTGTTGTTATTGGGTTTGGACATGTCTTCACAATGGTGCTCCATTTTGGATAAATTCCATAACCAAGATAATATCCATGCTTGTAAGTGTTTTTCCCAAGAGTGAACAAAACTGGAGTTACTCGACCAAGTGCCAGATCATTAAACAAGTGTGACCTCTCAATAACATTTAGATCATTGTTAGATCCAGGCATTCCAAAGAAAGCATGCCATATCCATAAATCGTATGAAGCAACGGCTTCCAAAATAATAGTTGGTTTTCTTTCTTTACCATTGTAAGCTCCTTGGTATGCTTTGGGGCAGTTCTTCCAGTCCTAATGCATACAGTCCGGACTTCCAAGCATTCCAGGCCATCCTCTACTTTCGTGCATTTCTCGAATCCGCACCACATCATCCTCATTTGGCGATCTAAGGTACTCGGTGCCAAAAACGTCCACCATAGAATTTGTCGAGAGTTTCTAACATGGTTGTCTCTGCGATTCGATATGCGTCATCAATGCATCTGCGGGGGTGCCATAGGCTAACATCCTCAGTGCAACAGTCATTTTTTGTCCACCACTAAGCCCCTGTGTTTTTGAAGCATTCAGTTTTTGAATAAAATATTTATCATTGTTTTGAATACCTGTTAAAATTATTAAAAACGGATCTCTTCTCATTCAGTATCTTCTCGTGAACGTATCAGGTCCATAAATGCAATTTGGGTTGAAGTAGTCTTGCATCAGAGTTTTGTGGAAGGCAAATTAATTACGGTTTACATGTTTATGACCCACGACCAACCCGCCATGTTTTCGGGATGTGGAGACATAAGCTTCACAACATATGTTTGCTATTTCTTGCAATTCTTCGGCTTCTTCTTAGAGTATCTCTTCTTCATTGGAATCACTATCGAGCGCCATAACACATTTGAGGAAAGACGAAGTATCCATTGTTGTATTTAGTTTACTGCTAGGAGAGAAAGAAAGAAGATGTTCAGTGTGATTCATGGAATGGTAGTTGAAGTCCTTATACAGAAGTGATATGATATGTAGAGAGTGGCAAGTGGCAAGTGGCATACAAATACTGCAGAGTGTTGTCAAATCTACTTTAGCAAGTGGCGGACAAATACTGCATAGTGTAGTCAAATCAACTTTAGCAAGTGGCCGACCAACAGACGCTGAGTGTAGTCAAATCAATTGTACCAAACAGCGGATAATAAATGCATAGTGTAGTCAAATCAACTTCAGCAAGTGGCAAACAAATTATTCAGTGTAATCAAATCAACTTTAGTAAGTGGCAGACAAATTATTTAGTGTGTAGTCAAATCAACTTCAGCAACTGCCAATAAAGCTATACTACATAAATGTACTGTAAATAAATCTGTGCCAACATCAAAAGAAGCGCAACGTGTAAACAGTGCTCGATATGACGTGACACTACCAATAAAGCTATACAACGTAAATGTACTATAAATAAATCTATGCCAACATTAAAAGAAGTGTTATACAATACATGTCCTCAATACAGTACAAGTCCTCAATACGCAACAAAAAGACAGTAATACATGTCGTCAATATAATACAGTAGTCCATCAATATATACAATCAACAGTAAAATAAATGTAACAATACACAACATGATCATCCTAAGTCAACAACATCGTCGTCATCGTCGTCGTCGTCGCCATCGTCGTCGCTGTCGTCGTCGCCGTCGCCATCGTCGTCCCCGTCGTCGTCATAAGCGGGACCACCATGACCAAGCTGAAATGTGGCCAGTTGAGCCAGCAAATCATCAATCCGGGCCTGCATCGCCTAAGCCTGATGACCAAGCGCCTGAGTATAAACGAGTGTCATATGCTGAATGGTGGCAATATAATGCCTATTCTCATCCAACCTACCTGCATATTGTAATTACATATAATATATCAATATTATATTGATTAACTAATACTGCACAATTAAATATTAATACAATGAATTGCCTCATGAGGCGGGTATAGTCCAGCAGTGGGGACACCAGCAATATCATGATCCGGGGGATAAACTATCGACTGCTCGATAAGAGTACCGGTAAGATCATACGCTCTATAAGAGGCGTCCAACCCGAAGTCCATGGGCTGTTGAGAATACTGGGATGGAGTGGGATCAAAAGAAAATGGAGGTGCCTGAACTCTACCACTGGCAACGTGTGAGCCTATATGATCGGAGTTCACTCCTCGAGCGTAGTCAGGTAACATATATCATCAAGGAGCAACTCTAACCCAGTAGCTGTCATAGTCCCACTCCGCTAAGAAAAATGTAGAAGCATCTGCCCAACCAGTCTGCCTCAATCCCTATATATACTACGATTTAATGGACCGACATCTGCCGAACATGTCATCGCAAGATAAAGGATCTCCAGGGATACGTAATTCCCCAATAGTTTGAAACCAGCATCGCTCCCCCAAATACCAAATAGGAAGAAACGCCGGTGGGAGTAAGATCATCCTCTGCATGCCCAAGTGATACGAAATAAATAGTGGATGAGCATCATGCATCAGGCCCGCATGTGTGATGGCAATCCAATATGCAACCCATGGTGCCCAGAATATATTGCTCCTACACCTCATATCAATCTGCGTACGGGCCTCCATCAGGTCATGTCTCACCCTCATAGGCACCCGAGAAATGAACTGAACATGCTCCCATCGTCTCATGCGTGGAAAATATGCCTTTGGAGCATGACTGGCGGTCTCAACAATGCATGGATGCATGTTCGCCGTGTACTCGTAGTACCAGCACGACAAAATGTACCAAAACCCAAACATCTTTCTAACCTCCCCCAATGCAAAAGAATCAAGAGCGGTGTACAAAAATCCGAGTATAGCGGAACCCCAATCTATAACGTGCAGCTGATCTAAATCGGCTACCGCTGCAAGGTAACTTAATCTAATAGTACTCTTTTGGTTCGAAAAGAAAGTCAAACCAAATAAGTATAGCATATATGCTCTAAGACGGCGTCAATCATAGCCTCGGTGCCCATATGAGCTGTAATGTACACTTGTAGATATGTAAGAGGAACCGCCCCGGAAGCGACATGACCCTCCTCAAACTAGGGTAGGTAAATAGTGAAGACCTCAGGGCTCTCAAACGTATGGTCAAAAGGAAATGGTATCCTGTTAGAGCTTCCAATCTCAATCCCAGTCAACATATAAAAGTCGGCGGAGGTAATGCCAAGCTCAAAATCCGAAAAATGAAAAGTATGTGTCGTAGGCCACCATTTCTTAACTAGGGCTGCTATAAGTGGACGATCAAAAGACTATGGCGGCCTAATCTGTAAGAACCGTGCAAAAGGACTAGTCTGTAGCATATCTACTAAAACCTGAAGTGGTGTGTCATACTGCTACGCTATACGCTCCACCCAACTACCACGATAGCTGACGTACTAGGACTAAAAAAGTAAACGGTTGTTTGGTATTATTGTACAATTTAAATTCAAACAACTAAGTAAGGCACATTACAATATCACATATCTATCTAATAAACATTATTTAATGGGTAGTTATCTTTTAGTTAGAATTGTATCTCAACCGCATCCAATGCCGTGAAGATACGATGATTGTATCCCTTTTGGCAGCTCGTGCAGAATCCGTAGCTGGTAAATCATCGTATCCGGAGCAGGAGCAACATGTGTTGGGCCTACAAGCTCCTTTGGTTGATGATGCACGGTTCGTCTTGCTATTTTGGTTACACGTGGCGGCATGTCGATGATTTTTTTATATTATAACAAGAAAAAAACAAGAAGATAATGGGAGAAAGGGGCTGAGCGCCCCACTTATAGGCGCCCAGCCCTGGGCGCTGATTTAATCAGGGCCCAAGCCCAGGCGCTGATTAAATTAGCACCTGGCTATCGGAGCCCCCTACCCGCATTCAAGGGTAATATTCAGACCCTGAATATTACCCCTTTAACCTGTTGGAGATGCTCTAAGGTTACAGGTATTATATTCACTTTTTGCAACATCACTTCATCAATTTTTAAAACTACCTAAACTATCATTTGATCTGAAACCAACCTTATAGCAGCCAAACTCCCTACATTATTCAGAAACAAATAATCAAAACCAAGCATCATTGCAGAATTCTCCTATGTATTGTTTAGTATTAGTGTGTCAATGTTCACAATAGAGTTTAAGCTTTGATCAGTGTGTATTTCCTCCTGCACAACCAGATAAGAGCACGTACTTGAATTACTAATAGTAGATTTAGCCAAGTATTCCATCGCTGCGTCCGTCAATATACTTCGTAGGTGATTCAATATTGTGGTTTCATGATCATCAAAGCCTTCACCATCAACAAATATTCCATCAACTGTGTAACTTAACTATACAGCCTTATTGCTAAAGCCACTGCGTACTCCGTCACTAGGTAAATCCAAGTCTGTACATGTTGCTGGCAATAATGTCATTTTCTTGTTCATTGCGTTAATTTTAACAACCATCTTCCCTTTATACATTTTTACAACCAAAACATCATTAACATCATGGTCCTCTTTACTAGTAAGAATGGTTTTTCCACAAACAACTAGGTCATCATCATACGAATCACTGTATTCATATGAACTTAAAATTTCAAAATTATTATTCGACTCAATCACATCGAACTTAACATTCTCATGCTTAGAGACTTTTTTAGAAATCTGCATGCCCTCTTCACCATTGTTAACTTTCAAACCCTATTCATTATAATCAGACCAAAATGATTAAAAGAATTTTCTTTTAACATTAAATTCAACACTACTGGATCCAAAAGCATTGTATCATAATTATAATTATCCAAGCATTCGTCCCTTAATTGTGTATCCCAAATCATAACCAAACTACTACTGCTTTGCTTTTATTTTCATTACCAAGAAATGCATCTGAATTATTCTTCTTCAAACTCTCATTATTTATCTTCTTATTTTCCAACCCAAAAGCAGTACGATTTTATAATGTGAAATTAAGAGCCATATTGAAAGCATCAAAATTCCAAATAAGTTTATTGAACAAATATATCCCTTCATCTTTTTCTTCCGAATGACCATCAAGAAATATTTTCCTTAATTTTAAAAATGCCAGAGAAGTTTCACCTTCATGCTCAATATGTACCTTATAAAACTTCTCCCATGAGTTGCTAACTCTTAAAGGTGAGTGAGCTATTGTTCGGTGTCCATGAGTTCCACTACTAGAAAAGGTTAGAATACCGAGAGCTTGTGGCGACGGCTTCTAACGGCCTCCGGGCCGTCGGCGGCCGTAGGAAGCCGTTGCAAATTCGTGATCTTCAGTTCAGGCCGAAGCCTTTCTTCCTCATTTGGCTGAACGTAAGAAAATCAATCAAAATCCTTAAACCCCCAATTTCAAGCTTCCAATCTCCAATTTCAAGCTTTCGGATCCTCCACGGCTGCCTAATCACACTCTATTGCTTTCAATCTCAGGTATAATATCTTATTTTCGTGAAAAATATAATTTTTACCCTAAATCTAGATTTGCATAAGTTGATAAATTAGGGCTAATTAGTGATTGTAATTGTTTCCAATAGCCTAATAATGGTTTATAGTATCCCATGGTATACGTATTTCATATGTTATCGTGAGTATATATAATTTGTGATTATGTGTGTATGTGTAAACCATTATATATGTGTTGTTTCTATCATTGTATTGTGGTAATTGGAATAAGACATGAGTTGTATAACATCTTGATTTGTATAACAATAATGAATGCACAAATTTCCAAAAAAAGTGACTGTATTGGAACATGACAACAATATTGAAGTAGCCTTATTCGATAAAATACGCGGAATAAATGTGGTAAATTAAAAAAAATTGACATATATAAAATTAGTAAATATTCGTTTTTATAATCAAGACGCGATATACAAGAATTATGCAAACGTCCTGAGCTTCATATGAATCCAAATGACAGTAAATAACCCGAAGCATGTTACGAATTAGGTAATAATCAAGTTAAAGTTGTGTTAAAATGGGTAGAAGGATTAAGATTTCTTGATGGGATTTCATCAAATCTTCGTAGATGTGTTGACTTTAAAAACGGTAGATTGTGCGAAATGAAAAGCCATGACTGCCATATAATGATGGAAAATTTATTACCCGTTCTATTCAAAGAACCATTGCCCTTAAAAGTTTGGAAGGTAATAACGGAACTTAGTTTGTTTTACAAAGAGCGTTGTTTGACTACTTTAAAAGTGCAACGTTTACATAAACTTGAAGAAGATATTCCTATATTGCTCTACAAATTGGAGAAAATATTTCCGTCGGGTTTTTTTAATGTAATGGAACATTTACCTGTTCATCTCCCATCTGAAGCCCGATTTCGAGATCCTGTGCAATATGGGTGGATGTATCCATTTGAGAGGTATGAAATATGTTACCTATTAATTTAGTTACATTCGAAAGTTAAAGTTAATGTAAATTAATTTTGCATAGATACTTAAATAATCTGAAGAAAAAAGTGAGGCAAAAAGCATGAGTTGAAGGTTCGATATGTAAATCTTACATCGAAGAAGAAGCTTCGTTCTTTTTCTCTGACTATTTCAGTGACCATGTGAACAAATCATTTGAAAGTGTTCCTCATAATGATAAAGGTGACGAATAAGAGTCCTCTCAAACAATATTATCTATTTTCAAACAACATGGTCGACCTTTTGGAAATTGTGTAGAAGTATGGTTAGACGATAGAGATCTTCATGTAGCACACACTTATATTCTTCTTAATTGTGCTGAGGTTGCACCATTTGTTAGATAATCTGAAATAATAATTTATGATTTATTCATTTCCATAATGCATGCGCGTGTAGAATTTATTGCAATATTTTATTCATATATGCAATATTTATGAAAGTGAACATCCGCACGTAGATCTCAGTAAAGAATTTTATGATTGGTTGTCAAAGTATGTTTATGAACCAAGAAATTGTGTAGTTGACGAAGGGTTGGAACATCTTGCGTTGGGACCAAAAAGAAATGTCAAGACATATCCAATATATTTCGTCAATGGATATAAATTTAACACCAAAGAATACAGTGCAAAAAAATTAACTAATAATACAGGTGTATTTGTTAAAGGTAGTGATAATCCAGAAAATCACATAAATGATTTTTATGGCGTTTTAACTCAAATTTTGCAACTGACATATTTCTCACGACCCGCAGAGAAGGTGTTTCTGTTTAGATGCAATTGGTTTAGCAATGTTCTAGGTTTTGGAATTAATGTGCACAAGGATTATAATCTTATTGAAATAAAGTACACATCGCATTATCGAAAGTACGATTCTTTTGTACTAGCCAAACAAGCATTGCAAGTTTATTACACTCCTTATCCATCTCTAAAATGAGATAAAGTAGATTGGTCGGCATTTTTTAAAACAAAGACAAGATTTACGTTTAATGGGAAAGAATATTCCAGAAGAATAAGCTTACTAGGCAGATCTTAAGCAAAGCAACGAAATAATAATAATAGATGATCGTACTGATTTTGGACCTCTGAACGATGAATCAAACGTTTTGGTAGAAGCATTCGAGAGTAGGGAGGAAAATGACGTAGAATATGAGACCGAATCTGAATCAGAAGACAATGAGGATTGATATAAATATTATGTTGAATTCTTATGTATTATGCAATTTATGTAATTGATGAGATTTATTTTGCATCATTTATGTCATTACATCATTTATGTCATTACATCATCTATGTCATTACCATTTCTGTTATTTATTTAGCAATTTATGTTAAAAATGCAATGTATTTTGCTTATCATCGGAATATGAGACCCAACTTGAATCAGGTATACCTTGCACTTTATGTACTTTATCTCATTTATGTCATTTAACTATAAAATATATTTTATTATTATGCTATTGTTCTCTTTTAAAATGATGTGTCTGTGGTATCATGTCGTCTAGAAGGAGGAGTTCTTCCCATTCTTCAGGAGGCGATGGCAGCGGTCCATCACAACCGCCACTACGACCCGTTGTGTATCTAGTACCTAGAGCGGAGAGGTAAGTATTAAACTTTTTTTAGCATCTTAAATATTTTGTGTACGACATAATAATCTGTATCATATTTAACACAGGGGGTTTGACCTACAGCCATGGCTGTAGTTCTATCAGTTTCGAAAGATTCGTACAAGAGTAGGATGATGGCTTGTTGGTCGAAGTGGGATAATATCCCTCTCCACATCCTGGAGTGTATATGGCAAGATTTCATTGTAAGTATAATCTTTTGTTTTCCATTCTTAATTTTTTTGTCATTTATTTATTATTCATCTTTTATTGTTTAATTTTTTGTCGCTTATTTATCATGAAATGCATGCCGCAGTTGATGTACAATTAGATGACCTGCAGCTGGTACGATACTACTGGATGTAGAAGACGAGGAATAACTACAGAGATTCTATGTTGGTTGTGAAGCATAAAGGGCAAAAGCCGAACTGGATGGGGGCAAGAGTGTGGGAAGGGTGGCTGGCACATTAGGATAGTGACAAGGCGAAGGTAAGTGTACTAAACTTTTATTAATTATTTGATTGATACGTAAATATTAAGTAAATAATGTATTAAATTTAAATGTACAGGCATAGTCGGAAAGAATCTCTGCAAATAGGAAAAAAAATCCCGTCACTCATCGAGGAAGGTCAAAGTCGTTCCAACAATATCCCCAGGAGTTGGTAAATTTATTAAATGTGAATTGTAAATAGTTATTGTGCTATATAATTTTGAATATACAATAATAGTACATAATAAACAATTTCTGGAAGCTGAGGCGTAGGGTCCGGTATCGTACATGAATGTATTTACCCGTACTCATACCGTCGAGCACGTAAATCCAAACGGGACAGTTTTATATACATGGCATGACGATAAATCAAGAAAGATCCATGTAAGCATATTTTAGTTTGTATACTATTAGTAACTGTTTTAAATATTAAATTATAATGAATTAAGATATCACGCTATTAATTTAACTGTATTTTTGTTTGTTCATGCAGGCAAGCTTTATGTATCAACGGCAGGAACTCTTGGAGGAAACCGATCGAGAGCAGCTGATAACGGACGAGGAGGACGTCATTTTTGAGTCACTCATGGATCCACCTTCACGGAACAGGCGCTGCGGCTTTGGCAATCAAGTGGTAATGAATAATATATTAAGATATAACAATTTAGTAATCTTTTAGTTCTAAAGACTTCATATCGCTTTAGTTTCAGTAATAAGTTTATAGATATAACAATTAACACATTATGGTGTAACTTTGATAGTAAGATTATAGACTAAATTAAATAAGTATTACAGGCCAGCAGATTGAGGAGAGCTAGCCAAACGAACAGTTGTCAGATCGATCTAGCAGAGATCGAAGAGTTGAGAGCTAGGGTGGTGCAGTTGGAAGAGCAGAACCGTCGATAGGCCATTGAGATAACACAGCTGTTGGACTGGCGTATTGTTGAGTACATGCAGCAGTATGGTGGCCGCTTCCCATCTTCAACTGGTTCTGGAGGTGATTGACCGGAGTGATAGGTATGTTTTTTGTTTTGCGTCATTGTTTAGTAATTTTTAATGATACATTGAGTTGGTGGAGTTGGATTTGAAATGTTGTATATATTGTTTGATGATACATTTGGTGGTAGTAGTTTGGATATTTGGGAGTTGATGAAGGATTGATGTATATATTGTACAATGAGATGTATGTAAATTATGTTAGCGAATAGTTAGTTTGATTTTATATGAATTATGCTTGATTTATTTCTTTATGTGATTTGACTATGTTTGTATGGTTTGATTTCATATTGAATATCTGAATTGGATATATGTCTGTGTGGCAGAATATATTGTGTTTATGAATTGTGGATGGAAGGCAAAAATGCAGCAGAAAAAATGAAAAATAGGTTCACGAATTTCGACGGCTTTCGATGACTCCCGACGGTCTACAGGCCGAAAATTTCCGATGGTTTCCGACAGCAAGCGATGGAAAGGGAACAATGGATTTCGATGTTTTTCGGCACCCACCATGATCGTCCACATGTCTTCCGACGGCCGTCAGGAGCCGTCGGCTGGCCGTCTGAAGCCGTCGGAAATGCAGTGATGGGGTCTGTCGGAAGTCCTTGGAAATTCTACTCAGTGGCGGAATTTTTGCGTCGGTTTTTTCCACTGGCTGCCGATGGCTTCCAATGGTCGCCGATGGTTTTGAGCCGTCAGAAATTGTCCTGTTTCTTGTAGTGTTCCTTTTAACTTGAAAAGAATGTGAGTTGTAGAATTATGAATCTTAAGGCTAATTAAACACTAGAGGAGGGATGAATAGTGTTTTCTAACTTATATATATATACATACAAATTTCAAGTTTAATATTGAGTCATCGATTTTCAGCATAGAATTATATCAACAATCAATCACATATGCAATCACAGATAAAATTAAAAGCAATAAAGTAAAGTAGAGAGTTATAGAGATGACACCGTGATTTTATACTGGTTCGAATTTCTTTAACATCCAGTCCTGTACAATTGCTTGTACAGATTTCTTTTCAAATGTCAATCTTTAAACGGGTAGAAGAGAAACCCAATTACAATCTCGATTCTGAGGCTATGAGACATAACTTTTTGATTTTTTGGGCTCAGGACACCCACTTGATTTGGACGGACTACGAGCACACCCATTCAGATTTTCGAGCTATCAAGCACACCCAACTAATTTGAACGGGCTATAATCACACCCAAGCAAATATAAATAGAGTTTAATAGTTTTTCCAAAGATAATTTCTTAAACTTTGGATATTGTGGATCATATAGCCTCTTGGACAACACTTTGATCTTTGATTTGAGAGGAGTGATGAATTCAAAACAGCAAGAAAGTAATATTGAATCAATACAAAGAAGTTTGAATGAATTTTATTTAATTTTAAAGAGAAAAGAGTATAATTTCAATGGATTTTTTAAGAGAGTAAGAAAAGGGAAGAAAATAAGATAATAACTGCTAAAAAATTCGTTTGAAACCTCCTATATATAGTGTATAAATAGATGTGTCCATTCACGAAGAGTGGCGATGAATAGACGCTTCATTTCAAAATTTGAAAAACTGTTTTGCCTCATGTATGTTGACATACAATCTTCCGATATGTCGAATATGCATGTGTATTTTGAATCATTTATTTTAAAATGTTTTGAAAACCCTATGCTTTGTAAAATAATTTGATACTTTGTAAAATAGTTTGTATATAATTTATAAACATTTTTAACTTTGAAAAACTTATAAAATATTTTGAAAGTTTTATTTAAAAAAAATATGTATGAAAATAGGAGATAGAGATCAAAGATTGCTACCAGGGACTTTAACAAAATTCTTATGACTCTATATGCTATATTATAGTCTTGATATCTTCATATCTTGGTCTTTATACTCATGAGTCTTCATGTCCATTTCTTGAGTCTTTATACTGGACAGTCTTCAATTCAACACCTATATGATATCATGCACTATATACTATATAACTTGGCAAAATATTAGTATCTATATTTATGTGAATGTATATTGTTGTTATCAAGGTTGTTATCATCAAATTCAATAACTGAGATATTAACAAAGAAAGTGTCTTTGCATTTTTTTATTTTGTAACTCAACATGAAATTTTATCATTTCATCATTAGAAATTCAACTTTCTAAAATAGAAGAGAGTACTTTCAGTTACAGGGAAGTAGAGTGGAGTGGAATGGAGGCTAGAGAGTGGAGTAATGGGGAAGAAATGTAAATGAATTAAGTAATTATATTTTTTTCCTGTTAGCATGTATAATTTAAACCGTCAACCCTTGTCGTGTTTTTATGAAAATTTTGTTGGATCTCTGTTGTAGTACTATAAATATCATGTTTCTTTTGTTTAGACATTTTGATAGGTCATGTTACTCGATTTTTCCCATATAATACGAATGGACCCGTCAATATCTAAAGGTCAACAAAGGCATGCCTAACAAATGTCGACTAAGACCGTGCGCGACCTCATCATGCTTTATTCATTAGCATACTCTGCCCATCGTGCTCTGTCCATCGACATGCTTTGTCTGTTGCACTCTACCCATCATGCTCGACCTCGTCATGATCTATCTATCATGCTCTGTCGATCATGTTCGACCACGTCATGCTCTATCTGTGGCCTCGTCATGCTCTATCTATCGTGCTCTATCCATCATGCTCTGCCTGTCACCTGTACTATTCCTTTGATAGAAGCGGTGAAACCGTAATGTTCTGCTGACAAAATGCCATACTTACACTATTTTTCTAACAAATGTATCATTGTGCAGTAGCCACCCTCTGTCCTTCATACTCCATATGGCAATCACGCCACTGTTCACCAACAACATTTTGTTCCACGCGCCACCTTTTGACAAAAGCATGCCTTGGTATGACCCGCCAATTTGCCCTCATCTAAGATGTTTTCTTTATCTGGCATCTTGGCTTGCCTACATCAAAATCATACAACTTCATCAATGGCTATGGGGATTTCCAAGGCTTGATGCTTCAATTTGATCCCTTCAAACGATATTTCGACAGCTATAAATATTGTTCTACATGCACATGTACAAGGATCGAATATTCATATTTACATACAATATTTTCTCTTATAATCAAGCTCTTGTAACTAACTATAAGCAATAAAATCATTAGCTATTGTGGATGTAGATCTTTATCAAGATCGAACCACTCGGTTATACCAAAAAATATTAAGCTATCGTAGGTTAAAGTAGGCTATCGCAAGTTGATGGTTGTAAAAACTGTTGCATGTTAAAGGTCATCAAAGGTTGATGTTGATGATGCTATCGTAAGATAGAAGAGCTGTTGTGTTGATGACTAGAATTGCTATCGCATGTTGATGATTAATAAGCCATCACAACATGTAAAAGAAAGCTATCACAAATTGATGCAAAGGAAGCGCTTACAAGTTAATGCAAAAGGAAGCCGCCGCAAGTTCATGCAATAGGAAGTCATTGCTAGTTGATGATGTTGATAAAGCTATCGTAAGATGATGATACCAATGAGGCTATCACAAGTTGATATCCATGAAGCTATCAAAAGTTCATGAAGTTGTCACAAATTGATGTCCATGAAGCTATCATAAGATGACATCCATGAAGCTGTTGCAAGTTGATAATGTTGATGAAGTTATCGCAGATTGATAATTAAAGCTATCGCATGTTGAAGAATTCATCTAAAATCAACACCCTTGCTAGCCACATGACATTCTATGATTGGATTAGCTATGCCATATCATCATGAAGAAATTGGAGAAGGATTGTGCCACATGTCAAACCAAGCATGTGCCACATTAGAAAATCACAACCATTCATTTTCTATATGTGACATGTGTCATAAATCCAAGGGCCTAAGTTCTTTATAAATAGGCATGTACCCCTTTCCTAGAAGAGGTTGAATTTTGGATTGTATTTCTTTTTAAATTTTCACTTTATCATATGCATAATAAGAAGCTTGAAATTGGGACTTTAATGGATAATATGTCAAACTGAAATTGTGATTTATTGACCAAGGACGTGAACAAATCCTTATTTGCATAAATGACTTCATATGGACTTAGGACAATCATATTCGACTAAGAGACATACCTTACTCATTTATTATTGATTCTCTTTAATCAAAGTATAAAGATTAGAGCCAAATTTTAATATAACATTTTATCGTGCTTTCATCGAAAGTTGAACTCATAGAAACAAAAATCAGTCCAATCTTCTTTTTATTTGATGGATGAGTAATCCTCTAAAGAGGAGAGCACTCATTTTTATTAATATGCAAACCAAAAAACCATCCCCACATGTTTACAAGAATAATTAAAAATAAATAAAAAGGAGATCATCACATAGATGGTCATATGATATTTTATATAAGCATAGTTTATATAGTTATATTTTTAATATGAAATAAAAGGTAATACGAGGAAGAGCTGCAAGCATGGTTCAATTGAGATGCTATTGAAAAATGCAGTGGAGCTGCAATCAAAGGAAGGCACGATGCATCAGTGAGTTTCTTTCAGTCAAGACAGTGAATGCAGTCATGATTAAAGCGAGGTAGTAAGTAGTGAGATGAGATGTGCTGTGTGCAAACATTAGACTAGACATGTCGAAAGGAGTCGTTGCAGGATGTGCAAGCATTGAATGTGCTTGCTGTCTAGTTATGTCGAGGCAAGTTGAAACACCATTTGCTAATTATTCAATCTCAAAGCTGCCCATGATGATTCTCAACAAGGATCCTTTGAACCTCACTTGAACTCCTATCAACAAAATGTCCTGCAGTTTAGCAAAGAATGGATGTTAAACCTAAGGAACTTGGCCCTTCAAACTTTAGCAGAAAAGAAGAGAGTTGCTCTATATAGTCCAAGTAAATGGAGTGTGAATTCTTTTCACATAGGAGAAAAACCAATATTTGCCTTAATAAATGAACTGAACAAGGAAGAACCAACTCATGGACATAAAAAGATAAAAACTAGAAAATGACCCTTTTGCCAAAGTAAGACGAAATATTTGATATTAAGCCAAGGCAATAATATTTGAAGCGAAATTGAACGAGGATTTTGAGAAATTTGTTAAGAAGGGAGAGAGGCATTGTCAACACATCTCGTAGGGAAAATGAGAGATGCCATTGAACAGTGAAGACGAAATTAGAAGAGAACCAAAGAGAGGTCATAGTTACTCATAAGAAATGTCGAAGTGAGCAAGGGAATTGTATTGTTAAAATACCCAATAATAAGATAGTTACTTTTCTTTATGTTTCGCAAGAAGAAGTATGTCTTATTACTAAAAAAAGGTTGCTTTATTGGACACCCAAGAAGGGTATGAGAAGGGAAGAAAGGCGTGAAAGAGGCGATTATTGTTACTATCATAAAGCAAATGGGTACAAAACTAATGATTACAAAGCCTTATCCGGGATTATAGAGTATCACATACGGCAAAGGGAATTACTGGAATTTGTTGAATATGAACTCTCAAGGAGCTAGAAGAAGAATAGATGGAGTTTTGAATGGTGGTAGTTGAACGTCTTTATCATAACTCTTAAAGGCTGGAAATAATATTCAGAAATACAATTTTCAAAAGGAAATAGCTTCAAATGGAACAATGAATCAATAAAGCCTTTAATCCTACCTCAGGGCCTGGCCAAAGCACCCATCCAAGGGCGATGGTCAATAAAGTCTTTGGTCCCACCACCAGGCCTGGCTAAAACACATATCTAAAGAGTGATGGTTAATAAAGCTTTTGTTCCCATCACTTGGCCTGACCAAAGCACTCATCCAAGGGAAATGGTCAATAAAACCTTTGATCCTACCACCGGGCCCGGCCAAAGCATCCATCCAAAGAGTGATGGTCAACAAAGCCTTTTGTCCAATCGTTTAGCCTGGCCAAAGCACTCATCCATGGGAGATATTCAACAAAGCCTTCTATCCCACTGCCAGGCTCGGTCAGAGAACCCATCAAAAGAGTGATAGTCAATAAATCCTTTGGTCCCACTGTCAAGCCTTAACAAATCCCATATCTAAGGGAGTTAGGCAATAAAGCCTTTGGTACTGTCGCTGGGTCCAACCAAAGCACCCATCTAAGGGATATGGTCAATAAAGCCTTTGGTTATGCTGCCGAGCCCAGCTAAAAATATTATAAGAAGAATGATGGTCAAGCTAAATTTTTAGTTTAGAACATCTAACTAAAGAAGAACCGAACGGTGAAGAAAAGCAAGAAAAAGGCTCCATCAACTATATCAAAGGGTATACATAAAAAGTTCATCACAAAATTGATATGCAAAATAATTTTTTACTACATAATCATTATATTACAAAATGTGATTCTACTTCAAAAATAGATTTGACATAGTTTACAGTTCTAGAGGATAAGGATGAGGGTGATGTTGGTACACTAACTCTTTTCCTTTCTCCTCGATTGTAAATGCAAGAATGGGTTCTGATGTGCACGTAAATGTGCATATTTTTACCACCATATTTAATCTATTTAAATTAAATAAATGATCATATTGGGTATTTTAACTTGTTTAAACCAAAATTCAAATTATTTGAAATTGTCACATATTCATCTTCATATAGGGGCAAAATGGTTATTTTTATGCATTTATTAAATTATGAAAATTTACTTGGAATTTTCTATGTTGTTTTGTAGGAAATTTGGTGAATTTTACAAGTGGTTACATGATGATATATGCATGCACACGAGTGAAGAGAACAAATGAAGATTGAAATAATTCAAAGTGAAGATAATGGAGGACCCCACCTACCCACCTACCTTAATGTACAAATTAGAGGCTAATGCACATGCTTATGGAATTAATGGCTTCATGTACACTTAAATGAGGATTATTTGAAGCTAATGATTACTTGGCCTCCACACTTCCTAAAAGGGTATTTTGGGCATTCCCCAAAAATATGAATTAGGGTTTAACACATGTATAAAATCCCCTTATGTTTCATGTAACCCTCTTCTCCCTTAGTCTCTCTTAGTTTAGTTTAGGCTCACAAATAAACAAGCTCTTCTCTTTCTATTTTCATGGCTACTTAGCCATTTTTATCTTCATGTAATTTTTCTTTTTTATGCAATTTAATATATGATCTTTTCCCTTTCTTGTTTATTTCCTTTCATGTTGTAGTGTAGATTTACTTTGATGCAAGTAGAATAGTTCTAATTCTTGTTAATTAGCTCTCTTTTTCATTAGCTTTCATTTTCCTTCTTTTTTTAGTTTCATGTTGCAAGCTACAAGTGTTGATATGATAACACAAATGAGAGGCTAATCCCTTCAATTTAGGGGTAATGAAGCCTCTAATCATGTAGCTTCAACATTTTGATGTTTATGCTCTCTTTTTGTGCTTAAAATGAAGTGGTTTAACTTGTTGTTTTTGATGTGAATTTGATAGCCTATATTGTTGACACCAAATAGGCTATGCTTAAACAATCACAAACAATAATTACCTCTTCATCGACATATGATGATGGTAATGAAGTGATTGTTGAAATTAAAATTTGATGGCCTATATTTCTAAACAATAGTTAATAGGCCATGCTTAAAATAGATTTTGCTTTCAACTTTGTTGTCATATTTCATGAGTGTTAAAGGTGTAATAGTGGTTGTGTTATAGTTTGATGGTTTATATTATGCTAATTAATAGCACATATATACCATACTTATGATAAGCACATCAACTAATTACACTAATGACAAGAAAAGAGAGATCATAACTTCATTTTGTTGATTTATGTGATCTAGAGAGTGGATTTATCTCTAAATTGTCAATTTATTCTCATAGTTTTCATTCACATTTGTAGTTGTTAGTTTGTTAATTTTCTCATTTTTTTAGCTTGATAATCTCTCGACTTTGGTTTAATTTGATTGAATGGACTTTTAAAATCATCAATTCCCTGCGGATCGACCCATTTCGCCACGTACTACAAGTGCATGCCGTGCGCTTGCGGTTATATTTTAATTTCTAAATTCGTTCGACGATTTTCTAACTCGATAGAATTTCCGTCGACGAACAAGTTTTTGGTGCCGTTGCTGGGGAATTTGTTTTGATTTCAATTTTCTATTCTTCGAATTATTTTGTTTGATTTTGTGTGTTTGTTTTGTCTGTTTGCATTAAAACAAAATTGTGTTGTATTAGTTGTTTGATTTTTGTTTGTATGGTTGTTGCTGTTTTCTAGTTTTCCATTTGCATTGCATTTCCTATTAAAAAAACATCCACAATTTCATTCCAAAAATAAATTTTCTTTTTATTCATTTCTTTTGCTCATTTACAACTTTTTTTTCCTTTCACAATTTTACATTTAAATTGATAAAAAAATAATTATGTGCATATAACAGTGCACTGTTGCACCTTACTGCCTCTTCTCAACTCCTCACTAACATCTGCTGCCCAGTCAGCCGCACCCACACAACCATCTCTTGCCTACAACCTTTCAACACCAACAGCTCAGAACTGCCCACTACACTTGCCACCATCCATTGCCACCAGTACAACTACATAACTCAATACTGTCAATCATAGTGCATCATCATTCATCTCCTTACATAACACCCCTGTCTTCATACATATTACTTCACATCTACCACATCAGTCATCTCCACATCCCTGTCTTCATACATATACCCCAATCACCAAAAACTAAAGCACTTCAGACCTCCAAACTGCCAGACAATACAACTTTTTCCATCTTTGAACTGCACAACATCTTCATTGCCAAACATCTACAACGCAACAAACTGACTCTCCAAACTGATATAGCCGCGACCACCCCCGCTTCAACACTCAACTGTTGTTTTCCTACAATTCCAACTGCCTACCATCCCACCACAAACAACATCTGCTTATCACATTTCATTTGCAGTAATCATCACATTCCAGACTTCACAGCCTGACCACTTTGTTGCCATAACCCACATTACATACCACAAATCACAGCATACCACCATTCTACATTCATTTCTCTTCACAGTCTTCACCACCGTAACTCCAATTCCAACAGTCCGCTCACCACCATAACTCACTTCGCATTTTCATTTGAAGACTTCCCCACACACCTGCCTCCACTGCCAGAAGACAAACAACAACCATCCATTAAGCACAACTTCATCAACCATCATCATTCACTACCATATCTCTCACACACAGAATCACCGAACAACAGTCATACTCCTCATCCTCCAAACAACAACCTCGACTTCAACGAGTTTCGAGCACCTACAATCAAGCATTACAATTCAGTGCTTCACCATTAAACTACCGCAGACCTGAAAGAAAAAAAAAGACCTTCTACCACTACGAACTCCTTCACCTCTAGCAATAGCCTCCAAATCACCTGAAACCACATCGCCGTTGACCGAAAATCAAACTGCACCACTGTCTTCCATCTCCAACCCTACGTCGCACGCCTTCATCCAATTCACAGCACCGAAACTCCAAAAACACCCACAACTTGAAATCCATAACAACCGACAATCCCCAAACCACTTCGACATAATCCCATGATTCTGTTGCTGACATCAACGCGACCTAATAACAAAACTCACTGCTCCTGACATCGCTACCTCCACGCAACCCCACCGCCTCTCGAAATCCCTTAAATTGAATCCAACCTCGTACTTAGCCCACTACTGGCAGAGACAACTGGCGACTTCACCCATCCTCGAACCCGAATCCCCGCATTTTTGTACCGAATAGGAGGATGGAAAACCTCCTTAACAATCTAATAACTAGAAGCCACAACCTTCCTCAATCAGCTATCTCTTTGTGGGCCTAAAAATGAGAAATCAATTTTAAAATCAAAGGCGGTGATGATTTCAATTAAGTGATCCACTAATGAATCAAGTTGAGATGCTCTAGATGAATAATTCTATTTGATTTTTAAGTTCTTTTACCTCTTTAATTTAAGTTTCTATAGCGGAAGTAGGGTCAATGATATGTTGGATCGCTAAAAGAAGATATTTCTTAAGTTTCTTTTCCTTACGACGGACGACGTTAAGGGAATCTGTAGAATAAATTTGGAATGCTAGTGCCTTTTTGTAAGTTTTATTGGCACTCTTCAATTGGGAAATTTGGTAAGATAAGCCTTTTTGATCAAGCTTAAGCTTTTGCATTTAGTGTAATCTCTTTCTTCTTACACTCCAAAGTTTCCACCTCTAATCTGAGATTAAAAGATACCTCTGTATACTTTACATCCCAATACTCTTTTATTTTATTGTTGCATTCAAACTTGAAATACCTTCTTAGCCTAGGAAGATCACTAGAATCACCTTTTGACGGTGAAGATGGAAGAGAAAGAAATGACTACACTACCATTGCATGCCAAGTGGCCTTGAGTTGAGGAAAAAACCAACAAAGGAGCTTTTTCATGGGATTTTAATGATGATACTGCAGGGAGTCCTTTACCCTCAATTAAAATGAATTTGTATGATTGACATTCATTTCTAAACCTTAGTAAATCTATCTCCAAATCAAGTATGCATTGATTAAGCTGGGGAATCTTTGTATTATACGCTAATTGTCGTGGGTCTCATCATTGTCAATAGATGGTAACCTAAAGCTGTAATAATCCCGCCTTTTCGACCCTCAAAGTCGATACTAATACATCCACAGTATTCACGTGCCGAGCATCCAAGTGCCAGAAAGACAAATTGTTAGGGTGAAATAAAAGAAAAGACAGAAAAGAATCTCACATTGTGAATAATATATATTGTCCAAATGATCCTTACAAAAAGAAAACTTTAATATTCACACAACAATCAGAGCAAACTAACATATCATTAGCCTGGATAGTTACAACAGCATATCCTTAATGCTGATAGATACAAAAGAATAAATACAGCAGAGAATAAAATAAGTAAGGTCTTAGAGCCATACAGCTCATCCCTTAAGCTCCGAGCATCCATCATTTAATCTGGTTATATACTCTGGTCTGACCCTAGTATTATAAGAAAATTACATTCGGATCCGTCTAGTAAATCAGTATGAAAAAATCAAATCATATGGATTATTATACTTTATGAAACCCTTCAAAAATAAATGTGTCTCGTAAGACCACACCATACATAAATAAACGTGGACGAGTTTTTACATTATAATAACCAAACTATTTTATTAGAAAATTCGGTGATATTATAATAATGTTAAAGATTTAAAATTAATATATAATCATAGCCGGAATGGTTACATTAACTACATTTAACAACATTTTTAGTATACAACCAAGTCCGTAAAGCACGTATTGGAAAATGGATTCCATATAATGACAAGGTAAGGGACTACCTTCCGTACAGTATACCTCTAGAGAAAATGCATTGAGGCTACAAACATTGCACCTCTGCGAATCCGGATCAGCCTACCCCTTCCTGGATAGTACCGAATATTATCACCCCTCGGTTGCGATCAACAACCGTACCGGGCCCAAAGCATACATAAATCCATAAATACCAATCTAGAAAAGGCGATGACTATACCCTAATGGGAGCAACCCATATAGCCCTGTGGCATAACTCATGTTTTTGTCATTATCGGATGTGAGGCTTGAGGATATGTTTTACCGTTTTAGAAAATCCTACTTGGAATGCTAACACTGCCTTCCAAGTAACAATGCAATGCTAGCATTCATCCATACAAGTTGTTCAAGATGTGAACAAGCCAAAGGTACTACTTCGACTATATCCTTTTTGTAATCACCCTAAGGATTATAGCAAGTAACCCTTGCACTTCAAAGAACTCCGTCTTCGATTTCCATTATCTTCAAGATGTCTTCCATTCGAACGTTTATGCCGGTTCGAAGTGGTTTTTGGATAACTCATGCTTATCTGATCCTGATCTCTTCGAACCAACAATCGATAGTTTCAAAACTGGCCAAGATTTGATAATGGGTTATTTAACTATCAAATAAGTAAACAATCAAATCAAAGATTTAATTTCATATGAAAATCTAGCCTGATTAAGCACAAAAGAAAACTCTAAGCCTCTTTAATTAATCCTTGCATTAATTTAAACCACTTTCCTATTTTGGTGTAAGTAAATGAGACATATGGAAATTAGACCAAACACACTTAACATCACTTTTCGATTTTAAACTTGTGCTATTCTCGATTAATATAAGTCGGACAAGTTAGAAAACTATCATTGCCTCAACATATATTCTTAACTCCCACAGATAAAGATAAGTTTTCATACCTCAGAATTTGATGTTAAGCATGAAAAGAATACTTTCCATACCACTATAAGTTACGAAGATCATTTATGAAAATTGAATTCCTACACTTTTCACATTTTTGATGTTTCTATGTATCATATCCCTCGCCTAGAAACGAAGTTAGGTAAGTCAGGGCACTGGTTGCACCTGGCTTTCCTTAGTTAAAACACACATATTCTAAATCTTGTAGATAGAGGATCAATCTACTCATTGGCTTTTAGTGCCAAATATATGATTACTTAATTTCCATAAATAATTTAATTTGTATAAGGAAATAATACTTCATATACTTAACATCATTCTTTGATTTCAAACTTAAACTATCCTTTGGTTAATAATGAAACCATTCAAGTTGGAGTATTATTACCTATCAAACCTCGACTTGACAACATTCTTATCTTTCAGGATAGGTGGAAGTTCACCTACCTTGAAGCTCAACGACAAGTATAAGACTTTATAAGTTTCGTATAATTATTTAAAACAAACAAAGTGTTATAAGCCAAACTTCTTTCTTCAATTTTACGAAACCATTTACTATAACAAGAATGTTATAGTCCATAATCTTTTTCCTTTTCTCAAAAACTTTAGTACAACAATGGTGTTGTAATCCAAGCTTTCCTTTTAATTAAAATCATATTCAAAACACTTTAACTACCATTAAAAACTTTCATTAAAACATCACTTGAACATCGCCACTTTTAGTAAAGAATCCAACTTTGGAAAATAAAGGAGTTTCCTTTATACAAACTACTTGTTAAATATCTCAAATTAAATCATTTAAATTTCCAGTCTCTTTTAAACATTTCTACTTTCTAAAAGTACATTTTCAAAATACTTAAATTATGCTCCAAAACTCTTATCCAAAACACTACTTGATGTTTTTTAAATAAAACCAAATTTTGATTTGAAAATATAAGATTTACCCTTGATTAAATTTAAATCTCTTATTAAAATATATTCTTAAAAATATATTTTAAACTTCAAACTCCTTTTTAAAATACCTATACAACATTTATAAACACATTTGAAAAGACTTTTCAAAATATCAAAAGTAGATAACCTTTTTATACTTTACTAAAATCATAAATTTCTAAAGTGCATCCATAGCTACTATCGTTATATGAACTGTAACTTTTAAAAGTTTGTTTTGTAAATCAAATAGCTTTTAAAAACCACATTCCTTTCTATACTTTATACTATTATAAGTATAAAAATATTTACTTCAAAATATCCATAAGTTTGAAGTCAACTTAAAATCAATAAAAAATAAATTCCCAATTAATGGAAGGTGGCTTAACGACTACTCTAGCACATCATCAAATGCTACAAATTACTTTTATCTCAAAGGAATTCAAATTTCCAAGTTCTTTCATAAACATTTACATAAACAAGAACATATGTAAATAAAAATGAATAAGGCGAGGACTGCCTTAGAGTCCCTCTACAAAAGTCTCCTACAAATCTCATATATGTATATGCATCTCAAAGTGTTCTGTAACAACTTATTCGCACAAAGACACTTTGACTCTCGTTTTGTCCCTGTTGCTCATGTCATCCGCTTTCAAGTGGGAATTAAATGCAAACAAGCAATATACACAAGTATAAACAACATGAACAATAATTTATATTTTAAAATATTTAATCAATTTTTAAAACCATTATCGAGTTAGAGATCTCACTTTTATTCGACCAACAAGCCACTACTTCCTCCTACCATCACTCCAAAGCCAAAGCTCCCACATTTGCCTTTAAGACCACAAAATATGCCTCCCCATGCTACAACTGCTCATAGTCATGCCATCCTAGCTCCATAAATGCTCATGTCCTAGGAGGTTTTGGGGAGTTGTGCTCCAATTTTTGGATAGTATTGATGGTAGAGTGTGCTAGGGTATTACAAACTTATTTAAGGAGTTTGAGGTGAAAAGAGTAAGGTTTTGAGGTCTTTTTATAGGGAAAATGGATGAAGAAGGAAAATAGGGGAAAGAAAAGTGAAATGAAAAATGAAAAGGAGAGGCTAAGCTTGTTCTTTTATAAACTTTGCAAAAATATAGTGAATTACCACTTAGCACCTTCATCAAATGTCACAACTGGTAACGACCCGGAATTTTACCGTTTTAATTTAAGAATAGTTAAATAATTTTAAATATTCAAATAATAGGTTTTATAATTAAAATAAAACTCTATTAAATAATAATTAATACTGGTGAAATAGTTTTCAAAATTAGTTTACAAAAGTATATAATTCAAAGAAAAATTGAAATGTGACTATTAGGGATGTTATGGTAATGGTTACCGTTACCATTTCAAAAATACCGTTACCGTACCATTTTTACTGGTAAACGAAAATTGCTTACCGTTACCGTTACCGATAGGCTGGTATACCGAAGACTGGTATACCGATAATCTGGTAACCGTTACACTGGTAATGGTAAATTACCGTTTGTATAAAAAAGGTTAGTAACCTAACACGTTTTCACACCATAACGGTGCTTCATTATACAATTTATAGTGTTACTTAATAAAAGACGTAAATGAGAAAGAAGTGAAGTGTATTTAACATTATTTCACCTGGTTAATAAACTAAATTTAATCATTTGTTTGGTTTTAAATGCCTATAGTAAAGCATGTTACATGAATATATATGTTTATAAATTGATTGGTAAAATTACTTTTACCGCTGGTATTGAAGAAATGTTACCGATGATTTACCGTAAAAAATGGTAAATTTACCATTACCATACCGATTAAACTGGTATACCGATTTCACTTGAAAATGGTAACCGATTGGCTGGTAATGGTATGGTAATGGTAAATTTACTGTTACCATAACAGCCCTAGTGACTATGATTCGTTTTTCAATTTTTCATCAGTTAAAAAGTTATCGAAATGTTGAAATTCTTTTGTATAAATGTATACATACAAAAATAAATAAGTTAGCATATGTTAGTATGTAGATTCATAAGTATACTTAAGTTTAAATGTGTTTAAATTTCATGTATAAAGAAATAAATAAATGAAAAGAAAGTGCCACATCATCGGAAACATTTTGGCCACTTAAGTCAAAACATGTTTTTAACATGTTGGGGGAGTGAGTTCAAGGGTAAAGGAAGAAGGGGAAAAGGTGTTGAGGTGCGGAAAATGGTGGAGGGTAAAGGACTATGGGCATTGAGGTAATTAACTTTGTTCTCTTGCTTATAAATAGCCATTTCACTTCTTCAATTTCACCTCCTTTTTCCTTCTGCCATATTTTTTACATATCTAATCCAAATGAAGTTTTTCTTTTTTTTTTCAAATCGTAAAAAATTCCAGTGGCTACAACTTTTAAGTGTATCACTTCTTCAAATTTTCAGTTTAGCCATATCCAAATCTCATTTCTTTGTAGAGTGTTTACGGACCAGTTATTTTATTCCAAGAACACCTCTTCTTCCTCAGGCCATATCTCCCTCAAAACCGATCCAAATTAAGTGATTCTTTTTTTAAAATTGTAAAGAAGAGAATTTGCAAGAACGTTTTCTCTGAAAACTTTTCTAAATTCCATGCTTAACTTGTCCAATGATGAGTTGGAAGATAACCCTTTTTCAGGTTTGATTTTTGCGAATTCGATGATAATCCAAAGTCCTTCTACCTTTCAAAGCCGAGCTCGACGACCCTTGGTCGTGTGCACCATACCTTGGGCTGAGCCCATTTGGCAAGGAAAGGAGGAGAAGTAGGGTGTCGTAGTGTTGTTTTTAGTCGGGAGCATCTCGGGTCGCTTTGGATAAAAGTTGGAAGCATAATTGTGAGAAAACTTATTTCTTATTTACTTAAAGTTTTTAAACTTTAACAATGATTAATTATTTCTTACTTGGTTATTAAGTATGTTGGTTGTTGAGTGCATTATGTTGTTTTGGTTTGGATATCTGCATGAATTGGATTTAAATATTGTTAAATTTGGAAAAGTGATGTGAAAGTTAGTAAAAGTTTCCAAGTTGAGACCTTGGCCTATATTGTAAGGTTATGGCATGCATAGTTGTTTTGAAATCATATTTTCAAATTTTTAGGCTAAGAGTGTTACTATTTAGACTTGTTAAAACGACATCGAGATCCTTGGGTTTGAAAATTGTTTTCAATCTTTACTTTTATAAATTCTTACAAAAGTATTAAAAATCTTATCTTTGTTTTCTAAAACTTGTTTCAAAGTTTTTATAGTAATTGAAATGCAAAGGTTTAAGTTTTGGAAAGCTAATTGACATGAAAATAAAGTTTTGATATTTCGGGCCATATAGCGATAATCGCTATAAATGCAGTTCGTGAAATGAACTCATTTTGAATTTAAAAATATTTTAACGTAAGTGTCTTTTTGAAAAGATAATAATAATTATTATTAATTATTTATTTGTTTAATTACTGATTATTTTTAAGTAAGGTAATTAGTACTTAATAATGTGTTAATAAAGTAAATTAGTACTTAATTATTAATTAAGTAAGTTAGCTATAATTAGTTAATTAATTAAAAATTGTTTATTAATTAATAATTTATTTAAGGATTAATTTGTGTTTAATTATTAATCAATGATTAGTTGTTATTTATTTATCTAGTAAAGGGTATAATTAATTATTAGTAAGTTAAGATTTAATTATTTTTAATGAAGGTTTAATTATTATTTAAGTTTTAATTAAGTACTATTTAATTATTTGTTGAGATTAATTAATAGATAATGATTTATTTAAATATTAACTATTTCAAATAATTTTTAATTTATATTTAATTATTTAATTAATAGTTAATTATTATTTAATTATTAATTAAAGGTTTAATTATTATTAAATAAAGAGCTTAAATGTTAATTAATTATTGAATAAAAGTTTTAAAGTTTAAGACTACTTTATTTCTAAAAGATCGGTTTTGTTTTAAAGGTAAACTCTCTTTCAAAGAAAATTTTATCCAAGGGTTTTTTTATCGATCACCTTTAAGTAACCCTAATTGAATATGGAACCCAATGACACCTAACATAATAAAACATCGTTCTGCTAATTAAATTGTAATTGATTTTTGTTTAGCAGAATAAAACCACGTTCTGCTATAATTTAATTGAATTATTTATTTTGGATGTCTGTTCAGAAAAATAAAATGTCGTTTTGCTATCATTTGATTAGATAAAATATAAATGACATCTGTTTAGCAGAATAAATCACCATTCTGCTATTATATTGTTTGGACATTGAATTGTATGCCAGTAGATCAATATTTGATAAGCGATGTTTTCTATATATGCATAGTTGTTATTTGCTTTTGTATACATATCCCCATACTTAAGTTATGTGATGTTTGAATGGAAATGGTATCCCCTTTGAAGTATTTTGTTAAATCTTATGCATGGGTTTTACAAAAAATTTTAAAATAAATTAATTATTTTAAGAATAATGTTTTAAAAGTAATTGATTATTTTAATAATAACGATTTAAAATCAATAAATTATTTTAATAATGATGTTTTAAAACTGATTAATCATTTTATTAGTAATGTTTTAAAGATAATTAATTATTTAAATAATAACGAAATTAAGATTAATTAACCATTTTAATAATAAGGTTTTGGGGTTTTTAAGCTCAAGGAAAAAGCTAGAGAAAAATTTAGTTTCAGAGACAAAAGTTTGTTTTTAGGCTGAAGGACACTTTTTAGTGTAAATCACAGAATGATAGTTGTAACTATCATTTTCAGTTTACACTAAAAAGTGTTCTTCAGACTAAAAGGCAAACTTGCTGTCTCTAAGACTAATTTTTTTTGCAACTTCTACCTTGTGCCTATTTACCTGTAAGGTTTTAAAGGTTAATTAATTATTTTAATAATAAAAGTTGAAAGTTAATTAATCATTTAAACAAGAATGATTAAAGTTAATTAATCTTTTTAAATAGTGTTGTTTTGAAGCAATGAATTAGGATTAAAGCTAATTAATTATTTTAAATAAAGCTGTATGAAATAATTAACCATTTTTTTAAAAGTTATTTATCATTTTAAATATTATATTAAAGTAATAAATTTTGGTTTAAAGTTAATCAATCATTTTGATAAAATTGTTTAAAGTTAATACTTTAAATGTGAAACCCCAGCACAAGTTTGGTTTTAAAAGTAAAGTTCGATTCGGTTATGGAAAAGCAGTTTCGTAAACAATATCGCCTATATGGAAAAGGATTTACTCATATTTTTAACATTAAACATCGAGGCATGGACTCGTTTCTATCTCGAAGGTTAAAAATGTCGTCAAGGCAATGTCTAGAGGTAACACTACCTCAACTTGCCCACTTCGTTTTTAACAAAGGGATAACACATGTTTGGAATCGATGATTAATAATAAGAATATGAAATTTAATTTTCAGATACGATCATTTTTAATTATCTTCATTAGTTAATTTATTAACTATCAGTTCAGCTTTCATCATAGTGTATCGTCACCATAAAAATGATTTTTTGCTCTTTTGAGCTTTTTTATCCTTTGTCGGAAATGACTAAACCCAAAGAGCGAGTGGGGGTCAAGTTATGTGGCATTGCTCTCATTAGGGTATTTTCACATCCACTCTAGATTGGATTCAATTTTGTGCATTGAGATGTGAAATACTCGGATACTCGGTAACAGTTGGCGATATCTGGCTTAGAGGTTTCCGAGAGCCATTAGAGTTCTCAACTATATTTCTAGAGGTATACTTTCGATAAGGGGGAGCACCTTCCTAGTTATTTATTGGAAAATTTTCCTATTTTTTCCTTTGATTCCAAGTTTTTAAATTAACGTCTTTCTTAATTACATCGGGAAGCGTTGAGAGAACTTCACGATGTTTAATTATTCGCATCCATGGTTGAGATTGGATATTGCTATTGTGAAAGGAAACTCGTTCCGTAGTTGGCGACATGGTCCCACTTATATTGTAGAAAAATTCCTTTCCTTATTGTTAATTCAAATCGTTGAATTGTTTCTTAATTGTATCGAGAAGTGACTAAGGTTCTTCTCGATGTTTAATTATTTGTGTTCATTCTTTAGGTTTGGATTTTTGCCTTGTATATACTCATTTATTCTTGTTTGAACTATTCTAATTTGTTCCCCATTTCTTCATCTATGGATGTTGATCTTGTGAGGTAAAAACCATTTCGTCTTAGCGGCGTGCTCTCACAGAATTATTATATATTCACCTCATTACTTGAGTTTTCTCACGCTAATATTACCAGACTGATCCGGGTGTTATTTATTTAACGCTCGGGTCAGACCGAGCATATTTTTCAGATTAGCTTCAAATGCTTTAGAGTTCAGAAGATGAGCTGGATGCCCCAGACGTATATATGTATTTCTTTATTTTTCCATTGTATTGATTGTTGAATTTATCAAAATTTGTAAGGACAGGCGGTTATAATTTTTCAAGCTGATAATAGGATAGTGTACTCTAATGTTTGTTTATAATAACGTTCTTTCTTTTGTCAAGACTTGATTTATATGTTATATGTTACTCGTCACATTTTTTTGGGATTCTATTATGTCTTCTTCTTTCTTCACCTTAAACGACCTGTCTTTCAGACACTTAAATGATTGACACACGAATACCGAGGATGTATTAAGTGTCGTCTTTAGGTGTAAGAAAGGCAGATCATTGCACACCTACCCTTCAAAGATGTGTTCTTCCATACACCTTTCCATGTACCAACTCATGCACTACACCCCTTCACTTGGCCATGTACTTCCATAATGATGACATGTACTGCTTAGTAATTTATCACTTAAAATAAGAAAAAAAAGTCTTCCTTACTTTATTACCTAACCAATTAGTTTGCTAATTATATTTTTAGTGCTAATCACCTCTTATTTATAACGTCTGTGTATAAATATTAGCATGTGTACTAAACAACATTTCAACAACTTTCATTTGGTGAAAAGTCGAAAATCAGAAAAATGATTTTCTATCACATTTTCATTTTTTCATCGAACTATTTATTTATCCAAACAAAATTTTAAAATGAGTTTACAATCATTATCTATTAGTTAGAAAAGGGTTATTTGATTATTAAAAACCATTCATTTAATATTAAAAATAAATTAAATATTCATAAATTAAAGCGATAAAATTCTGAGTGTTACAAAAGCAGAATGGAAAAAACGATCCTCCATGGTTGTTACTAACCTAGATTGGATGCTATCAAGGCATTGTATAACGTTAGGTTCATCAAGAGGCAAAGTCGACTCTTTATCCTAGATCATAACATAAATAACAACAAATCCTTAGTAAATGGAAGAAACATCAACAAAATAATTTATTAATAATTGACGTACAATTGATATCATTACATTCATGTGAAAATGACAAAAATAAAGATAACATGTACATTTATTTTATTAATCCTTGGATTAAGAAAGGACATCTCGTATTTTTTGAGAAGACGAAGGGGAAATGGAAAATATTGTAGTAAAAGGAGCTCAATTCTAGAAGGAGTGTTGGCAGGGTGAAACCTCGATAATCTCATTCTTTATGAGGGAGATTGACATCACCACACAATAATTACACACAATTGGTTCGTATCACATAAAGGTATTGGTCATTTGGTCTCCTAAGAAATAATATTCCAAATTAGGGATTTAATGTACTTATAACGAAGGTCGTGGAGAAAACAATATTTCGATAAGTGAGACCTTTCGATTGAAGGAAAATTTTCCTTAAAAGTTCTTTCCAGTCTGACAAATTTACATAAGACGTCTGTGGGAATGAGAGATAGAGAAGAAATAGAAAATTTTTAAGAAACCTGCACATTGATGACATAACAAAAATAAGAGTTAAATATAGATTTTATATAAACAAGTTATTACTCAACTAAAGCATACAATAATACTATAAAACAATGTCACAAAGGCTTATAAAGACTCCTTACAATATTCAATAATTAATTTGTTCTTATTAAACTTAATCTTGTCTAGAAGAAGTGAATTGGTAATTAAGGGAATATTAAAGACTTCAGGTAAATTCCGACATTCTGCGAGATGTGGATCTGATCCATGCTCATCCAGATATCTCTTACGAAGTCATTTGATTAAACTTCCATAATCATTACCAAAGAAAGGAAAATCAGTCATAAAGAACCTGATGTAAACTAAGTAGAGAGATTCCATTAGTTTGGTTATGTCTTCAATCAATACCCAAAAGAGGGTAGTAAGTCCTTTGTTTTCCTTACGAAAGTTTGACTGTTAAAAGTGGGATTTTGGATAAGGGGTGCAAATCATTTATTCCTAAAGCATTATAACTATTTGAAGTGTTTTAGGAGTCTCATATACTTATCATTTGACTCATTCAAAGCCTTGCACAGCCTTTCCTCTTCTCCGTTGGGCCATAGAATTCATCTCTATTCTTATCTAGCAAGATCTTAAAACAATTTTTGTTTTTCTTCCTATGTTGGTAATTAAAATAAAGCTTTTAAAACTGTATAAAGGTAATTTAGAATGAGAAAATAGGGTTCATAAGGTAATTTACCTACGATAGAGTTATTGAAGCCCTTGGCCCGAAGAGTTAGGCTTTTTGAATAATAGAAGAAGAATGAATGAGTTTGCTTAAACCAGATAGAGTGAGACCACCAAAAGGACCTTCAAATGGCGGTGTATCATTGGTTCCATGGTTAATGTTGGGAGAAGGAAAGCCACCAGCATGACCTAAATCATGAAGAGCCCTTGATCCACCAAGCCATTACTTCTCGAGTCACCGTCTCCATCCCTTTTTGATGGACCATCTTTAGCATGGTCTTCAGTAGCACCGTCTTTATCACCATCGCCATCATTATTATCATCATATTTATTTACGTACTCACTCTCAATTCATCATCATTGGACGGAAGATCCTCAAAAGCTAATAACTTCACAATTTCAACAAGATTGTTATCCCCGTATTCAAAAAAATCTACAAGAATGTGATCGAAAAGGATGTCAAATTTCCTTTTGTAATCCACACTGGTAAACTGAAGAGAAGGGAGGTCCATGGGCATTATTCAATTTTATCTTTGTAGCCAGTGAATAAAACAGCCTCGGAATTTTGATCTTTCGAATGGGAAAGAGCTTCATTTAAGAAAGAAGGTACCTTGGTTTTTATGTCATGTAAGAAGGCCTTTGATTCTTAAGCGAGAGGTTAATCTTTGTTAATTCCTTTTATACGATCGAAACTGTAGTTTAAACCTCTTTGAGTTTGGAGATCTCAGGCTAGGCTTATTTTGTCTCCTTATGACTTAATGAAAGCTCCTATGGAACTTTAAATTTTCCTCTAAGTCACAAGTTTTGTGCTTCTATGAATCCAATGAAGATATGATATGTGCATTTTCGATGGAAAGAGAGCTTTATTGGTTTGAAGTCTCTTCACTTAATTTTCAGATCTTTATCTTCTCAAACAGTAATGAATTCAGCTCTTGTAGCGATGCCATATCTTGAGAAGAAGACGAAGATGATTAATACAGGAGGAAAAAGTGTTTTTTGATCTTAAAAGACCTCTGAATGTTAAAAGCAAATCAGTCAATTAATTTAACATGTTAAAGAAAGCAAACTATACCAGTATGAGTTGTTGTAAATGAGGGATAAGTGCATCGCTTGAAAAAGGAAAGGAAGCTTGGTTGAACCCAAAGAAGTGATGGCAGGAGACTAAAGGATATGTGTTAATAGTTCTTCGAAATTCAAGGAGCGAGAAGCCTCCATGCTAGAGCCTGAGGAAGGAACATCTTGCAGGAGGGGTGAATTAAGCCCCAATTTCCCATGAAGGAACCCAAGAGAATTCTTTAGTGGCATACTCGTGACATCAATAACTGGACTCTGAATGGGAAGTGAAGAAGAAGTGGAAGTTGTGAAGATATCAAAGGAAGGAACCGTGCTCAATGTCAAAGAAGGATCAACCTCTATGGGCTTCTCTAGAGGAGGTTCATAGGAGATTTGTGTGTCGCTGAATTTCTTTAACTTCATGGTTTGGCTAAAAATAATAATCTTCATTTGCGATAGTCAGAGACAATGAGCAAACTTTGGAGGAAAGAGGAAGAGGTGGTTTTCTGAGAGCTTTTGGAGAATAGGGTAAATTTGAGGAATAGTTTCTCGATGACAAGAGAGTTGGGTCGATCAAGCTAACAACAAAGATAATATAATGCATAAATAGTCAAGTAAAAGAAATAAATATTTCCTTAACAAGAAAATGGAAAGAATGAAACTCAGTGAATATCCCGGACTATAAGGGGACAATAGCTAGATAAGAGAGTTAATCGAAAAAACTTAGATATTTGTGGCGATGAGGGATGAGGAGTCCTACATGTTCCTTTCTATAATGGAAGGTTCACCCTAAACCTGATGAAATGGCTCAACTAAATAATATCTCCTTAACTTCTCCTCGTTAAGGAGCCTCAGCTGGCTACTTGAGTATTTAGTGGCATCCCCAAGTTTTTCGACCTTTCCCTAAAAGTTGGGGTTAATCTCTTTTGAAGCAGAATCTGAAAAATAAACGTTAGCGTAAAATGACAACAAAATAATGAAGAGAATATGAGTTTGATGACACACTTGGAACGAACACTACACCAAAAAGCTATTTTGTAAAACAGATTTGAGCCATTGCTAAAGCATTTTGGAATGGTCCAAAGTCAATATGAAACAAGGAGTGGCTAAAATTTCACAATGACATGTAGCTGTTGTGAACTAAAATTAGCAACGGTTTTGTTGGTAATTTACAGTTCGCAACATCTTTATGCCTTTGCTACTTTAAATTTAGCAACAGCCTGGTCTCATTTGGGTTCAGGTCTAGAACTAATTCAATCTTATAATATTATTTTTTAAATTAGAACTAAGAAAATAAATATACTAAAATAAACATTGGGGGATGAAAGCTAACAACAACACATGTAGATTTGCTATATAAAAATACCCAACAATAATATAACATCTAAAAAATAACAAGAATCACCTAACAAACAGTTTTTCTAGCAAATAAATACACATTATAAAATCTCAAATTAGTGGACTCAAACTAACTAAAATAAATAAATTATGTACCCAAAACTCAAAAGAATAATACTTGAACAATTAATTCAGACATCAATCCATTTGAATAAGCTCCAACAAACTAGAAGTTTTTCTCTTAGGTCCATCTGAACCTCCTTCAACCAACTCTTTCAACTATTCTTGACCTCCCAAATCTCTTACAACTTTCAATAGTTCATAATCACTAGTACAAAGCATCCTCAAAATTGATGTTTCCTTCGTCCTATTCTTCAAAGACCTATTATTTAAAATATGCAAAAAAGCACTGTTTCACAACAGCTAACCTCACCCTCCCTTCACGACTTCCCACCAAATGGCTAATATATCCATCACTTCATCTACCATACCACCACAGTTACCCCTAATAACCTCAACAAACAAAAATTATCATTTCTTTTACAACTTTAACCTTATTGCCTTCGTATACCAGAAGGTTATACAGGCAGTAGCAACATCTATTTTGCCTCTAGGAATGCTTTTGGACAATGGTTATAAGTAGAGGTATCACTCCAGCCTCTCCTATCATTATTGTTAGAGTCGAACACTGATAAGATGAAAAGGGTAGCAACAGCATTTTCCATATCTAAGGAGCATATCATTACTAGTGTAGTGATAGAACATGAACTCATGTTCACCATCATCTCTAAGAGTAAGAAATGCAAGTGCAGTTTGTGCATTATAATTGTATTTAAGGCTTGAGTAGTCCACACTGGTTTCCTTCAATATGTTAGGCAACATATGTCCGAATTCATCCTCCCCAACCAGGATAATATTTTGAGATAGATTAAAATCAAATGAATTACATATTCATATAACTATGTTCGGTTTGGGGAATTTTTTTGATAAGAGGCTTGGTTGAAGCCTTACTATTTCCAAGAGTGTATGAAATTGCAATTACATATTTCATAAACACACAAGTTCCATGAAAAAAATGTAAAAACACATTTTTCCGAATGCTCACGTTTATCAGTAATCATATGTATTTTTAATATCATGTCAATGATTTCAAAATTCACAAACACAAACACTTTTTCAAATTCTCAATCTTAAACCTCTTGAAAAAGAGGTCTATTTCAATTTCAACTGAGCATATTACTGTAATAATTTTTCTTTTATGTCCATATCAAAATTTTGACTTTAAATCAATTTATTAAAGTAGAAGAAGTTGTCAAGATATCACCATTTTCATTTTGAGAATTGTTTTCTATGAAATTTATTTCTTCAATTCAATATATTTTATTTGAAACTCTCGACACAAGCTATTTACAGTGTATGAAATAAAATTCCATAATAAGTGGTTGAGTGGAGCTTCGTATTTCATATGCTATTATAGTGATGGCGGAAATAGTGGAAGCATACCATGTAATACTTCTTGGCAATCACATCAAGTTATGAAGTTGTTTTTGTAAATATACCAAATATTATTCATGAAATAATAACTATTTTCATAGTTTACTGAAAATAGACATTGTCGTATTTCAGTATGAATATTTAGAATATTCATTATAAAATAAAACTATAGCAGTGGTAATTGTCCTCATAGCAAAGTAATGCATCAAAAAATACAAATGTATCAACAACTTTACAATTATTTTGGAATTATTGAGTAAGCCAAAATTTTAAGAAATAATCTTTTAGTCATATGATTATGAATCATATGATACCAGCAAATCATATTTCGGTAAAGCACTCATTCAGTGAGAGCGATATAAGAGTTGGTGCACTCTTGGGATTGATACATATTAATGTATGCAATCATAAGTTTAGTGATACCAAAATGGTTCCTCATACTTTGTTAAATTCACCGAATCACATATATTAACATGTGTATTAGATACACACATATTATGCCTGTGATAAGCTAATAGAATATAAAATGAAAGTAAATAAAGAGACATGTAAAAGAAATTAGGATTTTATTGAATAGGTAAGTTGTAACTTCCCCCACTTGGAGGCCCAGAACTAACGGTTACGGATGCCGCAGTCATCCATAGTTATTAATTCTTGGAGACCAAATGCAGTAATATTAGATACATTGATATACCAGAAACACATGGATATGAAAAAAATTTAAAATCATAGAACAAATTTCACATTCCACTTCAAATCATATTTCAAATTCATTACGCAATCCCAATTTCGTAAACCACATTTAGAGAAATATAATTATTACAAAATACGCCAAGAGAAACATACGAAGATGCCCCACTGGATGATCAGAGTCTAAACATAGGCAATTAAACAACTTTGCCATTACAACCAAAACACAACATAATCAAACAGAAAACAGCTTTTAATAGGTGGCTTGCCTCCTGCATATCTTCGGAAGCTTATTCATCTAAAGGAGAACCTGAAATCCATAACTCTTAGACTACTCAAAATCAATTGGGCATCCAAGATTTTAATGGGAAAACATAAACTTCAAGCCAAAAATCCTGGTGTGAATAATAACCTACCATCTCGAACAATATAGATATCTAGTGAGACCATGCCGCTTAGCGAAACAGGCTTTCCCTTCATTAGTATCTTAACCAAAATTTATAATAACCATATTCTGCACACCTACATCCATAATGTTTAAGACATACCATAATAAAATATAACGATGATATGCAAACATGAAATATATTTTGGATTTCTCATCCCCATTCATTTGACTATTTGTCTCAATTATAGTTTCTAGGGTCACTATTAACCTATTAGTTTCCATGGACTGACTAATAACTAGTTCAAAGCTTACGGACTATCTGTCCAGTTTCATATTTTTCATGGGATCACTAAGAACCTATTGGTATTTACCAATAACTTCATCCAATCATAGTTTTCATGGGCTCACTATTAACCTATTGGATTCTCCAATAACTTTTCTCATGTCATAGTTTTCATGGGTTAAGTATGAACCTATCGACCTTTGTCACCGACTTAACTCGGATATAGTTTTCATAGGACCACTAAGAACCTATTGGCACCTCCAATAACACTTACCAAACATAGTTTTCATGGGTTTACTATGAACCTGTCTAAACTGACAACTCTTTGCTCGGTCGTTGGGCATCCTATTTTCTGATCTATCTGACCTTCAAGATGCAACTCTGCTCATATAGGAGTTAACAGAATATATACTCACTATTGGGTCAACCTAGCTGGTTATTCTGCCCTTAACTCCCCAAAATACTGTTATGGGTTAATTATAAAGTGAATATATTTATAGAAGAAGCACACATGACAACTAATCATAACATGATAACACAACCATCCATGGTTTAATATCCTTGTAATCATTTCCAAATGAAACATGGTTAATACCTTTAACCTGTTATATTTAGCACGGAAGGCTTCTTAAAAAAAATCCAAAGTTAAATGCTATTTCAAAACTCTTTTATATTGCCATGGGTATATCTTTAAAAATTGAGATTGTGTTCCTTGTTTTGAAAACTCAGGCTTTCGAACGTTAGACATTCTCTTTCAAAACCATTAAAATATATCCATCGAAAGTAACCAAACTTTCTTTTCAAAACACTTAAATATAAGCCTTTCGAAACACTCTAAGTATCCCTTTCGAAAGCATCAAAACCTTCTTTTCGAAACCATTAAAACATTCCTTTCGAAATTATTAAAGCTTATCTTTCAAAACCACTTAGTTCAAGTAGGATTTATAGAAGCATAACTTCGAAACCATATGAAAATCTCTTTCAAAATCATTGAGTTTAACCATAGGTATAACTTCTAAGTCAAAGTGAACATAAGAGAAAGCACCCCTTTTCGAAAACATTAATCTTCAAATAAAAGAATTTAGGGAACATATGGTTTCGAAACCACCCTTCCGAAAGCATTGATAAGCGGGTGTAAGTACCCTTTCAAAAGCATTGGGAAATGGCTTCAATATTAATTAAAAAAGCTTCCCTTTTCGAAAGCATTGTTATAAGGTTATAAAGAAAAGCGGCCTTTAACCCATTCGAAAGGTATGAAGACGACAGCAAGGTTTCGAATAGATTCAAAAGCTACTAGCCTTTCGCAAGCTCATTTTTAAAACTAAATCTGCGACAACACAATCGAAAGCTACTTTTAAAACAAAGGCATGTGGCAATCTAGTTGAAAGCTATTTACTTCAACCCTTTCGAAAGCTTCTTGGAAAGCAAAGTAAGTGGCATCCCTTTTGAAAGTGAAATAAAGGCAAGTGGATTGATTCGGAAGCTATTAAAATGGCATGAACCCCTTCAAAAGCAAGCTTTTGCCTCCATCCCCTTTCGCCTTCCTCCAATTCACTACATACCAGCTATTTGGTATCGTGTGTATTGGTTTCGAATGAGTTCGAAAGGCTATCTGGGATGATTCCGAAAGCGGGCAAATGGAAGTGGCAAGTTTGTAATTCAAAGCAAAACTGATTTTATACCATTAAAAGAAATTCTTTTATACCTATCTTGCCTTATTTGTCAAAATATGATTGGTTTCCAAAACCTTTACCAAGATCTTTTTTAAAAGGCCGCGAATTCATCTATTAATAATTAAAAATATTTTAACAAAGAAGCCCTTCCCCTTAACAAAACAATTAGGACATTTATGTTCTCAAACTAAATTAATTTAATTTTCATAGTAAAAAATTAAGAAAAATCCCTAAAAATCATCTTAATTCACTTTTAATATGTTTTCCAATATATAAATTTCGGATCCAAAATACTTTATATAATTGCCAAAATTAATTTTAAATCCAAATTACCTATTTCTTCCATTCAAAAATTCATAACAAATTATCCATAGCTTGGATAATTATGAAAGTTTAAACCCATCTCCAAAATAATATTTTTCATAACATATTAAATCCTCATGGCAATCGAAACCCATTTTACAAGATTTTAGCCTTAAAATCAAATCAAACCTTTCGCAAACGTACTTGTTTAAATCAAACATGGCATATAATCAAAGCATATCATCATTCAAATCATCCAAATGGTTTTAAACTTTAAACCCGAAATCAAAATGTTCATTAAAATAGAAATAAGATGGTTTTGATTATTATTCATCTTGCTTTTGATTAGGAACTTGAGATCTGATCTTGCTTGATTCTTCCTTGCTTGAATCCTAGCTTTTAGTGGATTTTGATCCTCTTTTCTCCTATGGTTATGGCCGGCCTTAAAGTTCCTTTGTTTATGTTTTTACTTTATGGGAAACATGAATGAGAATGAGGTAAGGGTTTAGGGGTTATGGGATTATGGTATACGGCTATTTCCCATAATACCCTTACATTATTCTCTTAACTTATGAAACCATTTTATAAACCCATTTTTATGATTTCATTAGTTAAGGCATGGCCTCTATTTTAGTTTTCAAATCTCAATCCCCTTATCACTCTAGTCACTACATTATTCTATTTAATTTACCTAATTAAATTATCTGAATAATGTTATTAAAATTAGGGGTGTTACTGGCTCCCCACCTTAAAAGAATTTCATCATCGAAATTCCGCAAGGACCAAATACTAATCATATCTATCATCTGTAACATCTCCTAACTACCATACTAGCCTACCTGACTAGCAAACAACCTATTTAAAGAAAATATAGAACATACCCCTACAACAGATCAGGATAAGCATCTCTAATCTTGTCTTCTGTCTCCCATGTACAGTCCTTCTTGTTGTCGCCCAATTGAATTTTCACCAACTTGACTATCTTGTTCCTTAGCCTCTTCTCATCTCTGCTACACCCTGAACTGGTTGTCTAACAAAAGTCAAATTTTGTTCTACTATAAATCTTCTAATGCAGTCGGAGGAATAGTAGTCTCTGGATAATGCACATACTTACGAAGATGAGACACATGAAACACACTGTGGACACATGCCAAACTGCTCGGCAACTATGCTTTGTATGCGAGCTTTCTAATCCTCTCCATAACTGGAAACGGTCCAACATATCTCGGTGCCAGTTTCCCTGACTTTCCGAATCGCACCACACTTTTCATCAGTGATACTTTACTGAAAACTCTATCTCCAACTGAGAACTCTAGATATTTACGCCTCTTATCTTCGTAACTGTTTTGTCTAGACTGGGCTTTCCTCATCCTACTGCAGATCAACTCAATCTTCTCTGTCGCCTCTCTAACCAGATCTAGACCCAAGACTAATCCGTCTCTAGTTTCCAACCAACATGTTGGTGATTTGCATGGACTTCCATACAAAGCTTCGAAAGGCGTCATTCCTATACTAGTCTGATAATTGTTATTATAGGAAAACTCAAATAAGTGTAGGTGATCTTCCCAAGATCCACCAAAGTCTAGCACACAAGCTCCTAACAAATCTTCGAGTACCTTATTGACTCTCTCTGTCTACCCATCCGTTTGAGGGATATACACCGTACTCATCTTGAGCTTGGTACCTAACACATCCTGTAGACTCTTCCAGAATTCGCTAGTAAACAAAGTATCTCTATTATTAAGTATACTACTAGGAATTCCATGCAGTCTAACTATGTTCTTCACAAACAATTTAGCTAAAACAGGTGTCGTCCTGGTTGACTTAACTGGAATGAAATGGGCGCTCTTAGTCAACCTGTCCACTATGACCCATGTACTTTCATTTCCTTGATTCGACCTTGTCAACCTGTCTATAAAATCCATGGATATCGAATCCCATTTCCAAACTGGTATCTCTAAAGGTTTAAGTAATCCACTTGGTTTCTGATGTTCGGCTTTCACTTGTTGACAGTTCACACACTGCCTAACCCACAAGCCAACATCCTTCTTCACACCTTCACAGTAGAAACTCCTCTTCATATCTTGATACATCTTAGTTCCACCAGGATGAATCGTAAATTTGGATCGATGACATTCCCTAGGAACTTCTTTCCTTAAGTCTTCATCATTCGGAACACACAACCGTCCCTTCTTCCTTATCCATCCCCTCTGGTCAAGATTAAAATCCCTTAGATCATAAATCTCCAACCCAACCTCAAGCCTTCTAATCTTCTCGGCAATAGGTCTTCATTCTGCTTAAAAGCAATCCTTTCGATCAGTACTGGTCAAACTCGCAAGCAAGATACCATGGCTGTGCTCTGACTAGAACTAGCAGTCGATCTTAACTGCACACTACAAGTAGTCAAAGCCTTAAGATCCTTTCATTCCGCCAACTTGGCTAACACCATATTTTGATGTTTGCTGCTAGGAGGATCCACTACTTTATTTCCTTTTCCAAGTGTATACTCTATACTATAATCATAAGCCGTTAAAAATTCCATCCATCTCTGTTGTCTCATATTCAACTCCTTCTAAGAGAATAAATATCTTAAAAACTTATGATCTATACATAACTCAAATCTCTCCCCTAAGGGATAATGTCTCCATACTTTCAATGCAAAGATCACTGCTGCAAATCTAAATCATGAGTAAGATATCTCACTTCGTGCGGTCTAAGCTATCATGAAACATTGGCAATAACTTTACCTTTCTGCATCGATACCGCTCTAATCTGGTTCCATATGCATCAGTATACCCTACTAATCCTTGATTTCCATCTGGAACCATCAACATAGGCGCATTAGTCAACAAATGCTTTAACTTAAGAAATGCCTCCTCACATTTGTCAGACCAAATAAACTTCACGTCCTTCCTAGTTAGCTTAGTCAAAGGCGCAGCTATCCGCGGAAAATCCATAATAAACCTCCGGTAGTAACCAGCAAGCCCAAGAAAATTTCTAATCTCGATCACTATCTCTGGTCTCTTCCAGTTGTTAACAACTTCGATCTTATCTGGATCAATTGACAAACCTTTACCTGAAACCATGTGATTAAGAAACTTAACTTCTTTCTTCCAAAATGACACTTTGAAAACTTCGCTTTCAGCTGATGTGCCTTAGCCTCTCAACACTATTCTAAGGTAAACTTCATGCTCTTTCTCATCCTTAGAATATATTAAAATGTCATCTATGAATACCAATATGAACCTATCCAAGTGCTCTCAGAATATCTGGTTCATCAAATCCATGAAGAAAGCTGGTGCATTTGTTAATCCGAATGGCATTACTAACCACTCGTACGAACCATACCTAGTCCAAAATGCCATCAATGGTATACTGTCCTCTACCACTATTAGCTGGTGGAAACCTATCGCTAAATCCAATTGGGAAAATACTCTGGCTCCACACAACTGATCAAATAAATCATCGATACACATCCTTAATGACCCATCCGATTTCTTCACGAACACCGCGGTCGATCCCCAAGGCGAACTGCTTGGTTTAATAAAATTATTCCCTTCTAAATCTATTAGTTGCACCTTCAATTCCTTCATCTCGGTCGGTGTCATCCTGCTAGGTGGTTTACTTACAGGTTCTGCTCCTGGCATAAGATCTATCCGAAACTCAACAACTCATTTTGGTGGTAGTCCTGTAACTGGCTCGAAATATCTACAAACTCTCTTGCTACCCAAACCTAACTCAACTCTTCTTCTACTTCCATAGCGCTCAATAAAGCACAAATACCCCGATATGAATTCTCCACTGAGGATATAATTCGGTTATGACTATTAGGGTGTCTTAGCGATATTTACCTATCTTGGCAAAATATCCTAACATCGTATTTATCTAACCAATCCATACCCAAAATGGTCACGAAGTTTACGAAATCAAAAACATACAAACTGCATGCAAACTTATGACCAAACAAATCAAGTTCTCACTGGTCACATCTCATCCCCAGAGTTGCATACCCTCCAATCGAATTCGCAACCCTTAAGGAAGTAACAAGGTATTTGGGTTCTAAACATAACCTATCAACCAAACACCGAGATATAAATGAATGTGATGCACCGGTATCAAATAATACCCTAACCGGTATACTTTGAATCAAAAGCGTACCTTCCAATACAGTCTTTCCTTTCTCAGTAGCAATTGGCCTAATAGACGATGGTCCAACAAGAAAGACCTTTCCCTTGTCTGCCATGATCGGTTCTGAACACTGGTTCTTATAATGCCCAATCTAGTCGTAGTTAAATCACTTCACCCCTTTCTTGTATGCATCCTTCTTCCCTTTTTCAGTTCGCCATTCATGAGCATAATGTCCTTTCTTATCACACTGAAAGCAAATTCGATTAGCCTTCACCTTCTTGGAAGCTTCTCTCTTGTAGGTTCCTTTCTTCTTAAAGAATTTCTTCTTCTTTTCCTAAAAACCCTAGGTTTCAACCTACTTCTCCTTCCTATAAGTAGAAAACATCTCTTCATTCTGGATTGACATCTCCACAACAACAGTACTTGGGTCATGGAGATATGACATTGTCTCCTAGCAATATCGGATCTTAGCCTTCGAATAAACTTCTCGTTTCTTTTAATGACAGTGTCAATGGTAGCATACCCGTATCTGGACAGCACATCAAACTTTGTAGCATAATTAATCAATGACATCTCACCCTGTACTAAATCCATGAACTTTCTCAGCAATATTGACTTGGCAATTTCAAATAAAAACCTTTCTTTGAATCTCCTTCAAAATTCTACCCAAGTCAACTCTTCCTTGGGAATTCCAACGGTAACACTATTCTACCAATGAATCACTACTCCCTGCAACTGTCTAGAGGCAACTCTCCTCTTCTGCTCATCTTTTAACCCCCAAGTCAACGAAGCTCCTTTCACAATGGAAAAGCCAATTCTCTACTTCTATAGCATCCTATGTTCCCAAAAATGGATTCCCACCAAAACTGGTATAATCTATGCTCAGCTTAACATAGTTGTTGCCAATTGGGGCTACATGATTTGCTCCTCCAACAGCATTACCCTCAGCTACTCTTGCAGCTGCTCCAGCATGCATCAGATTGATAAAGAACTGATACATCATCCCCATATCTACTGGCGGATTTCCAGCACCTATGTTGGCATTTGCATTTGGATTAGCATTTGCTTGTCGACCCTGGTTTCTCCTGTTGTGTCGAGCATTTCCGTTGGTTGTGGTTCTTCCTCCACCTAGATTTCCTCTTCCGTTTCCTACCTTCATATCTTCCTTTCTCGTAAATATGCATACGAGCCTAAGTAAGATATAGAAGGGCAGTCTAAAAGGAGGGGAGTAAGTACTTATATATATATATATATATATATATATAGCAAATACAAGTACGTTACTATAGCGTTAACCCAAATCCCGATCTTATTTCCTGATTCATTAGATTATGTTTTGAAAATCTTTTAGGTTTAAATTTCTTTTTAAGTTTACATAAACCCATGCTTTGATACCAACTTGTAACATCCCCCACTTGGAGACCCAGAACTAACGGCTATGGATGCTGTAATAATCCATAGTTATTAATTCTCAATGACCAAATGTAGTAATGTTTGATACATTGAAATTAATTACGCAATCCCAATTATGTAAACCACGTTCAGAAAAATATAATTATTACATATTACGCCAAGAGCGATATATGAAGATGCCCCCTTGGATGATCATAGTCTAAACATAGGAAATTATACAACTTTGCTATTACAACAAAAACACAGCGTAATCAAATAGAAATGAGCTCCTAATAGCTGGCTTGCCTCCTGCATGTCTCCGAAAGCTTATTCATTTAAAGGAGAACCTGAAATTCTTAACTGTCAAACTACTCAAAATCATAGAGCATCCGAGAGTTTAAGGGGAAAACATAAACTTCGAGTCAGACAAAAAGTTTGGTGTGATTAATAACCTACCATCTTGAACTATATAGATATCTAGTGAGACCACTCCATTTAGCAAAACGGGTTTTCCCCTCACTAGTATCTTAACCAAAATTTACAATAACCATAAACTGTGCACCTGCATACAGAATGATTAAGACATAACATAATAAAATATCATGATGATATGAAAACATGCGATATATTCTGGATTTCCCATCCCCATTCATTTGACTATCTATCTCAGTTATAATTTCTAAGGTCATTATTAACCTATTAGTGTTCATGGGTTGACTAATAACTTGTTCAAAGATTGTGGATTATCTATCCAGTTTCATAGTTATCATGGGATCACTAAGAACCTATTGGTATCTACCAATAACTTCGTCCAATCATTGTTTTCATAGACTCACTATGAACCTGTTAAGTTCTACAATAACTTTTCTTATGTCATAGTTTTCATGGGTTGATTATGAACCTATCGATCTCTTTTAATAACTTAATCCAGATATATTTTCACGGGATCACTAAGAACCTATTGGCCCCTACCAACAACACTTCCCAAACATAGTTTTCATGAGTTTACTATGAACCTTTCTAAACCGACAACTCTTTGATCATTTTTTGGGCATCTTATGTTCTGGTCTATTTGACCTCCTGAATGCAACTCTACTCATACAGGAGTTAACATTCACTACTGGGATAACCTAGTGGTTATTCTACCTTTAACTCCCCAAAATACCATTATGGATTAATTATAAAGTGAATATATTTATAGAAGAAGCACACATGACAACTGATCATAACATGATAGCACTACCATCCATGGTTTAACATCCTTGTAATAATTTTCAAATGGAACATGGTTAATACCTTTAACCTATTATCTTTAGCAAGGAAAGGTTCTTCAAAAGCTCCAAAGTTAATTGCCATTTCAAAACTCTTTTATATTGCCAATGGTTTATCTTTGAAAATTGAGATTGGGTTCCCTGTTTTGAAAACTAAGGCTTTCAAAACCTTAAACCTTCTCTTTCGAAACCATTAAAATATATCCATCAAAACCAATAAAATTTTCTTTTTAAATATATGCCTTTCAAAACACTCTAAGTATCCATTTCAAAAGCATCAAAACCTTCCTTTCGATACCATTGAAACATTCCTTTCGAAAGTATAAAACCTTATCTTTCAAAACCACTTAGTTCAAGTAGGATTTATAGATGCATGGGTTTGAAACTATATGAAAATATATCTTTTAAGATCATTGGGTTTAACCTTTGGTACAACTTTTGGGTCAAAGTGAACATAAGCGAAAGCACCCCCTTTCAAAAAACATTAATCTTCAAATAAAAGAATATGGGAATAGATGGCTTCGAAACCACCCTTCCGAAAGCATTGATAATAGAGGGTGTATGTACCCTTTCAAAAGTATTGGGAAATGGCTTTAATATTAATAAAACAAAAGCTTCCCTTTTCGAAAGCATTGTTACAAGGCTATAAAGAAAAGCAGACTTTAACCCATTCGAAAGGTATGAAGATGGCAGCAAGGTTTCGATTAGATTCAAAAGCAACAACCCTTTCGTAAGCTCATTTTTAAAACTAAATATGCAGCGACACAATTGAAAGCTACTTTTAAAACAAAGGCATGCGACAATCCAGTCGAAAGCTATTTACATCAACCCTTTCGAAAGCTTCTTGGAAAGCAAAGTAAGTGACATCTCCTTCGAAAGCAAAACAAAGGCAAGTAGATTGATTCGAAAGCTATTAAAATGGCATCAACCTCTTCAAAAGAAAACTTTCGACTCTATCCCCTTTCGCTTTTCTCCAATTCACTACATACCAACTATTTGATATCATGTGTATTAGTTTCAAATGAGTTCGAAAGGCTACCTCAGATGATTTAGGAAGCAGGCAAATGGAAGTGGCAAGTTTGTAATTCAAAGCAAAACTGATTTTGTACCTTTAAAAGAAATTCCTATATACTTAACTTGCCTTATTTGACAAAATATGATTAGTTGCCAAAACCTTTACCAAAATATTTTCTAAAAAGGCTGCCGAATTCATCCATTAATAATAAAAAATATTTTAACAAAGAAGCCCTTCCCCTTAACAAAACAATTAAGACATTTAAGTCCTCAAACTAAATTAATTTAATTTCCATAGTAAATCACTTAGGAAAAATCCCTAAAAATAATCTTAACTCACTTTTAATATGTTTTCCAACATATATAAATTTCAGACCCAAAATACTTTATATAATTGCCGTAATTTTAAACCAAAATTATCTATTTCTTCCATTCAAAAATTCATAACAAATTATCCATAGCTTGGATAATTATAAAAGTTTAAACCCATCTCCAAAATAATATTTTTCCATAACAAATTAAATCTTGGCAATCAAAACCCATTTTACATGATTTTCGACTTAAAATCGAATCAAACCTTTCATAAATGTACTTGTCTAAATCAAACGTGGCATATAATCAAAGTATATCATCATTTGAATCATCCAAATGGTTTTAAACTTTAAACCCGAAATCAAAATGTTCATTAAAACATCAATGAGATGGTTTTGATTATCACCTTATTTTGGATTAGGAACTTGAGATTTGATCTTGCTTAGTTCTTCCTTGCTTGAATCCTTAGATTTTAGTTGATTTTGATCCTCTTTTCTCCTAGGGTTATGGCCGACGTCAAAGCTCCTTTGTTTATGTTTTCACTTTTTGAAAAACGTGAATGAGAATGAGGTAAGGGTTTAGAGGTTATGAGATTATGGTATACCTCTATTTCCCATAATACCCTTGCCTTATTCTCTTAACCTATGAAACCATTTTATAAACCCATTTTTATGATTTCATTTAGTTAAGGCACGACCTCTATTTTAGTTTTCAAATCTCAATCCCATCATCACTCGTCTCTACATTATTCTATTTAATTTACCTAATTAAATTTCCTGAATAATGTTATTTAAAATTAGGAGTGTTACATAAGTATATTAGAATGGATCCAAAATGTATCTAAGATGAATAAAGATTTTGTTTCAAAAGTCATTCCTCCCTATAATACATAATGATGTATTAATAAGGAGCAATCAAACTTTGTTGAACAAACTACGATTGATAACATGTGAAGTTGAGTTAACTTCTTTCCGTAAGGTCATGCACTTAAGAGAAGTACATAGGGTTAAAATTAATTTCATTTAAATGCATAGTTTACATAATCATATAAAATAAGGGCTTATAAGAAACCATAACGTATCTTGGGTCAAGGAGTTGACAGGTCTTGCAAGTTAAAAGACTGCATGTAGTGATTATTTGTGAGAGATCTTTTGTGGTTGAAGAAGTGGAAAGACTGCATGTAATGATTGCATGTAATGATAATTTGTGAGAGATCTTTTGTGGTTGAAGGAGTTGAAAGACTGCAAGTATTGATTGCATGTAATGATTATTAGTTATAAGAAACCACAACGTATCTTGGGTCAAGGAGTTGACCAGTCGTGCAAGTTGAAAGACTACATGTAAAGATTATTTGTGAGAGATCTTTTGTGGACCACCCCAAAGGAGTTTATGACCAATCAGTATTGATTGATCAATTTATGTTTTAAACATAAGTTACGTAAACTAAAAGAAAACTAGTTTAGTATATTAGGCAATTCATAAAACGTTTATGAAGACCTATTTCATCACATGGATAAATAATTGTTGTTTCAAGAAACACCAACTTTGTGATGAAGGAAATCCTTTTAGAAATTATCCACAGTAAAATGGATTTGGATATGATCCAAAGATAAAACTATTTATGAGGGTGGAATAAAATTAACCAATACTAAATGAACATAATGTATTAGAATGTCTAATAAGTATTCTTACATATTAAAAAGAAACTATGAGTTTCTAATAAATGTCGAGAATCGATATTCCTCAATTGTTAATAGAACCATTAACAATATTGACTCAACCATTTGGTATAATGCACAAATTCAAAATAGATTCCAAGTAAATTTCCAAAATATGATTTGGATAGTTATACCTGAAGGTATATGGTCGATCAACCGTAAATGTTTTCTTTAAGAGAAAGACTGATGGAACATAGTGAATAACATTGATAAGAACAATATTGTGAATTTCAATCGTTGAAATTAGTGTAATAGATTCGTCATTAAACATGCTTAAGTTAATTTGGATTTTACTCATAAAATTATCACTTGGTATAACTTTGTGTTTTGGTACATATGTTTTGAAACAAAAAATTCTAAATAATGGTTTAAAATAAACTATTTGCACATAAAAACTAAAGTGTCTCAAAGTCAGTAGGAGCCATACAGAGTTTGTTGTTTTTGGATATGATCCATAAACTAACACAAAAATATCATTCAATAAGCATCAGAGATGAACAAATATTTTGATAGAACTATTAAATAGTTTAATTTTCAGTCAAAATGTAGAGGAAGCGTGTGTCTATAAGAAAGAACGTTTAAAAGGTATACATATTTCTTAACTGTATGTAAACAACATATTGCTGATTGTTAACGATGTACCTACGTTAAAGTCAGTTATAGTTTGGTTATTTAATTCTTGATGTAGGATTTGTAAAACACGTTTATAATCAGTATAAAATGAAGTTGAAAATATTCAAAATAGTATGCACAGAAACTGTATTAAAATGTTTAATATGGAGCACGTAAGTGGAATTCCTTATGCATTGGCAGTAGGAATGATCATATATGTTGTATTGTCTATAATTGTACTTTTCTTATGTATTTGGTACATGAAGAAAGTATTAAATCCAAATTAAGATTGCTAATTGGTAGTCAAGAGTATTGTTAAGTATTTGCGAAATACAAGAGAATTGTTTATATAAAATAACAAGCTTTTTATGAAATAGTACTAGACTAGAACTTCATAAGTGAGATCGAATAAAATATACCGATATTAAGTTTATATTCTAACCTAATAAAGGAGATTTAAGTTGTAAATGTTCCATATGAAAGGTAGTGGCCGATTCAACAAAAATGCAAAGTACATCGCCTTGAATAATGCTACAATAAAAGCAATGTGGAAATATAAATGCGAAAATTTATAATAAAGCTAGCGGTGATTCTAAGTATTGAGAATACTACGTTATTGTCATATAATAATAACGTCATGATAAAAGCTCACTAAGGGTCAAGAAACATACTCTGAATAGTTATGTATGATAAAGGCAGTTTTCAGCATCAGAGAGAGTTAATTTGTAACGACCCGCCCTTCTATACACTAGAAAGTCGCATCATTAATAAGAAAGAAAGGGATAGAAAGAGAAAAGTTAGAGAAGAAGGAACTAAACAACATCAGAATCTCACAGCAGAAACGGAACAAAATATAATACATCACATAACTATTACATAGTATCATATACATCAGAGATACACAGCTTATACATAACAGATTAGACAGTTATAAACACCTGTCTTTTCTACAACTCAAAACATCACAGAGATACAACGCAGCGGAAATACACATAAACACTAACACAGCGGAACAAATATATAGCTATACGCTGAAGCCTCCTGCTCCATTGCTCCTCTAGAATTCGTCAAAGCTAACCTGAATCCCTTGGCCACTCGTAAAAATTTGAGTACCCGAGAGTTTAAAAAAACAGAAATAAACTTCGGGTCAGACATGGGTCTGGTATGAGTAAACGGTTAAAGTTGCTTAACTTTGAAAATCCTTTTGAAACAAAGGTATCACGTAAGACTCCCCACACATAAACATGGGAAAGTTTTTACCTTACGCTAACCAAACATTTGATAGGAAATTCTATGATATTATAATAGGTCTAGGGTTTTCAAGTAAATAAGAAATAGCTGAAATTGTTACATGATTAAATTCCAGCATACTAGGTTTACAATCAAATCCGAGGGCACTTATTGGAAATTGGATTCCATACAATGGCAGGGCTACCGGGGTACCGCCCGTCACAGTACCTGGCCTAGATCAGCGTACCGAGGATTACTCCCAATCCCCTGCAACACAAAGCCGAAACCATCCCTTACTGGATAATTCCGAATAAAATCATCCCACGGTTGTGATCATCAACCGCACCACTAAGCCGAAATAAAAAGGGACATCTAGACAGGGATGACCTTACTCTCAAGTGGGTGCGACCCACGAAGCCTTGCTGCACCTCCCTTGTTTTAGCCATTCCCGGTTGATGAGGCTTGAGGCTACGATTACCTCAACAGAACACATCACTTAGAATGCTCATCGTCCACCTGACGATGTTTTGAAAGCATTCAATCCATACAAGTTCGTTCCGGGTTCGAACGAAACCGAAGGCATTATCTCGTTACACTCATTTTGGAATCATCCTCAGAGTTAACGACAATAACCCTTGCACTCTGAATCTTCATCTTCACTTGAGATTCACGACCTATCGTTAATTTGGATCGATGTGGTTTTCGGATATCCAAATCTGGAAACCCGATCCCGGTCTCATCAAATCCAAACCGTGTCTTTTAAGGCCAAGTTGTTTTAAAGTTAAAACAATTCATTTCATTATCTATATACACATAGATAGATAATTCACAATATCATCATAAATAGATAATCCATATCACACAGCATTACTTATCTCGTATCTGAGATTTCAAACCATTCAAGGCAAACAATATCATCCATCCATACATAAGCAAGGATTTATAATCACATCATTTATAACTAATTTAAAATGAATTAAATTAATTATCTCATCTCTAATTAATTTAAAGTAAATTAAATTAATTAATTCATTCTATAAAAATTCTTGCTTACATATCCATTAATTAATTACAAATTAATTAATTAATCATTCTCTAAATTTCCATCTTAATTAATCATCTTTGATTAACTAACCTTTAATTACCTTCCAGTAATTACCTTTTAATTAATTTCACAAATTAATTATCCTTAACCATTCACAGTAATTTACCATTAATTACTTCATTAATTACATTAATTAATGATCCTTAATAAATTACTTCCATTTATCAACCTAAATCATAAACATAAATTTCCATCTTAAAATTACTTACCTTAATTAATTAACTTCTTAATTAATTATATAAACCCTTTTAATTTATGACACTAAGTAATAAATCATTAATTACTTCTTCCAAGTAATTATAATTTATTTTACTTCCCATTAAGTAATTTCCTTTTAATTAATTACATCCAGTAATTATTCATTAATTACTTTGCTAAGTAATTATACTATTCAATTTCATTAAGTATTTATACTTAATTAACCATCAACTGATTATCTTTAATTAATTTACAATTAATTATCTTGAATCAATCACATTCATTTGATTCCTTACAATTGGTAATTCATTTCTTAATTTCCTGTAAACAAATTTATTAATCTTAATTGTAGATTAATTATCCTTTAATTATCTCTTAATTATTAATTAATCAATCATAATCATTAGTTAATTAGTTAATTAATTTTTCTTAAATTAATTACTTAATTAACCTTTATCCTGAATTAATTAAATTAATTAATTATACTTAATTTCCTAATTAACTTAATTAATCCCAAGATAATAAAACTTCTTTAACTTAAGATAAACATTATCTTATAAATATATTAATTACCATTTACATTTTAAAACCCCTTTATCTTTATAATTAACTTTACCTAATCAAATCAATAATTAAGTATAAAAAAATACCATTAACTTGATAAATTAATTTTAACAAAACTTCCTTTAAATACTTAACATAATCAAGTAGTAGTTTTAGAAACTAATTTCAATTTAAATTCAAAAACTTACTTTTATATGCTTTTTAAAACAGGTTATAAATCTGCTCAGCCCTTGCTTCGGGTCAAACCCGAAGACAACTCGAGTCATACCCGAGTCTTCTTCCCTTCTTCCCCATTTCAACAATTTAGTTAAAATTTTTTAAAGTTTTAAAACAGTAGTCCTATTACCCACCAAACACTCGAGTATAAACTCGAGTCTAACACCATAAATCCCGAGTTCCCTTTGAGTCACTTCCACGACCAAACCCACTGACACACGAGCCACCTCGTGCACATGCACCGGCCACCGCCGACCATCCAGCCACCAAGTTTACCTACGACATGTCGCCTTCTACCCATACTTGCCATCTGACCACCCAGAAACGCCAACCAACCTCGAAGGCGAAATCGAGCTACCTCGATCAAAAAGTACAGCAACCAACGCCTGGAAAATTGCCTCGAACTCCCATGCCAACCACCGGAATCCCTACAACTCCGTCCACACCCTATCGAGCTTCTACACCACCATTCCTCAAAGCCCCGAGCCACTCGATCACCCTCAGACGATGTAGTGGCCCCGAATTCCAGCTTAACCATAAACTAGGGTTAAAAACTTCCACCACTCACCGCCCCCGCCACGGTGATCTGGAGCTCCACCAGATAATTTTCCCGACCTCCCCGATCACTCCACTATCTCCAGTGGAAACCCTGACCTTCCCGATCACCTTGGTCATCGGAAAATACTAAAAAACCCATTTCTGGTTAACCTCGGATTTCTCATTCAATTAGATGTCAAAAATCATGAATATCGTTTTAAAAATCCTATCTTTCAGAGGTGATTCCAAATATATACATGAATCATTTAATTGTTGAAATAAAATTTTGACACTTTCTAAGTTTTACTGTAAAATACATATCCTGTTGGATATTATCATCAATTCTTACTTTAAATATTTTTAAAGTTTAAATCTTGTTGTTTTAAACAAACTTTGTTTAAACATTATAACACATAACAGATCAGAGGAAGAGCAGTTGATTTTCTTTTAAGATTTAGAACCTGAGAACAAGGAACAGAGTAGACTTTTGTTCCAGACATGCACAACAACTTTCACATACAAATACACATGTAATCTTGTTTAAACAATCAAGCAAACACATATCATATTCCATTTATGTAAATGCTGCATGCATCTAGATTTTAACATATTTAAATCTTTAAATAAAACTGTTTACTAAAAATGAAGAACAAAGGTAATAACAACAGCAGACATGCATAGTTTAAATAATAGCAAACATATAACACACTTAAATCTACATATGCAAGCATTACTTGTTTCAGAATTTTATAAGAAACAATCCTGTATCTACTTAACTTTTTAAAATAAGAGTTTACTCACCTGTTTTGAAAAGGAAGAGGGTTTGAAACTGGAATGAAACTTGAAAATTTGAAACTTCAAAACTGGAAATATTGTGCATTGTTGAAGGAAATGCTTTGAACAGAAATGCTTTAAGACTTTGATTTCAGGTTGCACTTTGAAGACGAATCTTTGAAAATGCTTTGATTTTCTTTAAAACTGAAATACTTTGCTTGATTTCAGATTTGCATTTGAGAATAGCCTTGCTCAGGCTTTTAAAAATGATAACAGGGTTTGTTGTTTTGCTTAGCATTGTTTGAATGAATCGAAATGAAAAGGGAACTTGATATTTAATAAAAACAAGTAGCAGAGGCTACATTGTACAGGTACAAGAGTTTTATATTTATTAGATCAGTGATTTTCTTCATAGGGTGGCTGAAATGATTCATTGGGTACAAGCATTTATTAACATGCCATACTTATCCCCTATTAAATTCAATTCGTATGGTACTTGTATGTTATTTATGTTATTTTACTACTTTTCTTTGCCTGCAAATCTCATTGCCATAGTACATATATTTCTTTACTTTACTTTGTACATCTTGTATGTATCTTTGTCTTGGTTTTGACTTACTACTTTGCATATACAAATGGTGATAGTATATATATATATATATATATATATATGCAATTCTAGAATCATCTATAAGCTCCTATAAGTTGTTATATTTATTTGTATTAGGTTAGCTTGTGTATTTATTTCTATTCTTACATGACTACTAATTTATTTCTATTTATAAAATTAATGTATTTAACTAATATATATATTTTTCTAATTTAAACTTAATTTACCAAACACTTTATTGATATTTATTTATTTATTTTTATTTTATTTTTACTTATGTTAAATATTTTTGTATATTTATATATTTATGACCATAAATTTGTTTTACATTTATATTTAATACTAACAAGATTTATTTTAATTTAAACATTATTACTAAAATTACATCAAATTATTATATAGATCAAAATGTAATAAGTAGAGCTTTACTTTAAATTTAAGATAGATTTTATTGTAATTAAATTGGAACACTTTTATATTAAATTCTCAAATTATAATTTTCCTCTAAACACATAAATATACACATTTAAATAACACTTATTAAATTAGAAATAATAGGACTATTTAAATCTATTTATAAAATAACACAAATTAAATTTGTAATTAATTATTCTTATTTTAAATCAATCTATAATCATTAATTTAAAATATCACTTTATTAATTTATTAGTTATTTATATTTGAAAATAACAATTTAAATCAATTTTAAATAAATTAATTAAGAGATTATCGCATTTTTAATTCCTCGAAATTTCGGGATGTCACATTCCTTCCCCCTTAAAAGAATTTCGTCCTCGAAATTTAAAACAAAAGATAATCCAAAGTTTTATTTTATTTTCAACCAATTCAGCATACATATCCGCCATACACAACCAAATAAACAATTCCAATCAACAAACAATTCAATCAAACAAACAACACTAGCTATTCGGACACAGATCCAGATAAGCTTCCTAAAAATTTCCCGAGTTTCCCAGGCATAGATACTGGAATACTCACTCTACTGAATCCAAACTAGCTATACTATTGAGCTACTGAGCACCTACTCATCTAGATCTAAAATCTATACAAGAGATCTGACCACACTCAAGATCTGATCAACAACCAACCCTTCTGAACTACTGGTTCTAAAACTAGTGATGGATCATACACGTATTCCCTCAGAGATACGTGAAACACATCGAATCCCAGTTATCCAAACTGGCAATTCACTCCTATAGTCCAAACACTTATCCTTACAAAGAATACATAAAGATCCAATATACTTTAGAGCTAACCTCACAGTCTTACCCAAACTTATTGCTCCCTTTACCGAATAAAATCTCAACAACATCGAAGTCTCCAACTTCGAATTCCAAATTCTTCCGTCTCTTACCCCCAAAACTCCTTTAGCGATCCTGGACTGCCTACATCCTTTCCTGACCAGCTCAAACTTCGCTGATGCTTCAATAAACAAACTGAATCAGAATAACTCAATCAAAAAGATCCTCTCTAGATTTACCCAAAAATCCAGAATACAACTTACTTCTCCTATCCGAAAAAAAAACAAAACAAAAACACTTGCCAATCTGGCCTCAAATCCAGAAAAATTTCCTGTAGAAATTCTCTAATCCCAAAACACTGCAACTTCCGGTTGCTTCCACTTTAGAACTGCTGCCACCATGCTTCCACTGCGCAACTCTGATCTGAAGTAGATGAGAATGTAGATGAATTCGAGCAAAATCTTAACCAACACCTCATGGACACACAATACATCAGATCCACCACAATCGGAAACGAACTGCTCAAAGAAACTGATGAGTCCTCAGTCAAGGGTACTGTCTTCAGCTACCCTTAGCTGGAAGAATCTCGAAACTAGATACAGAAGAGAAAACACAAATGCTCCACCAAATCTCCTAAGAAACCATCCATCTCCTTAGCGGAACCACCGGTACCACTTCTGAAATTCAGTCGATACCAAACTCCATCTCCAGATGCTGACAAAACTCTGACTTCCTGAAGACATCCTGAAAAATCTCTGACAACCCAAGAGAACACTCAGATTGATCGCAAGTCACTTTTGCGATCAATCCGGCCTAATTCCAAAGAAAAACTGCTCTCTCTTTGCCAATCAGAACAGCTTACGCTTATGAAGCCAATCCGTCGAAGAAACGGAACCACTCTGCTGCTTCTGAAATTACCTCGAGAAAATCTACCAGCCAGAAGACTTCCTTGACGGCACATAGAACACTCCGAGCTACAATGCTGACCAAAATGCCCAAAGACTTCTGTCCAAAACCCTTCGAGAACTCGGACCACAAACCAAACAGAAACACCCTGCTGAACACAGCCACAATACCGAAGCAAACACACTTCCTTAACTTGTTCCAAAGAAAACATCTTCGGAAACATCCATAGTCACTGCGTCTCATCACACAGCTACTACATCTTGAGATATCAAGATATCATGACTTACTTCTGTCCAACCGATAGATTAAACTCTCAAAAATCCGCTCACACGAGCGCGATCAAACTTGCACTTCAATGATGAACTCTGAATCCTTAACAGGTTTCCTTCAGAGATCAATAAAATTCTTACATCAAACAAAGCTCACTCGAAACGGTATTAGGTCTACAGTCTCGACATATACACTTCCAACCTCAACATTCAAACTCCAACCATAGGTAGTCGTGTTACACACACCACTACCCTATCTACCTTTATAAATTATATTGGAAAACCAGAACAGGTAACCCAACAGATAGGTAGAAATATAGATATATATGTATATAGATAAAAATTACAAGTACGCTCTCTCAAGAATGATACCACTCCAGAGCTTAGGTATTCGCTCAACCTATGCTCTGATACCACTGTAACGACCCGCCCTTCTATACACTAGAAAGTCGCATCATTAATAAGAAAGAATGGGATAGAAAGAGAAAAGATAGAGAAGAAGGAACTAAACAACATCAGAATCTCACAACGGAAACGGAACAAAATATAATACATCACATAACTATTACATAGTATCATATACATCAGAGATACACAGCTTATACATCACAGATTAGACAGTTATAAACACCTGTCTTTTCTACAACTCAAAACATCACAGAGATACAACACAGCGGAAATACACATAAACACTAACACAGCAGAACCAATATATAGCTATACGCTGAAGCCTCCTGCTCCATTGCACCTTCAGAATTCGTCAAAGCTAACCTGAATCCCTTGGCTACTCGTAAAAATTTGAGTACCCTAGAGTTTAAGAAAATAGAAATAAACTCCGGGTCAGACATGGGTCTGGTATGAGTAAACGGTTAAAGTTGCTTAACTTTGAAAATCCTTTTGAAACAAAGGTATCACGTAAGACTCCCCACACATAAACATGGAAAAGTTTTTACATTACGCTAACCAAACATTTGATAGGAAATTCTATGATATTATAATAGGTCTAGGGTTTTCAAGTAAATAAGAAATAGCTGAAATTGTTACATGATTAAATTCCAGCATACTAGGTTTACAATCAAATCCGAGGGCACTTATTGGAAATTGGATTCCATACAATGGCAGAGCTACCGGGGTACCGCCCGTCACAGTACCTGGCCTAGATCAGCGTACCGAGGATTACTCCCAATCCCCTGCAACACAAAGCCGGAACCATCCCTTACTGGATAATTCCGAATAAAATCATCCCACGGTTGTGATCATCAACCGCACCACTAAGCCGAAATAAAAAGGGACATCTAGACAGGGATGACCTTACTCTCAAGTGGGTGCGACCCACGAAGCCTTGCTGCACCTCCCTTGTTTTAGCCATTCCCGGTTGATGAGGCTTGAGGCTACGATTACCTCAACAGAACACATCACTTAGAATGCTCATCGTCCACCTGACAATGTTTTGAAAGCATTCAATCCATACAAGTTCGTTCCGGGTTCGAACGAAACCGAAGGCATTATCTCGTTACACTCATTTTGGAATCATCCTCAGAGTTAACGACAATAACCCTTGCACTCTGAATCTTCATCTTCACTTGAGATTCACGACCTATCGTTAATTTGGATCGATGTGGTTTTCGGATATCCAAATCTGGAAACCCGATCCCGGTCTCATCAAATCCAAACCGTGTCTTTTAAGGCCAAGTTGTTTTAAAGTTAAAACAATTCATTTCATTATCTATATACACATAGATAGATAATTCACAATATCATCATAAATAGATAATCCATATCACACAGCATTACTTATCTCGTATCTGAGATTTCAAACCATTCAAGGCAAACAATATCATCCATCCATACATAAGCAAGGATTTATAATCACATCATTTATAACTAATTTAAAATGAATTAAATTAATTATCTCATCTCTAATTAATTTAAAGTAAATTAAATTAATTAATTCATTCTATAAAAATTCTTGCTTACATATCCATTAATTAATTACAAATTAATTAATTAATCATTCTCTAAATTTCCATCTTAATTAATCATCTTTGATTAACTAACCTTTAATTACCTTCCAGTAATTACCTTTTAATTAATTTCACAAATTAATTATCCTTAACCATTCACAGTAATTTACCATTAATTACTTCATTAATTACATTAATTAATGATCCTTAATAAATTACTTCCATTTATCAACCTAAATCATAAACATAAATTTCCATCTTAAAATTACTTACCTTAATTAATTAACTTCTTAATTAATTATATAAACCCTTTTAATTTATGACACTAAGTAATAAATCATTAATTACTTCTTCCAAGTAATTATAATTTATTTTACTTCCCATTAAGTAATTTCCTTTTAATTAATTACATCCAGTAATTATTCATTAATTACTTTGCTAAGTAATTATACTATTCAATTTCATTAAGTATTTATACTTAATTAACCATCAACTGATTATCTTTAATTAATTTACAATTAATTATCTTGAATCAATCACATTCATTTGATTCCTTACAATTGGTAATTCATTTCTTAATTTCCTGTAAACAAATTTATTAATCTTAATTGTAGATTAATTATCCTTTAATTATCTCTTAATTATTAATTAATCAATCATAATCATTAGTTAATTAGTTAATTAATTTTTCTTAAATTAATTACTTAATTAACCTTTATCCTGAATTAATTAAATTAATTAATTATACTTAATTTCCTAATTAACTTAATTAATCCCAAGATAATAAAACTTCTTTAACTTAAGATAAACATTATCTTATAAATATATTAATTACCATTTACATTTTAAAACCCCTTTATCTTTATAATTAACTTTACCTAATCAAATCAATAATTAAGTATAAAAAAATACCATTAACTTGATAAATTAATTTTAACAAAACTTCCTTTAAATACTTAACATAATCAAGTAGTAGTTTTAGAAACTAATTTCAATTTAAATTCAAAAACTTACTTTTATATGCTTTTTAAAACAGGTTATAAATCTGCTCAGCCCTTGCTTCGGGTCAAACCCGAAGACAACTCGAGTCATACCCGAGTCTTCTTCCCTTCTTCCCCATTTCAACAATTTAGTTAAAATTTTTTAAAGTTTTAAAACAGTAGTCCTATTACCCACCAAACACTCGAGTATAAACTCGAGTCTAACACCATAAATCCCGAGTTCCCTTTGAGTCACTTCCACGACCAAACCCACTGACACACGAGCCACCTCGTGCACATGCACCGGCCACCGCCGACCATCCAGCCACCAAGTTTACCTACGACATGTCGCCTTCTACCCATACTTGCCATCTGACCACCCAGAAACGCCAACCAACCTCGAAGGCGAAATCGAGCTACCTCGATCAAAAAGTACAGCAACCAACGCCTGGAAAATTGCCTCGAACTCCCATGCCAACCACCGGAATCCCTACAACGCCGTCCACACCCTATCGAGCTTCTACACCACCATTCCTCAAAGCCTCGAGCCACTCGATCACCCTCAGACGATGTAGTGGCCCCGAATTCCAGCTTAACCATAAACTAGGGTTAAAAACTTCCACCACTCACCGCCCCCGCCACGGTGATCTGGAGCTCCACCAGATAATTTTCCCGACCTCCCCGATCACTCCACTATCTCCAGTGGAAACCCTGACCTTCCCGATCACCTTGGTCATCGGAAAATACTAAAAAACCCATTTCTGGTTAACCTCGGATTTCTCATTCAATTAGATGTCAAAAATCATGAATATCGTTTTAAAAATCCTATCTTTCAGAGGTGATTCCAAATATATACATGAATCATTTAATTGTTGAAATAAAATTTTGACACTTTCTAAGTTTTACTGTAAAATACATATCCTGTTGGATATTATCATCAATTCTTACTTTAAATATTTTTAAAGTTTAAATCTTGTTGTTTTAAACAAACTTTGTTTAAACATTATAACACATAACAGATCAGAGGAAGAGCAGTTGATTTTCTTTTAAGATTTAGAACCTGAGAACAAGGAACAGAGTAGACTTTTGTTCCAGACATGCACAACAACTTTCACATACAAATACACATGTAATCTTGTTTAAACAATCAAGCAAACACATATCATATTCCATTTATGTAAATGCTGCATGCATCTAGATTTTAACATATTTAAATCTTTAAATAAAACTGTTTACTAAAAATGAAGAACAAAGGTAATAACAACAGCAGACATGCATAGTTTAAATAATAGCAAACATATAACACACTTAAATCTACATATGCAAGCATTACTTGTTTCAGAATTTTATAAGAAACAATCCTGTATCTACTTAACTTTTTAAAATAAGAGTTTACTCACCTGTTTTGAAAAGGAAGAGGGTTTGAAACTGGAATGAAACTTGAAAATTTGAAACTTCAAAACTGGAAATATTGTGCATTGTTGAAGGAAATGCTTTGAACAGAAATGCTTTAAGACTTTGATTTCAGGTTGCACTTTGAAGACGAATCTTTGAAAATGCTTTGATTTTCTTTAAAACTGAAATACTTTGCTTGATTTCAGATTTGCATTTGAGAATAGCCTTGCTCAGGCTTTTAAAAATGATAACAGGGTTTGTTGTTTTGCTTAGCATTGTTTGAATGAATCGAAATGAAAAGGGAACTTGATATTTAATAAAAACAAGTAGCAGAGGCTACATTGTACAGGTACAAGAGTTTTATATTTATTAGATCAGTGATTTTCTTCATAGGGTGGCTGAAATGATTCATTGGGTACAAGCATTTATTAACATGCCATACTTATCCCCTATTAAATTCAATTCGTATGGTACTTGTATGTTATTTATGTTATTTTACTACTTTTCTTTGCCTGCAAATCTCATTGCCATAGTACATATATTTCTTTACTTTACTTTGTACATCTTGTATGTATCTTTGTCTTGGTTTTGACTTACTACTTTGCATATACAAATGGTGATAGTATATATATATATATATATATGCAATTCTAGAATCATCTATAAGCTCCTATAAGTTGTTATATTTATTAGTATTAGGTTAGCTTGTGTATTTATTTCTATTCTTACATGACTACTAATTTATTTCTATTTATAAACTTAATGTATTTAACTAATATATATATTTTTCTAATTTAAACTTAATTTACCAAACACTTTATTGATATTTATTTTTTTATTTTTATTTTATTTTTACTTATGTTAAATATGTTTATATATTTATGACCATAAATTTGTTTTACATTTATATTTAATACTAACAAGATTTAGTTTAATTTAAACATTATTACTAAAATTACATCAAATTATTATATAGATCAAAATGTAATAAGTAGAGCTTTACTTTAAATTTAAGATAGATTTTATTGTAATTAAATTGGAACACTTTTATATTAAATTATCAAATTATAATTTTCCTCTAATAAATATACACATTTAAATAACACTTATTAAATTAGAAATAATAGGACTATTTAAATCTATTTATAAAATAACACAAATTAAATTTGTAACTAATTATTCTTATTTTAAATCAATCTATAATCATTAATTTAAAATATCACTTTATTAATTTATTGGTTATTTATATTTGAAAATAACAATTTAAATCAATTTTAAATAAATTAATTAAGAGATTATCGCATTTTAAATTCCTCGAAATTCCGGGATGTCACATAATTAACAGAGGAGATAATTAAAACAACATAGCATATTCATTCACGAAGGGACTAGCTAGATCAATTCTCATCAAACTGATCAAAAGGATGGGATTAGTATTCAATAATTGGCACCAAGAGTAAGTGGGAGATTGATGGAGTTAAGGTTATGCCCTTAATGCAATTTTGTAATTTATTGTAAATTTGAAAGGCAAGAGCATAAACTCATTTTATTGACTTAAGTATCATTACAAACAGTTACAATACCATAAACTTATAACCAGTTACAACATTATCTTGACAGTTTTCTATGTCAATAATACCGCCAAATACACAAACTTTCAACAACAATCATAAAATAAAACTAAAAACAACCATGAATCACTGCAAACTAAACTACATTCTGTAGCAGATAATCATCAAATGGACCTGAGTTCTTATGCAGTAAGGTATATCAGACTATCCATTAGATAAGCCATTTGCCAGCATTGATTGTTGCCTACAAACTTCAAATACTATCAGTCTTTAAGTCTCTGAGTATATTACCATGAATCAAGTTATACAGCTGAGAAGAATTCTTGCTTCCCAATACCAAAAATTCTATTGTTCCTTTCAGACCACACAGCATAAATCAATTTCTTAAGAAGCTTTAGCAAAAGCCTTGTCATGCGAGTCTTCCATCTAGTTGCTTTGAATACATTAAACCATTCAATTGAACTAACTGGTGAAGGCTTGTAAAATCCACCATTAGGTAATAGCCTATACCATATTTGATATACAAAAGGACACTCAAAAAATAAATGAGTATTGCTTTCAGTTTCTGATTTGCAAAAAACACATAAATCCTCTGAAATAATACCCATTCTACAAAGCTTTTCCTTGGTGTTTAAGGCATTTGCCATCACTTTCCACAACAACAAGTTTTCTTTTGCATTACCTCCAGTTTTCCAAATTCTTGAGTGCCAGGGAAACTCAGAACCACTTTGACAGAGATAATTGTAAACAAGCCTAATAGAATGATTTTTACTCTTCTCTGACCAGATTAGAACATTGTCATTATTTTTAATAGGATTATTAGTAATGAGATTCCATAAATTCCTTAGTTGAAAGGAGCTGGAATATGGTAAAACTATACAATCATCATGTATAAACTCATCAACTCTAGCCTCCACTGAAATTCCTGAATTTCTTCTCAGATTATAATCAACTAAAGTACTTAAGATCAGTCCCTGTTTAGCCCATGGAGAATGCCAGAAAGACAATCCTTTAATCAATACATAATTACATTGTATGAAAGGAATAAAAGTTTCCCTAAGCTTAAGAATACACCTCCAGCTCCAACTACAGTTTTGTGGTATTGCCATAGTCCAAAAATTCCTCTTGCCAATAAGATTGTGATTAACCCATTGAGACCATAATTTTTTATCAGTTGCAAAAATCTTATTGAAATATATTGAAATAGCAGCTTTATTCCATTGAAAAATATTAGTAATACCAAGTCCTCCATACTTATTAGCATCAAACAACTTATAGAAAGAAATAGGAATAAGCTTTCTAGAAAAAGGGTCAGCATGCCAGAGGAATTTATTTAGCGCACTAGAAATCATATTAATTAGCTTAATTGGAAGAATGTAATGTCTAGTCCAATAAGTTGACATAGCCACAGCAATTGATTGTATAATTGTTAGCCTACCAGCTTGTGACACTTTATCAGTAGGCCATATCTGGAGCCTTTCAATAATCTTTTCAAAGAGTGGAAAACAATTTTGTTTGGTAATTCTAGAGCTAATGATAGGCAAGCCTAAATAGTAAGAATTTTTAGATAATTCTTGAAGACCCGAGTATTTAATAATATCATTCTTCTGTAAAGTATTCAAACCAGCAACCAAAATATTTGATTTTGAAAGATTTATTTGAAGGCCAGTGATGGAATAGAAGAATTGCAGAGAGGAAATAATACACTGAATATTATTATAAGTAGGCTTTGTAAAAATGATCAGATCATCAACAAAGAGAAGATGAGTAATGAGAGGTTGTTTACATTTGGGATGAAGCTGAAGGGCTTTTTTACCAACAAGATCCATCAAAATGGAATGTTGAAGCTCCATGACAATTATGAATAAGTATGGAGAAATAGGATCACCTTGCCTAACACCCTGTACACCTTTAAAATATCCATACAGTCTACCCTCTCTCGAAATAGAGTACATAGGTGATGATATACATGTATAAATCCAAGCTAAAAAAGGCTTAGGAAAGTTCATCCTAGACTGTGACGCCCCACCTCTATACCCACGCTAACCAAGAACACTACGATGTAGTGCTGTCAATTAGCACGGAGAATAAGGCTGTTGAGGAGCGACCATCCGTGTAACTTCTTTGTGAGAGCACCGATATGTCAGATAGAATAGAATGCATATCTTTTAAAGAGGAAATCCAACATACCGATACAAACACAAAGCTATCACACGGTGGCTATATATAATCTTCGAAAACAAATATAGAAATAAACATAACACAAATCAGTCACAGACAATTCATATCACAAAGGCGGAAATAGATATGAATATATAACACACATGAAAGTGTTCATCAGAGTAGTGGTCAAGTAAGATCCACAATAACACAAAAGAATAGATACAAGTGCAAGACAATAGAATATGTATACATCAAGGAGTCTAATCTCAAATGTATACAACAAAAAAAACTACTAAACTAGAGTAGTTAGCCAAAAGTCAGATGATGGCTCCAGATAGGAAGTCATGAGGAAGCACCTGTAAAATCTCAGTCTGACCCGAGTATTATTTAAGAAGAAAATAATAAACGGATCAGTCTAGCTATAATTATCAGATAAAATGAGATAGAATATGAGATATGATAATAGAACGTATGATAACAAAAAGGTGTCATACTATGATAAGTATACATTAGAAATCCCACAAAAGTCATACAATATTTCAATAATCTCAAAACAGAGAAAAGAATGTCATATTCTTAATTTAATTCACCAAGCCACAATAAAATGACATACTCATCAATGTCAATGGTAAAAGCTGGTGAAACATAAAATTCCAGAAATCAATAATTAGAAATCCAGAAATCACAAGAAAGAGGATGGCCAATCCTATAAAAATGAGCCGGAGCTCCTCCTGACTGGGTATAGTCCCCCATTGCGGACTTTGAGACGAAGCTCCTCCTGATGAGCCAAAGCTCCTCCTGATTGAGTCGAAGCTCAATAAAATGAAGTACAGTCCTTCACATGGACAAAGAGACATCGCTCAATCGCTAGTCTAAATCACAAAAATGATCATCATGATCATAAGGAAGTGTCGATTACACTAAGCTAGTAAATATAAGAGTTTAGCTTCATGTCCCATAACCACTTGCTTAACTCAAATATTTACGAACAAATTGTAGATCTGCACTAGAAAATTGTCACAAGAGTTTTAATCGAACAAGTCCATAAATTAACCGACGAAGTAAACGCAAGCGTTTCATACCACTTGTTTTGCTAAGCCGTTTAATTAGATTTTCTCATACGAATGAGGTAAAGGTTTGTATATACTAATAGGTTGGAAAAAGGTTTTAAGAAACGAGCTTTGATATTGAAAATAGAGTTGAAATCGTTTTAATGAAAGAGTTTTGATATTTAATACTAGTATAGAAAACCTTTATATTTTGAAGTGACAAATCATAGAAGTGATTGTAGAAACAATCAATCATAAAAGTTCACGTTCGAAGACGTGAGTAAAGTTCAAAGAAATCAATTCTCAAAACCATCAAAGTAAGAAGTTCGGTTAAATGGCTTTCGGATAAGATTGCTTACGCAGAGTTGTACGGGGTACGCCCTTTTGAAGACAAGATGAGGTCTAACGACCTAAGGGGGATAGGGTCGAGCGACCCAACGAGGTACCATCCCGAAAGAGGAGTCATCAAAGTCTTAGAGATGATAACAACAAATAGGAGACCACACGAATCGATTAAAGTTGGAAATTCAAACAAATAAGCAATATAGGAAAAACTGGCAAATAGGAGCAGGTCGGTCAACCGGACTCCCTGAGTCGGCTGACCGGACCAGAGACAGAAGTGCTCGGGTAGCAGGTCGGTCGACCGGACTCTGAGGTCGGTCGGCCGAAGCCTGTAACCTGCACTTCCAAACAGAGGCAGGGAGATGCTAGAGTAGCAGGTCGGTCGACCGGACTCTGAGGTCGGTCGACCGGAGCCTATTTCCAGCACTCCCATGCCAATCAAATGAATGCCAAACACTTCCGAAATGCAATCGGTCGAGCAACGACACTAAGGGTTTACGCCAATCGACTACCCGGCCATATACGCTCTTCAATGCATCACAAAAACATGATCAAAGATCAAAGTTTGGATTTTTAAAGAATTGAACTCAAAACACTAAAAATTGGAATATTCACCAAATCAATCCAAATCAAAAGCAATTGCACAAGAATAAGTGTTAGGAATTCATACCTAACAATCGAAGATAAATATAGATTAAGATGTGAGATAAAAATCTCACATTTGAACCCAAATCAATGAAGAAGAAGCTTGAAAGCAATGGCAATGGCAATCACTCTTCAATTCCAACTCAACAAGCTTGAATCAAAGCTTTAAAGAAGGACATTCCCAAAGTTAGGTTTAGGAATAAACTGAAATTGATAAGAGAATGAGTTGGAGAAGATGAAGAGGAGGCTTACCAATGGGCTCTCTTTGAATTTGGAGCAAGAACAAGAATTTGCAAGAGGAACTAGGGCATGGAGTTTTAATTTCCAATCTCTCCCACCATTTTTGCTTTGAAACTGAAAAGAGGAGGAAGTGAGGATGAATGGGGAGGGATGGTTCAGTTTGGAGGTTAAGTTGGCAAAGGGGGCTGAACCCAAAACCAAACCCAAAGTGCAAATGGTCAAATTTTTGACTAGCTCCAAACATATCGAAGCTTACACTCAAAAAGATCGCAAACGACGTTTTGAACTCAATGGAGGAGGTCTCGAGTCCTAATTCGACTGTTTGCAAAAAGTAGCTTTTCGGACTTCAATCCGACGAACGATGAAATATTTAAATAAAATATTTAAATATAAAATCGACAAATATGCGGGTTGTTACATAGACATAATAGCTAAAATAGAATTCCAAGCAATAGAGTCAAATGCCTTCTTAATATCCAGCTTTAACATGCATCTTGGTGAAATGTTTTTCCTCTCATAACCAAAGAATAATTCTTGAGTCAAGAGAATATTATCACTAATTGATCTTCCACTAATATACGCAGCTTGATTATTGGAGATGATGGATGGTAAGAATAATCGCAATCTATTAGCTAAAACCTTTGAGATGATTTTATAGATGATATTACAACACGAAATTGGCCTAAAATCAGCAACTAAAGTTGGATTAACAATCTTGGGAATTAAAGTAATGGCAGTAGCAGATAGCCCAACAGGAAACTTGTTGTTAAGAAAAAAGTGTTGTATGGCTTTAACAATATCAAATCCAATTATATTCCAACTCTGCTGTATAAAGTGTGCATTAAAACCATCTGGGCCTCCACAACTATTACTATCCAAACTAAAAACTGCAGTTCTGATTTCATTAGCAGATATTTCACATATCAAAGAATTAGACTGAGGGTTGGATAAAGTTGGAAGAGTAATATCATAAAGCGTTTTTATATCAGGAATGAATGATTTTGATGGAGCTAAAATAGATTTAAAATATTGAACAAAAGCCTCATTAATACCATCAAAAGAGTTCACCAAATTACCATTCATATCCTTTATCTGAAAAATGCACTCTCGATTTCTCTTAACTTTTAGAAAGTTATGGAAATACTTAGTATTCCTATCTGCCTCTTTCTCCATTCTCATATGAATCTTCTGTTTGAGTGATGACACTTCCTTTTCAATAACTTGTTCAAGATCATTCTTTAATTGCAATTCAACATGTTGTAAAATAGAATCAAATGGCCTAGTACTCAAGACTTCCTGTATCCTAATAAGCTCATTCCTAATCTGAGAAGAAAGTTTAGATTCCTTACCAAAATTAGCTGCAGACCAAACCTTTAGATGAAATTTAAGTGCTTTCATCTTGAGAGTAATATTTGCTAGAGGATCCTTGCCAAATTGCATATTCCAAACCTGTTTAAGAATAACATGATAGTCCACCTGCTTAGTCCAAAAATTAAAAAATTTAAAAGAGTATTTCCCTCCACAAAAATCATCAACTCCCCAATGAAATATTAATGGACAGTGATCAGATAAAGAAGGCTGTAGTATGTGATAAAATGATTTTGGCCAAAATTGAAGAAAAGGAAGATTTATGAAAATATGATCAAGTTTACAAAGAGTTGGATTACCACTCCTATTACAGTTCGACCAGGTAAAATCTGAACCAAAGTATTTAACAGGGATAAGGTTAGCTTGATTTATAGCACTGTTTAAAGGAGAAATATCCTTAAGAGATAAAGGACAACCACCATATTTTTGATTACATGCAAACATACAATTAAAATCACCACCTATCAGCCAAGGAATAGAAGAAGAATTTAAAGATGGAAGTTGATCCAAAAGAACCTGTCTCAAAGATAAAATATTTTGAGCATAAACTAAAGTTAGAAGGAAACTCATATTGGATGGCAAATGAATACAATTATAGTGAATGTATTGATCAGAGGCACTAATTTTAGAAAGCTTGAAAAATTGAGGATTCCATAAAGTTAGTAATCTACCATAATTAGATTCAAAAAAGTTATGATCATGTAACCAAGAAGGAGATATCAAGCGAATAGCCTTGAGCGTAGAATGAATATCTAGCTTAGTTTCAGAAATACACATCAAATGTATATCCTTGTCCTTTATAAGATTCTTAATCTCAATCTGTTTAGAGGGTAAATTAGCCCCCCTTATATTCCAAAAAGCAATATTATTCATTTAATAGGAAGTGGAGGAAGCAAAGGTGAAGGATTCTTCCTTGTATGTCTTGAGTGAGAGTTATTTTTTGATGAAGATAGAGGTAGAACCTCCTGAGCCTTAAAATCTTTTCCTTTATTCAAATCACTAGTTTCCAGAGTACTAATAATACCAGTATTAGTCATGACTTCTGTACTTTTACTTGATTTAGAATAAGGAGGAAGTATAATATGATTAGGAGAAGACAAATGTAGATAAGGTGAAGAAGTATTGGAACCAAACATGGATGGAGACTGAGAACTAAATTGTGAACTACATGATGATGAAACAAAGGTAGTGTTATTAGAGAAAACAGATGATACAACTTTGGCAACAGACTCTAATGAAGAATTGGAAAGATTGTCAACTGAAGGAGATGTAAATGATGGAATAGCATCACTACAAACACCAGGTATACTATCCCGAGATGCGTCAAGAGAAAAGTTTGATAGAACTGAAAATGAATTAGAAGTGACTGTTGAGCAAGATCTATTAACATTATGTACTTCAGTATCTTTTCCTATGCCTTTTCCTATGCTACTAATAGGATCAACATTTGATTGAATCTTCTCTTTAACCACCGACTCTTTCCTCTTCCATCTCCTTTATTTCTCCTCTTTACATCTTTCTAGCTATGATCAATTAAGTTGGTATTAGCAATATCATGATCACACTGATTCTTATCTACATTCTCCACCAAATCATGCATTTTACTTACATCAATATCTTTGGCCTTATTTACAAACTCACAACTGACAGTATCATGACCAAAGATTTTACAATGTGAATAGATTTTTGGCTTCCAATCATATGACAGTTGAACATCTGGACAATTATTTCCCAACTAAGGAATAGGAATAGATTCTGGTAGCTCAAAATCAAGCGAGATCTCCACTAATGCCTATGCATACTTAAATCTCTGTAGTTTTTCAGTACTACTATCAAAACAGATTAGTCTACCAACATGACAAGCTAACCAGTTAATCCCTACCAACGTCCAAAGAATAATAGGAATCCTATGAAAATGAATCCACATAGGCACTTTTTTAACTTGAGCTTGAGAAATACCAATAGACGGATCCCATTTTGTGATTATGAACATTCTTCCCCTTATAAAAATAGGATCCGAGTTAAGAACATGTTCCTTATCTTCTTGATTGGAAAAACTGAAATAGAAATTATACCCATCGGATTTAAATTCAACTTCACCTTTAAGCTTCCAATATCTTTTCAAGAAATTAACAACAGTCAAGAAAGAAAGCGTACCATCCAAAAAGAAACCAACCAAATGATTATTCCAGTACTTCAATCCTTCCTCCCTTACAAGATCGGGTAAATCAATTGGAGACTTATGCCGAGGTATATCAAAATGAATAGGTATATAAGATCCAGCATTACGAGGTAAAGATTTGAAGAGAGAGGACCAATTAGAATTCATAGAAGGAGTATCCTTCTTGATGGAAGATTCCAAATATTCTGACTGGAGGGAGGCAGAAGAAGAATGGAGAGATGATGATACAGATGATGAGGTAGAAGAAGAGGAGGAAAAAAGGGGTGGAAAAGAAACAGAGTCAAGAGAGAAAGAAGACGAAGAAAAGGAAGACGAAGAAGACGCCATTAAAATTTCAAAACGAGATGAAAAACATCGTGGAGGGAAATCTCTCCATCAATTTATTGTAAATTATTAACTCTATAATAAAATTTCGTTCGAAATAAAAAGTGTTTTTCTTTTTGTTATAATGTATTATATTAATTATTTATTTAGTAAGTATATCTAATGGAAAATCCATAAATGATATGTATTGTGATAGTAATTACAATGTGTTGTAATCATGAGAAATTTATCACAATGCAAATAATATATCGTTTTAAATATTCTTGGTCAAGATGTATCAAGATTGGTTATCGATATATCCTTTGAGGCTACAGTACATAACGCTCTCCAAATGTTGGATAATATATTACTCATGGCTACTTGGGGCACTAAGGAGTTTCGTATTGATAATTATTGGATAACTATGGAAAGATCCACTCGGTAGTTTTCTGTTGGTGAATATAACTAAAATCAAACAAAGAATATCGTAGTGACAATATTACATACTTTTCTTGGCTTGTGAATTGAACTTCAATGTAGCTGCTCCAGTTTAATTATAATTAAATTACGGCACGACGTTCATCGAATGACTATAGTTAGGTCTGAGTTGAAGCATTGGAATCAAACACTATTCAATAGAGAATTCATCTCCTTAGTTATATAAGGTTAGTTGCATTGTAAACTGTAGTCAACTCAAATTAAAAATCTTTTGCCAGAGTAGTTCAGTTAATAATAATAATAATAATAGAACTAAGGACTTGTGTTTGAAATATACAAGTTGAATCTGGATGATATTAAAATTTTGATCGATGCTAAGTTCCATAAGTGATATAGTTTTTATGAAGAAATTGATGCAAATAATCGTCACTACCAGGATCACTTAAAGCGGTAAAATTGGATTTTACCAAAATTTACAATCAACCAAACTGTAACACCACTAGCCAAGGTGACGTATGAACATTAATATTTGAATTATTTAATATTAATCGTTGAGTGAATTTACATTTATTAGTTACATGACCACAATGTTGAATACTTTGAATACCATATGATTTAATTAAATTATAACTGCTATAAATTAATTAATACTAGTGTATTTGATTTATTTGAATCAGTATTGAATATAATGCGTATATAAAAGTTATATATGTATTATCGATATATGATATCGACGTACATTTAAATTGAATTAAAAATGTGCAATTACTTATCAGGTTTGAAAATGTGTGTATGCCATTGGCATATAGGTATGGCTAGCCATGATGGTTAGGAGGGGATGTGATATTTAGAAATATGGGTTTCAAATAGTTTTCAAAAAAAGAAAAGTCAAAAGTGGGACCTAAATCTCCTTCTTTCTCTCCTTTTCTTTTCTTATATAAACCCAACACCTTCTTTATTTTAAAGGTGTTTCTCTTTAGCCTTCATAGTCTCTCCCTTGGCTGAAAATACCAACCTTCTCCCTTCTTCATTTTCAAACCAAAATCAAATCAAATCGAAATGAATTCAAGGTGGGGTGATCTTTTTGTTTAGTAGCTTTTCTGGAAGGGACTGGACTCGATTCAAGGAGTGTATCTAATTCAACGTTCAAGGTACTTTATCAAGGGAACAAATAGGTAACTTCTAATATTATATTTATTCATTTATATGTTTATTTATATCATTATATGAATGTAGATTTGAAATTATATTATCACGAATTTATATATCCGTTTGCAGCCAAATCTATATGCATGTATGTATGTCTCTGTGAGTGTGTGTGTATGTGTGTACACACACATACATGTGCACGATCTAATTTTTTTTACATATCTATATTTTTATTTTCAGCCTTTCTAAAAAGAATTTCTAAAGTAATTATAATTATAAAATAAACTATAAGCCTAATATGAATTTTAAATTGATATTATATTCTATATATATGTAATTTATCTAATAAATTCTCATGTACATGTATTTTTGAGATACACACACACATAAATATATGTTTATGAATTTTAAGTTTTAGTTATAATATATTAATATTTAAACATAAATATATGTATATATTTTATATAATACAACTTCATTCGAAAATTAAAGAAAAATAATTTTTAATAAGAAATCCACATGGAATTAAATTAAAAAACATTTTGTTTAAAAAGAATGGATTAAAAATTATTTATTTTGCCAAAACTATTATAGGCAAAAAAGTTGCATTTTATTTTATATTTAGCTTACGTAGTTTTATACTTATAAATTAGTATTTTATAAAAATATAAAAATGTGTATGAATATATTATATATATTTGAAATAAAAATATATATTTTAATTTGTATATATATTCTTAAACAAATATATTTACATATTTTTACATATATATTAAATGTATAATGTTAATTTTTAATTTTAATTTGAAATAAAATATTACTTTGAATCTCACTCTAATTTCAAATTTGAATATTTATTGAGCTACTTTACATGTTGAATTAGTTTTATATTAAAAATATATAAAAATTGTTTTAGTGTGTGTGTATATATATATGTTCATTTATTCGTATATATAAATGTATATATATGTATAAGTATATAATAAATTATATTAATTTTAAATAATGTTAGATAGTAAATGTGTAAATAAGGAGGTTAATGTGTTTGTTATGGTGTAAATCCCAGTATTTACATAAGTGCATATTGAACCATGTACATATTATATGTTGCACATGCGCACATACATGTGTATTTGATTCACATGTACACATTATATCTCATATATATATATATATATATATATATATTAATAAATCAAATATTTATATTAGTCAGTTAAATAAAATAAATTTTTTATTTAAAATTTAGATTGAATCTAAATTAGTTTAAATTTCATAGACCTAATCAGATCTAAAATGGTAAAAAAATAAAAATTCACCCATTTAACCTACTACATGCTGGCCCAGATCAACTGTCCACTTCTAACTTTTCCCCAAAGCTTTCCACAATTCTTTAATCCGTATTTCTCCCTGGGCTCTAAATAAGTTCATTCAGAGATGCACAATCTTACTTTGTCGATTCTTTCCAAATAGGGTGTTCCTTAACCACCAAAAGTAATAACTACCAGTTTTGACTCATTCGGCATGCCCTTGACTTTAGCGGCAATGTCATTAAACCTTGGTAGTAATCCTTAAAGGATTCACCTCCCATATGTCAAATATCAGCATGTAAGCTTGCCATCACCTGAGTGTCTTTTGAAGCGAAAGATTATGTCATAAACTCTACATTTAACCGATCCTAGAAAGGGATCGAGTTCGGAGGGTGATTCTAGAACCATTTCAAGGTTGGCCCAGTAAAGGTAGTTGGTAAAAATACATATAATTTCATCAAAGACTCGAATGACCTGCATTTATATTTCATATAGTGCACTGTGGTCTTTCAAATCAGTTGATCCATCATAAGACAGGTTTGGGATTTGAAACCCAAAGGGAAATTCATCCCTCATAATCTCACTGCAAAAGGGTTGAATTTTTCTAACTTTTAATTATATATAAGAACCATATTTTTCTTCTTGAAGCTTCTACACCTATCCAGATAACTTCAGTAATAATTTTTCCATCCTTTGGCCACCGCCGAGATGTAAGTGGTCAGTTGGTTTAATGTCGATGCTTTGGGATTTGGCTAAACTCTAATAGGCCCACCAAGGCTTGTCCTTTTAGTGCTTAGTATTTTGGCCTTTTCGTGTTGACCATCTCGGCCTACTCAAGAGGCTTTGCTCTAGCTTTCATATTTGTTTCCCAAACAAAATTGCTATCGAGTTCTTCCCTAGTCATTTACCATTTACAAGGGTTTTGGTTAACAACCTAGAGCCGACTTTCCTCCTCGATGAAAGAAGCAATCTTTCTTTCCATTCTTTTGAATGTTGTCTTCATTTTGGCTTGGTACTCATCCAAGTGATTTGCTATACTTTCAAAAAATGTTAGTATCATTTTCTAAAGTGTTCAGCGGTAGAAAGTAGAGGGGAAAATCCTTCGACAATGGTTTGATTCATCAATTCAGCTGGCATTTCTAGACTATCTTCTTCAATTGTTGAAGACTAAAGATTCTTTCTTTGGGATGATTTGGCTTTCATTTTTGAATAGAATATCAATAGGAATCAGGTGAATGCTGAAATGGAGGTTGGATGCCTCATTCTAGCACCAAAAATATTAATGTGATTTTCAGTCACAAACTAACACCCTAAATCTCTGAAAATAAGTTCTAGAAGCAGTAATGTAAAAGAAAAGTTCAGCCCAAGGCGGGACGCCTAGGTTGAAAGCAGTAGAAAACCAAAGTGCTAAAAGTAAAGATAAAAAAATTTAGAGTGGTTCTAGAGCAGATTCCTACATCCATTGTTGAGATGCTCTTTGTTAATTTAGTCAATTAAGCCTTGGTAGGCTTTACAAGGTCAGGTGAGCTAGTATACCATTAATAATGATAAAATTAGTGGTATGCCTTAGGGACTATGCTGTAATTTATTATAAACTATTAACTCTGCAATCAATTCTCCTTCGTAGTAAAGGTACTTTCTTTTTGTTATATATTTGTTATAATGTGTTATAAATAATTAAATGTTTAGTTAAAATATATTTAACAGAAAATCCACGTTTGCGATAGTAATTACAAATAGTTGTAATCATGAGTTTTGTATCACAATATAATAAACACGTCATTTTAAATATTCCTAGTCAAGATATATCGAGACTAGATATTGATACATCCGTTGAGACCAGAGCACATAACACTCTTCAAATGTTGGACAATGTATTACTCATAACTGATGGAGGCACCAAGGAGTTACATCTTTACTACTAATAAAGAGAATTCATTAAATAGATTTACTCAGTGTCTTTTTGAAATTCCAAATATACCCTTTTACATCTCATAGAGAAATAGTATTCAAATATGGGAATATAGCCTGTTAATTTCTAAGTACAACTGTTAGTCACCATGGCGAACTATTGTGTGCATTCACAAGATGAAGTATCCGAGTGTACCATATTGTCCGTAATTTAGGTGGGAGTTCATCGGTCGAAGTTTTGCCAGATTCCAAGTTAGTATGAAGAAGTTATTGCGGTCTAAACCAAAAAATAGCGGCTTGTACACTAAGCGGAGTTCAAATATTGGGATCTGGTAGCCTGTTACTTTTTAAGTGCAACTGTCATTCCCCATGGAGAATTATAGTGTGCGTTCACAAGATGAAGTATCCAAGCGTTCCATATTATCCGTAATTTAGATGGGAGTTAATCGGTCAAAGTCTCACCGGATTCCGAGTTAGTATGAAGAAAATATTGCAGTCTGAAGAAAAAAATAACGGCTCCTACACTAGGCGGAGTTCAAATATGGGGATGTGGTAGCATGTTATTTTCTAAGTAAATTGTCAGTCCCCTTGGAGAACTAGAGTGTGCGTTCACAAGATGAAGTATCCGAGTGTACCATATTGTTTGTAATTTAGGTGGGAGTTCATCGGTCGAAGTTTTACCTGATTCTAAGTTAGTATGAAGAAGTTATTGCAGTCTGAACAAAAAAAAGTAGCTTCTACACTAGGCGGAGGTCAAATACGGGGATGTGGTAGCCTGTTATTTTCTAAGTACAACTGTCAGTCCTCATGGAGAACTACATTGTGCGTTCACAAGATGAAGTATCCGAGTGTTCCATATTGTCTGTAATTTAGGTGGGAATTAACCGGTCGAAGTCTCATCGGATTTCGAATTAGTATGAAGAAGTTATTGCAGTCTGAACAAAAAAATAGCGGCTTTTGCACTAGGCGGAGTTCAAATATGGGGATGTGGTAGCCAGTTATTTTCTAAGTACAACTGTCAATCCCCATGGAGAACTACAGTGTGCGTTCACAAGATGAAGTATCCGAGTGAGCCATATTGTTCGTAATTTTGGTAGGAGTTAATCGGTCGAAGTCTCGCCGTATTCCGAATTAGTATGAAGAAGTTATTGCAGTCTGAACAATAAAATAGCGGCTTTTGCACTAGGCGGAGTTCAAATATGGGGATGTGGTAGCATGTTATTTTCTAAGTACAACTGTCAGTCCCCATGCAGAACTACAGTGTGCGTTCACAAGATGAAGTATCCGAGTGTTCCATATTGTCCGTAATTTAGGTGGGAGTTAATCGGTCGAAGTCTCGTCGGATTCCGAATTAATATAAAGAAGTTATTGTAGTCTGAAGAAAAAAATAGCGGCTTCTGCACTAGGCGAAGTTCAAATATGGGGATGTGGTAGCATGTTATTTTCTAAGTGAATTGTCAGTCCCCATGAAGAACTACAGTGTGCGTTCACAAGATGAAGTATCTGAGTGTACCATATTGTTCGTAATTTAGGTGGGAGTTCATCGGTCGAAGTTTTGCCTGATTCCGAGTTAGTATGAAGAAGTTATTGCAGTTTGAAGAAAAAAAAGCGGCTTCTGCCTAGGCGGAGTTCAAATATAAAGATGTAGCCTATTATTTTCTAAGTACAAATATTAGTCACCATGAAGAACTACAGTGAGCGTTGAAGTGGGGATATAGCCTGTTATTTTCTAAGTCCAACCGTTAGTCACCATGGAGAACTATAGTGTGCATTTACAAGATGAAGTACCCGACTGTACCGTATTGTCCGTAATTTAGGTGGGATTTCATCGGTCGAAGTATCGCCTAATTTCGAGTTAGTATGAAGAAGTTATTGTAGTCTGAACAAAAAAAATAATGGCTTCTGCACTAGGCGGAGTTCAAATTTGGGGATGTGGTAGCCTGTTATTTTCTAAGTACAACTGTTAGTCCCCATGGAGAACTACAATGTGCGTTCACAAGATGAAGTATCCGAGTGTTTCGTATTGTCCGTAATTTAGGTGGGAATTAATCAGTCGAAGTCTCGCCGAATTCCGAATTAGTATGAAGAAGTTATTGCAGTCTGAAAAAAATAGCGACTTCTGCACTAGGCGGAGTTCAAATATGGGATGTGGTACCATGTTATTTTCTAAGTAAACTTTCAGTCTCCATGGAGAACTATGGTGTGCGTTCATAAGATGAAGTATCCGAGTGTACCATATTGTCTGTAATTTAGGTGGGAGTTCATCGGTCGAAGTATCGACCAATTCCGAGTTAGTATGAAGAAGTTATTGCAGTCTGAACAAAAAAAATAGCGGCTTCTACACTAGGCGGAGTTCAAATATGGGGATGTGGTAGCCTGTTATTTTCTAAGTACAACTGTCAGTCCCCTTGGAGAACTACAGTGTGCGTTCACAAGATGAAGTATCCAAGTGTTCCATAATGTCCATAATTTAGGTGGGAGTTAATCGGTCGAAGTCTCGCCGGATTCCGAATTAGTATGAAGAAGTTATTGCAGTCTGAACAAAAAAATAGCGGTTTCTACACTAGGCAGAGTTCAAATATAGGGATGTGGTAGCATGTTATTTTCTAAGTAAATTTTCAGTCCCTATGGAGAACTATGGTGTGCGTTCACAAGATGAAGTATCCGAGTGTACCATATTGTCCGTAATTTAGGTAGGAGTTCATCGGTCAAAGTTTTGCCTGATTCCGAGTTAGTATGAAGAAGTTATTGCAGTCTGAACAAAAAAATAGCGGCTTTTGCCTAGGCAGAGTTCAAATATGAGGATGTAGCGTATTAATTTCTATGTACAACTATTAGTCACCATGGAGAACTACAGTGAGCGTTGAAGTGGGGATATAGCCTATTATTTTCTAAGTACAACTGTTAATCACCATGGAGAACTATGGTAAACGTTCATAAGCTGAAGTATCCGAGTGTTCTACATTGTCTGTAATTTATGTTGGAGTCCATCGGTCGTAATTTTTCCCGATTCCGAGTTAGTATGAAGAAGTTATTGCAGTATGAACAAAAAAATAGCGGCTTCTGCCTAGGTGGAGTTCAAATACGGGGATGTAGCCTGTTATTTTCTAAGTACAACTGTTAGTCACCATGGAGAACTATGGTATACGTTCACTAGATGAAGTATCCAAGTGTTTGCTTATTGTCTGTAATTTAGATGAGAGTCCATCGGTCGAAGTCTCGCCTAATTCCGAGTTAGTATGAAAAAGTTATTGCGGTCTGAACAAAAAAAATAGCGGCTTCTGCCTAGGCGGAGTTCAAATATGGGGATGCTACTATCAAATCTACTTCCATGGGTACAACTTAAAATGCATGCACGTTGTGATTAAATGTACGTCCACCTGGGCCTGCATATGTACTCGTACTAATAGTTATTAGACAACTATGGAATGAATCACTCGATAGTTTTCGATTGATTAATATAATTAAGGCCAAACAGAAAATGTATTTATGGCCAATTAATACAATTCTCCTAATTTGAGAATACTATTGATCTTGAATATGAAGTATCCACTTTGATTATAGTCAAATCAATGTACAGTGTCCGTTGAATGACTATAGTTAGGTCGAAAGGATGTACTAGAACTGAAATACAATTCAAGAGAGGATTCGTCTCCTCGGTTATATGAGGTTAGTATCATAGTCAACTAAAGTCAACCGAAAGTCAAAATATCTGACTAGAGTAGTTCGATTAATAATAATTGTTATTATTGAACTAAGGGCTTTGTTTTTGTACTATAGAGTTGCATATGAGCAATATTGGAATTTTGACCATTACCAAATTCCTTAAGTCCAAAATAATATAGTTTTGACGAAGAGAATTTGTATAAATAATTATCACTACTTAGTAACGCTTAATAAAGTAAAATTGGATCTTACCGAAACCAAGTAAGCGATAAATTTGGCAATAATGTCACACCAACTACTTAGTGAATTATTAACTTTAATAATTGAATTGTCCGATATTAATCGCTGATCAAATTTACACCTAAGAGTCACATAATGAAAAATGTTAAATACTTCTTTTTTACCCGATTTAATTAATTTGTAATTGTTACAAATTAATTAAACAATTGATATTTATGAAATATTAATTATAAAGTTTTATTTGATGTGTACTGAACAATATTAATTAGTGTGCATATAATAGTTATATAAACACTAATCGATATACAATATCGATACACGTTTAAATTGGACTTGAATGCAATAAATATTGTTCAGGCTTGAAGTAGATTTTAGGCCTATATGGACATGATATTTTTGGCCATGAAGGGGTCATGATAGGCCGGTCATTTGATGGTTTATGGGCTAAGTTTTGACTGTTTAAAAGAGGAGAATAGGTGTAACGACACGTATTCTACGTATCGAAGGATCGTAGAATATTAATATTATTTTCTTATGAGGTCATATGATTCTATAATTTTGAAAAATTACTACTAGGGTAATTTTTTTCCTTAGATTTTATTTTTATTTTTTCTATGATCGTTTTGCCCTTGGAAAATCACGTTTGGCCCATAAATTTTGATAGAAGTGGAAATAGGTCCTGAAAATACTTTCATTGGATTGGGATGATAATTTTCCTTTCCGTAGAGTGGTCGCATTAAAAGAATGGGCTTACGATTTGAGACATATGGCATTTTGAAGTTTTTGTTGGTTTTAAACAACTTATATGGGTAATTAGGGTCATTAGTTGATGGGTCCATGATCCATTTTGGGTTTAGAAAGTTAGAAAGGGGCTACCGGGGAAAGGTCACCTTATAGGGGTCGGCTATGGTCCCAAGGAACAAATTGTATGGGGATGCGATCAGTAAGGGACAACAAGGGAATTCCCAAACAACAACATGTCAAATTTCAAGTTATTTGGAGTTCGTATGCTTAAGTTACGATCAATTGAAGATGGACCATTACTGGGATCAGCTCATTTGGAGGAGTCAGCCTATAGGAGTCGGCTATGACCCCTAGAGATGGATTGTAGGAAGTTCGATCGATAGTGGGAGGTGATGAGATGTGTTGGAGTTGGCATGTCAAGTTTGGGATTAGATGGAGTTAGTGTGTGCCGCGAAACACAGGGAGAAGGAGTTAAGGGATAGGGTCGGCAGGGGAGGGCTTGGTCCCATATAGGGACCGAACCCGACCCCTAAGGTTTCACCCTATAGGAGTGCGACCCCTAGGGTAGGTCAAGGGTTTCAGTAGGAGTCCACTGGTGGAGTCTGGTTTGTCGATGGTGGCGTGGTTACTCGTTCGATGCTTTGGTTTGATGGCAATCCTACTTCTCGAGGAACGACTTCAGTGCTATCTTTACTCCGAGAGGCAGAGAAGGCTATGATGGGTAGATTTCGGGAACTGTTGGAGGTGAGTTACAGGATGCACGATGACACTCTATGACATACGACGACTTTCTAGAGTAGTTTCCAACCACGACGAATTTAAACGAGAGTTGGGTAGACAGTTTCGAGACTAACTCTACTATAGATGACATGCAAGGGGAGGGGATCGATGATACTCGTGAGGTTGAGATGGATTGATACGGTGATGTACCTAGTCTCAAATGTTGAGATGGATTGACGCAGTGATGTGTCTAGTCTTCAGGATGGGCTGATTTGAGGATGCATCTAGTCTCGTGATGATTAGGAAGGATGGGTGTGGTGATATGCATATTCCCTGAGTTTGCGAGTTTTCATATACCCAATGCACCGAATGAGTGAATGTGAGGATGGATGATGGATAATTTGTTTGTTCGTTTCTATCACCTTACGGATATCATGTGATGTAGATATTTCCAATATAAATATTTAGACACCCTTGGTACCTTGGCACCCACATTGCACCCATGATAATGATCATAGAACAGCTTATATTATTTATGTGCTAACTCTGTTGATGCAGGGGCAGGTCAGGTATGATTTCGTGTGTCGATTGTCCTATTCTATCTTTTTACAGTACTGAGATTTTTATTTCTCACACCAGACTATTGTCTGACTTGGGGTTTTATGCATTGCTTTTTATTACATTGGGTACTCTTAAATGAGTAGTTTATAGACAGGTTTGGTGAGCACGAGTAGCTATTCTGGTGAAGAGTAGGAGGCTATTTCTCATATTATTATATTTACTCTAGTGCTTTCCGCTGTTCGGTACTGTGGAGCTTATTAGTACTCTTATTCTGTGAGATAATTATTTAGGAGTTATTTGGAATGTATGACTCTATTTCTACCACTGTACTGTATGGATCTGTTACTCTGATGATGTGATCCATTCGGTCATTTACAGTCTCACCTATTTTATACTTATGATGTTGCTATTATATTTTGCTCGATACACTGTGAGATATACAATAGGTTTTGTGTTATGTTGTTTATTTTACTTTTAGATGACCACTTGCATCGACCGAGCATAGTTGTAGCACACACCATCCAAGTCTTTTGGGTGTCGGCATTGTAAGGCGGTCGTCTCGTTTGGTATTAGAGCTAAGGTTGCGTTGTTTAACCTAAGGGATACTGGGATCCTATAGAGATAGGGTAGGAGTTATCACCTTATACTGGATCGAGAGTGTATATATATATATACCCACGATAATGCGTACTTGTTATATATTTCGGTTTTCAAAACTATACAGTGTTATATAAAGTATACAAAGTCACACTGCACACAAGAGTACTACTTTAGAGGAATTCCTTATAGAGGAACTAATCATCCTTATTACATATTGAAGAATGAATCATCAAACAAGGAATGCCACTAGGAACTCCATCTCAAGAGTGGAGCAAGGAGCTGGTTTGGGGCTGCTAACCCTGATATGCAAGCTATGTTTAATGATATGATGAGGAACATGCTGCAAAATTCTCAAGTAGCTGCTCCAAATGTTGCTACATAAGGTGATGCTCCAACGCAGGTGTCCAGAGCCGATTTCGCTAAGCTGAGCAAGGACTTTACTAGTCTTGGTGGCAAACCATTTCGGGGAACAGAGTTGGTAATGGAAGTTCAGGATTGGCTCGACACTTGTGAGCGCATATTTGAGGATCTTGAACTAAATGATGCTATGAAGAGGAGATTGGCTTCCCATCAACTACATGGGTGAGCTATGAATTGGTGGGATGCTATGAGAGCTGCCATTCCTGAGGATCAGTTCACTTGGGATCGGTTCAAGGCTAGATTTGAAGAGAAGTTTATTCAGGCCGCCTAGAAGTCAGAACTATTCCGTCGATTTGCGGAATTGAAGCATGAGGACATGATTATATCCTAGTATGTAGCTGAGTTTGATGCTTTGCTAAAGTATGTGATGTCTTTCATCGATACCCCGGCAAAGAAGGATGAGAAGTTCATCACTGGCTTGAATGGACATTTTAATGAAAAGCTCATGAATCACCTTAATGAGACTTTCGAGGCAATTGTTGGGAAGGTCCTGAGACATGAAAGCCTGTATCCAAGCAGAAGGAGGTCGTTCCTAAAGAAGAGCCAAAGCAGCAATCAGGTTGGGGAGGCAACAAGAAGGGGAAGGAAGGCACTGAGACATGAAAGCCTGTATCCAAGCAGAAGGAGGTCATTCCTAAAGAAGAGCCAAAGCAACAATCAGGCTGGGGAAGCAACAAGAAGGGGAACAACAAGAGGAAGCAGTTTCCAAATAAAGATGGCCAGAAAAAGAAAGTCAAATCTGACGTAATTTTCTACACTTGCAAAGAGAAGGGTTATTATAGTAGAGACTGCAAAGCTGAGGGGAAGAAGCGCTACAACAGCAACAAGCCCAGACATATCAAGAAGAACTGTCCTGAGTTGCCTAAGCAGAAGCAGGTGGTGAAAGCATATGCTATCAATGCCGTTTCAACTTCGTCGAATGCTCCATCAGCGAAAGAGAAAGAGAAAGAGAAGGGCATCATTATTAAAGGTATGCTTTCTATTTATGACGTTCCCATTTGAGTTTTATTTGATACTGGGGCTTCATATTGCTTCATATCTAGCGACATATTAGATAGACTGGGATTGAGACCCAAAATTGTTGACCGACCTTTGATTGTAACAAACCCTATTAGAGGCTCAACTAGCCTGTGTATGGTTTTCCATGGTTTGGTCTTATCGAGTCATGGATTCTCTTTTGATTGTGTTGTTTTGCATTTTGTTTGGTTTGATATCATTCTGGGGATGGACTCACTTAGTAGATACTGAGTAGTAGTGGATTGCGAGAAGTCGTCGGTAATGATAGGGATGGACGATTGGCGGAGGGTAGTGTTAGGCTGCATACCTAATGATGAGGTTATGGTTAGCTTTCTATATTCTCTCGTTATCCTGCATGATGAGTTGTCAACATTACCTATTGCTAGGGAGTATCCGGACATATCTGAGGAGGTGACCGGACTTCTACTACACAGAGAGATCGAGTTTCGTATTGATTTAGTTAAAGAAGCCAGACTAATCGTGATGCCATTAAGGAGAATGACACTTAGAGAGCAAAGAGAGCTTGGGGTGCAAGTAACTGACCTTTTGTGAAAAGGGTTAATTCGTAGGAGTTTATCTTAGTGGAGAGCATCCATAGTATTCTTTATGAAGGCGGACGACTCCTTTAGATTATGCATTGACAACCGTTAGCGGAATAAAGTGACAAAGAAGAAAAAGTACCCACTCTCACATATCAGTGATTTGTTCGATTAGCTTTATGGTGCTAGAGTGTTTTCTCAGTTAGATCTTATGATGGCATTTCGCCAACAGAGAGTAGTGAAGGAGAGTGCGCCGATTACAGTGTTTCGTATGCCTTCTGGTTTCTATGAGTGTTGGTTATGTCGTTCGGGTTTACCAATACACCAGAATACATTGTGGATCTCGTGAACCGCATGTTTAGGGATCAGCTGGTTAAATTCACACTTGTGTTCATCGATGGTATTCTTGTCTACTCACGGACAGTGGAGGATAACAAGACACACTTATGGATTGTATTGGAGGTATTGAGAGAGCATCGACTGAAGGTGAAGTTTTCTAAATGTCACTTATGGAAGAAATAAGTGCGATTTTTGGGTCACATCGTTTCTAAGCAGGACATTGCTATTGATCCTGCAAAAGTTGCAGCCGTCCAAGATTCAACCCAAAAATGCCATAGATGTGCGAAGTTTCTTGGGTTTATCTAGATATTACAAACTATTCATCCAATACTTTTCTAAGGCAGCCGCACCATTGACTCATTTGACGAAAAAGAATCAGACTTTTACTTGGGATGTAGGATTTGAACATACATTTGTGGGTTCGAAGGAAAAGTTGACGAATGCACAAGTATTGACTATTCTGAGCAAAATCGAGCAGATGACGATATATACAGATGCATGTGATACTGGATTGTGTGCGTTATTGATGTAGAAGGGTAAGGTTATTGCATATGCTAGGCGACAGTTGAAGCCACACGAGAAGAAATACCCGACCCATGATTTAGAGTTGGCAGCGATTGTGTTTGCACCGAAGATGTGGAGGCACTATCTTTTGGGAGAGAGGTTCGAGCTATTCACCGATCCTAAATCATTAAAGTACCTCTTTTTGTAAAAGGATCTTAACCTTCACCAGCAAAGATGGTTAGAGTTCCTAGCCTCCTATGATTTTGGTATTGCATATACACCGAGTAAAGGTAATGCAGCTGCAGATGCTTTGAGTAGGAGACATGATAGCTTGGGGTGTTGTGTTCCTAGAGTGGACATAGCTAGAATATACAGTCGAGTTTGATTTTCGACTAAGATACAAGCTAGAGCCAGAAATGTTAGCGACCTTGACTATCAGACCTACTCTTATAGAGCGAATTGGTACTAGTCAGAGGCATGATGCTAGATTAGCTAAGATCATTTGAAAGATTGAAGCAGGAGTAGATTCTGAGGATCTAAGATAGTACGGACTCAATTGAGATGGTTGGTTTCATAATGAAGGAAGATTATTTACTCCCATTGTCGATGGGTTGAGGGATGAGGTGCTTCGCGGGTGCAATCATTCAAGATGGACTATTCATCCCGGCGGTAATAAGATGTATTGTGATATAAGGCAGATCTACTATTGGAAGGGGACGAAAAAAGACGTTGGGACATTTATCTCTAAATGCATGAACTGTTAGTTGGTTAAGGCAGAGAAAAAGAAGCCTAGTTGCCGTATGCAACCGCTAGAAGTTCACGAGTGGAAACGGGTGCAAGTAAGATGGATTTCATCGATGGACTGCCGAAGACCCGAGCAGGGTACGACAACATTTGGGTCATAGTCGATCGACTGACTAAGAGCGCCAGATTTATACCCATCAAGTCAAGCAGAACGGCAGCCAAACTGGCCAATTTGTATGTGAGATAGATTGTACGATTCCACAGTGTGCTAAAGAGCATTAGAAGTGATCGAGACCCATTTTTCACAATGGTTTTAGGAAGGGCTTACAGGAGGCGTTATGGACAGAGCTGCACCTCACACAGCTTATCATCCTCAAACTGACGGCCAAACTGAGAAAGTGAATCATATTTTAGAAGATCTCATGCATACCTGCATATTAAACTTTGGAGGTTTGTGGGATGATCAGTTGCATCTTGTTGAATACACATACAACAACATTATCAGTCTAGCATCGGTATGGCACCATTTAAAGCTTTATATGCTGACCTGCAACGCTCCTTCCTATTGGCAAGAAGTGCGTGAGAAGCTGATACGTGGGACAGAGATGGTTAGGGAGACTTCAGAAAAGGTTGAGATCATTCGGCAATGAATGAAAGCTGCTCAAGATAGACAGAAGAGTTAGCTGATAAGAGACGTCGAGATTTGGAATTTAATGTCAATGACATGGTACTTGTAAAGATTTCTCCTTTGAAGAATGTTATTTGATTTGATAGTAGAGGAAGGTTGGCACCAAGATTTGTTGGTCCTTTTCCAGTACTAGAGAGGATTAAGAACCTTGCTTACATAGTCGACTTACCTCAAAGAATGGCGGGAGTGCATAATGTTTTCCACTTTTCTCATCTACGGAAATTTATGCACGACTCCAGTGTGACTATCGCACCCGATCAGCTTGAGGATATCGAGATTGAACCGGAGGCTTCAAGGCCTTGTAGGCCTATTCGTATCATTGGACGGGATACAAAGCAGCTTAGGAGGAAGACGGTGGAGGTTCAATGGAGTGACAGTGATAGAAATTGCACTTGGGAGACCGAGGAGAGCTTGAGAACGTCGTATCTAGAGCTTTTATTTGGTAAGATATCTTGTTCATCGCTTTTACTTTCACTTATGATATCATTAAGCATGTGCCTTAGTATAGTATCTTGCATGCTAGGATATGCTTAGATGGTTCCTTTTTCTTTATTGTTATGTGTGTATGGTTGATGCATGATGGTTGCCTATGCTTGTATCTGATTGTTAGGCATGCATGATGATCATATTGACTTGATTGTGGGGTTTTAGGGGCGAAATTTCCTAAGGGGGAATGTAAAGACCCGTATTCTACGTGTCGCAGGATTGTATAATATTTATATTATATTCATATGAGGTTATATGATTCTATAATTTTGGAAAATGGCTACTAGGGTCATTTCTTTTCTTAGAATTTTTGTTGAATTTTTTTGTGACCATTTTGCCCGTCGAAAATCTTATTTGGACCATAACTTTTGATAGGAGTTGAATTAGGTCCTAAAACCACTTCCATCTGATCAAGATGACGTTTACCTTTCCGTAAATTGTCACATTAAGAAAATGGGCTTACGGTTTGAGAAATATGGCTGTTTGAAGTTTTTATTTGTTTTAGATAGCTTAGATTGGTAATTAGGGCCATTAATTGATGGGCTCATGATCCATTTTGGGTTTGGGGTAAGTGGGGGCTGTGGGAGCTGATGGGACCTCTCCTTCCTTATTTTGAAAACTCCCAAAATAGCTCCTTACCTCCACTAATTATCATTTCACCCAAAAACTCACCAAAACCTTACTTTAATTAGTCAAATCTCATCATTAGCAAGTGATTAGTGAAATCCATCCTAAAGCTTAAAGATTTGCTGCTGCAAACACATTGGAATCCGTGCATCTATTATTTATAAGAAGATCTAAAGCTTATCTTAGGTTAAGGTGAGTGAATAGTAATCTCTGTTACTAAGTAGCATGTATTAGGGTATAAACACCTTCTAAATTCCCCTAAAAATCTTTATAAATCATCTTAAATCATATTATGACACATATGTGAATTTGGATTAATTTGGGTTAAGTTTGAGGAATTGTGATTTTAGGGATCCATGGTTGTACCCTATGAATATATGGCTATTCCTTTATATCTATGCTTTGATTTACTATGTTTCGATCATTTTCTTATTGTTGTGTGTTTTGCATGTTATATTCTTGTTGTAAACATGCTTGAATGGATGAAAACATCGATCGAATGGAGAAAATAGACATAGAAAGTAAGAAATGGGCTGTCCGGGAGGGGTCACCCTATAGAGGTCGGTTATGATCCCCAGGAACAGATCGTATATGGGTGTGATCAGTAAGGGACAATAAGGGAAGTACCAAGAAGCAACATGTCAAGTTTGCGAGTTGTCATATACCCAATGCACCGAGTGAGTGAATTTTAGGATGGATGATGGATGTTTTGTTTGTTCGTTTCTATCACCTTAGAGATATCATATGATGTAGATACTACCAATATAGACATTTTGAGGCCCTTGGTACCTTGGCACCCTACATTACACCCATGATAATGATCATAGAGTAGCTTATACTGTTTATATGCTAACCCTGCGGATGTAGGGACATGTCAAGTATGATTTCGTGTACCGATTGTCCTATTCTATCTTTTAATAAAATTTGAGATTTCTATCGCTCATACCAGACTATTGTTTGACCTAGGATTTTATGCATTGCTTCTTATTACTCTGGGTACTCTTAAATAAGTAGATTAAAGATAGGATTGGTGAGCACAAATATCTGTTCAGGTGGTCAGCAGGAGGCTATTTCTCCTATTATTATATTTACTCTAGTGCTTTTCACTGTTCAGTACAATGGAGTTTATTAGTACTCTTATTTTGTGAGACAGTTGTTTAGGAGTAATTTGGGATGTATGACTCTATTTCTACCACTGTACTGCATGGATCTGTTACTCTAATGTTGTGATCTATTCAGTCATTTACTGTCTCACCTGTTTTATATATGCGATGTTGCTATTATATTTTGTTCGATGTGTTGTGAGATATATGACAGGTTCTGTGTTATGTTATTTATTTTACCTTTAGATGACCGATTGCATCGGCCAAGCACCATTGTAGTTCACCATCTTGGTCTTTTGGGTGTCGGCGGTGTAGGGCGGCCTTATTAATAAGTAAGAGAAAATTAAGGATCTTTATCCTACTTTTGCTCTCTACTCTGTCCTACACACACACGCATATCTTAACCCTCATTTTCTTTGACCTTTTTGTTGCCTCAATTATCTCTTTTGATGGCCGAAATATACCCCATTTCTTTCCTCAAATATTCAATCAATTTAAATACAAACTGAGATTAAATAATCGTAAGGCAATTTAGAAGCTAGCAACTTCGGGATTGAAATTGGATTCAAGGAGTTCACTTCTTTGTTTTAAGGTGCAAACTTTGGGCTTTGGTGTAAGGTACTCTTCTAGTTTATTATTATATATAATTATTTATATGATCATTGTTAAATATATTGTTATGTTAGAAATATCACGAATCGGTACATCGATCGATTACCACATGTAAATGGTTGCGTATATAAATATAAATATATAATAAAATATTTATACTTATTTACTCGTACAAGCTCACAACCTGGGAATTAAAAAATTATTTTTATTTTCAAAATTTAGAATAATAATAATAATATATTAAATGATTCTAAATTCTAAATCTAATTTTAAAATTTTAATATAATATAATATATGTTTTATATTATTACAAAATTTAATTTTACTGAAAATGTCTTTGGAAAATAATTTTTTTTATTTTTTTTCTTTAGATTTAAATATTATATATATTAATATATATTATTATTTAATTAAAAAATTGATTATCAAAATAAAACACACACATATATAATATACATAAATAATAAAATTCTACAAAAAATATACAATAAATTTTAATCAATTTTTTTCGAAAATATTTTTTATATATATTTTATTACTTATTTTGCCTGGTTTTATAACTAATAAATATTTAGATAATAAAATATATAAAAAACCAAGAAAAAAATTACATATAGGTCGTGACATTATAGTAAATATTTTTTAATATATATATTATTTATTGTGTGTATATATATTTAATTAAATAACTAGTTACGTGTTTATATATAGTTTGTATATATAAATGAATTAAAAAAATTCTATTCGGTTTTACGTTGTAATATATATATGTACGTATATATAAATAAACCACTAATTATATGTTTATATATATATGTTTCGTATATATAAGTTAATTAAAAAAATATTCGGTCTTATGTTGTAATATATATATATATATTATAAAAATTATTTTTTTGAAATAATATTTAAAATAAATTTTATCATACATGTATATATATTGTAAATATATATTTAAATAAATTTTTTACAATTCGTATTTCAATATATATATATATCATTATATCTTACATAATATTATTTTCATAATAGTTTAATGTGTAAATATACACATTTAGACAATCCATTTGTATATACGATGGGCTAACATGTCCATTGCGATGTAAATCCCAATATCTATACATGAGCATATCAAACCATGGACACATTATCCAGTTGCATGTGCAAGTACACATATGTGTGCATATGATACCGTTATCCGATTTCTTAACCAAGCAGCTTTCAAACAAAACTGGATGTCAAGATGAGGACTAAATAATTCAAGAACTTAGGAACATGCTTGGAAGGGAAAAGGGAACGATCTCAAGAAACTAGAGAAACGTTAGGGTTAAACAAATAGGTCGGTAGTTGGTAGCGATCACTTCCTGGTCGGTATCGAGAACTCTCTACGGGTCCCAATTAGCTTTGAAGTCAAGACTCGTGGATTGTTTGCTCAAGTGGTCGTCTTAGGGTGCATTTCTGAAGGAATATGTGAACAACTCCAAGGAAGTTCTGAAGGAAAGATGAAAAATATTAGAGTTATCAGAATCTCTCGAAAATAATATGACTTCTAAGGAAATGTGCCCCGAACACGATGGATCGAAGATAGAAAAACAAGGGAAAGAAGATGGACCATATCTCCACCATAAAATCATATCGGTACCAATCTCTTCTGCTTAGTACCGAGATAACTTTCTTTCTCTAGGGACTCCATCTTTATCTCCTACATTCTCGGATCTGAAGATAGACTAATATTAATATTTGCTGAATCTGTTGGATGATTTCCCTATAAATATAACACTTATGGCATTTGGAAAAGGACCTTTTGGCACTAACTTTCTTCATCTTCTCTCTCTACCTGACCTTAGTCACTAAGGAAGTTATTCTTGGTAGCTCTAAGCTGTTAGACCAGCCAAAACTTTGTACTTACGACTAAAATTCATAAGCAAAAATATTACAGTGGATGTAGGCTTATATTTATCGAACCACTATAAAAATTTCTCTGCGTTCTTACTTATATTTGCTAGATCTCTTCATTTTAACCCGTTTTTAGGAGTTGTGCCATTTTTCGACTCAACGGATACACACATATTTAAATATAGTATAAATTACATAAAATGTAATTTTATTTATAATTTAAAAAGTATATTGATTTTATTTAATAGAAAATTAGAAAAGTTCTAAATGAATTTAGATTACGTGGACCCGTTAAATCCAATAATGGAAAACAATTGAAATTTACCGAATTCCTCCGCTATGGGCTGGTCCAATTCCAATAATGGCATCAAAGCCCAATGACCGGTGCGGTCTAAATTAGTCATGTTATGGTTAACTAATTAAGCTTACAATCCAGATAGTAGGGTGTCTAAAAAGGTAGTGTCGAAGTTATAGGTTTGGGTAATCAAGTACTCTGTCCTACCTGGCTACTGGCCTGGCCCAAACAGACATGTAAGCCTAAAGGTTGCCCCTAATAGAAAAGAAAAAATGTGAACTAGTTCTTAGGCTAATTTTCAAATTGTTTTATAAATTAAAAACATAGATTTTGAATTTAAAGTTAAATTAAAATAAGACATATATATTATTAAAGTTATAATATAATGAATTTTTTAAAAAAATATTTGAAAATATATAGAAGTTAATTTTAAAATTAATTTTATTAATAAGATTAATAAAAGAAATAAATTAATAAATAAGTTAATTGAAAATAATATATATATATATATATATAATGTATAATATATAGTGATATATGTTACATTGTCTTGAATTGTTTAAGACAATATAAGTTTACTTGTATCTATATCATATAATTTTTGAAATTAATAATATTTAATTCAAATTATTTAATTAAATAAATTAATTAAAAGTTAGTTATTTAATTAAGTACACACACAAATATATGATATATGTGTATCACTATAAAGATTATAGTATATAAATATTCAATATAATAAGTTAAATTTGAATAATATACGATTAATTGATGTGTTAGTTAATTAAAATTAATAAAATACTATTTGATTAATATAGTATTATACATAAGATTAACGTATAAGTCGATTAAAATATAAAAGTAGTATAGTAATAAAACTTATATAATATGAATGTATAAACTAAAGGTGGAACATTAAAGAAACTTTAAGTAGACTTAAGGAATATATATATATATACACACATATATATGTATATATATACCGTTATTCCCGATGTATCCGACACTTTCACCACGAGGGTGTTTCATAAGAAATACATTATTGCATAAGTCAATATCACTCAATATAATATATTAATGATTATGAATCGTTAATATAAAGTTGTCCACTACCATTTATACATTAACAAATTACTTGCATACTCTTTGGTTGTTGAGCTTTCCCCAAGCTAGAAATATTATGTGTCGTATTATTAATGTATAGACTAGACGAGGTAAGATACTTATACGTATTTGTTGAGCTTTCCTCAAAGTATGTATATAGTATACTTAGGCCGTCATGAAATGGTGGGTACGATTGAATAATCTCTTTTTACCTATTGATCTTTCCTCAAGGTAAAAATGAGATTAGGACAAGGAACCATGGGTTAGGAGTTGTATATAATAGAATTGATAAGGAGTTATCCATCGTATATGGACATATGGTTTGTTGAGTGTTCTTGAGGAACAAACTCCCAAGAAATATGAGTTCTAACACCTAGTAGTAAATTTGAAAGACTTCTATGTTTTGACTTAGGTTTTGATGAAACATAAAAGACTAGTGAGAGATTATTAGTAAAATGAAACATAAAGTTCAACCTTACTAATATTATAAGAATATCTAAAATGTTAGTGTCCTAATAATCTATTAATTAAAACTTGCAGAAAATGTCAACTCCAAAATAATTTTCTGAAAGCGGTAAGCTTACCGGACCTAACTATATTGATAAGTTAAGAGTGATTAAGATAGCATTGACATATGAGCATATTTGGTCATCTATTACCTGGGATCCTAAAGAATAATCTATTGATGATGCGGACTGTGAGCTTAGACTACATATGAGAAATGGATTTCGAACCTAGAGATTGCCCATGTTTCATGTTATCTATGTTAGACAAGCCATTATAGGGGCAGCATGAAAACATATCTATCCATGATATATTTGATAGTCTTAAGGCTTAATTTGGTGAACAATCAGGTTTCGCAAGGTACGAGCTTACAAAGAAGTTGTTCAATACCAAAATGACAAAAGGGAAGAAAGTGGATGGTTACATACTAATGATAAAGGGCTATATTGATATGTTTTTTGTTTAACAACGGTTTTTCTATCGATTTAGAAAATTATCGAAAAATTTATAATAAAAATTACCAAAAGCGCACGACGTACAAATGTTAGTACGTGGCGAGTACGGCTCAATCTGCAGGGAATTGTTAGATTTTAAATTTTCTACTCAATCAAATTAAACCAAAGTCGAGAGAATGTTGTTAACTACTAAAAATTGCAAAAACTAACAACTACAAAAGTGAATGAAAACTATGAGAATAAAATAACAATATACAGATAAATCCACTCTCTAGATCACATAGTTCAACAAAATGAAATTATGATCTCTCTTTTTTTGGTCATTAGTGTGTTTAATTGATGTGCTTATCATAAGTATGGCATATTTGTGCTATTAATTAGCCCAACATAAGCCATCAAACTCTAACACACCCCTTAAACCACTTACTAATTCTCATGAAAAATGACAACAAGTTGAAAATGATGTCTATTTTAAGCATGGCCTATTAACTATTAATTATAAATATAGACCATCAAATTTTGATTTCAACATTCACTTCATTACCATAATCATATGTAGATGAATAGGTAATTTGTGTTTAGTGATTGTTTAAGCATAGCCTATTTGGTGTCAACAATATAGGCTATCAAATTAAAAGCAAAAAAAACAAGTTAAACCACTTCAAGCATTGTCATTAAGCATAAAAAGAGAGCAATAATTATCAAAATGTTGAAGCTACATAATTAAAGAGCTTCATTACGCCTAAATTGAAGGGGTTTAGCCTATCATATTTGTTATCGAATCAGCTAATGTAGCTTGCAACATGAAACAAAAAGAAGAGGAAATGAAAGCTAATGGAAAAGAGAACTAATTAAAAGAAAATGAAAGCTATTATACTTACATGAAAAATAAATCTACACTACTAACATGAAAGTAAATATGCATGTAAAAGAAAAGAGCATGTATTAAATTGCATAAAAAGAAATTACATAAAATAGAAATGGCTAAATAGCCATGAAAAGAGAAAGAGAGCTTTCTTTTATTTTTGATCATAAACTAAAGAAGTAAGAAGAAGAAAGCCTAAAAGAAGTGAGCCTAATTACATGAAACATAAGGGTTATTTATACATGTATGAAACCCTAATTCACTTTTTGGGAACTACCCAAAATACCCTCTTAGGAAGTGTGGAGGCCAAGTAATCATTAGCATCAAAAAATCATCATTTAAGTGTGCATGAAGCTTTAAACTCTATTAACATATGCATTAGCCTCTAATTTGTACATTAAGGTAGGTGGGTAGGTAGGGTCCTCCATTATTATGAGTTTGAATTATTTCCATCTTCATTCCTTTGTATTCACTTGCGCATGCATACTTTCCATGAAACCCTCTTCCATTTGAAGCCAAATTCCTACAAAATTATATAGAAATTTCCAAGTAAATTTTGATGAATTAATATATGCAAAAAATGACCATTTTGCCCCTATATGAAGGTGAATATACGATGATTTAAAAATAATTGAATTTTGGTTTAAACATGTTAAAATACCCCATTATGACATTTATTTAAATAAAAATAGATAAAATATGGATGTAAATATATGCACATTTACATGCACATCAAATACCCACACACTTATCTTTTTATTCATCCTAGAATAAAGGAAAACTAAGATAAATCCGTTTTCGTAGGGAGCACGATTGCATTGAGCATATGCAACAAGCCGTTAAACCTCTAGGTGTCCCTAGTAGGACGTGTGTTGTCTCATAAGGGTTTTCAGCAGATACTACCCACAAAATCCAAATGCAAAATGATAAATTTCCTAAATGCAAGATTTATTTACAAAGACATGAATGCAAGTTTTTCGAAAATATTTACAAATGAAGAATTTACATTTTAAATCGATACAAGTGAGTTAGATATAAGTTTCGATCATCATCATGAAATTTCAGTCATTTACTCATCATAAACTTCAAACAAAAGCTCAGTTCACATTACATTCGACTTAGCTTAACCGTTGTTTTGGTTGAAAATATAGTGCAATTATGAAATGAATTCTTTAATTGATTGTCCGAGTTTGCAAAGTAGTATCTTCTTTTATTTTTGTATAGCAAGCAAAATCCATAAAGTTAAGATGTTGTGTGGGTTTCAATTGCATACTCTCTCTTTATTTGAAAGAAAAATTACACACCTAGCTCAGGTAAACTAAGGCCAGATATACCACCCATGCACTGCCTTTTGGGCTTATGTGAGGGGAATACAGAGCATGGCGAGTGCGCACACCTATCGACCGTAGGTGGTTTTTATTAAGTTTTATTTTATTTACACACCAAGCTCAGGTACACTGAGGCCAGATATACCGCCCATGCACTGCCTTTCGAGCTTACATGAGGGGAATACAGAGCATGGCGAGTGCACACACTTGCGTGCATACACCTATCGACCGTAGGTGGTTTTTATTATTATTCTTTTTTTCTTCTTTTTTTCTTTTTCTTCTTTTTTTCTTCTTCTTATTTTGAAAGAGAGAGAGTTTTGCAAAATCAATTTAGCACCACCTAACTTTAGAGATTAAAAATGTGATCGCAAATACTTTAAATCAACCACTCTTTTAAATAAGGACTTCAATTTAGAATAAATTTCATAACCATCACCCACGAATCGTCCTATATACTAGTTACACCAAAGTTTCTTGTAATTTAAACTTTACTTTTTATTATTCGTTAAGACAAGTACCTTTCCAAAAATTTCAATTTAATAACCAAAACTGAAAGCTTACTTCGTCGTGCCTATTTAGGAGTAAATTAAAATGCAAAAAAGAAAACGTTTTAGAGATTTAGAATTTTTGATTTTTTTTTTTGGAAATTTTGAGTTTAAAGAAAAAAATGAAAATTCCAAAATGCTATGAAATTTTATTTTATTTTAAAAAATGAAGATGAGACTCCCCCCCACACTTAATTTTGACTGTGTCCCCACAGTCAACCCAAGTGGAAGGAGAAAAACAAAAATAAAAGGATGATCTATATTTACATGAAAATGAACGGTATTTACACGAGCTCAAAAAGTATATCGTCACAAAGTAAATGAAACGGTCTTCCAAAGACCGATTCATTTGTCTCATCAAATATACAAGACACAGCTTAAGCTCGGAAAACCAAATCGTAAAAGATTCCAAAGTTGAATTTTGATTTGGGAAAACGAGTGTCGTTTTATTAAAAATCGTACGAGTTGTTTTATTTTCGATGATTTTTGGGGTAGACATACTGATTGATTGAAGTTCAAATTTATTTTCACCAAACTGAAATCCAAGTTTGTCATTGAAAAATTCTTCAGAATTATTGATTTCAAAATCAAAATTGTGATTTAAATCTTCCGCATCAGAATTTAACAACTCGTTTTCGAAAAGTCCAAAGAAATCATGTTCGTTAAATTCATCTTACTTTGTTGGATTATCAATAACTTCATTTCGTATATCATTTTCAAAATCCAAAGTTGTTGTATTCAAATTTTCAAATCGGGAAAAGGAAGATCGAAATTTAAATCGAGTTTCTCACCCTCAAAAGAATTGAAATCCAACTCAATTATCGTGTTTTCAACAACTTCATTAAGACCATCATTTTCAGTTTCAAAAGTTGTTGTTTTAAAATCATCAATTATGGTAAAAGATGGATTACTATTTGACTCATCACACATTGGGATTTGATTTTGTTGTTCATGTAATTTTTTGTACGTTTCAATCAACAAATCCATGTGATCATCGTAAATTTCGTTTATTTGTTCAACAAAATTCAACTTATAATTATTGACTTGAGAATTTTCGATTTGGACGTGTTGAGAACAATAATTTTTACTCGCATCATAGTCGAGATTATTCACATTGCCAAAATTATTTGAAAAGTGGTTCACATTTCCATTTTGAAATTGGTTTTGGAGTTCGAAGTTGTATTGGCTTGAGCTATAATCGAAATCATTTGAATTTTGAATTGAATTCAAATTTTGAAATCCTTGACTCGAGTTATTACACAAATATGAATTATACAAATCATTTATACTATTATTTTGTTGTGTAGAGAGTTCAAGTAAAGATGAAATGCTACTTTCAAGAATCGAGGGTTGGTCATCGTTTTGAAAACTTCATTGTTTAAAATTCGAATTGTTTATAGAATAGTTGTCGTTAAAATATCCATACGAATTTGGAGTGAAATTATATGAATTATATTGATTTTCACAACTATTGTAAAATTCAAGGGAATATGGAAATTCAGACATTTTCAAGAATGTTTTTGGTTTCTTTTTATAAAGGAAAAATATTTACAAAAAGAATTTACCTTTTAAAAAAGGGAAAATTGATTTTTTTTGTTTTGTATTTGGATTTTCAATTTTTTTTCGTTTTTTGAAAAGATTTTATATTTTTTTGGATTTTTGATTTTCTACGAAAAAAACTAAGTAACTTTTTTTTGATTAAAAAAAATTTCAAAGAAAAAGGATTTAAAAATTTCAAAGGAAAAGGGATATTTACAAAAAAAAATTGAATTTTGAATTTTTTGTTTTTTTTAAATATGCATGAACTAATGCAACTAAATGAATGCAAGAGTTAATTACAGATTATCTATCCTAACCCAAAATTGTATAATCACACTTTGTCTTAGATCAACAAGATAGTTCTCAGCCAGGTAACAGACATAATTTATCGGTGCACCACGAATCACCGTAACAATGCAGCCGAAAGTTTAAGTACCTTTAGAGAAACAATTCAGTATAATATTTACGAATCACCGTAATATTTATAACTGATTATTGCTCTACTGTAGCGTAGACACCGAGAAATTAAATTATCAAAAAAGGACAAATTGTCAATATACAATTAAGTGTTATCGATTTCTAACGGTTATTATTAATCAAAACTCTAGGATGAAATGCAAAACAGAAATTAAAAATGTATTAACAATGCAACTACAATGAAATTTGTTTTTATTTGAAATTTTTTTTATATGCAACAACCAACAATGCAAAACAATTAAAAATAATAGATATGGGTTAAAAGCAGCAATTTCTATAAGCAAGCAAGCAGTTATTCTTTTGGCAAGCTAAACGAAGCAAGCAACTCTTCCTTTTAATCTGCTTCGGCAACCTGAAAAGAAATTAAACATAAAATATATACAATTTTTTTATATAAGGATGGAACTTAAAATAAATTAAAACTAAAACAAAACAAATTCAAACTCGATATTTTTTTTTGACTAAAACAAATGGAAAAAAAACAAATGAAACAAAATTAAAAAACAAATGAACAAGATATATTCAATTGTTTTTTTTTAATTTTTTCCGAAAGATAGACTTTAAAACAAACTAAAACGAAAACAAAATAAGTGAAAATGAAATAAATGAAAACAAGACAATTTCAAATTGGTTTTTGTCTTTTTTTTGTTTTTTTAAAACTCAAACTAATTAAACAAAATGACAAAATAATAATAAGAAAAAAAAGAGACAAACACAAGCTTAATTTCAGTCCTACCCCTAAATGAATTATACCCGGCCCAAACATATGTTATCACAACACTCCTCTAAATAAAACGAACACAAAGTAATGGTAGCCGAACAAACAAACTCAAAATCTCAAACAAAACCAGAAATCAAAATCTCAAACTAACTTTCACAGCACATTTCTAAATCAAATTCCCAATCCAAAACTCATTCGAATTCGTTGTATGATTAGTTTGAAGGTAGCGGATAGTGGTGTAGCCGTTGTGGTGATTGTAGTCACGAATTAGAGTTTGATGAGGAGATAAAGTGTTTGAGTTTGATGTGGTGGACTACTGTTTGACAGAGGGAAGGCAACTGAGGATTATAACGTCAAAAACTTGTTCAATTTAAGGGATTTCGGTCGCTACCATGTTGATGGTCAGGTGATTGTTCAGAGGTCGTGGTTTGTGCAGGAAGTTGATTTGAATTTGTGGAATCAGTAGCAGTGTATGGACGAAGAGAGTATGGATATGGTTTGAATTTTGTGAAACAGTGAGAATTAAGGCAGGAAGAGGAGTATGTGGAGAGGAGTATGATGCAAGCATAGGTGCAGTCAAGGGTAGGGGGAATGTTGATGATGTTTTGTGACTGAAATTGCGGTGGAGGAAAGGGGCAGAGGGTATGGTTTTGGTGTAGGAGAGTTGTGCTGCATTGTTGGTTGCGAGATGTGATGCAGCCCAGATTTATGAAGACTTAGGTCGCCAACGACCTAACCCTTCTGAGCAACGACCTAACGAGTTACGAGATAAGGAGTTCCGAACTAACAAGCTAAAGGTCAACTTCTTAGGTCGCCAACGACCTAACGAGTCACGTGAAAGGGAGTTGTGACCTAACTCTATCTGCCAGTTACGACCTAATATGCCACGACCTATAGAACTCCGACCTAAAGAACTTCAACCTAAAGCGCTTCGACCTAAAGTGCTTCGACCTAAAGTGCTTCGACCCAAAGTGCTTCGACCTAAAGAACTACTACCTAGAGAGTTACGACTTAACAAGATAGGTCGCGCCACTATGCAGATAAGTCGCTCCAATATTCCGCATAACTTAGGTCGCGAACGACCTTCCGTCCTTAGGTCGCGAGAAACTTTAAGTCGCTCAGGATGTACGAGCGTGCTACGACCTATACTAGGTCGCTCACATATACCTTTCCATGTTAGGTCGCTGAAGATGATATTCTTTAGGTCGCATGAAGTTATGTCGCTCCTTCTTATGTTGCTATCTTCCTTAAGTCGCAGCCGTGTTACTTATGTCGCTCATGTTGTAAGTCGCTCGACTATAGGCCGCATCAAACCAAGGTCGCTCAACTTCTTAAGTCGCTCATCCTATAAGTCGCATAAGACCTTCCTGAAGCTGATTCTCCTCATGTCGCTGAAGCTCATGCCGCGTGGAGTTGTGATCTTAGGTCGTCATGTTGTATTTCTTTATATCGTTTGTATGTGGTGTTTGTTAACTCGTGTTGTAAATATGTTGCGTCGCTTTGTTGTAAGCCGTGTGATGTTGTCTGTTTAGGTCGTTGACGACCTATGTAAGGTCGTAGGTCGCGTGATGTACTCTGTGTTGTAATGTGTTGTTTTAGGTCGAAAGAGTTAGGTCGCTGCCGACCTATGTGTTGTAATGTTTGTGATGAAGGCGTGAGTTGTAACCCTATAAATAGGGATGGTGGTGTCATTTGTAAAGTTAGTTGATTTTGAATAAAACTTTTGTTTCTTAGCTTTGTGCTTTCATTTAAATTGGTAGTTGAGTGTAATCCCCTATCTTCTCTTTCGGCATTCGAGTGCGCTCGGATCAACGATCGTAGAAGCCAATTCACAGTATCAAGTGCGCTTGATCAACGTCTGAAGAATTGTAGATCTTTAAACACGGTATCGTGCGCGATCAACGTGTTTGAGATAGCTAGAATCCACCATCTTTTGATCAACGGATTTGGGCCTTTGGTATTCTTCAATCCACCGATTCCTACTTTTCACAGTTACATCATTTTTGTAATCCGCTGCTGCATCATTTGGTATCAGAGCTAGACTTAGCCAATCATAGCTAAGCCGAGTCTTGGAGCCAATTCTTTGAAGAGTTAAAGTCGAGTTAGTGAAGCCGAGCTACATCAAGCGAAGCCGAGCTAAGAGAAGTGTTTGAGCCGAGCATAGAAGTTCACTTTGCAAGACAAGGCCGAGACTTTAAGTATTGGAGCTAGAAGCGAACTTGTTCAAGTTTGTGAGAGATTTGTTCAAGTTCATTGGGCATCAATTTTGAGATTTGAAGTTTTGGAGTTCAAATTAAGTTGTTTGTTTATTTGGGGTGTTCGTGAGATTACAAACAAGTGGGAAAGTTTGATTCGAGAATTTTTTGATCAAAGTGAAGTTTGTGTTTGGATCTCTTGAAGATTTGATCATGCCTCCGAGATATGTTAACCGTCATCATAGTGTTGTAGATTTGTATGGGAGTGAGGATCCTGAACGGATGGAACAACGTATCGATGAAAGGTTCGATAAGGGTTTCGAGAAAGTGGAGCGAATGAAGTTTGACATGAATCGAAATCAAAGGAGAGTGTCGCCACGTTATGATAAAGAAAGAAGAGAATCATCTTTATCGATAAATCGAGATCGTGGAGTTCGAGACAATCATGATTATCAGAAAGAAGAAAGAAGAGCTTATCATGGTTACGAGCATGAGCCATATTGTGATTATGAAAGAAGAAGTGGAGAGGACGTGCATGGGCATAAAAGAATCAATGTTCAAAATCGACATCAAAGCTCATCCAATTTTGAAGAAGATAGTTCTGGTGATCGTGTTCACTTTCGATATCCAGGTCAAGGGCAAAGTCGATATAGAATTGTTGAAGAGAATGGTCATACACGGGAATCAAGGAAGGATACGGAGATTCCAGAATTCTGAGGTGGTCTACAAACAGAGGAATTCTTGGATTGGATATCAAAGGTTGAAAAGATTTTTAAACTCAACAACGTGTCTGAGGATCGTCAAGTTAAGTTAGTTGCTACAAGATTGAAAGGACGAGCTATGGACTGGTGGCAACAAACTAAATCAACCAGAAAGAGAATGGGGAAATCCAAAGTTGTCACATGGGATAAGATGAAAAGGATGATGAAGGCAAATTTCTTACCCTACAATTATCAAACACGTGTGAACCAACAAGTGCAGAAGTTGATACGAGGGAGTCAAGGAAAGGGTGTGGTTACAAACTCCAGTAATCAGAATAGACGCGTTAATTGCAGTATAAATGCTTCTAAGGGAGTCAACGAACCAGTTGTACATGGCAGCACTAAGACAAATGTTGATGACCGAATTAAGCGCTATCATTATCAGGAGTCTGGCCATAGAAGTATTGAATGTACGGAGACCAAGAGGAAAGCATTAGTTGTCGAAGAATGTGAAAACGAAGATGTGGATGATTCTATCGAAAGCGAACCAGAAAAGGAAGAGGAACCGACTAGTCCGTTATCTTTCAGTGAGAGTGTTGAAGAAACGGAAGGTAATGCTGAATCGTTGGTTAGGAATGAAGCAAGTGAAGAGCTTAAAACTCTCGAGGAGGTTAAACCAATGTTAGAAGAATTTGAAGAGGTCGGTCCTACAAAATCGTTCGAAGAATTACCACCGAAATTTGACAACGATGAAGGAGTTTTGTCGGAAGCTGAAGGATGTAACTTGTTGAGGAGGACTGCTGAATTTGACTTTTATCAACCGCCGAAATTTGTTGATGATGAAGAAATTGAGTCAAAGTATGTGGATGTAGAAGTTGAATATTCTTCACCGCCAAAGATTGATGTCGATAGTATGGAAGAAGAAATTGTGATCGGAGTTGAGGAAAATAACTTGATGATGGGAGATTCTTGTTTAACACCTGAGCTTATGGATGAGAGCCAGCTAAGTGTAAATTCCATTGTTTCCGAGAGGCCCGAACAAAGTGAAAGTGAAACCGAAGAGAAGGCAGAATCAGATAGCTTATTATTTTTGAAAGAGTTCGTCAATAAAATGAAAGCTTGTGATGAATTATCAATGTTGATTGAATCTGGGGAAAATTCTAATTTAGAGACACTTGAAGAGGTTGAAGTATTCGAAGAGTTTGAGGATGAGATTTCAGAGGAACTATCTGAAGAAACTAGTCTTGTATTTTTTGAAGAGCCTTTCGAAAAGGTGAAAAATGGTAATGAATTGTTTATATTGACTGAGCAAGGAACGAGTAAAGATCTTGATGTTTTTGAGGAAGTTGGATCAGAATTCGATGAATCTGAAGACGAATATCCTGAGGAACTACCCGAAGAGTTACCACCACTACAGGACATTCAACCTTACACTGAACTAGTATCAAATGCTATACTACTACAGGGATCGTATGATATTCAGAATCTGAAAGAACAGGAAGAGTTGAAAAGACAAGATGAAGAGAGTGATTGTCAGTTGGAATTGCCTGATCATGTCCGCACTGCTAACGTTAGCAACGTCAATTGCTTGGAATCGTTTCATGAAAATAAACATGTGGAAGGAGAAGCGAGTGGGAATTCATTTCAGTCAGGGAAAATTGATGCAACACATCAAGGGAAGATTCTAAATGAGGACACACCTGAACGAGATAAGGAAAGATGAGAGTCTGAGCATGAGACCTCACACTTTTTCGGACGTGATTTCCTAAGTCGTTCCATGATTTTAAACTTCCTTATAACATCTCACATTTTAGACACGTTTTGGTTCTATATCACATCTGCCTATTGACACAAGCAATATGGTATACGACACTATTCTCATGAAGTTCTGTGTTACATGAATTGGAGATGGCACCTAGTGCTTAGATCATCCCACACTTTTTCGTATGTCATCTCCCTCAGATCACTTCCTTATGCCAAATGCCACGTCTGTTTTACGCAATGCGTTCCTTATGTCAAGCACAGTTTGCACTCACCCATACAGTTCATCGTAGCACTGGGTTCAGACCAGTCCGGACTGTTCATTCAACAATTTCTAAAGGACCGTTAGAATTATCAACAGTATCAACACAGGGAGAGGTGATTAAACGGGCTAATGATTTTGTGAAAGAGTTGCAAGGATGCTACAGAGTTGTACAAAAACTATTTCTTAAGGCAACTGAGAAATATAAACAGTCAGCAGAGATTAAACGACGAAGCGTTGAATGCAAGGAAGGATATTTTATGCATGCGGTGTTTACCATTGATCGTATTCTTTTTGAAACTTACAACAAGCTAGAAGCTAGAAGGAATGATCATTTAAAAGTCGTGAAGGGAATTAACGAGAATGTTTATAAATTGAGTTTGCTGGATCATCGTCCTATTGCCAATCTTGACAATATCAAACACCTGGTTCCACTTCACAAGGATAAGAATTTCGAAGACGAAAAGCTTTTAAATCCGAGGATGATTTTTTCCCAACCAAGGGAGGATGATGCAGCCCATATTTATGAAGACTTAGGTCGCCAACGACCTAACCCCTCTGAGCAACGACCTAACGAGTTACGAGATAAGGAGTTCCGAACTAACAAGCTAAAGGTCAACTTCTTAGGTCGCCAACGACCTAACGAGTCACGTGAAAGGGAGTTGCGACCTAACTCTATCTGCCAGTTACGACCTAATATTCCACGACCTAAAGAACTCCGACCTAAAGAACTTCAACCTAAAGCGCTTCGACCTAAAGTGCTTCGACCTAAAGTGCTTCGACCCAAAGTGCTTCGACCTAAAGAACTACGACCTAGAGAGTTACGACTTAACAAGATAGGTCGCGCCACTATGCAGATAAGTCGCTCCAATATTCCGCATAACTTAGGTCGCAAACGACCTTCCGTCCTTAGGTCACGAGAAACTTTAAGTCGCTCAGGATGTACGAGCGTGCTACGACCTATACTAGGTCGCTCACATATACCTTTCCATGTTAGGTCGCTGAAGATGATATTCTTTAGGTCGCATGAAGTGATGTCGCTCCTTCTTATGTTGCTATCTTCCTTAGGTCGTAGCCGTGTTACTTATGTCGCTCCTGTTTTAAGTCGCTCGACCATAGGCCGCATCAAACCAAGGCCACTCAACTTCTTAAGTTGCTCATCCTATAAGTCGCATAAGACCTTCCTGAAGCTAATTCTCCTCATGTCGCTGAAGCTCATGCCGCGTGGAGTTGTGATCTTAGGTCGTCATGTTGTATTTCTTTATATCGTTTGTATGTGGTGTTTGTTGACTCGTGTTGTAAATATGTTGAGTCGCTTTGTTGTAAGCCGTGTGATGTTGTCTGTTTAGGTCGTTGACGACCTATGTAAGGTCGTATGTCGTGTGATGTACTCTGTGTTGTAATGTGTTGTTTTAGGTCGAAAGAGTTAGGTCGCTGCCGACCTATGTGTTGTAATGTTTGTGATGAAGGCGTGAGTTGTAACCCTATAAATAGGGATGGTGGTGTCATTTGTAAAGTTAGTTGATTTTGAATAAAACTTTTGTTTGTTAGCTTTGTGCTTTCATTTAAATTGGTAGTTGAGTGTAATCTCCTATCTCCTCTTTCGACATTCGAGTGCGCTCGGATCAACGATCGTAGAAGCCAATTCATGGTATCAAGTGCGCTTGATCAACGTCTGAAGAATTGTAGATCTTTAAACACGGTATCGTGCGCGATCAACGTGTTTGAGATAGCTAGAATCCGGCATCTTTTGATCAACGGATTTGGGCCTTTGGTATTCTTCAATCCACTGATTCCTACTTTTCACAGTTACATCATTTTTGTAATTCGCTGCTGCATCAAGATGGTAGAAAGGTTGTAGTTGTATAATGCAAGATGATAGTGGAATGTGATGCTGTTTGCACTGTGATCGGCAGTGGTGCACATATGGGGTTTTTTGTGGAAGTATTGTGTGGTGGGTAGTGGAATGTCAGTGCACAGTGGTGGTTTTGCTGGTATGTAGATGGGAATGGATGGCAAGGTCACAGTGGTGGTGAATGTTTTGGTAGTTTGTGTCTGATTTGAAGTTGGATGGCTTGGTTTTGTCTGGTTTGAAGTGTTATTATACAAGGGGAAGGTGCAGCCGTATGCTTGGGTTGCAATCGTAATGTAGTAGCTGTGGTGAGGTGGTTTTTGTGTATGTGATGAATGAAGAAGGGGCAGACTGGCAGTGTAGTTTGGATGGTCACTGATGGCAATAATTGTGAATGGTGAAGTGCAGAAGAGGAAGAATGGTAGTTGATGAATGAAATGTAGTAGTTTAAGGAAAATAGTGGGAAGTGGAGATTAATGAAGTAGGAGTAATGAACTTGTGGTCACAATAGAGTAGGAGTATGCAAAAGAAGATTTGTGGGTAGTATGAATGGGTGAAGTGTGGGTGGATGTCAGTGATATGGTTATGATGTAGGAGTGCTTGTTCCCAGTGCAGAAGTGGATGTGCACTGGTATTGGGTTTTCAAGGCAGCTGGGTATATGTAGGATAGTCAGGGCAAGAAAATGGGTTGGGTGGTATGGTTACTGATATGAATGTGTCCGCACTGATGTGAAATGTTTGATGAAGACAGTTAGTTGTTTTGGAACAGAAGTGAAGTTGAAGTGGAAATGTATTTGTGATAGAAATTTGTAAAAGAAAATGTAGCATGTAAAATGTGAATGTAAAAAAACAAATGCGAATAATAAAATATTTTTGTGTTTTTGAAATTGTGTATTTTTTTTAAATAAAAAATATACAAATGCAATGCAAATAAAAAACAATAAACAAGCACACAAATAAATTCACACAACAAACATACACACAACAATATTTTTTTAAATAAAAACACACAAAACAAACACACGATAAAATCAAACAAAAATAGTCCGAAGAATAGAAAATCAAAGCAATTCCCCGATAATAGCACCAAAAACTTATTTAACGTCGGATTTTCTATCGGTTTAGAAAATCGCCGAAAAAATTATAATAAAAATTAACGCAAGCGCACGGCGTACAAATGTTAGTACGTAGCAAGTACGGGTCGATCCGTAGGGAATTGTTAGATTTAAAATTTTCTACTCAATCAAATTAAACCAAAGTCGAGAGAATGTTGCTAACTACTAAAAATTGCAAAAACTAACAACTACAAAAGTGAATGAAAACTATGAGAATAAAATGACAATTTAGAGATAAATCCACTCTCTAGATCATATAGTTCAACAAAATGAAATTACGATCTCTCTTTTTTTGGTCATTAGTAAGCTTAATTGATGTGCTTATCGTAAGTATGACATATTTATGCTATTAATTAGCCCAACATAAGCCATCAAACTTTAACACACCCCTTAAACCACTTACTAATTCTCATGAAAAAGAGACCTATTATCTATTAATTAGAAATACAGACCGTCAAATTTTGATTTCAACATTCACTTCATTACCATAATCATATGTAGATGAATAGGTAATTTGTGTTTAGTGATTATTTAAGCATAGCCTATTTGGTATCAACAATATAGGCTATCAAATTCAAAGCAAAAACAACAAGTTAAACCACTTCAAGTATTGTCATTAAGCACAGAAAGAGAGCAATATCAAAAGGTTGAAGCTACATAATTAGAGAGCTTCATTATCCCTAAATTGAATGGGTTTAGCCTCTTATATTTGTTATCAAATCAACTAATGTAGCTTGCAACATGAAACAAAAAGAAGAGGAAAATGAAAGCTAATGGAAAAGAGAACTAATTAAAAGAAAATGAAAGCTATTCTACTTGCATGAAAAATAGATCTACACTACTAACATGAAAGTAAATAAGCATGTAAAAGAGAAGAACATGTATTAAATTGCATAAAAAGAAATTACATAAAATAAAAATGGCTAAGTAGCCATGAAAAGAGAACGAGATCTTTCTTTTTTTTGATCCTAAACTAAAGAACTAAGAGGAAGAAAGCCTAAAAGAAGAGAGCTTAATTACATGAAACATAAGGGGTATTTATACATGTATGAAAACCTAATCCACTTTTTTGGGAACTACCCAAAATACCCTCTTAGGAAGTGTGGAGGCCAAGTAATCATTAGCATCAAATAATCATTATTTATGTGTGCATGAAGCTTTAAACTCTATTAGCATGTGCATTAGCCTCTAATTTGTACATTAAGGTAGGTGGGCAAGTGGTGTCCTCCATTATCATGAGTTTGAATTATTTCCATCTTCATTCCTTTGTATTCACTTGTGCATACATATTTTCCATGAAACTCTCTTCCATTTGAAGGCAAATTCCTACAAAATCATATAGAAATTTCCAAGTAAATTTTCATGAATTAAGACATGCACAAAAGTGACCCTTTTGCCCCTATATGAAGATGAATATATGATGATTTCAAAATAATTGAATTTTGGTTTAAGTATGTTAAAATATCCAATTATGACATTTATTTAAGTAAAAATAGATAAAAATGGATGTAAATATATGCACATTTATGTGCACATCACTTTTACAATTGGACATAGCAATAAGCAATGTGTTACAAATTGATTTGATCCTTGGTTCTTTTACACTCGATATGAACTACTCACATTAAATTACTATATGAACCGGTTGAATGTGAATCGCGTGGAGCTCCTCAATAAGTTGAGGTCCACCGAGTCCACATCCAAGGATCAAGGTGTTGTGCTTGCTGTAAAGGATGGTGCATCATATTTTAAAGGTTCAAAGAAGCGGAAAAGAGAAGGTAGGAAAAGTAAGAAGACCGACGACAAGGGTGAATGTCATTACTACCATAGAAAAGGTTACTGGAAAAGGAATTGTCCCGAATACCTAAGGATTGTTAAAGAAAGAAAGCAAAATGATTATGCAGCTCCGTTAGGTACATTTATGATTTGAAATTGTTTTTCAATCAATAAAATGTCTTAGGTTTTGGATAATGGATCTGGAACACATACATGTAATTTTTATAAGGGCTTAGGAACTAGCGCCATGTGGCAGAAGGAGAGATGAAGATCTAGGTTGCTGATGGATCTATCATAGATGCAACGTTAGTAAGAGATGATTATTTGTGTTTGCCCAATGGAGTAGTATTGATATTAAATAAGGGCTATTTTGTTATAGACTTTATTTTAGAATTGTGTCTATTTCTAGATTGTTTGAAACTGGATATATATATTTCATTATGCAAACAATGTTATGAATATTAATTTGAATGGAAATAAATTCTACGATGGTATTCTTGAAAATGGCATTTATGTGATCAATACTAATTATATGTGTTGTGAGTAGTTCTTCTAACACTATAAATGATTTCTATATTTGATATTGTAGGCAAGGTCATATTAGTGAGAAACAACTACATAAACTAAAAATCGAAGGTTTTCTCCCGTCACTTGATTCCGAATTATTTGACACATGTGAGTTGCGTCTCAAAGGTGAGATGACAAGCACCCCTTCAGTGGGAGCAATGAAAGAGTTGATGAAATCTTAGGGTTAGTACATAGTGATGTATGTGGCCTGATGCCTGTAGTTACCAAGGATAATAGTTCTTACATTTTTACCTTCACTGATGATTTCTCGAGACTAGGATATGTTTACCTTATGAAGAACAAATCTAGTTTTTGTGAAAATTTATTGAATATAAGAATGAGGTCAAAAATCAGAAGAATCAAAGATAAAAAATTCTTCGATCCAATCGAGGAGATGAATATGTTGGATTAGTACTCTAATAGTACTTAAAAGATAGTGAGATTATCTCTCTAGTTACTCCACCGTATACACCGCAAATAATGGTATTTCGGAGCATACAAATATAGCCATATTAGATATGGTTTACTTTATGATCAGTAAGGCAAAGTTACCTTTGTCCTATTGGGGATATGCGCCGAAAATTGTAACGCATATGTTGATTTTATTTCCTGCTAAATCTATGCTTAAGACATCATATGAGATGTGGCATGGGAAGAAATCCACTTCAATTATTTGAAGGTATGGAAATGTCTGGCTTAAGTTAAGAATGTTGGCCCTAACAAACTCAAGGTCAGATTAGCCTTGTATATGTTATAGGATGTCCCAAGAATTCTAAGAGATATATTTTCTACAACACAAGGGAACAAAAGGAGATTGTTTCCACACACACTGTCTATAACACCCCGTAAAATTAAAAATAATAAATAATTAATTAATGAGACTCAATAAATGTAATTTGAGCAAACATTTAGATTTGATCATGATTCTTCCAACATTGTGTTGGATGTGATTTTCTGAGCAATTTTCATATTTGGAGTTTCTCGATCGGAGCTCAAACGAAAATTTTATCAATGTTTGAAGTTTCAAGAGCGAAACAATTAAAAATAAAAAAGGAAATAAATAAACATTAATTACAGGACCCCATCGGTCGATCCCCTCTTTGGGCCAGTCGATCGCTTATAGTAGAGCAATTGACCGGTTTGAAATGACGGCTAGGGTTTGAACCTTGGCTAACAGCCCGAATTTACTTTTTTTTTATCTAATGGTTACGATTGATTCGTGCGCTTATAAATAAAGGCCTAACCCCCCACTTCTCTTCTCATATTTTTCAATCCAAATAGCGAAGTTCTGCTATTTTCTATTCTTTGCTACTAAAAATTATAAAATTACACACACACAAACAAAAATTGGAGAAAGGCGAAAAATAAAAGAGAAGAAGAGAAGAAGAGAAGAAGGGAATCAATACTATGGAAAAAAGTAAATTTCAATCTATCTTCCCCTTAACCTCCAACATTTTCTCAGATCTGTAATTCTAATAATATGTATATATCTTGTTATATATATTCTTTTGGATTAGAATTGAAAAAAGAAGACAAGTAAAGGATTGGATTTAGATTTGGAGATTAGAAATCTTAAAAGATTAATCGGAAATTATGTAATTTATTTATAACATTTAAGTTTATCCCATTGAATTCTTTTTTAACTATCATGCCTAAATAAGATCTGATGAATTATAGACTTAAAAAATGTATAGGATTATCATCTACATATTCAGGAAAATAGGTAATTAGAATAGGAATAGTATGAGCAATCTAATCTGGAAATTTGAATTCGGTCCTAAATATTTATTATTTTAGAAGAATTGTAAAGTTTATTCCAGATCTATAGTTGGATTGTAAATTAGTGTTGCCCTAGTTGAATTGGAATGTGAATTTCTACCTTTTGTTTATTTGGAGCGCATTCTATGTAATTTCCATATATTATCCAATTCCAAAATGTGTAAAAATGCACGTTGTTTGAATTAACAAGGGATGTAACAAAAAGGGAAAAGATGTGTAAGATATGGATATTCTTTTATGTATTTTACACTATCTATTTCGATAAAAGAAAAGAAATAATTCCTTGTAATTTCAAACGAAGTAAAGATCTCACTTTTGGTTAATTTATGGAAAATTATAACGGTAATTCTTTTTAGAAGGATAACTCTAATAAATTAAAATATGGAAAGGAATGTTCTAGTTTAGAAATTAATAATTGGAAATACATACATACACACGTATAACAATGCTTACCATTCAAATGTATATACATACATACATACATACACATACATACATACATACATACATACATACATACATACATATACATATACACTATATATAGCATAATTTATAGCTATATACGTATTATTTATTAACAGCGTAATAATTAATGGACTAAGATTTATGGATATTACTTACAAATTTAACGATCAATAAATTTGTGATTAATAGGGAGTTAAAACGGAATTAAGTAGGGACTGATTAAGGAATTTAATAGGACATTTATAGAGGAATTGAATAGGCATAATAGGTGAATTTGAAAGTGGTAAATGGATTAAATGAATTAAATAAGGATTGATTAGAGATTGTCTAATTTTGACATTAATGACCATTTATTACAGGTAATCGACATTTATTAGACATTAGAATGAAACCAAAGCCTAAGTGTATAAATTAGGAATAATTACGCAGTGAAAATGTAAGTATTAATATTATTAAATACATATAGAAAGAAATATAATTTTCATAATAGGAAATTATTTAGCTTCAATTATATGTTTAGAACAAGCATGAATGAGTAGGTCTAGCCCAACACTTAGGCTTTCAGTGATAGGTTTGGTTTGGTGGATTGGGATGCGTGGTCAGTAGAGTTACACAACAGAAGTATGCTCTTCACCTAGAAGCTACCAACAATTGTGTACACTTACTACCAATGTGGGATATCTCCAACCATAGGAACTATGGGGAAGGGATATGCATTGAGGATAGGTTGAGAAAAATATACCGAGGGTTTTCCTAGGATTTGAATTATTAAATTTCTAGATACTTTTAAGGAAATGGGGCCTGCTTTAATTTCAATAAGAAGTAGTAAGTAACCGAAAAGAGGCACTTTCCTTGATTTACTTAGGTTAGTTTAAATGGGATGTCAACTGTGGAAGGTCGGAGGGCTATGTCAGTAGTTGGTATTAGTATTTAGTAGTAGGTCTGGCATATAGGCTTTAATCACCAACGATCCTAAGCTAGCGGTAGCAAAGACTTGGGTTATGCTCTAATGGATTTCGCTTCCTACTAGTGTAGAATCCGTATAGGAGATGCACAGACCTCAAGCTAGATGATCAGGTGAAAAATAGTTTATCGAAGGTGGGCTAGTTAACCCTTAGATAAGTCCTTGAGTTGATTTAGTAGTACAACAATTAAACTGTATATTATATTATAGAGCCGTATATACGGGTCATTGGTCTCTGTAGCTAGAACCAATTGACTAACATTGACATTGTAGAGGGCTTGCTTCAGGGACTTGAGGTAGTAAAAGGCGATGGACCTGCCTCCTCCCTATTTAAGAAGTATTAAGTGGTCAAGGTTTTGGGTAGTGAAATGATTAGATGTAAATGAATATAGGTATATATATCTATATGTATAACGATACCTTGGAGAAGGTAAGGATGGGTATATCATACGTGCACATAAGATTTAATGGGTTAGCCATAAATTATAGACATAACACTTAAATAGAAATCAATCAGCCTAGATTAATGGGATGGGTAAAGTATGTAATTTTTCAATCACCATAACATTGTTCTAACTCCCCTCCTCATAACAATCCACATGTTAGATTTAGAAGGATTGGATACTGGAGCAAGACGGGAACTATAGATGGTGAAGTCTTCTTACTCATGATCGTTGCTGACAAGGTAATTAAATGTCCAAGTAATGATATTCCAATGTAGCATCCTTAGTCAATATGTATGCTATATTATAATTTTCAATTCTGCTATAAATTTTTATTGATCGCACTCTGATATACTTGTATATATTATAGGTTACCAAACTATAAGTTTATATTGATCGCACTCTGATATACTTGTGTAGATTATAGGTTACCAAAACCAACAATCCATATCCTAATGACTTGATTTTCGATTTAGTCAAAATTCTGGCCTATTAAGGCACGGGTTGTTACATTGCCTTTTTAGAAATGGAATTTTTGTCAAAAGAAATTAATAGTGAAGTTGTAGACTTTGATGAGGTTCAAGAAACTAAAACCGAGGTTGAACCATTAAGAGAACCAAGTTCACCCGTATACGATAACACGCAACCAATTAGAAGCTCAAGTAGGGAATCTCGCGTAGCCAGAGCGATACTATAGTTTTCTTGGGGATGGTAAGAAGGAGGACTGTGTCTTAGATGACAACACTCTTCTAATTTTCCAACAAGCACTATAAAGTCTCCGCACTCTGGCTTGGAGCGATGAAAACCGAGGTGGATTTCATGTACAAAAACAAGGTATGGACTTTTTCGGATGTACTCGAAAGGATAAAATCCATGAGCTACAAATGTAATTTTGATAAAAAGCTAAATGCAGATAGGAAAGTAGAGACTTATATGGCTAGGTTAGTTACAAAAGGATTTCATCAAATTCAAGGTGTTGATTATGACAAAACCTTTTTGCTCGTAGCCATTCTTTAGTTTATTCTGATTATGCTGGTCATTGCTACATTCTATGACTATGAAATATGGCAAAAGGATGTAAGGACGGCGTTTCTAAATGTTGATTTAGAAGAAACCATCTTTATGTCACAGCCCAAGGGTTTTGTGGTTAGTGGGAGTACAGGAAAGGCTTGCAAGTTGTTGAAGTCCATTTATGGACTCAAACAAGTTTCAAGGAGTTGGGACAAGTGTTTTGATAAGGTTACCAAGAAGTTTGGTTTTTATCAGAACACAAAGGAAGTGTGCATATACAGAAACAAACATGGCAACACTATTGTATTCTTAGTGCTATATGTCGATGATCTTCTGTTGATTGGCAATGACACTTTATTATTGCAATTAATGAAAGCTTGGCTTTACAAGAACTTCTCCATAAAAAGTTGGAAGAAGCAACCTATATACTAGGTATAAAGATATATAAAGATAGATCTAAGAGGCCGTTGGGATTGTCTTAATCCACGTATATGGATACCATACTGAAAAGGTTTAGTATGGAGAATTTCAAGTGTGGAAATGTTCCAACACTGTCTGGAATCATCCCTTTTAAGAAGGACGCTTTCATAGTACTTAGGAGAAAAAGCATATGAAAATGATCCTCTATGCTTTAGTCATAGGATCGATAATATACGATGTGCTATGTACTAGAACGGATGTGGTTTATGCATTAGGATGCGCAAGCCGATACCAGTCTAATCCTTGAAAATTAATGCATGACTATAAAATGTATACTATAGTATTTAATAAATACTCAAGAATTATTCTTCATTTACGAGAATAAAGACCTCCTTATGAAGGGATATACGGTCTAAATATTTTTAAATTGACATAGATGATAGTAAATCAGTGTCTGGTTATGTATTTATGCTAAACGACGGAGCCGTTAGTTGGAAAAGTTCCAATAAGAAATAGTAGCTGATTCGAAGATGGAGGCTGAGTACATCGCCTTTAATGAAGCAGCTAAAGGGGCACTCTGGATTTGTAAGTTTTTAAGTGTGCTTGAAGTGATTCCCCATATCGAGAATCCAATGGCATAATTCTGTGATAACAATGTGGCGATACAGATTGCAAAGGAGCCCATAACACATAAGAATTCATGGCATATTTTTTGGAAGTTCCATCTCATTAAAGAATCTGTTGAGAAGAAAGAGGTCGTGATACAAAGGGTAGAGACCAAGGACAACATAACAAATCCATTTACTAAGGGTCTAAGTAGGTTGGTCCCCGAGAAGCTGGTCGAAGGGATGAGACTGATATTCCATAATTGGCTCCAAGTGCAAGTGGGTTGTTATTAACTCTATAATCAGTTTTCGTTCGTAATAAAGGTGTTTTTTTGTTATATATTTGTTATAATGTGTTATAAATAATTAAATATTTGATTAAAATATATTTAACAGAAAATCCATAAATGATGTGTTTGTGATAGTAATTACAAATGGTTATAATCACGAGTATTGTATCACAATATAATAAATACATCATATTGATATTCCTAGTCAAGATATATCGAAAATGGATATTGATGCATCATTTGAGACTAGAGTATGTAACGCTCTCCATATGTTAGGCAATGCATTACTCATGACTATTTGAGGCACCAAAGGGGGTTACTTATTGATAGTTATTGGATAACCATAGAATGACTCACTCGATAGTTTTCTATTAGTTAATACAACTAAAGCCAAACAAAAATATAAACGTGACCAATTCACACAGTTCTCTTGACTTGAGAATATTGTTGGTCTTCAGTATGGAGTCTGCACTTTGATTATAGTCAAATCATAGCGCGACATCTATCGAACAACTATAGTTTGGTCGAGAGGTATTGGAAGTGAAACACTATTCAAAAGAGTATCTGTCTCGTTAGTTAAATGTGGTTTGTAACATGGTCAACTGAAGTAAACCCAAAGTCAAAATCTCTAGCCAGAGTAGTTCAATTGATAATAATTGTTGTTATTAAACCAAGGACTTTGTGTTTGACTGTAGAGTTGAATATGGAGGATACTAGAATTTTGACGATTACCAAATTTCATAAGTCCAAAGTGATGTTGTTTCGACGAAGAGAATTGGTACAAATAACTATCACTACCACATAACGCTTAATAAAGTAAAATTGGATTTTACCAAAACCAAGTAAGCGATAAATTTGGCCATAATTTTGCACCACCTACTAAGTGAAGTGTGAAATTTAATATTCAAATTGTTTGATATTAATTGCTGTCTAAATTTACAACTAAGAGTCACACAACCGAATTGTTGAATACTCCTATTTCACTCAATTTAATTACTTTGTAATTGTAATAAAATAGCTATATTAAATAATATTTATGAAATATTAATTATAAAATTTTATTTGATGTGTATTGAACACTATTAATTAGTGTGGATATAATAGTTATATAAACATTAATCGATGTACGATATCGATACGCGTTTAAATTGGATTTAAATGCAATAAATATTGTTAGAGCTTGAAGTGGATTTGAGGCCCATGCGACGCTTGATATTTTTGGCCATGAAGGGGACATGATAGGCCAGCCATTTGATGACTTATGGGGTGAGTTTTGAATGTTTAAAAGAGGAGAACAAGTAAAAGAAAATTACGATCTTGATTCTTCTTTTGTTGCCCACCCTCTATTATATATATATATATATTAACCTTCATTTTCTTTTGATCTTTTTGCTACCTCCGTCGTCCCTTTTATTGACCATAATAAAACCATCTCTCTCCTCAAATATTCAAGTAATTTAAATACAAACTACGATCTAATAATCATCAGTGGTAAGGCAATTCGGAAGCTAGCAACTTCGGGATTGGAATTGGATTCAAGGAGTTCACTTGTTCGTTTCAACATGCGAACTTTGGGCTTTGGTGAAAGGTGTTAGAACGTCTCTTCTGGGATCTTAATGATAACAACTATACAATCGCATATACAAGAAATACTTTATCTATTTACAAGTATATGATAGAAGAGATCACTCCTTTCACATATATCATGGCTCGAAGACAATCATGAAGAACGATGGATCGTCTTGTTGAAAGTAAGGTTATATATTTGTGTCATGGTCTTAGATTATCTTGTATAATCTACTTGAGTTATCATACCATCAAACACTTACCTGAATTTTAAAAAAAGCTTCTCAAGTTTTACAATCAATATAGGCTCAAATGTCTGACACATAAGGTCAGACGTCGGACCATGCATACCAGAGGTCTGGTACTATTGCAATTGCTATATTCGAATGAATACTTCTCTTCATCTTCAATATTCATGCCTCCTTCTTAATAGTTGCAACTATTGATTGGAAGGAATCTTTTCAAGATGTCATACTCTTTTGAACACAACTATTAATCATCTGTAAATACATTCAAATATGAGATTCAAAATAATTTTTTTCTACTCTACTATTCTTTATTTTCTATAAGTGCTTACATACTCTCTTGCCCTATTATCGATTACATATTCTCAATCAATTACAACCAAAATCTATATTTTGGTAAACTTACTTCCTACAAATAAAGAACTGAAAAAACTCAAGGGAGATTATAGGAAGAATTGTACTAGAAGCTCATATTTGTGTTATTTGGAACACAAAGCTTGTCAAAGGAACATTTTTGTATAAGCTTATTCCTTCGAGAAAAGCAAGGGTTATTGGTTAGTAAAATATAAAGGGGAGCTTCGAAACTAGACGTAGTATGGGAGGTCTAAACCAGTATAAAAACATTGGTGTGCTCACTTATATTATATACTATTATTATACTCTGTTATATTGCTTTAGTTATTACACATATTAGTATACACTCACATATTCACACACAAGCTATATTATACGATCCACTGCACTTTCAAAAGGCACTCTTTAAGTATTCTATTATATATAATTATTTATATGATCATCTTTAATATATTGCTATGTTAGAAATATTAAGTATCGGTATATGATGGATTGTCACATATAAATGGTTATGTATATAAATGTAAATATATATATATATTAAAAAAATTATGCTTATTTACTTGTACATGCTCTAGTGTTTGGAATTAAAAAAACTTTATTTTTATTTTCAAAATTTAGAATAATAATATATTAAATGATTTTAAATTTTAAATCTAAAAGTTTAATATAACATAATATATGTTCTATATTTTTTAAAATTTTAATTTTGTTGAAAACGTTTTCAACAAGGAAAGTTTTTTTTAATTTTTATATATGCATACACACTATTATTTAATTAAAAAATTGATTATATAAATAAAAAGCACACATATAATATATATATATATATATGAATAGTAAAATTCTATGGAAATTTTATAAGATATTTTGATCTATTTATATTTAGAAATATTCTATATATTTATTCTATTATTTATTTTTCATGGTTTTATAATCAATAAATATTTAAACAATAAAATATATAAAACCGAGAAAAAAACTAATATCTTGGATATAAACATTATAGTAAATATTTGTTAATATGTATATTGTATTTTTTTGTATATATATAATTAAACCACTAATTATACGTTTATATATAATTCGTATACATAAGTTAATTAAAAGAATTCTATTCGGTTTTTTCTGCTAAGGCAAGCAGGGTTGACTGGACCCTTACAAGATTTTATTAAAGTAGAAAAGAAGAAATAGAATTACAGAAGCAAATAGCAGGAAAAAAGAAAAACAAAGAAACATAACTAAAGGGAGGCCCAAGGTTCAAGATGCAAATATCCAATCAATTCAGTAAAGAGTGAATAAGGTTGGTTATACTCCTCGAACACTTTTATTTTCCTCCTCATTTTCCTACATATAATCCCTACTACAGCTAAAACAGTCATGTTAACATTTTTAAGAACCTAGAATTCCTCTCAATCTAGATTTTAGAAACCACCTTCTTCAGTAAGGACATAAGCATTATCGACATTGGTCTTCTCCGTTTAGTTGCTTTAAAGATTATGTGTCGTTGCTCCATACTAATTCCCTTAAGTCTAAAGTAGCAAGCCAGGTTAAGAATTCTGGCCCAAACTACAAAGGAGTAAGTGCATTCAAAAAAGAGACGAGTATTGGTTTTAGCCTACCTACTACATAGAACACACATGTCATTATCTAGAAAATCTAATTCAACAGCTTTAATCCAGCCCAGAATGATGAAGTCTTAGGTCGCGAGCGACCTAACGTTCTGTTAAGTCGAGTACGACCTAACAAGGAAGATAACGAGATTAAATTGTGGGATAAGCCGTTGGAAGTTGAAGTCTTAGGTCGTGAGCGACCTAGCGAGTTAAAACAGATCACATATCACTCTTTGTCATTAGGTCGCTCAACGATGCAACTTTGTGACCTACGACTTATGATAAGTCGCGAACGACCTAACTTAAGTCGCTCAGTTCCTTTAGGTTGCTCCGATAGTTCGAGTAAAGACTGTTTTGGGCTACGACCTAAGTTAGGTCGCGTAAACGAGTTACGACCTAAGTTAGGTCGCGAAGAGAATTAGGTCGTGAGAAGAATTCCAGAAGCAAACTTCTTAGGTCGCTGAAGCTTAAGCCGCATCCATCTTAGGTCGCTCGACCTTATGTGTTGGAAGTTAGGTCGCTACCTTGTTTTTAGGTCGCTCAAGTGTTAAGTCGTGTTGTTGTGACTGTTGTAAATACTGTAAATCGTTTACTTGTTGTAATCTACTTGTTTTAGGTCGTGAAGGCTTTGTGATGTATGTTGTTGTGTTGTAATGTTGATGTGTTAGGTCGTGAACGACCTATACTAGGTCGTAAGTCGTATTGTGTTAGGTCGTGCCCGACCTAAGTGTTGTCCAGAATTGAGTCGTGTTGAGTTGTAACTTCTATAAATAGCGGAGTGTTAGTCATTTGTAAAGTTTAGTTGATTTTTAATAAAATTTGTTTGTGTGCTTTGTGCCACTTCTTCAATTGGTAGTTGAGTGTGATCTCCTATCTCCACCTTCGGTATTCAAGTGCGCTTGAATCAACGATCGTTGAAGCCGATTCATGGAATCTAGTGCGCTAGATCAAGGTCGAAGAATCGTAGATCTTTAAACACGGTATCGTGCGCGATCAACGTGTTTGAGATAGCTAAAATCCGGTATCTTTGGATCAACGGATTTGGGCCATTCGGTATCTTCTACTCCATCGATCGCTACTTTCACCGCATCATCATTTTTGTTATCCGCTGCTGCATCATTAGGTATCAGAGCTAGACTTAGCCAATCATAGCTAAGCCGAGTCTTGGAGCCAATTCTTATTCAAGAGTTCAAGCCGTGCATCACTTTGTTGTTCAAAGCCGAGAATTTGAAGTTAGAGCCGAGCCGAGTTAAATTGTTGAAGTTCAAATTTGAAGTTGAAGGCCGTGCCTCATTTGGTATCATTTTGATTTGTACAAGCCGAGAGTTGAAGTTTGTTTCATTTGACAATGCCACCAAGAAGAGCTAATCGCCATCAGAATGTTGAAGCTTTGTATAGAAGAGAAGAAGCTGATGAGATGGAGCAAAGAATTAATGAAAACTTTAGTGAGAAGCTTAATGAAGGGATTGGTCGATTAGAGAAGATGATGTTGGAGATGAATCAAAATTAGAGAATGGTTTCGCCCGAATCTAACCATGGAGGAAGTAGAGTTTCACCACATTCCAATCGATAGAGAAGTATTGATAATGATCATAGGAGTGTGAGCCGAGACTGTTATAGGAATGTTGATGATCGAGATCGTGATAGGAATATGAATGATCGTGATCGGAGGAATGTAGGTAAAAGGAATGTTGGTGGAAGGAATGATGGTAGTACAGATGTTGGTGGTCAGGATCACTACAACAAACAGGACTTTTAACAGCGTTTTAAAAACGCTGTAAAAGCTTTTAACAGCGTTTTTGCGTATGCTGTATATCGACATGCAGTTATATGTCAGGGATATACAATGACAAGAAATAAACGCTGTTAAATGTCCTTTTTAACAGCGTTTCCCTGGTGCTATGAAATCTTTTAACAGCGTTTGGTTGGGTGCAGTTATAGATCTTTCATAGCGTTTGTTTCGTGCTAAGATAAGATTTTATAGCGTTTTTTCAATGCTGTGAGATTTATTTACAGCGTTTCATTGTTGCAATAGATCATGCTTTCTGTTTTTAGATACAATTTAACGACAATTTTAAAACGCTGTTAAAACTTTCAACAGCGTTTTAAAAACGCTGTTAAAACTTTCAATAGCATTTTAAAAACGCTTTTGAATGTTTTGACTGCTTTTAAAAAGTTGTTGAATGTTTTAACTGCATTTAAAAAACGCTATGGAATGTTTTAACAGCGTTTTAAAAACGCTGTGGAATGTTTTAATTGCATTTCTGCAAACACCCACCATAATGTGCATATATATACCACATTTCTAAATTAGCATATTATATCAATATCACATTTCAAAATCAACATATTATATCGATACCACATTTTGGACACATATTTGATAACCAACGTATGAAATTTCATAATTAAAATACACAATATTCTTACACCAAACATAAATAGTTTGTCATCAATAGTTCAAAAACAAAATATAGAAGATCTACTTTCATAATTAGGTGTAACTGGGCTCTGACTCCATCTACTTATTCTTTCTTCAAGTTATCACCATCTTCGCTATCCTGCCTACATGTCCCACTTGCCTGCTAGAAGATCTACTGCAGCAGCTCTTCTTCTTACTTACACATCCCACCTCAAAACTACCTCATTGTCCTTACCTCTGTATCACATATTCGTGTAGAAGCACACAATATTTTCTACTTGCTAGCTTCATTCCTGCACAACAATTTTGTACAACTATATTACACCTGTGAATTAAGATGCCACTCCTATATTAAAGGGAAATAGGTTCATGCCACATGCTAATATGTGTTATATAAGCCAGCACTAATATTGAGATATTCAGTGCCTGAAATATTACATATGACACATAAAATTTTGGCGGTACTACCTCTATCACTTTAGGTGCAAAGGAAGCATACGAAATAAGATCCTTGAACCATGATGAGAATGATTATACGATAAATTTTTTTGAATTGGAAGTGATAATGTATGACATGAATTAAAAATCGTAGGTGAAATATACTTTCAAAAAGTTTATATCTAATAAGATATTCAACTCCTTAAATGTACTTTCTCAGCCTCCTCCTTTTTATGTGAATTAGATGGATAATATATTATGTGGATAAGAGGAAAGAGTATTTAGGCTGAAAGTATAATTTCTGTCATAAGCATGCACCCATCTACTTTAATTGGGTGTTAAGTGAAAAATTATTTTCAAGGTAAATTACTACATGATTATCTTGCACACTTTCAAAGCTGGCAAGCACAAATAGTGGGAAAATAAAATTGAATACGTGCACTTTAAAAACTGCAAGCTCATTTTCAAGTCTGGTCAACATGAGAGATTTATGTAATAGGTTTTTAATGGTCTTTTGGCCATGGTGAATTGAAGATTGTGAATGCAACAGCCAACATCAGCATCTATGGATGTTATAAGAAACATGCAGAAACTAAAATACATACTAGTATCAACGTCCCCACGAATTTGAAATGGTAAAACAGTCCCCTTTTTTTTCACAATTACTATGCATACCAAATTTTCAGCAGAAATCATCTATCTTAATATATCTGATGGTTCAATTTAGCTCCATCAGTTTACAACTCTAAAAATAATGTCATTTGGAGATTTTAAAATATACTCGAGTTATGAAATGATTCCTAATACTTTACCGATGGCTGTTAAGCATCTCCATGGTCATCCAAAATCTCTAGAAAAACTCAGATATGCCTACCAAACATATTATCATAATTTATATTAATTCGACTTTGATTAATTTAAAATAACGGCAAACAAACCTTATTACCATATATCCTCTACAAGTGGGAAGGTTTATTTGAATTTAAAACCATGAGTTATTTACCGTTTATCCGCAGTTGGATCTTTTAGTTATGGACTAGGTTATAAATTTTTTCTTGATACTTCTGTTAAAAAGAAAATCCTATGTGTTAGATATTTTCAAGCATTCCCACCATAACATAAACTGTGTTAAGTGTCAACTAACTGGATATATATTATCATACTTAAATCCTTCTACTGGACATATATTATCAACTTGGTCTTCCCAAAAGTTTAGGATCATACTTAAATCCTTCTACTGGACATATATTACCAACTATCAGAGATATTTTTACCATGGTCAACGCTATATTTCAACTTTGGTTCCCTTACCATTGATGAATTTGAATGATATAGTTCATGCTATGAATATTTAATTTTCTTTTTTGTAGTTTAAAGTGTTAAATTTCTACCGTGCTTTTATTTTTTAATCAGAACAATTCTATTCAACTTTATTCCGCTTTTATTTTATTGTGCTTCTTATTACCTTTGTTATATACTGTCTTTGTTTATAAAAAAACTAATGTCCCGCTTACTACATATTTTATTTCATTAAAATTTATACCCGTCAACCTAAACATAACACGTACGACTGTGCTATTTACAAAGAAGAAATCTTACTGCATACGATTTGGTTCGTTAAATTAGTTACCAAAAAAAAGTGGTCCTTTCAGTTTCATTTACCCACCGACCAACATTTCTTATTTCTGAATTTAGCCGTTTCCAGATATATGTTATCTACTATGGAGGCTTACGAATTACATTACATCTAGCTTGCTTTGTTTAATACTATATCATCCGATTATACTTCTACTTTAATGCATTATTTCTGCAATACAGTAGGACAGTGAATAGAGCATTACCACCCAATACGGCAACAACTCTTCTATTTTTAACATGGCACAAGACGGAGGATGAACTTGGGATTTGCAGTACTAAGTCTGCTTGCTTACTAAAGATCGGTTTTTTATTTTTATCAATCAATTGAGTCTCAGTTGAAACTTTAAATAAGCAGATGAATAAAACATTACCAAATAACAACCAAGCCATGTAAACTGATGGATTGCAGAAGGAAATGGTCATAAAACAAACCTGCAGAAGATTTGTACCCATTGCCATTTCACCACAAGTTATATCAGCACCTAGGCTTTTACAGATTCTTCTAAAAGGAAGATTACCAACAGTGGTCAACGGTGCAAGATACAACTTCCCACTGAAATCAATAAGTTTAATCTCTCTCCGATGTAAGTTGATTAACTTCCCACTGAAACCAATCAGTAAGTTGATTATATAAGAATTATTATATGAAAATATTATTTGGAGAATATCTAAAGATTCTAACCATAAGATGACTATTTCAACTGACACTGAAACATGGAGTCAAACATCAGTTTGATCAATAAACTGATTCAGTTGTTCCATTTCACATATATGTACAAGTATAATAATACTATTTTTAGACTGAAATATCGCTGTTTGAAGTAAGAATTGCCAGGCAAAACATACCTGAAATTCTAATATATTTGAAATTTGGTTGGTGAAGTTCCTATAAAGTAAAACTAGGCTTCGATAATTCTGATAAAATCAAACTTTTTTCAAATATCTCACACACACTGCAGCTACTGAGACACAAAATCCAACCCAACAAACTTAACTATTGGAATTTTTCTGTCTTTGCATGCAACAAATTTAACTGTTATAAGGATGCAAATGGATGGTGGGAAGGAAATGTGTGATATATATCGCAATTTTTACATAGAAAACGATACAAGTGGACGCATTTATTTTATCCCATTGCCTGTTTCCCTGTGGCGGTTGATTAACCTATCTGATTTGTAACTTTTAGTAATCACAAAAATAAAATTAAAATCAAACTATAGGATTTATAACCATATTTTACGAGATTAAAAGAAATAACTTGTGTGTGATATTTATACCAAGTATTTTTTGGACAAAATGAAAACTCATTTAGAGTAGGAAGATTTTCCAAGGAAAAAAGTAAGCATTCCTCCAAGCAAGCAAAGAAAGATGGAAGCTAGTAGTATATTTGCAATGTAGCTAAAAGTTGATTTATTTGTACTAGTCCTTTTTTTCACCTATGATCATGGCGTAATCGCCTAATTCAGTGTTGGTTGCACTTATGAGCAAATGATGTTCTATTTTCTAATTTATGAACTAGACAACGAGAAGTTCGTAGATTCTTAGCTTAATTTGGTTAATGTTGAATATATGCAATGCTAAACAATTTGACACATATGAATGCCTAATATATTAGAGTTGATTTCCTTGTAATAATCATGGTGTATATACATTGTCTAAATAGAGTCACTGATAGATGAAGCAAAAACATGTTTATACACACATCTAATCACTTAATACGACACTTATTATCAAATAGTGGACAAGCATACCTGTTAAGCTTTTCGACACTCATAACCTGGTTCATTCATTAATAAAAGTAATTTCTAACATCAAGTGAAAACTATATATATATATATGTGTGTGTGTGTGTGTGTGTGTGTAAAGAAAGATTATCATAATTTAATTTTTCTACCTTGAAGAAGTATCAGGCAGATCAAGAACAGCGGCATTACTGTCCAGTCCATAGTGTTTTATTGCTATTGGATCTCGCAATTCTGATAATGGGATCAAAGCTGCAAATAAATTGGATAATAGACAGACCATAAATTTAGAAAAAAATAAAGTACACCTGAATAATACTCTTTCAGTGTTACTTCCCCTTCATTGATGCTATGGGCGACTTTCATGCAAACAATGACAATTCTGAATCAAGGTTTATACAAAATTCATGTACTCAATTCAACACACCTGGCAGTAAACCTCCACTGCATTTTTTCTTGAACACTGCATTTAGGTTGGTGTCATCATCTTCAGTGAAATTGTGATCGCAAGCCATGTTGTTGACCATTTTGATTCTTATTTCAGTGGTAACATAGAATAACAATTCTGCTGCATTAATAGAACATTCATAACTAGTGATGTCTTATATATAAAAGCTTTGCAGTTGTGGATATACCTCAAACTTCTCTTCCAAATTATGTGATATCCATGATGACTATATCAGATGGAAAAGGAAAAAATGAATTATTATCAAAAAGACAAGAATTAATACTTAAAAGCATTTATGATTGTAATTTTTATAATATAATATAATTTTCATAAAACAAAGGTAACTTAGTTAAATTTTATAAACTTGATTATTTTTATAAACTTGTTTAATTTTTATAAGACTTAGTTAACTTGGTTACTTTTCAATGATTTTGTTATTTTTTTTTGTAATACTTAGTCTACTTGATTATTTTTAATCAAGTTAATTTATTTTATAAAACTTAGTTAACTTTGTTCGTTTTTATAAAGCTATTTAATTTATTTAACTTTTTAAAACTTAATTGGTTTTTATAAAGTTAGTTATTTCTATTAACTTATTTAATGTTTATAAAACATATTTAATTAATTTATTTAGTTATTTTTTATAAAACTTATATAGGAGCATACATGTTGTAATTGAAGTCTGTTCATGATGTGCAGCTACATATGCTCCCAGTCTAGTTGTTTTTCAGGACTCTTGGTATGCATACCTGCACTAACAGAGATAAATGTAATGGATCTATAATCAAGGTGTAATTGAGTGGATAATAACTATTGTATATGACTTGAATATATAGTTAATGTAGTGGTAAAGATGCCAGTTAAAGTTTTGTACTTAAATCTTATAAAATATAAACCATGAACCCTTTGAGTTTTACTGCTAGGAACCGACTGCCCAGTAGCTTGTGAAATCAGTTAATTGTATTTGATGCTGAAGTTAGGCTTTTCACTTTCTAACTGGTGTGCATGATGACCATTGTCCAGTATTAAATGTAGAGATGTAATGATTGCAGTGATATTAAAATATGAGTAATGGAGCAGTAAATGTTAATTTTGTACTACCAAACTTGTTTTAATATAATAATACCATAATTATATTTCAATTTCAATGTCATCTATATAAACTAGGTACGTTAATGCTATCACAATTAGAGCAAAGAAACAAACCAACTTAAAATTATACAGAACACTGTAAAGAAGAATGTATCTAGCATTTAGCCTACAAACAGTTTGCAAATATAAATTTAGATGCCAAAGGACACATTAAAACCACATTTAAAACTTATCTCTTATAAAAGTAATATATGCTAAAGCACCTCTTGGAATTTCTGTGTAGTTCTACAGATCTACAAATTAAAATATTCAGACTCTATTCGTTATATAATCACTATTAGTAAACTTCATATTCAGTGTTAATTTCCAAAACTTAGAATGGTTTTTGATAAAAGAATACATATGATATAGCAAATAAAGTTGAAAGGCCTATACCCTCCTCGGTACTTAATAATCATCCGCAAGAAGAAATTTAAAAAAACCATTTTAAAGCGTATTTAAAACCTAAAGAACTAAATAGGATGCCTTGTCGCCAAACTACCTTAATAGACAAAAACAATAGATGAGCCGAACTATTCCATCATCCATCATTTGAGCAGCATACCATAGTTAGCTAAGAAACAATGTACAGTAACATTACAAAACAATAGTAGATTACAGTATATGAGTAGCCAATTGAACATATTCGAAGTTGCATTAAGGAAATAAGCATTTGGCTAATATGAACGCCATAGTAAAAAATATTTAAGGAGCAAATACAAGCAAAAGCAATTGCAATCAGAATAAAGTTAATTAATGAACATCATAAATTTATAATTTGAATTTCCAAGCAATCATGGAGTAAACTATCAGTATATAGTTTAATACATTCAACCAGATAATATATTTTTTCTCATAATTTTTTAGACATACACTACAGGAAAAGATAAATTCTTAATGGGTTGTTTGTATTCCTAATAAGCATATGGACATATAAATTAAAGTAACTCGTTGAACCTTTAGTCGTAAGAATAAATGCTGCTAAGCTAACTGGCATGAAGACCAGCTTTATCTTGTCATAAAAACTTAAAAGTAAATCACTGCACCTGTAATTAATTGTCATAAGAATCGCCAGAACTCATTAAATATGAACAATGCCAATATACAACGTATGGACATATTACGCATCTTTTGAGACCAATCATGAAAAGCATGAGCTGGAAAAACTCGCTAAATTTAGCATGGGTCTCTTCATCACCAACATGTTTATATGCAAATCAAATATGAACGTACAAGAATGGAATCTTCTTGACTTCCTATGTTGATCATTTTGTAGTAAGTTTTCTAGAACTATTTGTATATTTCTTAGGTATGTACGAACTAATTTTTATTTTTTATTGCAGAGCATTGAAGCTAACATAAGAATTTAAGACAACAATCAAAGAACCAGTGGTTATTGCATTCCCTAATAACAGCAATCCATTTAACAGTATTTGAATAATACAATATATGCAACATGTATTCATAAAACAGGTAACGTACAAAAAAGGTAGTAAACAAAATATGTTTTGAATGAATATAGTAGGCTAAAATTTTCAAACCAACATTGCTTCAACTGTAAAAAATACCAATTAGGGGTTTCTACATAGTCAAATCATAGTGAATTCGACAAAAATGAACAAAGTTAGGAAACTGAAGTAATATTAAGAATTTAAGAATAATATGAACCTTACCAATTAATCATTAGTTTCTATCAATCCACTTTCACCGTGGAACCCCAAAAAATACAAAACTATTTCAAATAAACCCAATGAATCGGCAAAGTGGAGAAAGCTGAGATCGGAGGCAAGCAACTGATGTTGCTTGATCCTCATCCTTGCAGACCTCACCAATGGGGTTTCGGTTGTTGGCAAGCAGCGGAGTCATTCAAGGATAAGGCCACAGCGGAGTCAATGAAAAATAATAAAATCGTCAGGGAGACAACGATGAAATTGAAGGATGGGGGAACAAATTTCTTTTTGGGAAAACGAAATTAGGTTTAGAGAGGGAAAATAAATTTTCGGTGAAATAACGAATGAAGTAGCGGGCTGTAATCATTTGGGATGTGTTTAACAGCAGTTCCGTAAAGAAATTTATATTTGTTAAAGGCTGAAATGCATAAAACAGCGTAATGTACTAAAACGCTAAGACTAGACGCAGTCAGAAGCCATTTTTCTTGTAGTGGATCGACATCGATATACATCTGATTTCGAAGAGGAGTTCGATGGTGGTAGTGTTCATGGATGAGGTCAAGGAAGAAATCAGTCAGAGTACGATCACAAGTGGGAGTCTAGGATGAAGACTGAAATACCGGAATTCAAGGGAGGAATGCAGGCCGAAGAATTTCTTGAAATGATAGCTTATGTTGAGGAAATTTTTGACTTTAAGGAGGTTCCGGAAGATCGTAAAGTGAAGTTGGTTGCTACTAGGTGGAGGGGGAGAGCTATGGCATGGTGGCAGCAAACCAAACTTACTATAGAACGGATGGGGAAGTCAAGGATTGTTGCTTGGGAAAAGATGAAGAAATTTATGAAGGCTACTTTCTTACCCTATAATTACCAATCATTAATGTACCAGAGATTACAAAACCTGAGGTAAGGGACGAAAGCGGTTACTGATTATGCAGATGAGTTCTACCAGTTGATTGCTCGAAATGACATTATGGAAATAGAAGAACAATTGACCGCTAGGTTTATGGGTGGACTTAGAACACAGATCCTGGATATGGTGAACATGTTCGACCCTAGATCTATGGCAGAAGCACATCAAAAGGCGTTGGCTTGGGAGAAACAAGGAAGATGTGGGGGAGGTGTGTTTCCAAGTTTTACAGGGCAGAACAAAGGAGCGGGGAGTAGTTCTAATGTTCCTAAAGCATCAAGTAAACCGGTTATACATGAAGTGGCTAAACTAAAAATCAATCCCAATTTCAAATGCTATAATTGTCAGGAAGTGGGACACAAAAGCAACGAATGTCCGAAACCGAAGAAGAGAACGATGATTACTGAGGCAGAGGAAGATGAGGTAGAAGCTGATTGTTCTAATTCACTACATGATGAGGAGGAAGAGAATGTGTCGGGAGATGAAGGGTATTCATTGATGATGAGGAGAAATTGCTTAACACCAAAACAGGAGGAGGAAACTAGCTGGTTGAGGAGTAACATCTTTCAATCAACATGCACTATCTTGGGAAGGGTTTGCAAATTTGTCATCGATGCGGGAAGTTGTGATAATATTATCTCTACAGAAGCCGTGAAGAAGTTATCATTGAAGACAAAGAAGCATCCGAAACCTTACAAGTTAGCTTGGTTGAGGAAAGGTGGGGAAGTGAAGGTTGGACGAAGAGCTTGTGTGAATTTTTCGATTGGGAAGAAATACAAAGATGAAATTTGGTGTGATGTTGTGGACATGGATGTATGTCATCTGTTGCTGGGGAGACCGTGGCAATATGATAGAGCTGTGCAACATGATGGTCGTACTAACAGTTACAGTTTCATGTTTGAGGGTACTAAAATCACTTTAATTCCTAAGAAGCGACAACAGGAAGAAAGCAAGTTGGAGGAGATTGAAGAGTTGAAAACTTTATTATCTTTGAAGGAGTTTGTTAAGGTGGTAGAAGAGGAGCCTGAAGTATTCTTGTTAATTAGACGTGAGAGTCATGAAGTGGTTGAGATTCCTGAAGAAGTGAAACCAGTGCTGGAAGAGTTTGACGATGTATTTCCGAAGGAACTACCAACGGAGTTACCGCCGTTGAGGGACATTCAACATCAAATTGATCTTGTTCCAGGAACTGTGTTACCTCATAGACCACACTACAGAATGAGTCCAAAAGAACATGAGGAGTTGAGAAGGCAAGTGGAAGAATTGCTTGAACAGGGGCGTGTACAGGAAAGTTTAAGTCCTTGTGCGGTGCCAGCTTTGTTAGTACCAAAGAAGGATGGAACGTGGAGGATGTGCATTGATAGTCGGGCATGGAACAAGATTACTGTGAGATACAGATTTCCTATGCCTAGATTGGATGACTTGTTGGATCAGCTTAGTGGAGCTACTACCTTTTCGAAGATTGATTTGAAAAGCGGTTATCATCAAATTCGAATCAGACCCGGGGATAAATGGAAAACATCGTTCAAGACACGTGAGGGGTTGTACGAATGGCTGATTATGCTGTTTGGTCTTTCGGATGCACCGAGTACCTTTATGCGGGTGATGAACCAGATCTTTAGACCATTTATCGGAAAGTTTGTAGTGGTGTATTTTGATGATATACTGATATATAGTGGGAATCCAGAAGAACACTTGCAACATCTGAGAGAAGTGTTGATGGTATTGCGACAGGAACAATTTTATGCTGCAACGAAGAAATGCGTGTTCATGACGCATAGTGTTTTATTTTTGGGGTATGTTATATCGGGAGGAGGTATACAGGTGGATCAGAATAAAGTTGAAGCAATCAGAAATTGGCCACAACCAAAGAAGATTACGGAAGTTAGAAGCTTTCATGGTTTGGCATCATTCTACCGAAGGTTTATTCCACACTTCAGTAGCGTGATGGCACCAGTGACTGATTGTATGAAGGGAAAACAATTTTTATGGTCGGAGGAAGCTGGGGTTGCTTTTGAGCGGATCAAGGAGCTTTTGACGACAGCACCAATTCTAGTGTTGCCAGATTTTCAGTTGTTGTTTGAACTGCATACTGATGCATCGAAGGTTGGAATTGGAGGGGTGTTGAGTCAGAAAGGCCGTCCTATTGCATATTTCAGTGAGAAGCTATCGGGAGCAAAGATGAGATATAATACATATGATGTCGAGTTTTATGCTATCGTGCAAGCTGTGAAACATTGGAGACATTATTTGTTTCATAAAGAATTTGTTTTATATACTGATCATGAAGCATTGAAGCATATGCAGGGACATGACAAGATCGCAGCTAGGCATGCTTCGTGGATTGCATACTTACAACAATTTACATTTGTGGTGAAGCATAAATCGGGAGTTACGAATAGAGTGGCAGATGCATTGAGTCGAAGGAATCATTTGTTGACTACAATGAAAGTTGAAGTAACGGGGTTTGATGTGTTGCCAGAAATGTTTGTTGATGATCCTTACTTTGCGAAGTGTGTAGATATAGTCAGGGAGGAAAAGATGGATGAGTTTGTATTGGTGGATGGTTTTCTTTTTAAGGGAAATCGATTGTGCATACCAGAGTGCAGCTTACGTATGAAGATTGTAAAGGAGTTACATGAGGAAGGTCATGTGGGCTGAGATCGTACTTTGCAATTGATTTCTCAATCTTATTATTGGCCTTCGTTGAAATGGGAAGTTGGAAGGTTTGTGGAGAGATGTCATATTTGCTAAATTTCCAAAGGGACAGCGACAAATGCGGGATTGTATATGCCATTACCTGTGCCTATTAAACCGTGGGTTGATATCAGCATGGATTTTGTTTTGGGTTTGCCCAGAACTCAAAGGGGAAATGATTCTATATTCATTGTGGTGGATAGATTTTCCAAAATGGCACATTTTATCGCATCTAAGAAGACAGCTGATGTCGTCCGTGTTGCACAATTATTCTTTAAAGAGGTGTATCGACTACATGGGCTACCTGAATCTATTGTTTCAGATCGGGATACTAGATTTCTAAGCCATTTTTGGTTGAGTTTGTGGAAGACGGTTGGAACGAAGTTGAACTTTAGCAGCGCCTATCATCCGCAAACAGATGGGCAAACGGAAGTGGTAACAGATCATTGGGAAATTTATTGCGGTGCCTTGTGAAGGATAATCTAAAGAGTTGGGATATGAAGTTATGTCAAGCGGAGTTTTCTCATAATCATGCTATAAACCGTAGTACGGGTTTCAGTCCATTTCAGATAGTGTATTCAAGCTTACCAAAGGGGCCGTTGGATTTGACGATAGTACCACAACCAAAGAGAACCATTAAACGGGCTGTTGATTTTGTTGATGGATTGGCAGAATGTCATAAAATCATTCAGGAACGATTGTAGAAAGCAAATGAAAAGTATAAACGATCTGCGGATTTGAAACGAAGAAATGTTGAATTTAATGAAGGAGATTTAGTATATGCTGTATTAACAAAAGATCGTTTTCCAGTGGGAGCATATAATAAACTTAAAGCTCAAAAGATTGGTCCTGTAACGATTGTGAAACGGATCAATGAAAACGTTTATAGGTTGAAACTGCCGGAAGATGTGTACACTTCTGATGTGTTTAATGTTAAACATCTTATACCATATCATGGGAATGAACTTGTTGTGGAAGAGGAGGGCGCAAATTCAAGGACGAATTTTTCCCAACCAGGGGAGGATGATGCAGCCCAGAATGATGAAGTCTTAGGTCGCGAGCGACCTAACGTTCTATTAAGTCGAGTACGACCTAACAAGGAAGATAACGAGATTAAATTGTGGGATAAGCCGTTGGAAGTTGAAGTCTTAGGTCATGAGCGACCTAGCAAGTTAAAACAGATCACATATCACTCTTTGTCCTTAGGTCGCTCAACAATGCAACTTTGCGACCTATGACCTATGATAAGTCACGAACGACCTAACTTAAGTCGCTCAGTTCCTTTAGGTCGCTCCGATAGTTCGAGTAAAGACTGTTTCGAGCTACGACCTAAGTTAGGTCGCGTAAACGAGTTACGACCTAAGTTAGGTCGCGAAGAGAATTAGGTCGTGAGAAGAATTCCAGAAGCAAACTTCTTAGGTTGCTGAAGCTTAAGCCGCATCCATCTTAGGTCACTCAACCTTATGTGCTGGAAGTTAGGTCGCTGCCTTGTTTTTAGGTCGCTCAAGTGTTAAGTCGTGTTGTTGTGACTGTTGTAAATACTGTAAATCGTTTACTTGTTGTAATCTACTTGTTTTAGGTCGTGAAGGCTTTGTGATGTATGTTGTTGTGTTGTAATGTTGATGTGTTAGGTCGTGAACGACCTATACTAGGTCGTAAGTCGTGTTGTGTTAGGTCGTGCCCGACCTAAGTGTTGTCCAGAATTGAGTCGTGTTGAGTTGTAACTTCTATAAATAGCGGAGTGTTGGTCATTTGTAAAGTTTAGTTGATTTTGAATAAAATTTGTTTGTGTGCTTTGTGCCACTTCTTCAATTGGTAGTTGAGTGTGATCTCCTATCTCCACCTTCGGTATTCAAGTGCGCTTGAATCAACGATCGTTGAAGCCGATTCACGGAATCTAGTGCGTTAGATCAACGTCGAAGAATCGTAGATCTTTAAACATGGTATCGTGCGCGATCAACGTGTTTGAGATAGCTAAAATCCGGTATCTTTGGATCAACGGATTTGGGCCATTCGGTATCTTCTACTCCATCGATCGCTACTTTCATCACATCATCATTTTTGTTATCCGCTGCTGCATCAAGCTTGAATTTCGTGTGCACCACATTAGCCATTAGTTTCCAAAGCATAAAGTTATCTTTCATTTAGTCAAAACTGAACCAGATTCTAGAGGCCCAAGGGAATTTACAGATCTAAGAATTAGGAGAAAGAAACTAATATATACTATTAGTAGTTAGGGTTCCTCTAGGAAGATTCCATCTAAGCATAGAACCTTGAGCTGGCATATAAGTTGAAGATATATAATTACAAAGTGTTATATCGTTGGTAGAGTTGCAGTGTGGCAGTAATACACTACCATAGTGAATGTAGTCTATGGCCTTGGCATTAATGGGATACTAGATAGTTGTTGATCAATATGTTGTAGAAGCTTATCAAGTATAATCCTATAGCCTACCCAAGCAGAGTGCCAGAATGGGAAATTACTAGAAGAAGAGGGGTGAGTTCTGATTAGGAGCAGGAACACCTCCCTTAGCTTGATGATATTCCTCCAAAACTAGATACTATTTTGTGGTATTTCAAGCTATTAGAAGCATTTGTTTCTGATGTAATGACTTTTAATCCAAGAAATAAGCAAGATGGATTTATCAATCAGAATAAAGTTTATGTATTTGAAGACAACAGCTCTATTCCAAGTAGAGATGTTAATGATACCTAGACCTCCATATCCTTTTAGGGCTTGTAATTTGCTAAATGAGAGGGGATGAGCTTTCTTTAGAAAGGATCACCATGCCATGTATAGTGTTTGAAAGCTCGTTTGATCATTTTTAGGAATCTAGCTGGGAGAACAAAGTGGGTAGACCAGTACGTGGTCATTGAAGTACATACAGAGGCAATAATAGTCATTCTCACACATTGGGAAAGTTGGTTATTGGGCCAGGATATCGACTTGTTAATAATTTTTTAATAAAGCGGCATATATTGAGCCACTGTTATTCTAGAAGCCACCTAAGGAATAACTGAGTATGTAGCATTTATATGCAACGTTAAGAAATAGGAGATTACAATGACTTCAGGCTTTGCTAGGTGGAAATACATACTATAAGAATACTGGTCTTCCCTTTATTGATTTCCAAGCCTATAATCTGATTGAAATCTGATAGAACGAAGAGCATAGACTGCATTGATTTCGTAGTAGGCTTGGTGAAGCACACCAAGTCATCAACAAAAAGTAGACTAGAAATGTTAGGATTTTTGCACATAGGTGTAGTTTTAAGGATTTGTTCTTTATAACATGTTTCATTATATTGTTGAACACTTTAAAAAACCACTATAAATAGAAGATAGACAGAAATAGGATCGCCTTGCCTAATTCCCTAAGTTCCTTTCAAATGACCTCGCGGAATACCATTATTGCAGATGGAGTAGGTAGGTCATGATATGCATTCATATATCCATACCGTAAATGGCTTTGGGAAATTCATTTTGGAGAGGATGGCAATAATAGACTGCCACTGCAATGAATTATAAGCTTTGTAAATATCAATTTTAGCTATACATCTAGGGGAGATGTTCACCGTTGCATACCCTTTAATAATCTATTGAGTAAGGATAATGTTATCACTAATACTTCTAAGAGAAATAAAGGTAGATTGGTTTGGGGATATAAGATTGAGCAATACAGGCTTTAACCTATTAGTAATTACCTTTGTCACACATTTGTAGGTCACATTGAAGCAGATAATAGGTCTAAAATCATAAACTTTTGAAGGGTCATTGTTTTAGGTATAAGTGCAATCACAATAGCATTTATGCCTGCTAACAAAGTTGGGTCTTAAAGAAGTGGTGATAGCCTTCAAGAAGACTAAACCAATGATCTCCCAGCATTTAGAAAAGAAGAAGGCACTGAAGCCATCTAGACTCTACAACTAGCTCTACTGAGGCTAAATGGGGCTTCCTTAATTTCAAAGTGAAATATTTGATGAATAAGACAAATTTTTTCCTATAGAAAAATGCAAAGGAGATTAAAATTTTCAAGTTCAGAGATGTCAACCAAGATGGGGTTAGGGTTTCCAAGTGAATCTGTGAAGTAATTAATGAAAGCTTTGAAAATACCTTCCTTAGTTTGCTATATAACTCCTTCTTTATCTTCTATCATGAAGATGTTGCTTCTAGATTGTTTTGCTTTAAGAGATTAATGGAAGAAGGAGGAGTTCTTATCTCTAATACTTTCTCCAAGATAGCTACACTTCTGGAGGGTAGCTTTAGTCTCACTTTCCAGCATCTTGGGTAATAGGTCATTCAGTCTGCACTCTTTTGCAGATATCATTGTTGGTAAGGTTGTCATATAGCTTCATCTGGGTGAACTGCATTTGGATGTTCGGTTTTATGTTGTGATATATATATATATATACCAAAATAAATTTTTAAAATAATATTTAAAATAAGTTTTATCATATATATATAGTATGAATATATGTATTTAAATAAATTGTTTACAATTACTATTTCAATATATATATATATATTATATCTTACATAATATTATTTTCATAATAAATTGATGTATACACACACATTTAGACATTCCATTTGTATATACGAGAGGTTAACATGTCCGTTGCAATGTAAATCCCAGTATCTATACACGGGCATGTCAAACCATGTACACATTATCTTGTTGCACGTACACACATATGTGTATATGATACACATACATATAAATATAATACAAATTACATAAAATGTAACTTTATGTATAATTTAAATAAATATATATTTTATTTAATAGAAAGTTAGAAAAGTCATAAATGAATTTAGACTCCACATGCTCATTAAAGATCTAATAATGGAAAAAAAATTGAAATTTACCCAATTCATCCACTACGGGCTGGTCTAGTTCCAACAAATGATTCTTTGGACAAGCTTAAGTTTGTAAAAGTTAAGATGATTACAAACGTGTAAAACAGTATGATATCGATCTTTAGAGTTAGAATCCTCTTTAAGGGATCTGTGCCTTGTATTTATAGGTGATTTAAAGCTCTATCATTGGTGTAGTACCTTTCTCTTGGATTGGTAACTTATCCCACCTATAGGGCCAAGATTATGACATGTATCGTCGTGTGGTCGCTTGCAGATTGACGTGGATGGATAACATGGTGTCTCTATACATAACTTTGGATGTTGTAACTCGTATGAGTTGTATAAGCTTTAGGCTATCCGAACTGTTAATGTAGATGAATGCTATCTTAGTCGTTGATTTCAATTTCGTAATAAGGAACTTTTGGCCTTGAGTAGAAACCACTTCAACTTTGTATATTGGATTAGGCATTATTGGCCTATATACTTGGTTACAACTACATGAAGTAGTTTCTTTAAGTAATAACCTCAAATAGGTTTTGGTCTATGATTTGAAGGCAATATGTATCCTTGGAACTATAGCATACTTTGATGCAGTCTTTTGGTTGAAGGTCCACTTTAAGAACTATGCTTTCGGTTAGATATTAGTTTGGTAGCATATATTTTTAGTTAGTACCTGTTTGGAGGCTTGGGACTTCGGTCGGAGGTCAACTTGATGACCATTGCTTTTGAGGTGGTTGGACTTGAATCACATTACCACTTTTTAGGCTGTTATCCCTCAAGCAGAGTAGAGCTTTTGAGCTTAAGTTGGAGAGTTGCAACTCTCAGTATTCAGAGTTAGTAGTTGAGTATTACATGAGTAAAAATTATGGTATAATAATTAATTAATTTAATCAATTTATAATAATATATAAATAAATTAAATCATGTGGTATTTCAGAGACATCACCAAAACAATTATGCAACTCACAGGTGTAAATTTAGTCGGCGGTTAATATCAAACTACTTAAACATTAATGTTCACTCATCATCTTAGCAAATAGAGTAACAGTTTGGCCGAATTTATCATTTACACATCTTTATCAGTAAATTAAATTTTTACAATTTAAGTGGCATCTTTAAGTAACGATTTTTTATACCAATTTTCTTTGTCAACACAATACCATTTTAAGACTTATGGAATTTGGTTTTACTCAGAATTCGAATATTATTCACATTCAACTCAGTGAATCTTTAAACAATGTCCTAGGTTCAATAGTAACATTTATAATTAACCATACTGCTCTAGTCAGAGACTTTACCTTGAGTTGACCGTGACACTAACCTTACATAACCAAGGAGAAATATTTTATATTCAATAGTGTTGCACTTTCAATGCTTCGACTCAGACCAAACTATAGTCTTTTGATGGACATTATGCCATGATTTAACTAAAATCAAAGTGGAGTATCCATAATAAAGTTCAATGGTATTCTCAAGTCTAGAGGACTGTGTAATATCGTCACTTTGAGATTTCATGTTTGGCCTTAGTTATTATTAACCAAGAGGAAACTCTCAATTGAGTCACTTTATAGCTATCCAATAATTATTATTATGTAACACCTTAGTACTGTCAAAGTCATGAGTAATATGTTGACCAACATTTGACAAGCGTTACGTACTCTGGTCTCAATGGATGCATCATATCCTTTCCCAAAACATCTTGACTAGGAATATTTAAAATAACATGTTATTTCATTTTATGATAATATTCTCATGATTACAACTCCTTGTAATTATTATTATATAACATATCATTAAAGGATTTTATATTTAAAATAATTTAAATTAGTCACTTAATTTATTATATCATTATATAACAAAGTATATAATAAAAATAAAATACCTACATTACAAACAAAATTGGTTATAGAGTTAGATATATGTAACAAATTACATAATTTCCTCTAAACTCTCCCAACCCCTATGAATGCCCCATATTTTGGAGGGTCCATAATATGAGAAATTAAATTAGATTAATAACAAAAAATTATTAAAATGGATAAAATAGTTTAATTACAAGAATTGTCTATGAGAGATTTAATTAATTAAGTGTGGGACACTTTAAAAAAGTCAATTGAATGGACCAAGGGTAATCAGAGTAACTAAGATTGGTCTTATTAATAAAAATAAACAGTTTAGATTTTAAATGGGAAGGATTGTGTTAAGTGAAGTGTAATGGTGTGACTAGGCTAGAATAGGATATTAGCCTAAGGCAAAATCATAAGCCCACTTTCTTTAGCTATGTCCCCTTATTTCTACCTCGTTTCATTTCTTTAAAACAAAATCCTAAAGCTCTAAGTCAAGACCAATCACCATTTTATAGAAGAGAAGTGTAAAATCAAAATTTGAATAAACATTCAATATAAAGAAATAAGGAATATTAAACAAGGTTTTTCCTCAATCAAAGGTGAGTAAAATTTTCCCTAAAACTTCCTAATCTGTTTGGGTTTAGATTTTGATCGTAAATGAATGTTGGATGATGATAAATATGTTTGGAAGCTTAAACCGTGTTTTGATAATGATTTGAAATTTAAATGAGGTAAATTAGTTCATGTTATATGGAAAAACATGAAGTAACTATAGTTAAATGATTGGAAATTGAGATATGATGTTTATAATGATGAAATAAAAATGTTTTTTCAATTTCACAATTTTTGGAATTAATTTGGATTTTATACGAATTTTCTAAGTTGAGAAAACGGTTAATTTTGGGTAAATTAAGTATTAAAAATAATAAAATTTATTATTTTGACATGAAATTTAAGAAAAAATTAAAATATGACTTATTTGATTTTCGAAGAACTTTTAGGATTTTTCCCATCAAATTTCGATTTTATATGAACTAATTGGCTAAGAAAAGTAATTAACTAATTATAATTATTTAATATAAATGGAAGATGTAGTTAGCCTATTTCTAGAATGCAAACTATAAAGAAGAAGGTTAGCCGATGAGAATTTGACAACAAATGGACTTTGTTGTAAAGTGCTTAGTTAATAAAGCAAGGAAAAAGTTTTCGATTTAATTACAAGATTTCCACTTTTAACTTTCGAAAGCTAGAAGTATCAACACACAAAGGCTTTAATAGAAACAACCTAGGATAACTTGGGTAGCTATCAACACATGCTGGCTTAAGGGAAGCCATGACGTGATGGCTCTTCGAGCTTAACCCTCGAAAGCTATCAGTATGCGATAGCTCAAAGAACCCATCTACTCACGATAGCACTTAATACATATAACACATGATAGCTCTGGGAGAGTTAAACCATGATGACTATTGAAGCCAACATGCAAAGTCTTAGTGTAGCCATGTACCTACGATGCCTATTAGGAGTTAATACCTAATGAAATAAGATGGAGTCAAGACGCGATAACAGTTAATGTAGATAATGTGCGATGGCTATAGAGAAGATAACTCACGATGGCTACAGAGGAGATAACATGCGATGGCTATAAGGGAGACAACCCGTGACTGCTACTTGAAGTTCAATAAATGATAGCTTGGGAAGCTATCAACCTATGAAGGCTCTTGAAAAGCTAACACACGATAGCTATGGAAAGAAAATAAACTAGCGATGGCCTAGGGAGAATCAACCGACAATGGCTTAGGGATAGCCAATACACGGTGCCTAGGCTCAACTTTTGAAAGCTATGGGATAGTTAGCATGCAATAACTAATGTCAACACATGATAGCTTGGGAAGCTATATTTTTCTAAGTAAAATAATGAATACTCATGATACTTTGGAAGACATTTTACAAATGTTAATGAACTGTTTCACATGGATGAAATATAAAGAAAATTTTATAAATTTAATTTGTGTTGACTTATTTTCAAAATAAAGGAAAGCTTAGAGAAGCTAATAAATGATAGGGTATCATTGAAATTGAAAGTTAAAGATGTATATCTTAAAGAAAGTGTAGGATACACTATAAATGAATGAAATGGGCTAAACTATGATCATAAAGATATACCGGCTCACGAAGTTATAGATGGAAGGGTGGCTTAACTATTATTCTAAAGTCCATTGATATATGGTATGGTGCCACGATAGGGTACAATCCTAAAAGATTTACAAACTCTAAAAGGAAGTTATGGTGGGGTGCCATGGAAGGGCGCTAAAACATCAGGGTAGTGTTATATCTAAAATAAATAAATCGACAACGTGAATAATAGTGGTTTAAGGACTAAGAAGGGCTATTGATGCATAGTATGGATGCTTATTAGAATGTATTCAAGGTGCTTATATTCAAGCTCTTGGGAAAGTCAACATGGCTCTTATTAGGGGAATGAGTGACCATTTCATCAGGTGACGTCATTTATGAAAAGGTAAGACTAGTGGTAGATATGCCTAGGGAGGTAATCACTAAATAAGTTAATGACAACTTAACGACGAAACCCTAAAAAAGAGATTAGGTGGTGTTTGAATGGATGATGAATGTTTATATGACATAGTTCATAACAGGATGATAAGTATAGGATATACTTAACTTGAACTGATATATAGATGATAAGTATAGGGTATGTTTGTTAATTGAATATATGAATATAATTGCATCTAATGTAATGTTGTTTACATAAATGATGTATCTTGAATATGATGATGATAAGTGAAGGAAAAACCTATTCCTTATTAGTGGCATGGTCTCACTATGGATGACTAGGGTAAAGAATTTATTCATACCAAGCTTTATGTCCGACCCATGTTTTTATTATTTCTTATAAACTCATAGGTACACATTTGATTAGGCTGTGTTTACTGATTAGACAGGTGTCTAATGGAAGGACGAATAAAGGTTCCAAAGATGAAGCAGGAGGCTTACCTTGAGGAAAAAATGCTATAAAATTTTCACTGTGTAAAACCAGAAATTATAACTGGTTATATGTTATGTTGGCATCTTCATATGTCAAACACAATACTACTCTTATTTTCTATTGTATTTACCCTTATGTAGGAACGAACTAGGTTAAAAATAATGTAAGGAATTATGTAATTCAAATTGATGTAATGGAAAAGTTATTTTGCCGCTCTATTTACTTATGAGGTGCAAAATAATATTGAACTCGCTTTTTTGTTGGAAAATGATTTCGATGATGACTGCCGCATCATTGACGTCTATTTTTTAGTCTCAAAGTATGGGATGTTACACCCTATGTATATCATTCTCTATTATTGTTATATGTACTCACAGATGGTTTCTAGCGTTACCTAGGGTGTATTATTTGTTTAACAACCTCAAGTCAAACTAAGGTTGTTTTTAAAGGATGTATTTATAAACAAGTAAAAATATATATTTTTACGCTTGCATTTTATCTTGTTTTATTTAAATAAATGCTACATAAGGCGTATTTGTACATACTTTCAATAAACTATTAAAATAGCTTTCAACCGCCATTCATACATCCACTTTAACATTTTTGGGATAAATGAAGTTATTTTTGCATAGTTTAATTTTGATATTAATGCATATTTTAAAATTTGTTTATTTTGTAGGAAGTTCAAAATTTTAACATTTTCATTACATGGGTTTGAATGGATCATGAAGAAAAATAATGTGCATAGGTAAATCAATTATATCTTTGAAGCCCAAAAGTAAAAAATGAAGCTTTTTTTTCAACATGGATGAGGGCCACACACCTACTTCACGATGGACCACAATTATTAAAGAATGTTCTTTACTTGGAAAATAAATACGGTTACATGGAAAGCACATTTCCTTATGGTTAGTTTGGTAATTCTATGGTTATTTGGAAAACACACTTTCTAAGGGCTAATTTGGGTATACTCTAAAGAAGAATTAGGGTTTAATATATGTATAAATACTCTCCTATGTGACATGAAGAAAGAATTTTCTTTTAGATGAAAGGAGGCCACAAAATCATAAGTAAAATATCTTCTTCTCTTTATTGCCTTTTCTCTATCTTTATTTTTATGTTCTTTGTTGGAACGGGCCAATCGGAAGCGGGGAAATAGGTAGATTTCAAAAATAATAATCCTATTTTGGATAATAGTGGATATATGAAGTCTAATAGGTTATGCTAGTTCCAATCTGGCTTATTTAAATAAAATCCAATTTTATTTAATTTTTTGATTTATGAATTGATGAGTTAATTGAAATGATTTCCTATATATTTTATGAGTATATATACCCATATGCGTCTAACATGCACGTGCAACATAGCATAGTTAACGTGTGTGTGTGTGTGTGTAGAAGTTGGGATTTGCATCTATAACGTATGCATTTTTCATTTATATTGAAAGTGCTATTATGATCGTAATATGGAATATAATCTAAGTTAACTACTAGTGTGGAATATGAATATAAAAAGTAAATAGTAAAGTAAATGACACCAGGGATTTTTATACTGGTTTGAACTCCCGTTCTACGTCCAGTCCCAAACTCCTTTTGGAATTTAAGTATCAACCCTCACTTAACCTGGAGGAACATGTATTACACCGCCTGAGAAACCGAATAGGACTTCTACCGCCTAGACAACCAAATAGGACTTTTAACGCCTGAGCAAGCGAATAGGACTTCAACAATACAACAAGATTTCTTAACTAATTGTGCTCTGTAGATAGCACAGATAAGTCTTTAGAGTACACCCTTCCTATAATCTTCTACTTTGTGGTATATAGTGTAGTACGTGAAGATTGGAAGTAATTTTAATCACAAATAAGTTTGTGCTTGAATGTGCAAGTGATTTGAATGCGTTTATGAAAGCAAATGGCAAAAATTAGATAGAAAGAATATAGAATAGAATTAGAGAATTATGTTCTTGAAATAATCTGAATTCATGGCTATTTATAGAGTTAAAAAGATGTAATCATTCGTGAAAAGATTTGGCCAAGGATAAGGAAACAACTATTGGATTAAAAGTTGTTTCTGTTTATTGAAAGAAGGCGACCGTTCAGAAATAGCCGTTATGAATATTCAGTCGATCGAGGAAATAAATTCAGTCATCTGAACATTCAAAATTTTTGAAATTTAAATTTATTTTGAAAAGAAACCTGGTTCAGTCGACTGAATGGGGGTGTTTAGTCGATTGAACCTTAAAAATAATTTATGTACCCGTACATATTTCAATCGACTGCACACCCTTCTTCAGTCAACTAAAACTGGTGATTTCTGCCCAATAAACTTCTTTTTGAAAGTAATTTTTTTATAAACTTTTTATAATCAATTTCTAAGTTGTGTATATGATTTTGAATAAGATTTAAAACATGTGTGCGTGCATATACCACTTAGGAGAGATTTAACAATTATTAACTACTAACTAGAGTATTGACAAACCAATTATAAACGTTGAAACTTCTCTTTGAAATCTTTGGTCTTCGATCTATTGTCGAGTAGAATAGTTTCTTCTCGTGCAAATTTGGTTAGTTCATATAATATATACTTATATAGTTGTCACGATCAAAACATCAAAATACATGGTTCTAATATTCTCCCCCTTTTTGATGATGACAACTATGTAAGTTCAAAAGTTTATAAAATTTATAAATACAATTAAAACCCCCCCTGAATCAATGAATTACCTGCTTATCTTCATATTTCTTCCCCTTTGTCATCGGCAAAAATGAATATTGGTTGCATAACCATTAGAGTATAGATGATTATGAATATTGTTTAACAATGATAGCATGGTAAATATGGATACTTTCAAGTAAACATAAGACAATGTAGAGAACTTGAATTTAACCAAACTACATTCTTAACAATCATAGAGAACATAAATAATATAGACAACATAGATTATAACAAATGAAAAATAGAACAACATTGTAGTTAACAACATTGTAGTTAACAACATTGATTTAACATTAAAATAAGAAAAACAAACAATACTTGTTCATGGATACAACATTATAAAACAAAAACATACATAAGCATCTGAAAAAATAGTCTAAACTTCCTCACTATTAGATTCTTCCTCTTCCTCTTCTTCCTCCTCGGATGTTGTCCAAGAGAAAGGTGCAGGAGGATTTTCGGCTACACCTGTGGAAGTAGAGCCGATGCAAGAGATTTTTTCCTAAATTTTATTTAAGAATCCCTTGATTGAGTTGAGCTTCTTGTTGGTCTTGACGATGGTTTTCTCAACTTTGACCAAATGTTGATTTAGCTTGCGTTGATTCCTCGAGACGGTGATTAGACCTTGCTTAGGAGGAAAATCACCATGGAGTTCTATGATGTCGTCGTCTTCTTCTTCTTCCACGACTTGGCGGGAAGGTTGGGAGGAGGAGGAGCCAATGTGAGTCTCGTGGGGTTGCGAAATCCCATGAGCCTGATTAGTTGCCCATTGTTCGAAGCTAATTATTTCTTGAGATAGTGGGCATTTCGTCAAGCCCATAAGACTTAATGTCTTAGTGATAAGTTCACCGACAGTAATGAAATCGACATCGGGGATGCTGACACCGAACTTCATGAGAATCCACATAATGTAAGCTCCATAGAAGATAGTCTTGAAGCTCTTCTTGTGGTTGATGGTGAGTAATTCATCAAGAATAACCTTGGCCCAATTGATGTTTTGGGAGGAGTAGATTGCATAGAGCGCTGGGAAGTTGTGCTTATAGATATTCTCGTAGCTTCCAATACGACTTTGGATGGAGCGGATAAGGGCACGATGAAGGATCCGCGCCTTCGGTCACAAAGCAATGGATTTGAGATTGGTTATAACATCGGAAAGAAATCAATGAGAGACCTCATCCCGGTTGTTCATACCGACTTCAATGTCATTGATGTCGACGCCTTCGTTTGGACAACGAAGAATATAGCCAAGTCGTTGGCGGGGAAGGTAGATCCGGATGCCGCAAATAAGAGTCCAAATGAAAATCGTCCTTATTTCTTGGATCTTGGTGATCCAAGTTCATATTGGCAAAGAATAGCTTAATTAGGAGGGGGTAGATCTTGATGTTGTTGGCATCAAAACTAAGCAAGCTCTCAAGACCACTTGCTTCTGCCGTTTCTCGGATCCCGTAGGCATTGAAATTCAAATAGTTGACAAATGAACCATCGTATATTCTAGAGCTATGCATGCCTTTGGAACGGGTAACAGCAGTTTCATCATGTAGCCAAGACCTAATTTGGCTTTCTGATGGTCCGGCGATTGATTGGCGTGGTCTTTTTGTTCTTGGAGCCATTTGATTTGAGTGGATTTGAAGTAGAAAAATTTGATTGCAGAAAATGGGGCCTAGGGTTTTCTTTCTAAAAATGAAGTAGGGTTTTGGAGAGAAGAAGATGTATTTATATGGTTGGTGAAAAGGTGTGTGGGAAGTTGCGCCATTTCATTTTAAAAAAACTAGAAAATATCAATTCAGTCAACTGAATCCATGGGGGCAGTCAACTGAATGTTACAGGTTTTCAACCCAAAAGATTTTGCCTAAAAATTGCCTAATTCAGTCGACTTAAAATATAGGTTCAGTCGACTGAGATCTGGAAAGTTTAAAGTACTATGAATGTTCAGTCGACTGAAATTAAAATTCAGTCAACTATTGTGCAGAGAAAATTTTCCCACATCAAATAACCTGAAAAAGTCCTAATTCAGTCGACCGATTTAGCTATGGCAGTCGACCGAATTTCCTTATATAGAAAAATATGCATTCAAGTTTCAGTCGACTGAGTTTGTACGTTGAGTCGACTGAAATTGTGCTTATATACTTTTTCAGCCTACGTAGTAAAGATTTTCTAATAAAAATAAACTAACACTAAAACTTTGGTATTTTCGTAATTATTATATATGAAAAACATTATTTTAAAACATATAAAACAAATAAACATATAATACTTATTTAAAAACAATATCCAAATGAATCTAATTTCCTGAAGAATGAGAGTCATCGGAGTGCGGTTCAATCTTCGTTAGTTCTTGTAACGATTGGATTAGTGACCAAACATTACTGCGTTCCCAAGAGGTCGGTGACACCTGAGGACGTTGTGGACTTCACTCCCAAGAATTTGGTGGAGCTTGAGAACGGTTTGGCGAAGGTTGATGTACGCTCTCTTTCGATGAAGACCCGTTGAACTTTAACGCGATATGCTCCAGAAAACTTAAACGCTTAGCGTTTACTTTCTATTCGTAATATAGTTCACGCTGCAGTTCCAGAGTCACTCTCTGGTAATGATGAATATCATCGATTTTCTCCTTTGTTGACGGAGAACCAAAATGTAGAGTACGTTTAGTTATTTTTCCTTGAGGAGTATATCCCATATGATGATTAGGTGATGGTGTGATTTTAATAGGAATATAAACCAGTGTGGAGTTGTTGGAGTGTTTTGACGATTTTGAGGAAGGTGTGCTGAAAATGATAGATGATTGATTGGATTCTTCTTGCGAAGACATGTTGATGTTTGTAGGAAAAAAAATTAAAAAGTTTTTAAGCTTAGAAAAATTATTTTGAGGGACGATGATGAACAAAATGATGAGATATAGATCTTTATATAAGAGAAAAGGCTATTTTCAGGTATATAAAGCTGAGAATGAAAATTGTTAAACGATTATAGCCATTAAACTATATGAGGTAGGAAAAGATTAGGAGATAAGAACCATTCATGTAATATGAGGAAGATAGCGGTTAGTGTAGCAAGAAATACAATAGCAAAATGGAAAAACATGTAACTCCCTTACCAGCGACCCAAGTTCGTGTGCCAGCAGCAACAATTTTGGACAAAAAAATTTATTTTTCTAAAAAAATTTTTAAAATAAATTATAAATCATGTAAAGATATAATACCCAATTATCGACGTAATTTTATAAATATATTTTAATTTAAAGGTTTTATAAATATGCCAGCTATCTGATTTTCTGAAGATACAAATTCTAATGAAATATTACCTTTTTCTATATTATCTCTGAGAAAATGATGTCTTATATCTATGTGCTTAGTTCTAGAATGGTTCATCAGATTTTTTGATAAATTTATTACACTTGTGTTATCATAGTAAATTGTTGAATCTGAAAGATTTACTCCAAAATCTTATAGTGTTTGCTGCATGTAGATTACTTGAGCACATGCCAAAGCAGCAGAGATATATTCTGCTTCACGCATCAAAATTGAAACGCAATTTTGTTTCTTACTAAACCAAGACACTAAAAATTGTCCAAATAAAGTGACAAGTACCACTAGTACTCTTTCGATCCATTCGATATCCTCCTAAATCAACATCACTATAGGATACTAACTCAAAAGGACATTCTTTTGAATAAAAGAGACCGTAGTCTTTAGTTTTTCTTAAGTATCGCAAAATTCGCTTCACTGCCCGCAAATGTGATTCTTGGGGATTTGCTTGAAATCGTGCACACAAGTAGACACTCATCATTATGTCAGGTCTACTAGTAGTTAAATATAGTAATGAACAGTTCATACTACGATATAGTTTTTGCTCAACACTTTTGCCATTTTCATCTCTATCGAGATGTAATGCAGTACTCATAGGAGTAGGTTTAGCAGAAGTATTTTCCATACCAAATCGTTTTATGAGATTATTACAAAATTTTCTTGATTAATAAAAATTCCATTTGTTAATTGTTTAATTTGTAATCTAAGAAAATATGAAAGTTCTCCCATGTGAGACATTTCACATTCTCTTATCATAATTTCTGAAAATTCTTGACATAATTTTTTATTTGTGGAACCAAAAATAATGTTATCTACATAAATTTGAATTATTAAAATATCATTTTTATCTTGTTTTATAAATAGAGTTTGATTTACTTTACCAATTTTAAAACCAGAATTGATTAAATAACTTTTAAGATAGTCATACCAAGCACGAGGTGCCTGTTTTAAACCGTATAAAGACTTTTTTAGTTTGTAAACATGATCTGGATATTTTTCATGTGTGAATAAAGGAGGTTGTTCTACATATACATTTTCTTTTATAAAACCATTTAAGAAAGCACTTTTTACATCCATTTGATAAAGTTTAAAATTATTAAAACAAGCAAATGCTTTTAAAATACCTATATCTTCTAGACGAGCTACGGGTGCAAATGTTTCATCATAGTCTATTCCTTCTTCTTGATTATAACCTTGAGTAACTAGTCTAACTTTATTTCTAGTAATATTTCCTTGCTCATCAGCTTTATTTTTATAAATCCATTTTGTACCGATAACTGCTTGGTTACTTGGTTTAGGAACTAAGTCCTAAACATCATTATGTACAAATTGATTTAATTCTTCTTGCATAGCTATTATCCAGTAGTCATTAGTTAAAGCTTCTTTAGGATTTTAGGTTCAATATTCGAAAGAAAAGCTATGTGAACCATTTTATTTAGTTGATTTTGAGTTCTTACGTTGGTATGAATTTCTCCAATTATATTTTCAGTAGGATGATTTCTTAAAAGTCTTGGTGGGGATCTTATATCATTATTATTTTGTAAATTATGTTCTGTAATACTTTCAGTATTATCAAAATCATCATCTGAGTCATTTGATTTAGGAATAGTTTCTTTATTTCTATTTTATGATTAACTTTGAAATTTTCCTCTAATGACACATGAAGTGTTTCTTCGATTACTTTAGTTCTTTTATTATAAATTCTGCAAGCTTTGCTTCGTTCCTAATAACCAATGAATATTCCTTCATCAGATTTTGGATTGAATTTGCCAAGCTTATCTTTTGTATTTAATACAAAAAATTTTGAACAAAAAACTTTAAAATAAGATGTGTTAGGTTTTTTTCCATTAAAAAGCTCATATGGTGTATGTTTAGTTAATGGTCTAATGGAAACTGTACTTACAACATAACAAGCAGTTGCCATGGCTTCTGCCCAGAAATGTTTTGGTAGAGTACTTCCAATCAATAATGCTCTAGCATATTCTTGAAGAGTTCTATTTTTCCTTTATACAACTCCATTTTTTTGTGGAGTTCTAGGGAATGAAAAATTGTGAACAATTCCTTTCTTATTACAGTAATTTTTAGAAGATTGTTTTTCAAATTCACCACCGTGATCGCTCCGGATATTTTTAATTTTTAAATTCTTACTATTTTGAATTATTTTAGCAAATATTTTAAAATTTTCAAAAGTATCACTTTTATTTTTCAACAATATTATCCAAGTATATCTTGAAAAATCATCTACTATTACAATAACATATCTATTACGATTTATAGATTGAGTTTGAGTTGGTCCAAAAAGAACCAAATGTAATAACTCAAGTGGTTATAATGTAGAAATCATTTTCTTTGATTTAAAAGAAGATTTGGTTAATTTTCCTAACTGACAAGCATCACAAATATTTTTTACTTTAAAATTCATCTTTGGTAAACCTCTAACTAAATTATTCTTAGATAATTTGTTAATAGCTTTAAAATTCATGTGACAAAATCTTTTATGCCATAACCAAGGATCATTATCTTTGGCTGCTAGACACATATTTATGTTATAATTGACTTTCATATTTAATATATAAATATTTCTTTCTCTTGTTCCTTCAAAAATAAGGTTATTATTCTAATAAAAAATATTGCATTTATTTTCAGAAAAAGTTATATTAAAACCTTTATCACATAGCTGACTTATACTAAGTAAATTATGTTTTAAATTGTTAACTAATAAAACATTTGTAATTAGAGGTAAGTTAGATGTACAGTCATTGCTCACATTGCCTTTGCCGATGATATATCCTTTGGAGTTATCTCCAAATGTGACAGATCCTCCATTCGAGTAGATAATATTGGTCAGCATATCTTTGTTTTCTGTTATATGTTTTGAGCAACCACTATCTAATATCCACTTTCCTCTTTTCATAGTCGGTACCTGCAAAAAATATATAAATGATGTTGGTACCTCTGTAGTTAATGCCCCGCTATTACTCCGCTATAATTTCGCTATATCTCATAGCGGATTTCTACCACTACGATTTTTTCATATAGCCCCAAATATAGCCTTTCTGCTTTAAGCCCCGATATTTCCGCTACATCTCGTTATTCCCGCTATATTCCGCTATTTCCCTTATATCTTCTTTGTAAAAATGAATTGAAAATTGACATTTATACATTATAAAAATTATGAAATTAATTTTTTTGATTTAATTTTTATATATTTTCAGAAATGAAAGTACTCTAATATTCTACTAAATTCAATTATGCTATATAATAGTTTTACGTTTATTTAAAGTATATTCGCACATGTTTTTATTTAAAACTATTTATTTAAAGTACGAGTTTTATATGCTATTTTAGAGTCATCTGCTATATCCCGCTATATCCTCGCTGTATACCCATTATGACTTTTTGCACCTTCGCCAATTTGAATCTGTCAAGCTCTTTAAATGCACAGGTTGGTACCCACCTTTTATTAGGGTCCTAAGAGTTAGATCTTAGGAAGCCAAACGCATGAGGGTTTAGAATTCCCTTTATAAATAAAATCTTTATTTTTATGAACACTATATATAAAAGATTTTATATATGATTAGATTATTGTTAGTTTTGGTACCAAATTTTTTATAGTACTTGTTTTACTAACTTCTTTCTTTTGAATAACAACCTTTGGCTTTGATTTTGCTTTCATAAAATTATTATGCAAATTATAATTTTATAAGATATATTATTCTCCTTTGGTTTTGAAGAATTTTTATACCCTAATCCATTCTTATCAGTGGTAGATTGAGAATTATTAATAATTTTAGAAAGATTTTCCCTTCCTTTATTAAAATTTGTCACACTTTTAGTAATATTATCTAACTCAGTTTTGAGACTAGTATTTTTCAATTCAAGGATTTTGAAATTTGATTTTAAATCATGATTTTCTGTAGCTAATGTCATATTCTTTTCTTTTTGCACTTCTACCTCATTTGATAGCATAGTGAGTTAAGAAGAAACATTAGACAAGGATTCTTGTGTATTAACAAGTTCTTCTTCTAAAATTTTCTTTTCATCTCTTAGCATATCAACTTCTATTTCAGTTATGTTTAGTCTTTCTTATGCATCTTTATACTTTCTTTTAACTTCCTTGAGTTTATCTAATAATTCTGAATTTATGTCAATCAAATCATCAAAAGTTAAATCACTTACATCGTCAGTTGAAGCCATAAAGCAGACGTTGGCTTGTTCAGAATCTCTGTTTGTGTCACTGTCTGATGATAAAGATGATTCTGAATCATCCCATGTGACTGAGAAGGCCTACTTCTTTTTGTACTTATCCTTCTTATTTTTGAATCTATCTTTCTTTCTATCAGGACAGTCTTTCTTAATGTGGCCCTTCTTATGACATTCATAGCACTCAAGATTTGAGACTGGTAATTTGCTGGAGTTGTCTTTTCTATTGTTTCCAAACTTCTTATTCTTTTTGAATTCTAAAAATGTTTTGAAATTCTTTGCGATCAATGCCATGTCGTCTTCATCTGAATCTGAGTCCTCTTGTTCAGCTTTGAATGCGATATTTCTTTTATCTTATGCTTCGTCTCGCTTAGCCTGCAAATTTACTTCATATAACATCAAATTTCCAATTAACTCTTCAGGTTTGATGGTTGAAATGTCATTAGCTTCTTCAATAGCTAAGACCTTTCATTCCCATTCATGCGTTAAAGAGTTTAGAATTTAAGAGACAATATCAAAATTTTAATTTTTTTCTCCTAATGCCAATTGTGAATGGTGTATGTCTTGAAATCTAGAATACATGACATTTATAGTTTCATCTGGTCTCATTCTGAAATTTTGTTACTGATTTTTAAGCATAGAAATCTTGCTTTGTTTGACTTTGTTAGTTCCTTCATGTGTGACTTTAAGAGTTCTTCAAATTTCATAAGTAGTTGTACACATGCTAACTCTATTAAATTTATTTTTTTATAAAAAATAACATATTCATAGCTTTACATTTGATGTAGCATCAGTCATTTGTGTATTTGACCATTCTGCAAATGGTGTAGTGGGTATAATGTATTCATTTGAGTAATATTCCAAGTATCATATCCATTTACTTGCATAAAAATTCTCATTCTAGTTGACAAGTAATTATAGTTTAAATCATTAAATAGTGGTGGTCATGCAGTGGATTGACCTTCAACAAAACTTGCGTTAGTGTTATTTTCCATATTAATAGTGTATCAAATAACTGTGTTACGGTTATAAGATGACCTTGCTCTGATACCAAATGAAAGTTCTGTTATGGATCGTAATATGGAATATAATCTAAATTAACTACTAGTGCGGAATATGAATATAAAAAGTAAATAGTAAAGTAAATGACACCAGGGATTTTTATACTAGTTAGAACTCCCGTTCAACGTCCAGTCTCAGACTCCTTCTGGAATTTAACTATCAACCCTCACTTAACCCGGAGAAACGGGTATTACACCGCTTGAGATATCGAACAGGACTTCTACCGCCTAGACAACCGAATAGGACTCCTACTGCCTGAGCAAGCGAACAGGACTTCACAATACAATAAGATTTATTGACTGATTTTGCTCTGTAGATAGCACGGATAAGTCTTTAGAGTACACCCTTCTTATAATCTTCTCCTTTGTGGTAAATAGTGTAGTACATGAAGATTGAAAGTAATTTTAATCACAAATAAGTTTGTGCTTGAATGTGCAAGTGATTTGAATGCGTTCATGAAAGCAAATGGAAAAAATTAGATAGCATGTAACGGCTGCGGATTTTGCCCGTTCGAAAATCGACATCCATACTTTACATCGTACTCGAATGCCGTAGATTCGACCGTTCAAATCCGAGTCGCTGGAGCTTATAACAACATTAAGTAAATAACACAGCGGAAGAAATGAATAATACATTGATATACAATATCTGATACAATATCTGATACAACAGAGTGATACAATGAATATCAATATACATCAGAGATATGATACAACAAATAGCAGCGGAAAGAAAACAGATAACATCAGCAGTTGATAATCTCCATCTTCAAAACGCCAATCCATAAATAGCTTGAACTCCCAATAACGATGCACAAAAATAAGCAAGTACAGTCCATATCCAAAGACTGAACTAGCTCTACTAATCTGACTATCTGAAAAACCCAACTCTAGACTGCTCGTGTAGAAAAATTTTGAGAATCCAGAGTTTAGGAAAGAAACAATAAACTCCGGATCAGTCATGGGACTGGTGTGAGCAACAAAAACAGTTTATCTTTAAAAACAAATAGCAAAAGAATTTTAAAGTCAATTCGCAATGCTTTTGGAAAATGAAACTACCATAAGGCCTCCCGCCACACACACAACGCAAACGAAGAATTGGAGGAGATTTCTCCTTATGATGGTCAAAGATGCTTACTACGCAAAATCAAATCATTTGATATTATTACTAGTGCATAGTGCAGAAAACATTTCGAAAGTATAATATCAATCTTAGCCAGCATAGAAATTTCGAACTATGCCTACTATAGCTACCATCCAAACAGTGGGGCGCCACCATAAGTAGATGGCAGGTTCTACAACTAATACCGTACAAAGTTCGTATTTGGAATATGGATTTCCAACAAATGGTCAGGCTAAGGAACTTCCTATTCCACGAAAGAAACGCCTTTGGCGGGACGCTCCGAGAACCAAACTGTTCTCTGCCAAACAAGGCCGGCTACCCCTTTTCCCAAGGGATATACAAAACCTCAAATATGCCACCCCCGGTCCTTTGGGACCTTTAACCGAGGTACCTCTAATCCAACATCACACATAATAAATAAAGTGTATCCACATGAGTAAGTATCTGGGCTCCATACCATGATACTACCCTTTTCCAGAAGGAATGGTCATACCCTAGGGAAGCTACCCCTGAAACCTTGCCGCACAATTCCTGTTTCGACCATTACCGGGTTGTGAGGTTCGACGAAGTCTCGTCCACAAAGCTACGCTTTGTCACAAAGCCATGCTTTGGGTCAACAGATGATCAACCTATGATCACAAAGATAAATGATCAAACAAATGATCATATCACAAATGATCAAACACTGATCATCACACAGCAACACTCAGCATGCCACATTACCAAATTGGGAATATATCGCTGATAACTTCAACTACATAACCTCTGAGCTCGTACGTCTCAGAGAAGGGTGTTAAGCTAAGAGATTAAATTCTCCGCCACCAACAGAAATGTATTTGAAAGAAATCAGCTTTATATCTCAAAGTGTAATGTCAGACATGTAACCATACAAGTCTGTTCCGGGTTCGAACAGAACCGAAGGCACTTCTTACGAAGCCCTTGCAATTCCGGGTATTCACAATCCCGTCCGGACTTCCCATCACAAAGGATGATAAAATCTCTATATCGGGGCCATTCGATGCAGAGACATTCGACGAGTTTTCCTTTCGTTTTTGAAAATATCCGCTCTTCACCACCGATCTTCAAATGCGATCCATATACGACGTATCACATATTTGGAATGAGTTATACGACCCAAAGGTCCTATCCCGGCTAATCCGAATAGTGAGCAAAATATTTAAAACATATGGAAACTGGGGTCTCAATTAAATCACAGTTTAAAACCCAAAAACTTTTCATTCGAATGGTTAAAACAAATTACCATTTCCAATCTTTTAAACAAAAAGATTTATTTCACAAAGTTAACCCCATTGATAAAGATACATTCATAGATTTCAAAACAATTTCCGTTTCAATTGGATTAACTCGTTAAATCTTTAAATCAAGATTCAACTTATAGCTTTCAAAACAATTTCATTTCAAATAGTTTAAACACATGATCATTTTAAATCTATTAAAAATAACAGATTCAATTCATAGCTTTCAAAAAGAATTCATTCATAGCCTTTCAAAATATTTCAATTTCATTTTAAATTTGAAACCTTTCAACACAAATTGGAAGTTCACTTCTCATATGAAAGCTGGTATTATTTGAAAACAAATAGTTTTCGTTTAAGAAAAATCCAGTTATATTTGCCCGAGTTAAAAACCCTTGGATTATATTCACATTCCAAAAATCAATACTTTTAAATTGTTTAACCCTTATATAACGGGTATAACATCTTTAATCCCTAGTTTCAAATCATATAATTCAATTTCAAATCTTGAATTTAAGTTTAAATCAAATTATTTAAACTTCAAAACTTTATCAAATTATTCAAAAATAAGTCTTATCTTTGAAATTCCATTTCAAAAGCTTTTTCACTTTAAACCCAAATTTCCAATTTCAAAATCAATTTGAAATTAAAATTTCAATTTCAAAACATCAAATTTAAATTATCTGTGACTTAACCGATTTCCACGTGAAATCCATATTTGTGTGTGTATGGTGTAGTCCAAGGTTTTACACACAATAGTGCAACATCAATCATCACAGATATATCGATAAGCGGTATAATCGATAACGCTTATCTTCATTCACAGATTCATAGATAAAATAAATTTATCAGTCACAAATATTCACTATTACAATTCGATGTGGGTTTCAGATAACCAAACGGAATCCGACTCCCTGTCGCATCGAAATTCAAGTGTCGTTCTATGGGTCAAGGGTTTCATATTCACATAACAGTATATATAAAAAAACAGAAATCACAGCTCAGCACAAAGTAATTTATATCACAGAGCATCACAATCACAAACAGGGATATCAAACTACTCAAAGCATTTCAATAATAACCAATCATCACATAATTATATATATATATATATATTCCCTCTTTAATTAATGATTAATTATTCTAAATTTTCAAATTAATTAATCCTTAATTATTAATTTATTAAATCTTAATCACCTTCATAGATTAATTATTTCTTAATTAATTACCTTAATTAATTAATCTCATTAATAAATTATCGTTTTATTAAATTATTCTTTAGTCACTTGATTAGTAAATTTTAAATCATCAATTAATTACTTTTAATTAAGTAATTATCCTTAAGAAATTATCTTAGATCAATTCATTATTAATTATTTCTAATTATAAATTTATTTAACCTTGAGTTATTTATTTGATTACAAGTATAAATTAATTACATTCTTAATTTACTTACTTAAATTAATTAAACACCTTACATTAAGCAACCTTTCTTTATAAATTTTTAAATCACAACTCAACTAAAAACCTGTCAACATGGTTAGCTTTATTGTTACTAATCTTTACTTAGCCAAAATAACTTAAAGGTTTATTAAGTTGATTTTCAAAGAAAACCAACCCGAGGCAAACACTTGGTTTACCCGAGTGAAACCCGTGTCTCACCCTTGTTTCCCCCGCGTCACATTCATTCCCCAACCTTCTTTCTTCTTCTCCCTGTACTTATCTTCTGTTCTTTCCTTCTCACAACTTCGTGAAGCAATCAGATGCATAGGTGCACCGTGCATGTGCACCAATCATCGCTGCCCCTCCGTTCATCATCATCGGCGCCAACAAGACAACATCGACCACCTCCCTCGATTTAAAAAAAACTGTTTTCAGAATGAACTCACAAATTGAAATCGAGCCATAGCAATGACTACTGTACCAACCTGATCAGCATTTTTTTCCTCGCCCCACGACCTCTGGCCACCTGAGGCCATGCCATCACGTCCATACCCTCTCTACTCGATTACCTCCCTACTCCACCTACCCCGGTCCCACTCGATGCCGCTATGTCGAAGTAACTGTCGCGATAACAACGACGATTTGCACGAGTTCTTAAACCCTAAATCCTATCGTGCCGCAGCCACCGATGCCTAGAAAAATTTGAGAACATTTTTCACGAGATCCCTGATCCATTACCCTCCCTTGATCACAACCCAGAGGTCCAAAATTTCGGTGATCACCAGAAATTGATGGAAATTCGAATTTTGATTAACTCGCAATATCTCATCACATACGATCTTAAAAATCATAATATGGTTATCAAAAATCATAAACTGGACTTACAAATCAGATTGTAAAATAAAACATGATTTCCAAAAATTTGATTTAATGCCTTGAGTTGATTTCTTACTGCAAATTCATATATATATTTTATTTTATTTTATTTTTGTATAACTTCTTAATATAAATCCTTGAAAACATTTTCAACCTTGATGTTATAGTTTAACCATAAATTCTTATTTGGAGATCAAGGCCTAACATTGATTAGATGAAGAGAAAAGGAATTATTTTGGTGAATTATGAGGTGCCTGTAACATAACAGGGCTTGTATACATCTTCACAGACATGCCTACTTATATACTAGTTCATTCAACTTAATCCCAGTAACAAAAATCATTAATGCAAACATTTTCACACCACATCTCAATGACCATCACAAGCATCAGGGAAATAAACAAATTCAGGTTTCGAATTAGAGGTTTACTCACAAGCATCAAGAAAACAAAACAAGTTAGGTTTTTTTAAAAATAGGAGTTTCTCACCTTGTTTCCAGAAAATGAAACAGAGCACTTTATATTTGAAAAGCTTTGAACTTTAAAAACTGAGAAGTTGTTTGCTTTAATCTTCCTTTATATCATCTTGCTTGACTCTCTGGTTTTGATGAATTCATATTGTTTTGTTTGCTTGAACTTTGAATGATATTTTGAGTTTTCAAGATAATGTTTGCTTCCATTTTTCTCTCAATGGTGATAATCGAACTGAAGTGAAAAGATGATATGGGGAAAATAGTTTACATGTGATGTTTATAACAAGCTACAGGGTGTTGTATTTGTTATACAATATAGGCATGGGCTAGAGGCATGCTTGCATTTATTTGTTTGTACCAATTCATTTTTTTTTCTTTGATTTCGGCTGAGATGTGTTAAAGGTAAGGCAGGTATGACATCTTTTTTTTTGTTGAAGTGATGCTGCATTTATTAACTTGGTGGCTGCAGCTTTGTGTTTACATACTTTTGTCTTGCTTTTATATTTTATTTACTTGTACTTCATTTTGTTTTTCCACTACAACAAAAAGGTAAAGTTAAGACCAATTTTAGAGACATCAAATAATTTGGTTCCTAATAAAGGTCTAATTAGAAACAAAATTAATTTTGTCTCAAGTACCATTTATAAAACAAAACCAGGTTATTAGTGGATCTCGAAATCTACTGTACCCCCACTACATCCCTCCCCTGATATCGTTCGTCACTCTTCCACATCCACATTAGGGCTTCTTCAAAAAAACAAATGGACAATTCCCGTCTGATGAAGGGAAAGAATTGAAACATCGCGGAGGAATTATACATCGGATTCGTCAATTGTACATCAGATCTAGTTGAAGGAGAAAATAGCGGTAAGTTTTCCCCAATCTAATATTAAATCAATTTGAATTTTTGCACCTTGCTATTTTGCTACGAAATTAATGAAATTGATTTGATTTCCATGTTAGCTGGTTTTATTGATCCATAATCGTTGGTTATTTCCTGCTCTTTATTGAAGATTCAGATTTTGCATTGATAGCTCATAGTAATGTTGATAAAAACCAATTAAGAGATATTTTGCGAAAGATATCATCTTTTTAAAACAAACGAGGAACTTATTTGGTTATCACAAATTTAAAAAAATTGAACAAACCTTGAAAGATAGACTGATTCAAAGTGATGTAAACTCAACTCCAATATAATAACATGACGATGAAAGCGTAGTTATATGCATTATGAAAGTGCAGTAATAAATCATAATCTTGTTGATAAGGACATTAAATTCTCCATGGTAAGACTTGGTTGTGTATTTTTTTCTTAATGTTTTAATACGCTTTTGATATATGTAGTTTTTAATGTATTTAGTAGATTTCAAGTTGTGAATTGTCAATGTAGTATTAAATGATTAATGCTTGATTCATATATTCGTTTATTGGTAGAAAATGTTACATATTATTTTATGTTTACTCTTAAAAAATTGATAATACCAATAGAATATTAATTAGATCTTATCATGTTTATAGGAAATTCTCTAAATGAATGATAGATCATGGATGCATCGTAGACTAAAAGATGGATACATAAATCTTGAATTTGTTGAAGGTGGCAACAAGTTTATTGATTCTGCATTTTTTCAAGCTGAATCCGAAGGAACTATTAGCTGTCTATGCTCTATGTGCAAAAATAGTACACTTCAATCAAAAGAGGAAGTTTCTAAGCATTTACTACAGAAAGGTTTTGTTCCAGTCTATTCCACTTGGATTTTCTTTATTTCTTCATGACACATAATTAAAATATCTATATTCAATTTCTTGAACTTTGTTCTATCTTCTAATGTGCAATATGCATTTTATATTGTGAGTCTACCGTGGTGTTAATGGCTGCGACAAATGCATGGTTCAAAACTTTATGGTAGTGTTGCTTTAAGGTAATAATGTTTAATTACTTGATAATTATGTCAATTTTCATATTTTAATATAAGTCTATTATCTCCTTACAAAACTAGTTGATCTGGTTTCCAATATTTATTTCTAGCAAAACTAAACTATTATGTTACCTTTTGTTGGCTCTATACTAAGTTTCTTGGTTATTATGCATATAACAAACCATGACCAATTGATTATTGTATTTAAGTAAATATATCTTAACGATGCAAGACACACAAGGTAAATAATATTTATTCCTTGAAGCATTAAAAAGTACATTTAGACCGTTTTTAAAATGTAAAATGATACTCAAATGGATTTAGAATCTCTAATCTTTTGTTTTTGCATCTATATTCTTTGTGTTAATTTATAATAATGATCATTCTTCCATATATATATATATATATATATATTCCCATTTGTTTTGAGAAAATAGATGATAAAGATGCCTACTGTAATATTTATCCTCAAACAAAATCACCTATAACAAAGATTGTTTAGCATTAACTACAGTAAAATGAAAAATTATTGCTATTTTATAAAATGCACATCCGCTCTGAGTCTTCTTCTATGTCTCTAGTACATCGTCGAACAAATAACTCTAACATAAGCTGTAAATATCGTGGTAGGCTTCTTTACCTTATACCATTATTTTCATAAATGTTTCTTCAATTATTTTATCCTTCGTGATCTATTAACTGTTTGAAGGTATTTATATCATAAGATCCATGCAATGTAATAGGAGTTTTATTCCTTTAACAACCACGTGTACTAATTGTAACTTTGTTGGTTAGCAAGGTTAGTGTTTTTGAAGCATTATTTTACGAACTTCAATAGTATTCAATCGTTGTAGTTTCTGATAAATTTAATAAATTTTTAGAAAGACTCTTTAACAAAACAATGGAAGATGATGTATAATACTAGTCCATGAATAGTGATATATTCTTGTTAATTTTTTTTTGATGAACTTAAACCTCCTAGATTGCATGAGTAGAAGGTCTCGTTAACATTGTACTAATAGGCCTATGAGCATGTTGATCACGATTGGTATGGTTTTGAGTGATTGATTTCTATGGGAATTTTAAGTGTTGGTTCATAAAATAAAATTTTGAAACCTGAAATCTGTTTAACTGTTGTGAGCTTTTAAACAGTTGATGAATTGCCTAATGGATTCATATTTTTGGTAGTGTCCTGCAATTTATTATATAGTTTGTAATATAAGGCCACACTTCAGACTTATTTCCTCATCATCATGTCTAACATCATTATACTATATGTTCAAAAACATGTACAGTATTTGACAAGAAGAACCATATACTTGTAAATTCAGTCCTCGATCATAGGTGCTAAAGGTCAAGGATTTAAAGTAAATATTAAGTAATCATGAATTCATTCAAACATTTTCATATTATTCGAATTTTCCTTGAAGTGGTAAGGAAGAATTTGTAAAAGTATAATAATATTCATGCATAAGCACATTTTATTGTTATCTTGAAATATGTTGTAAGTAGTAGGAAATATGAACATTTAAGTATATATGTAAACTAGTCTTTTCAAGCCTCAAATAGTTGGACATATTATTAGTCATCCTCGAATTCATATTATATGAATGTGTATCTAAAAATTAACGCGTATGTTTTTCCTCATTTTGTTTGAGGTCAACATCATTTCTTTCAAATTAATAAATATACATTAAAATCGTTGCTTATACGTCTTCTCCAAACCTTTTTCATGCAGGTAAAAATTATATAAATATACATTAATTATTATATATAATTTTACTCCTGCGTTTACAAGTTTTTGTGTTCCACTGCACATTTAATAATCATTATTTACTGCTACAAATTTTACTTACCTTAATTTATTACTGTCATTATTTTTTTTTTGATATTTGACATGTATAATGATTTTTAAAAAAAATATAGGCATTTAAAAACTTTGAGAAAATGTCAGTTATCTATATTCATGAACATATTACTGATTCTCTACTTTATGAGCATTACAAATAATTTCAATAAGCAGCACACATAGATCACTTTATTAAACATTGCAAATATTAATAACATATAAGTGAATCATTTCATAGTTCGCCCACATATTGATATTTGGATATCATAGTTCAACACTAGTTACGGTTTAACTATAAGCATGCTTAATAGAAAAGAAAATAAATGCAAACAATAAGGTTGTCACATATTTTTTCTGAATTAAGAAACAAATAAAAATTTGAGTTTCAGAAATGCTAAACAAATCTCACTAGTGCATGTTAGTTATAAAACGTGAAAGTGTTTCTCTTAAATTTGTTACTATGTAAACGAGTTTTATAAGGTAGAGCAAAAAGTTTACTAATTTTCTACTCGGTATGATGATATTGATTTCTTACTTAATCTAGTGACATATACTTCCATACAGAGAGCTAAAGTAGATGAGTGGGCATGTTTATTTTACATGGCATTTTTTGCATATACACTTTGTTAGACATTAAGTAAACACACTTTACTCATGCATCACATGTGTTTTTCTTCCTGCACACTTTTGAATACACACTAGTTTCTTCTAATATCATCACAAAATTCATCCATCCAACCCAAAACAGTTCACGATTAAACTCATAATTGTGAAACAGTGCAGGAATCTAAATCAACTTGGAAACTGCCGAGCTCAATGAACCGTGGAAACCATCCAAATCAAAGTGAAGACAAAACAAGAACTGTGTGAGTTTCATCTATGCTAGGTTCTCAAAATTCAAGTATCTCAAATATGTTTTCTTGGAACGATACTTGTAGCATGATTTCCTTTTTAAACTTTTAGTCTAAATTTGTTAACTAATGCATTTTGTATTCACTATTTTAAGCCTAGAATTGGTTTTACTTTCATTTGTATAACCTGAGATGCTGTTGGCATTGAAATAGTGTACCCAGAATTCTATTTTCTATTGGCAAATGACAATATGACATGCTTGTATTGTGTATTGATAAAATCTGATATTGTAGTCTATTTTCCGGTCATTTTTTTTCACTCTGCTGTACTAATATTGCATGCACGATGAAGTGATCATATTGTAGTGCTTCCATATGGATAAATAATATTATATTTGATTAATTGATATTGCAGCCAGTTTTACCACTATTTTATACTGAAAATGAAACTATATAGGTTGTATTTATTGCCGTATTGGTTTATAATAGTTATTGCTTTTAAGACTGATTTGAGATATTCGCTATTGTCTTTATAATTGTTACAGAGACCCTAAATTGTCTCTAACTAGACTCAAACTCAGAGACTCATTTGAAACCACCAATTAGGTCTTTAATGTTTTTGAAACCCATGCTTGTTGTCTCTACTTTTTTTGAGACCTGATTTTAAAGACAATATTTTTTGTTTCAAATGGGTCTCAACAACAAATTAAAGACAAAATCTTTTGATTAGATACTAAATAAAAGAGTCTCAATTAACCTTTATTTTTGTAGTGTTCGGCTGTAGCTATATTTTGGTGGGATGAAATGATTTGTATATGTAATTCTTTTGCATAAAAGCTAAATATATGTAGATAAAGTTGTCTTATTTCTTTTAAACTTTGTTTGTCACGACCCAAAATTCATCATTCGAAAATAGACATCAAATACTTCACTTGTATTCGACTGCCAGAATTCAAACGTCAAATTTTAGTTCGGATAGAGCTTATAACAACAATTAGATGAATATAAAACAACGGAACAGAATCAATATCATAAAATATCATCACAGATACAGCAACGACATAAATCCATACTTCATCAGAGTATTTAATACAGATACTACAACTCCAAATACAACATCATGATAATACAACAGTGATCATATAAACCAAAAGTCTTCGGATGAAAGAAGTGATAACAGACTCCCAAAAGCTAAACACCGGAGATCTTCAAAATGCTCCTAAGAATATCTCCAAGATAAGAGCTCCAAAATACAGCTAACTCCAAAATACGGAAACCTGCTACTAGGCTGCCCGTGTAGAAATAATGGGCACCCAGAGTTTAGGAAAGAAAACAATAAACTCCGGATCAATCATGGGACTGGTATGAGTAAACAAAAACAGTTGCATTTACAGAAACTAGATTTATAAAAGAATTTTCGGTATGCTTTCGAAAATGAAACTACCATAAGACCTCCCACCACACACATAATGCAAACGCAGAATTGGAGGAGATTTCTTCTTATGATAGTTAAATATGCTTGGTACGGAGAAATCTCTTTGATATTATTACTAGTGCATAGTGTGAAATCATTTCGAAAGTATAATATAAATCTTAGCCAACATACGACCAGTATCGTATGTCCACTATAGCTACCATCTAAACAGTGGTGACCACCATACATAAATGGTAGGTTCTGCAACTAAAACCGTACAGGGTTCGTATTGGAAATTGGATTTCCATCAATGGTCAGGCCAAGGAACTTCCCATTGCCACATAGGTACGCCTCTGGAAAGACGACCCGAGAACCTAACCGGATCTCTGCCAACACAAGGCCGGGTTACCCCTAACTTGGTAACTACTGACACGAGTATGCCATCTCCCGGTTGTAACCAACCTTTAACCGGGGCCCCAGCAACAAATCACAAAGTAAGATATAAACATATTTGCGACATCCACATAAGTTAAGTATCTGGGCTCCATACCATGATACCACTTCTATCCAGAAGGAAATGAACATACCCTAAGGGGCGCTACCCCCAATAACCTTGCCGCATCTTTCCTGTTTTGACCATTCCGGGTTGTGAGGTTTGACGAAGTCTCGTCCACAAAGCTATGCTTTTCAAAAAGCCATGCTTTGGGTCAACAGATGATCAAAGTAATGATCACAAAGATATAAAATCAAACAAATGATCATATCACAAATGATCAAATAATGATCATCACACAGCAACACTCAACATGTCACATTACCAAATTGGGAATATATCGCTGATAAATTTCAACTACATAACCTCTGAGTTCGTACGTCTCAGAGAAGGGTGTTAAGCTAAGAGAATAAATTCAACGCCACCAACAGAAATGTATTTGAAAGAAATCGGCTTTATATCTCAAAGTGTAATGTCAGACACGTAACCATACAAGTCTGTTCCGGCTTCGAACAGAACCGAAGACACTTCCAAAGAAGTCCTTGCAAATCCGGAAAATTTTCTAATCACGTCCGGACTTCCCATCACAAAAGAGTGATATAAATCTCTATACCGGAGCAACTCGGTGCAGAGACATTCGACAGGTTGTCCTTTCATTTTCGAAAATATCTGGTCTTCAACACCGGTCTTCAAATGCCATCCATATACGACGTATCACTATTCGGGATGGGTTATATGACACAAAGGTCTTTTCCCGGCTAACCCGAATAGTGAGCGTTAATTTCAAAAACATGTGAATTTCATAGATTCGATGTGGGTTTCGGATAACAAACTGAAATCCGATTCCCTGTCCCATCGAGGTTTAAATGCCGTTTTACGGGCAAACAAGGTTTTCACATCAATACAGAACAAATCACAATTACAGGGCAGTACATGGAAATTTATATCACACAGCATCAAAATCAGAACAGAACATCAATGTAGTGCATAGCAAAAGTTAATGATTTTCCAATGTTGTTTTAAATAAATTTACCACACGATTAATTTTAAATCAACAATAAGAATTTGGATAAATAAATTAAAGCTTGATTAACTCGTTTTATTGTTTCGAATTTAATTATTTTAATTAACCGCTAAATTTGATTTGTTAACTTTAATTTATCTGGATAATAAATTCTTAATTTACAAATTGTTTTGAACCTTAATTGTTTATTAATCGATTTACTTACAAATTGTAAATCATTCTTAACAAAATCATTGATTAATTATTTAAATGAAGGGTTAATTTAAATTATTTAAATGGTTTAAACTTATAGTAAGTTTGAACTTAACATAATAAATCTTGGTTGCATTTCAAATACAAAAATTACTTAGCATTTTAATTTCTGAATTTTATTGGGCCTAACCCAATTCTTAACAAACCCGAGTAAAACCTAGTTTTTCACCGAGTCACGCTCGTGATTTCCCCGAGCCAATCTTCTTCCTTCCTCGTACTTCTCCTTCCCCTATTTTTCTCTGCTCAGTTTTAAGTTTTTTTTTTAAAAACAACTGCTGTAAACAACATTTCTCAATCACACGACATACCCGAGTATATCCACCATCAACTCGAACCCTTCTTCGAGTTCTCCTCCCACCCAAATCACTGACACGCGAATTTAAATCGTGCGCGTGCACATCAACGCGGCGCCCCTCCGATGACCATCGCGATCGCCAGCAAATCCCAATTCATCCCCTCATTCGAAATCAAAACCCAGGTCGACGTGAAAAACTCGAATGCAAATTTTGCTCGTTCAACGAACTGCAACTCGAAACCCATCAGCCTAAACGCCTCGCCCCACCAACGACGACCACCTGACTCCTTGAAACTCCGGCCCTAGCACGACAACACCCCACGCCATCATCCCCCAAGTTCTCGTGAAGCTCGGTCAATTCGTGACGATGAAACTACCACGTTTTCCAAACTGTATACTTTTCGAGTTTAAACCCTACTTCGATCTCGAACTCCCAATCCACGCAATGGAAAATTTTTCTGATAATTTTCGTGACATCCCTGATGTTTACACTAACTTCAATTCAAGTTTAAGCATTTGTTATTGTTTCAATCACGAGAAATTTGTAAAATTCCATTTTTATTCAAATGCGAACTGTTCTTCAGTTACTGGACTAAAAATCTTCATTCAAGTTTTAAAAATCATAATTTGAAGTATAGATTTAGATTATAATCTTGAATCAATATTTTATAACATTTTATTTTTATCAAAAATCAGTTGAATACCTGTAAACATAATACAGTGATGATAATTATAACCATGGTTTAAATCAACTTCTAAAATCTTAACTTAAGTTCAAAATATCTTATTTAAATGAAAACTTAAAGCTAAACAAATGATTAGAAGAAAATTATATTTTTGAGTTTGAAAAATGTTCAACTCTGTAACCCATAATAGAGATATGCAGGCCATTCCATATTCACAGGGCAAAACATATACACATACATATATATATATATATATATACACACAAACTATATTCACTGATATATCTACATAAGTTAAGCAACTATTTTATTCTTTAAAACATTTAAGAAAATAAGTTACTCACTAGGCAAATATTGAAACAGAGAGTTTGTTTCTGGTTTGAAAACTGTTTTTAATCCTTCTCCTCTTTTCCTTTCTTCAGTAATTTCTGTCAACTTGAATATAAGGTAATGATCTGTTTTTCTTTTTCTTTGTTGAGTTGTTTTGAACGAATGAACTTGAAATGAAAATGATGGAAAGCTTGATGGATAAAAGAAAGCAAGTTTTACAGGTGAAAATTTTCTTTTGTACAGGTCGATATATTTGCTTGTACAAAATGAGCAGGGATATTTTCTTTGTTTTGGTGGCTGGTTCGTTTACTAAAGAGGCTGATATGATTCTTTTTCTTGCTTGAGCTGATGGCATTAAATGCTCTTGTTCCCATCTAAGTTTACATGCATCTTATTTAATTTCCTAGTAAGTACTAATTTTGTTTGTTTTGTAATTGTTTATCTACTTGCCTTGTTACCCGGTTCACACCTTTGTTTGCTTGGCAGATCTTGTTTATGGCTGAGGAGTAAATGCATTTAATGCAAGCATGGTTTCTTTGTGTACTTTCAGCATGTTAAGTTTTAATTTGATTATTATAAATACATTTTATTTTTATTTTATTAACAAATGTTTGCTTTTATTTTTTTGTTTACTGGTTTACAATCTTACTTTATTTTTGTAAGACTAAGTCTTGTTTTTGTTTTGGTTATTGTTTTCAGGCTTTGTTATGGTTTGTTTTCCTGTTTACAAATTTACTTGAATTTATTTGTTTACTTTGCTAAAATAAAAGTTGTTTTAGTTGTTTACTTTTAATACTTTGTATTTCTAGGTCTTTTATATCTATATAAATTTTATTACAAACCTATATCTTCTTATATTTTATTTTTAATTTAAAGTTGACTATATATATATATATAATATTTTCTTTTCATTTATTTAGATCCATACAACTTCTTTTGTTTAATAATATTTTATTCCTGTTGAAATTTCACAAATTAAAATTTAAAAGTTCAAATTATCTGCTAAATTAAATTCAACAAAATTCCGGGATGTTACAATATCCCCTCCTTAAGAAAATTTCGTCCTCGAAATTGAAAGAGAGAGAAACGCAAATAAAGAATATACAATTCAGAAATAAGGAAATGACTTACAGTTTAAGCCGAAATGTCTATTCTGCAGTTGGGATATGATTTCTTCATATTATCTTCAGTCTCCCAAGTACAGTCCTTTGGATCGCCACTCCATTGAACTTTGACCAACTTTACAACTTTGTTTCTTAATCGCTTCTCATCACGATCAACAATTTTTATCGGTTCCCTCTTTACTGCCAAGTTAGGAGTGATTTCTAGATCCTGCTGAGCAGCTTCTTCAATAATATCATCTGGGTCGTGCACATACTTCCGAAGATTAGAAATGTGAAACACATCATGCACGCCAGACAACCAGTTGGGTAGCTGGACTCGATATGCTAGAGAACCAATCCTTTCCAGAATAGGAAAAGGACCAATATAACGCAGTGCTAGCTTTCCAGTTTTCCCGAATCTCAATACACCCCTCATCGGAGATACTTTCAGAAATACAGAATCTCCAACTTGAAATTCCAAAAATCTTCTTCGGCGGTCATAATAACTCTTCTGACGGCTTTGGGCAGTTAATAATTTCTTTCGAATAAAATCTACCTTCTCCGTGGCTTCTTTGATCATATCCGGTCCTAAGACGAGTCTGTCACCTGATTCAATCCAGCATGCGGGTGATCGACACGGACGACCATATAAAGCTTCGAAAGGACCCATTTCTATACTGGCCTGATAGCTGTTATTATATGAGAATTCAACCAGATGTAAATGGTCCTCCCATGAACCACCAAAATCATGAACGCAAGAACGTAATAGGTCTTCTAGAATTCGGTTGACCCTTTCAGTCTGTCCATCAGATTGCGGGTGATAAGCAGTACTGAAATTTAATTTCGTTCCCAAAGCATCTTGGAATGCCTCCCAAAATCTACTAGTGAATATCGGGTCACGATCACTCACTATACTACTGGGAATACCATGGAGGCGAACAATTTCCTTTATGTATATATCTGCTAAGCTTGCTGCAGTCCGAGTAGATTTCACTGGGATAAAGTGAGCAGTTTTGGTTAGACGGTCCACTATAACCCAAATCGCTTCATTCCCCTTCTTGGTTCGTGGCAATCCGTCGATGAAATCCATCGATACCTGATCCCACTTCCATTTCGGTACTTCCAAAGGTTGGAGTAAACCGGCCACTTTCTTTTGATCGCTTTTGATTTGCTGACAAGTAGCACAGCGACTCACATATATCGATATGTCTCTTTTCATCGTCTTCCACCAGAATGTTCTTTTAATATCTCAATACATTTTATTAATACCTGGATGGATACTGAATTTGGACTTGTGACATTCATCTAAAACTTCTCGTTTTAATTCTGGGATATCTGGCACACAAAGTCTGCCTTTCAGTCTTATGTCCCCTCTATTATCAATTTCAAAACTGGAATCTTTACCATGTTCTATTCTTTTATGAATTTCACGAAGAAACTTGTCTTCAGTCTGTTGTCTTGCAATTCTTTTGAGAAGAGTAGGAGCAATGACAAGATGAGCAAGAATAGCATGCTTTCTACTCAAAGCATCGGCAACTACATTGGCTTTTCCTAGCGTATACAGAATATCTAAGTCATAAGATGCCAAAAATTCCAACCAACGTTGTTGTCGCAGATTCAGATCCTTCTGGGTGAAGAGATATTTCAAAGATTTATGGTCGGTGAATAATTCGAATTTTTCACCTAAAACAAGAAGAGTTTATTAAGTATATTTATTTAGTTAATTTCGTAAATTGTTAAGAAGCTGAAAAATTCTTACCCAGAAGATAGTGTCGCCAGATTTTTAAAGCAATAACAACAGCTAAAAGCTCCAAATCATGTGTTGGGTAGTTCTTCTCATGCGGACGTAATTGTCTACTCGCGTAGGCAACTACCTTTCCATTTTGCATTAATACTGCACCTACCCCATCGCCACACGCATCAGTATAGACAGATAAGCCTTGGTTCCCGTTAGTAATAACGAGAACAGGAGTAGTAGTTAATCTCTTTTTCAATTCCTGGAAAGCTTCATCACATCTTGGAGTCCAATCGAATTTAGCATTCTTCATTGTTAGCTTAGTCAACGGGCTAGCCAACTTAGAAAAATCCTGTACAAACTTTCTATAATATCCCGCTAAACGGAGAAAACTTCGAACTTCTCTAGGAGTGGTGGGTTGCTTCCAGTCCAGGATTGCAGAAATCTTGCTTGGATCAACAGAAATTCCTTCTTCATTAACAATATGACCGAGAAATTTGACTTCTTTGACCCAAAAATGACACTTAGAAAATTTAGCGAATAAGACATTCGTCCTCAATATCTCCAAAACAATTCTGAGATGTTCAGAATGCTCCTCTTCAGTTTTGGAGTAAATCAAAATATCATCAATAAATACAAGGACGAATTTGTTCAATACTTCCCGAAATACTCGGGTCATTAAATCCACGAAGTACGCAGGAGCGTTGGTCAGTCCGAAGGGCATAACTAACCATTCGTAGAACATATCTGGACCTCTAAAAGCAGTAAAATGAACACAATCCTCAGCTATTCACAGTTGATGGAATCCCTAAGCTAGATCCATCTTGGAAAAGAATCGAGTGCCATGAAGTTGATCAAATAGATCGTCAATTCTAGGTAAAGGGAATTTGTTCTTGAGAGTTTGTTTATTGAGATCACGGTAATCTACACACAACCTCAAAGATCCATCCGATTTAGCTACAAATACAACGGCTGAACCCCATTCGGAAACACTAGGGCGAATCAATCCTTTCTTTAGCAAATCCCGAGTTTGATCGACTAATTCAATTTTCTCCCTAGGTGCCATCCTACGACTTGCGTGAACCACAGGACGGGCATTGGGTACTAAGTCAATTCGGAATGCTATTTCTCTGTGTGGAGGTATGGAATTTACTTCTTAAAATACGTCGGAAAATTCCCGAACAATAGGTATAGACTGTAAACTGGGTTCAGGATATCCCAAAGTATACATCAATCTATCTCTTCTTGGGCTCGGATCCTCACAAGAGATTTCAATAAAATTTCCAAGGTTCGTTTTGACTAAAACTGTTCGATTATTACAATCCAATATAGCTTCATATCTCGATAACCAGTTCATACCGAGTAAGATCTCAAATTCATTAAATTCGAGGATATAAAGATTGATAGGAAATCGATAGCTAGCATATGAAATAGGAACTTTCTTACAATATAAACAAAGATTTGTGGGACCTCCGATTTTTCACGCAAATAGGATCGTCAGCAAATTTAGTTTTAAGTCCTAATTCTCTTACGGTTTGTTGGGAGATAAAGCTATGTGAAGCTCCCGTGTCAAATAAAACTCTAACAGTTCTACCATAAATAGTAAGGTTACCTTCCAGAACACCTTTTCCCTTATCAGCTTTCGAAGTTGAAGGGTCTTTCTTTATCGCGTAAACATTTGCCACTTGTGCTTGCTTCATCATTGGGCAATCCTTAATAACATGTCCCTCTCCCTGACAAGCATAACATTTCCTGGGCTTTACTTGCTCATTCTTCACAGGTTGTTCTTTCTTAACTTGCTTCTTTGGTTTTGTGCAGCTGTTTGAATAATGGCCCTTCTCATTGCAATTGTAACAAGTTATATTGCTAGCCGAATTTCCTTGATTACTCTTCTTATCGTTGCCTTGTTGTGGCCTCTCGCCCCCAAACTTTCTTTTCTTCCAGTTCTGATTATTTGAATTTCCTCCTTCCTTTGGAATCTCCTGCATATCCAATGTGGCATACCTGTATCCCATATCGATAAGATCAGAAAAAGATTCCTTCACATGCGCTGTCATTCTTTCGTGATACTTCTGGTTCATTCCCCGGATGAACCTTTCATTTTTCTTAAGAGGTATGTTTAACAACTCTGGACCAAAACGGGATAGTTCGTTGAACTTGTTTAAGTACTCTTCAAATATCAGGCTTCCTTGCTTTAAATCCAAAAATTCTTGATACATTCTGGAAATTCCCGCCGACGGCATATAACGCTTTTCGAATACCTCCTTAAAACGATCCCAAGAAAACTCTTCCTCTGGTTCATCAATAATGACTGTTTCCCACCAGGCTGAAGCTTCTTCTTGGAGTTGCCAAGAAGCTATAAGTCTCTTCTGCTCGTCTTGCAGCTTAAGACCTTTAAAAAATTTCTCACAAGATCTTACCCATGCTTGAGTCTCAACAATTGACTCTTTGCCGGTGAACGGTTTGCCACCAAGCTTTGCGAAATTTTTATACAAATCAGCCAGATTCGGCTGCGGCTGGATATCTATTGCTGCTACTACTGTTGGAGGATCTTGGTTTGGTGCTGCGGCATTCCCTCGACCTCTTGCTCTTCCTCTACGTCCGCTCATTCTTACTTATCTGAAATTAGTAAGAAAATTGATTTAGATATACGGACGAAGTATTTTAAGGAATATCAGCAGTAAAAAGAAATAGACTAAGAAAATTTTTAGTCTTTCAGTCTTGGTTTTACTCATTCTAGGGTATACTTCTCCCTATCTCTAATGAGCCATCTAATGTGTTATACTCCGTAACTAAAGTTCCTATTCAACCAGAAGCTCTGATACCAATTTGTCACGACCCAAAATTCATCATTCAAAAATAGACATCAAATACTTCACTTGTATTCGACTGCCAGAATTCAAACGTCAAATTTCAGTTCGGATGGAGCTTATAACAACAATTAGATGAATATAAAACAGCGGAACAGAATCAATATCATAAAATATCATCACAGATACAGCATCGACATAAATCCATACTTCATTAGAGTATTTAATACAGATACTACAACTCCAAATACAACATCATGATAATACAATAGTGATCATATAAACCAAAAGTCTTCGGATGAAAGAAGTGATAACAGACTCCCAAAAGCTAAACACCTGAGATCTTCAAAATGCTCCTAAGAATATCTCCAACATAAGAGCTCCAAAATATAGCTAACTCCAAAATACGGAAACCTGCTACTAGGCTGCCCGTGTAGAAATAATGGGCACCCAGAGTTTAGGAAAGAAAACAATAAACTCCGGATCAGTCATGGGACTAGTATGAGTAAACAAAAACAGTTGCATTTACAGAAACTAGATTTATAAAAGAATTTTCGGTATGCTTTTGAAAATGAAACTACCATAAGACCTCCCACCACACACACAATGCAAACGCAGAATTGGAGGAGATTTCTTCTTATGATAGTTAAATATGCTTGGTACGGAGAAATCTCTTTGATATTATTACTAGTGCATAGTGTGAAATCATTTCGAAAGTATAATATAAATCTTAGCCAACATACGACCAGTATCGTATGTCCACTATAGCTACCATCTAAACAGTGGTGACCACCATACATAAATGGTAGGTTCTGCAACTAAAACCGTACAGGGTTCGTATTGGAAATTGGATTTCCATCAATGGTCAGGCCAAGGAACTTCCCATTGCCACATAGGTACGCCTCTGGAAAGACGACCCGAGAACCTAACCGGATCTCTGCCAACACAAGGCCGGGTTACCCCTAACTTGGTAACTACTGACACGAGTATGCCATCTCCCGGTTGTAACCAACCTTTAACCGGGGCCCCAGCAACAAATCACAAAGTAAGATATAAACATATTTGCGACATCCACATAAGTTAAGTATCTGGGCTCCATACCATGATACCACTTCTATCCAGAAGGAAATGAACATACCCTAAGAGGCGCTACCTCCAATAACCTTGCTGCATCTTTCCTGTTTTGACCATTCCGGGTTGTGAGGTTCGACGAAGTCTCGTCCACAAAGCTATGCTTTTCACAAAGCCATGCTTTGGGTCAACAGATGATCAAAGTAATGATCACAAAGATATAAAATCAAACAAATGATCATATCACAAATGATCAAATAATGATCATCACACAGCAACACTCAACATGTCACATTACCAAATTGGGAATATATCGCTGATAAATTTCAACTACATAACCTCTGAGTTCGTACGTCTCAGAGAAGGGTGTTAAGCTAAGAGAATGAATTCAACGCCACCAACAGAAATGTATTTGAAAGAAATCGGCTTTATATCTCAAAGTGTAATGTCAGACACGTAACCATACAAGTCTGTTCCGGCTTCGAACAGAACCGAAGACACTACCAAAGAAGTCCTTGCAAATCCGGAAAATTTTCTAATCACGTCCGGACTTCCGATCACAAAAGAGTGATATAAATCTCTATACCGGAGCAACTCGGTGCAGAGACATTCGACAGGTTGTCCTTTCATTTTCAAAAATATCCGGTCTTCAACACCGGTCTTCAAATGCCATCCATATACGACGTATCACTATTCGGGATGGGTTATATGGCACAAAGGTCTTTTCCCGGCTAACCCGAATAGTGAGCGTTAATTTCAAAAACATGTGAATTTCATAGATTCGATGTGGGTTTCGGATAACAAACTGAAATCCGATTCCCTGTCGCATCGAGGTTTAAATGCCGTTTTACGGGCAAACAAGGTTTTCACATCAATACAGAACAAATCACAATTACAGGGCAGTACATGGAAATTTACATCACACAGCATCAAAATCAGAACAGAACATCAATGTAGTGCATAGCAAAAGTTAATGATTTTCCAATGTTGTTTTACATAAATTTACCACACGATTAATTTTAAATCAACAATAAGAATTTGGATAAATAAATTAAAGCTTGATTAACTCGTTTTATTGTTTCGAATTTAATTATTTTAATTAACCGCTAAATTTGATTTGTTAACTTTAATTTATCTGGATAATAAATTCTTAATTTACAAATTGTTTTGAACCTTAATTGTTTATTAATCGATTTACTTACAAATTGTAAATCATTCTTTTCAAAATCATTGATTAATTATTTAAATGAAGGGTTAATTTAAATTATTTAAATGGTTTAAACTTATAGTAAGTTTGAACTTAACATAATAAATCTTGGTTGCATTTCAAATACAAAAATTACTTAGCATTTTAATTTCTGAATTTTATTGGGCCTAACCCAATTCTTAACAAACCCGAGTAAAACCTAGTTTTTCACCGAGTCACGCTCGTGATTTCCCCGAGCCAATCTTCTTCCTTCCTCGTACTTCTCCTTCCCCCATTTTTCTCTGCTCAGTTTTAAGTTTTTTTTTTAAAACAACTGCTGTAAACAACATTTATCAATCACACGGCATACCCGAGTATATCCACCATCAACTCGAACCCATCTTCGAGTTCTCCTCCCACCCAAATCACTGACATGCGAATTTAAATCGTGCGCGTGCACATCAACGCGGCGCCCCTCCGATGACCATCGCGATCGCCAGCAAATCCCAATTCATCCCCTCATTCGAAATCAAAACCCAGGTCGACGTGAAAAACTCGAATGCAAATTTTGCTCGTTCAACGAACTGCAACTCGAAACCCATCAGCCTAAACGCCTCGCCCCACCAACGACGACCACCTGACGCCTTGAAACTCCGGCCCTAGCACGACAACACCCCACGCCATCATCCCCCAAGTTCTCGTGAAGCTCGGTCAATTCGTGACGATGAAACTACCACGTTTTCCAAACTGTATACTTTTCGAGTTTAAACCCTACTTCGATCTCGAACTCCCAATCCACGCAGTGGAAAATTTTTCTGATAATTTTCGTGACATCCCTGATGTTTACACTAACTTCAATTCAAGTTAAGCATTTGTTATTGTTTCAATCACGAGAAATTTGTAAAATTCCATTTTTATTCAAATGCGAACTGTTCTTGAGTTACTGGACTAAAAATCTTCATTCAAGTTTTAAAAATCATAATTTGAAGTATAGATTCAGATTATAATCTTGAATCAATATTTTATAACATTTTATTTTTATCAAAAATCAGTTGAATACCTGTAAACATAATACAGTGTTGATAATTATAACCATGGTTTAAATCAACTTCTAAAATCTTAACTTAAGTTCAAAATATCTTATTTAAATGAAAACTTAAAGCTAAACAAATGATTAGAAGAAAAATATATTTTTGAGTTTGAAAAATGTTCAACTCTGTAACCCATAATAGAGATATGCAGGCCATTCCATATTCACAGGGCAAAACATATATACATATATATATATATATATATACACAAACTATATTCACTGATATATCTACATAAGTTAAGCAACTATTTTATTCTTTAAAACATTTAAGAAAATAAGTTACTCACTAGGCAAATATTGAAACAGAGAGTTTGTTTCTGGTTTGAAAACTGTTTTTAATCCTTCTCCTCTTTTCCTTTCTTCAGTAATTTTTGTCAACTTGAATATAAGGTAATGATCTGCTTTTCTTTTTCTTTGTTGAGTTGTTTTGAACGAATGAACTTGAAATGAAAATGATGGAAAGCTTGATGGATAAAAGAAAGCAAGTTTTACAGGTGAAAATTTTCTTTTGTACAGGTCGATATATTTGCTTGTACAAAATGAGCAGGGATATTTTCTTTGTTTTGGTGGCTGGTTCGTGTACTAAAGAGGCTGATATGATTCTTTTTCTTGCTTGAGCTGATGGCATTAAATGCTCTTGTTCCCATCTAAGTTTACATGCATCTTATTTAATTTCCTAGTAAGTACTAATTTTGTTTGTTTTGTAATTGTTTATCTACTTGCCTTGTTACCCGGTTCACACCTTTGTTTGCTTGGCAGATCTTGTTTATGGCTGAGGAGTAAATGCATTTAATGCAAGCATGGTTTCTTTGTGTACTTTCAGCATGTTAAGTTTTAATTTGATTATTATAAATACATTTTATTTTTATTTTATTAACAAATGTTTGCTTTTATTTTTTTGTTTACTGGTTTACAATCTTACTTTATTTTTGTAAGACTAAGTCTTGTTTTTGTTTTGGTTATTGTTTTCAGGCTTTGTTATGGTTTGTTTTCCTGTTTACAAATTTACTTGAATTTATTTGTTTACTTTGTTAAAATAAAAGTTGTTTTAGTTGTTTACTTTTAATACTTTGTATTTCTACGTCTTTTATATCTATATAAATTTTATTACAAACCTATATCTTCTTATATTTTATTTTTAATTTAAAGTTGACTATATATATATAATATATTTTCTTTTCATTTATTTAGATCCATACAACTTCTTTTTGTTTAATAATATTTTATTCCTGTTGAAATTTCACAAATTAAATTTTAAAAGTTCAAATTATCTGCTAAATTAAATTCAACAAAGTTCCGGGATGTTACATTGTTCTTGCCTTGTCTACTTATTTACAGGCTGTATACTTTATGTTTGTTTCTATACTTTGTTTTGTTTTGCAAACTTGTAGATATTTTATTTTCTTATTTTACAAAATTCATTAATACTTTGTTGACTTTTATTTTATAAAACTATATATGTTCATTTTCAAAATATAGATAAATTTCTAGATTTTATTTTGTTGTTATTTTATATATATATAAAATTCTATTTCCACTTTTATTTTAAATTTAACCATCAAGTATTTAATTTACTTATTACTATTTCAAGCCATAGCTTCTTTCAAAACACACATATTTGTATATATATTTATAAGTAATTTGAAATGACAATTTCTATTCAAAAATAAGAATTCATTTGTAAAGACATTCTATTATTATTTAACTCTATATTTATTTTTAAAACCATTTATTTAAGATTAAATTTCAAATCCAATATAAAAATATATACACACATATATACAATATTTACAATATTATTAAATAAAAAATGATTTATACAAAATTTATTACGATCGGGGAAACTCGCTTCCATTAATAAATCTAATTATACAATTTTAATTCAAAAATTTATTTAATTATCAATTTAAATTAATTAAAATTCTGGGGTCGTTACATAGCAACAATATAGAATAGAATTAGAGAATTATGTTCTTGAAATAATCTGAATTCAAGGCTAGAGTTAAAAAGATGAAATCATTCCTGAAAAAAGATTTGGCCAAGAGATACGGAAACAACTCTTGGATTAAAAGTTGTTTCTGTTCATTGAAAGAAGGTGGCCATTTAGAAAATAGCCTTTATGAATAGTCAGTCGATTGAGGAAATAAATTCAGTCATCTAAACATTCAAAAAAATTTGAAATTAAAATTTATTTTGAAAAGACACCTTGTTCAGTCAACTGAATGGGGGTGTTTAGTCGACTAAACTTTCAAAATTAATTTGTGCACCTGCGCATGTTTCAGTCGATTACACACCCTTGTTCAGTCGACTGAAACTGGTGATTTCTTCCTAATAAACTTCTTTTTGAAAGCAATTTGTTTATAAAAATTTTATAATCAATTTCTAAGTTGTGTATATGATTTTGAATAAGATTTAAAACATGTGTGCGTGAACATACCATTAAGGAGAGATTTTAACAATTATTGGCTACTAACTAGACAGTAGACAAGCTAATTATAAATGTTGAAACTTCTCTTTGAAATCTTTGGTTTTTGATCTATCGTCGAGTAGAATAGTTTCTTCTCCTATAAATTTGGTTAGTTCATATAGTATATACTTATATAGTTGTCACGATCAGAACATCAAAATACAAGGTTCTAACATATATATGTGATGATTGTCTCAAAATAATATTTGATATATGTATAAAGTCAATAAGTTTTAATTGAAATTTAAATTATCCATATATGGTAAAATATAAAATATCTACTCTAATTTGACTAAATCATTAAATTATAAATTCCAATATGTAATTAAATTATCTAGTTAAGCCTTGGTAAACATTTTAAATTCAAATTTGGATCTTAAGATTATTGGTTAAAATATCTTTATTAATTTAAATAAATAATAATATTAAAAAATAAATTTTCTATTAAAAGTATTTTATTTATATACATATTTTTTTGTAACACACATTTAGCAATTTACCACGTAAAAGGAATTTATAAATACATGAATATATCGTTAAATTTTAAAATTTACATGAATGTTATTTTTGCCAGAAATAATAATAATTTTTTAAATTTTAAATCCAGAATTAAATTGTAAATTGGTTATATATATATCAATTTAAATAAAATGTAATTAATTAAATAATAAACTAGCATATACAAATATATAATAATTATGTATAAATATATTTTGGCTGAAATAGAATTTTTTTTCTATATAAATGAATGGATTTAAAAATCAATTAATATGTCGACAACCTTGAATTATAAAGGGAGGACTTTAAGTTCACTTCGATAATTCTAAGTTCTTTTCCAAGTTCTCAAGAAAAGACGAAAGGCTTCGAGTACTTGAAGCATATTCATCCATTATTGACGGTCGGCCTTTCATTATTACCCCATGGAGTCCCATGGTGGATAATGCTAAGAAACAAATTCTTTCTATCCTATCTTGGCACATTTTATTCACATCTCATCTGTGTTGCATCCAATGATTGGCCTAAATTGGATTGTCGGTGTTGTAGGAAAACCCAAATGTTTTGATGCAAATAACATAGCTCAAAGCTAGTGTATGACAAGGCTCTAATTGAAATATCTCATGAAAAGCCATTGCCTGCCTAGATAACTATTCATATTATTGAAGGGCATGTATAGGGGTTCGATGTCCATTATAGTTAGAAACCTGATATTTGCACAAATTGTCACTTCTTCGATCACCTTATAGAAGCATGTAAACATCATACCGATGATCCCCTTTTTTCATTTACCGATAGGATCCACTTTATCGACTTCCAATCGTGAAGTGAATTCTTAATTCTCGCCTAGCTACTATTGTTGCTACTTCCCACATAGTATTGTCGATTTCCTATGATTCCCCTACTACAGGTACTAAAGATGTTTTCAAGGAAAAGCTGGATGTGGTTCTTCCTCCCTCTGATTTTTTTTTTGGGGATCGTCATAGCATGTTTGGATTCATGAACCTTCTGAAATTAAGTATAATCCTAAAGGTGGAAGTTTTTATAAGTATGTAGGTAGAGATGAAGAAGAAAGACAACTATTTTACCATGTCGAGGACGAAGGCCTAGCTCTCTATGTGTTTGGTCAATTTGGTAATTTGAATCACATTGTATTATCAGATAATTCTTGGGATTGGAAATATCTTTACTGCTCAGATTTGATGGACTTTGTCCTTTCCTTAGCAACTCTATTTTCAGGGTTTTATCATGTTTTTAGACCATTTTGGATGATGGGATCGGATCTTCCTCTTCGAATGGAGAGTAGTTTTGGGTTGTCTAGATTTTAGTAGGTTGGCATTGTTGCCAATCTCCTGTACTTTATTTTTATCTTCAAGTTGTTCTAGTGCATGGGCCGACACCTATTTCTTATTCATTTATATACATGGATGACCCACATTAAAGCCGGCTAGCTTTTCTAAAATTGAAACTAAACATAGTATTAAATAATATTTGATAAATATATATAATATATAAAAACCGTTTTCGGTCAAAAAAATTAAATTTTTATTATCGAAACATATTTAATAATTTTATATATATATATATAAATTAAATTAAAGTATTTTAGGGTTTAAAAATAGTAAATATTCATTTATAAATAATAAAATACTTATAATATTTATATAAATGTCATATGGATTTAAATATTATATGCATATATAAAAGGATATATGGTCAAATATTTAATTTACATATATTTTATTTTAAAGTTTTGGATATTAAAAACAATAGTTTCATATAGATTGATTGTTTGATATTTTTTAATGCATTAGTATTTATGGGAGAAAATTAGCACACATAAAATTGTTATAATGGAATAATAACATATAAATATCTAAAACACCTTAATCAACTAGTCTTCTTGATTATGAATCAACACTATTGTTGCTAGCAATCAATGCTTCATCACTAGATCTCATTGTATTTAATCAATTGGATTTATTGGAGTTACAAAATGGAGGTGGGGTGATGGAATTTTTGACCAAAAAGGAGGGAAGGAGGAGATAAAAAGTAGTAAAAGAAATGGAGGCTTCTATTTGAATTTACAAGGAGTTCTAGAGAAAGAATCTTCACATATCTCTCCTACCAATTCAAAACTAATAGCCCCCTTTATTGTCCCTTCTTTGGCTAGCCATGAGTGGCTCTACAATGGACTTAATTGTGAAGACCAAAATTATTGAGATAAAAATAACTTTATAAAAATCAGTAAATGGAAAATATTCAAAGAATAAAATAAATTGAAAATAAATATCAAGAATGAGTGAAATAAATAAGGATAGTTGTTTTCAGTAAATAATAATGAGGAGAAAATAACTTCAATAAATAATAATGAGAAAGAAAATAACTAAGTATGAATAAGTTTTATATTCACATATCTCACATATATATATATATATATATATTGCATATAAGTAGCCAGAGGAGTATAGAGTGATAAAATAAACTCTTATGATGATTAAAATATATGCAACCAGATTAGTATTATATAGGTATAAATACATTTTATAATCGAGAGAAAACAAATGGCTTGAAACATTAGCAAGGAATTAAATTGATAAAAAGATATATATATATATATATATATGTGTGTGTGTGTGTGTGTGTGAACATTTCAGATTTGTCTTAAGAAAATAAATAATGTAGATAAGTCACATGAAAATAGTGTGTAGGTGAAACATGCAAATGGCATGTACACAGAAAAAGAAGAAAAGCAACTGAAATACCCGAAATGGAATCAAAAAGAAAATGGCATATTTAGCCATAAAAACATCTACAAAATTCTCTTATTTGTGTGGGGATAAAATGGGTTTTTCACTCCACTAAAACCCTAGTTAAATGTTTTAGAAATCAAAGGAAAGGCAGTAGTTATTTTTGAAAACAGGTATTTTTAGAAAATAAAAAGAAGAGCAAACTCACACTGTTTTCAAGTTAGAGCATTCTCAGGGAAAGAAGAAGGAAGGTGAGTGATTAATCACCTTAATGAGATTTAAGGCATTAAGACCCTAGTTAAGGGCAGCCATATTACTTATATAAAACCATATCATGTTTTTGTTTAATTTTATTCTCTGAATAAATAAATGTTGATCATGGTTGGTGTTTTGGCTGAGTTTTTGGTTGATGTTTGGATCTGTTTTGGTTGTTTTGATTAATGCTTTTAAAAGACAAACGCCCTGATTATAGAAATGGCTTCTGTAACTTATAATCCAGTTTTATATGGGAATAAGTTAAACATTTTTACTGAGAAATAGGGTACTAATGAAAAATGAAGTAGGCAGTGTGAATAAGGGGATTCATGCTTATGTCTAGTCCATTTTAAAAATGATATGAACAATGCAATATTATATATATATATATATGCTGATTTTTTCAAATCACAAGTTAATATGTTTTTATGGGTTTTTCTCAAAAACCTTACCCTATGTTCACAGTAAAATGAATGTAATGTTTTATATGACTTCACCATATTTATGTAAGAAATGAGAATATTTCTGAAAATAAATATATGCAAGTTTTAGAAAATATGATTGAATAAAAATGACCTTAAAATGTGATGTGGTGTTTTGCATGAATACTTTGTATGCCTGGCTGAAATCCCTGAGTGAGTTTAATACTCCCTGATTTATGAAAGGAAGAAAAGAATAGGAAGCATTTCAAGAAATTAATAAAATTCTCCTGAAAGAAAATGAGAATGGTTTCTAGATTGTAAAGCTAATCTAGGAGTAGTGCTTTGATCTATTCATCATTAGGTGGATGATGGGTATGTGCATGACTTATTTAAGTCTTGTAGGCCTCTGTGTAAAGGGTTAACAGAATTGAGCCCTTTGCAATGCACACATGGTGTTCAATGGAAAAGAGTTAAGACCAAATAAATGATAAATGGGGATTGAAAAATTGAGCTATGTAAATTAAGGGAGTTAATCCATAGGAGTATATGTACATATAACTAAATTGTGTTGATGAATGAATGCTTGTGTGCATGTATGTTAGTATGAGCTTATATGTGTAAATATATATACTCAGATTTTAGTATGAATTTAAACAAGCATCAAACATATGAATCTCTGCACAGAGTTTAGTAATTACAAGTTATTTATAAACTATGATTTCACTCATACCAACATATATTTTCTGACCCTATTTGTTGCCTTTGCAATCTTTGGGGTGTCTCATTTTCATTGAAGCAGTTCAAAGTGTTGCTGTAGGGAAGATGCTTGAGTAGCTTGCTTGTATGGATGTTTGAAGAACTTGCTGGTTTTAAAATGCTTTAGAGAAGTAGAAGTTTAATTGTAATAAATAATCTAGGCAAACTCTCTTATGTTTTGTGTATTTCCAGGATTGTTACTTGCTTTGTTTTCTTGAAAAGAACATGTAAAAGGAAAAAAACTTAAGTATTATATGTGCTTGTGATTTTTTTATTCAAGTAACAGACTCTGGAAATAATCCAGAGGATTATAAAAGGTAGAACATGCCATTTGATTTGATATGTGGATGTGTTCCCCTTTGCATGTTTGCTATTTTTCAGTTTTAAAGTTTAAGTTGTTTTTGAATAATTATGTGCCAAAGTATTGAGAGGATGAGTTGAACATGGTCTTGACTAACCAGTAAGGTTTGTACATGTCTTGTAATTGATACAAGTACATGCAAAAGCTTGAAGCCATAGTCTTCAGATTCCTAAAGCAAACAAGACCATAGAGCAAGCTAATTCGAAATGCAACTAAATCCTATGGAATGTCTGGAACAAGAGTAGGATTATTGTAACGACCCAGAATTCCCGCCATTTGAAATTCGTATATTTAATTAATTTTAAATATTAATAAGTAAGATTTGGAAGTCGAATTAATCTAATTTCGATATAGTGGTTTAATTGGGCGATTAAATTATTAATTTAATACTTGAAATTGGGTAAATAATTGAAATCTGAATTAAATGTGTATAAAAATGATTTGTAGAGTTATAATAAATCATATTGGAGTTATAATGATGTTTGTAAACTTTTAAAATTGAATTTAAAGTTAATTTGTGAAATTGATTATTTTAATATTTAATTGACTAGTGAAAATAGCCATTTTTCATTCTGCCTCGGATTTCGACGAAACCCGTTTCATCGGATCCGTAATGTGAAATTATTGTAAGATTTCAAATTTTGTGTCAATCGGAGTTGTCGTTTGTCCGAGGCAAGCCAAAACGCATCGAAATCGGTTTAATCGATTTAATTTTAAATTGATCGTTTATTTCCGTAACTCTCACATACGATCGAATTAGCTTCCGAAACACATTCCATTGTTTTCGGAACGCTGGTAAAACCTTAGAAACGCCAGCCGGCACGCTTGATTTCGAGTTCGGAAAATTTACGATGAATAGTGTTTTGGCCAATTTTCTATAAAAGGACATTATCATTTTCATTTGCAAACCAACCCTCCTTCTTCTTCAGCCGGCCCTAGTTATTATCAATGGCCGAAAATACATCTCATTCTTCCACAAATATTTCACAATCCGTCAACTATTACACAAAAGTTTCAACTACAAAATTAAAGAGACTCGCGAGATCTTCCAATCTATACGGAGATGATCGAGTTTAGTGGAGTATTTTGGCGGCAAATTGGCCACAAACGCAAGGAGTTGCGCACGTTTTTCCAAGCAGTGGGGGTGGCCGAGCTCCATGAAATCGTGGCTGATGGTAGGGCTCTGGTAGGCGCGTGTATTGGTGGTGGTTGATCGGCTTCGAAGTGAGGGGATTGGGTGCGAAAAATTCACAAGGATCGGCGGCCAAATGGGTTTCATACGTGATAAACCTGGAATGCATACGTGAATGGAGGGAAGATGATCTCGTGCGGCCGAGATTTGATAACCAGAAGCGAATGGCAGATCAAGTTAGGGTTTGTATATAAAGAAAATAAATAAAAGAATTTGTTTTAAATTGTATATACAAACTTTAACAATCCATATCTAATGCATACGAGGTCGGAATTTGACGAAACTTTTTGCGTTAGAACCGTATTGACGAGCTCTTCACAATGGCGCTGGTTTGGAGTCAATTGGAGTCAGTGAAATCTTTGAGTAAAATTAAACGTGCGTTTAATTTTATTCGAAATAAAATACTGCAACCGTTATTGAAAGCAAGGTAAGAACTCCTCACTCAATCGAAATTGTTTCGATTTAAATTTGAAATAGTTAGATTTAAAATTGCTTGATTGTGTGAATTGAATGATAATTATTATCTGTTGTGTTAAATAGACCCTATGCGCCGTATATTAAGCGGAGGTTATTTATTAAAAACATATACCGTGATAATTCCATATTGAAGTGGAATTGGTATTATATATGTATTTGGAGTTGATTTCCCGCATTATTTAGCGGATGAGACCCTATTGCACCACATAATAGCGAATAGTGTTTTATAAATCCCATATACCACGATATTCCACCTCGAAGTGGAATTGGTATTGTGCTACAGGTTGGAGGGATCCAACTGGATTCCTCAAATATTTGAATTTATTTCAATGTTGTGTGTTGATTTATTTATAATCGCCGTGTGATTATATTATGATAGAAACTGTTGACGGCTATCATTTAGCCAAATATATTTTTGGTATCGATGGATACCAGAAATAATTAAAATTGGATTTTTGAAAATATAAGTTGAAAATTGATCGAAAAATTTATTTTTGATAATTAGATAAATTTAAAAGGAGTTTAAAAGATAAAGTCTTATTTTTGAACTGTATTGAATTAAATTTCAAATTTGGGATAAAAGGCTTAATAAATGGATTTCGGAAATATTATCTATAAACTGAAGAATTTATCTAAATTTGGGATTTTTAAATAGATTTGAAAAGATAAAGGAATTTATTTTTAAAAAGGAAACAATTTTGAAAATGTTGGAAATTGATTTGGTGTCTTGAAATAAATTTGAAAATCAATTTTAAATTAATTTATTATTAATTTACCATAACTAGTAAAATTGATTTATAGAAATTTATTTGATTTAAATGAATCAGATAATTTGATTAATCCTATCTATGGATGTTTGGATTATATTGGATGTTGAATTGTTTGACATCTTTGATGTGTGATGCTTTGTGATATATCCTGATTTGTGTGTGATTTGTGATCTATTTATCTGTGATATATATATCTGTGATCTGTGAATGAAGATAAGCGTTATAATTTATACCGCTTATCAATTATATTGTTATATTTGATCTGTGATGGTTGAATGTTGTTGCACTATTGTGTTAAACCCGTGGACTACACAATACACACACAAATGTGGATTTCACGTGGAAATCGGTTAAGTCACAGATTTTTATCAATTTTGGAAATTGAATTTTTGAATCCAAAATAGTTTTGGAATTGGAATTGAAAGTTTTTGAAAATGAGTTTCAAAAATAAAAGTTATTTTAATTAACTTAATAAAATTTGGAATTTAAATCATTTGATTTAAGTTTGAATTCAATATTTTGAAATTGAATTCAATGAATTGGGAATTTCGGTTTAAAAGATTTTATAAGTATAAAAGGTGTTTTTATGGGTTTTACCCATTTAAAATATGGTTTGGAAATTTAAATTTAAATTTATATTCAAGTTTTATACTTGAACGGCTTTAACCTGTGTAATTGTAACCAGTTTTTCCCAAAAAGAAAACTATCTGTTTTCAAATAATAATAGCTTTCATTAAGTGAAAAGATTTCCAATTTGTGTCGAAACATTTCAAGTTGAATTAAAATTGTAAATAGTTTGGAAAAATTATGAATTAACCTTTGTGAAGATGATTAAATTTATTTTGAAATAAAAGAGTATTCAAATGGTGTATCTTTTATATTATAAAAGACTTGAATTGTGAATAGTTTTGAAAGCTATAAATTAAATCTGATTTAAAGATTTAATGGGTTAATCAAATTGAAATGGAAATTGATTTGGGAATCTATGAATGAATCTTTGTAAAATTGGGTAAACTTTATGAAGTAAATCTTTTTGTTTAAAGATTTGAAATGGTAATTTTTATAAAACCATTTAAAGGAAAGGAAATGGGTAATAAGTTGTGACTTAATTGAAATCCCTATATCCATATGTTTTAAATATTGTGCTCACTATTCGGGTTAGCTGGGAAAAGACCTTTGTGTCATATAACCCATTCCGAATTAGTGATACGACGATATGGATCGTACTGAAGACCGGGTATTTGTGAAAACGATAGGATGACCTATCGATTGTCTCTACATCGCTAGCTACGGTATAGAGATTTCCTTTGTGATGGGAAGTTCGATCGGGATTGTGAATACCCAGATTGCAAGGGCTTCTTCGGAAGTGCCTTCGGTTCTGTTCGAACCCGGAACAGACTTGTATGGTTACATGTCTGACATTACATTTTGAGATATAAAGTTGATTTCTTTCAAATACATTTCTGTTGGTGGCGGAGAATTTATTCTCTTAGCTTAACACCCTTCTCTGAGACGTACGAGCTCAGAAGTTATGTAGTTGTAAATTTATCGGTGATATATTCCCAATTGGTAATGTGGCATGCTAAGTGTTGCTATGTGATGATCATTTATTGATCATTTCTGATCAAAGCGTGGCTTTGTGAAAAAGCGTAGCTTTGTGGACGAGACTTCGTCAGACCTCACAACCCGGAAATGGTCGAAACAGGAAAGATGCGGCAAGGTTTCAGGGGTAGCGCCCCTAGGGTATGACCATTCCTTCTAGAAAAGGGTAGTATCATGGTATGGAGCCCAGATACTTACTAATGTGGACACACTTTATTTATTATGTGTGATGTTGGTTACCGAGCGCTCGGATAAAGGTCCCAAAGGACCGGGGGTGGCATATCTCAGGTTTACTACCCGGGAAGGGGGTAACCGGCCTTGTGTTGGTAGAGAGCAGGTTGTCTCTCGGGGCGTCCCGCCAGAGGCGTTCCTACGTGACGCAGCGGATTAATCAAAACAAACTTCAATCGGTGAAAGTAGCAATCGATGGATTGATGAATACTGAAATGCCCGAACTCGTTGATCCGAAGATACCGAATTCTAGCTATCCCGAACTCGTTGATCGCGCACGATACCGGGTTCAAAGATCTGCGATTCTTCACGCGTTGATCAAGCGCACTTGATTCCGCGAATCGGCTTCAACAATCGAAGATTCGAGCGCACTCGAATGTCGAAGGTGGAGATAGGAGATACACTCGACTACCAATTGAAATTGAAAGCACAAAGCTAACAAAAGAGAATTTTATTCAACATTCAACAACCTTATAAAATGATTCAACTTGCCTATTTATAGGCTACAACTCACTCAAAACAAAAGGTACAACACATGAGTCGTTTCCGACTTAACAAAGACTCCGACTCACGACTTAAAGACTATGCGACTTAACATACTTCGACTTATGACTCATCCAAAGCATACGACTTATTACAAACAGACGACCTACGAAACAGTCGACATACGACTTAAGAAATACAACACATTAGTACATAGCGACTTAACAATGCCGCGAGTTAACAGATGACGACCTATCAAAGCAACACAACAGCATCTTTCTGCGACTTAAGAATCAATGGTTTAGATTAACTCGGCATAAGATTCAACGGCATCCAGAGCTTCAGCGACTTAAAACTTGCGGCATCCCAGATCAACGTCTTAAAGAAATCAAAGGCATATATTAACTCGGCAGAAGAATCAACGGTTTCCATCTTCACGCGACTTAAGAGGGTGCGCTTTTAAACTGTGCGACTTAACTAAGTCGTAACTCGCTTCCGACTTAACTCCTTCCTTAAGTCGTAGCCGACTTAACACTTCATTCTCAATTCGAACCGCTCCTTCCGTGGCCTTCTCCGTAAGTCGTGGACGACTTATCAACTCCGAGCGACTTAAACCTTTGTTAAGTCGTAGCCCTTTTCCTCCTAATCCGTTAGGTCGTAGACGACCCAGAACCTTCTCCTTAGGTCGTAAACTCGAGTTAGCTCCTTCCCCTGGTTTCCAGTTAAGTCGTAGCTCCTGCTCACATGCCTCACATGCCTCCTTAGGTCGAAGACGACCTATAGTTACTCCTTTAAGTCGTGTGCGACTTAGCCCCTTAAGTCGTGTACGACTTAGACCTTTATCTTGAGCTGCATCATCCTCCCCAGGTTGAGAAAAATTCGACCTCGAATTTGTAAATTCTTTCACATCAGTTCGTTCATCCCTATGATATGGTACGAGATGTTTAACATTGAATACGTCAGACGTATACACATCATCTGACAGCTTTAATTTATAAGCATTTTCGTTGATTTTCTTTAAAATTTCCACTGGACCAATCTTTCATGCTTTCAATTTATTGTACGTTCCCACCGGAAAACGATCTTTTGTTAACACTGCATAAACCAAATCACCTTCATGAAATTCAACACTCCTTCGTTTCAAATCTGCAGATCGTTTATACTTCTCATTTGCTTTCTCCAATCGTTCCTGAACGATTTTATGACATTCCGCTAATCCATCAACAAAATCAGCAGCTTTCTTAACTATCCCCTTCGAGTGTGGTATTACCGTTAAATCCAACGGTCCCTTCGGTAAGCTTGAATATACTATCTGAAATGGACTGAACCCTGTACTACGATTCACTACATGATTATGAGCAAATTCTGCTTGGCATAACTTCACATCCCAACTCTTCAAATTGTCCTGTACAAGACATCTCAACAAATTTCCCAATGATCTGTTAACCACCTCAGTCTGTCCATCCGTTTGCGGATGATAAGCACTACTAAATTTCAACTTCGTACCCACCATCTTCCACAAACTTAGCCAAAAATGACTCAAAAATCTAGTATCTCTATCTGACACAATAGATTCTGGCAATCCGTGAAGTCGATAGATCTCCTTGAAAAACAATTGAGCAACATGAACAGCATCCGCCGTCTTTTTACAAGCAATAAAATGTGCCATTTTCGAAAACCGATCAACTACCACATAAATGGAATCATTCCCCCTTTGAGTTCGAGGCAAACCCAAAACAAAATCCATACTCACATCAACCCATGGTTTAGTTGGTACAGGTAATGGCATATATAACCCAGCATTAGTCGCAGTTCCTTTCGAAACCTGACAAATATGACATCGTTCCACAAACCTCTCTACTTCTTTCCTTATCGATGGCCAAAAGTAAGACTGTGAAATCAACTGTAAAGTACGGTCTCTTCCAACATGTCCTTCTTCATGTAGCTCTTTTACAATCTTTATTCTCAAACTACAATCAGGTATGCACAATCGATTTCCTTTGAACAGAAAACCGTCTACCATCACAAACTCATCCGTCTTCCCCTTTTTAACTTTATCAACAAACTTCGCAAAGTAAGGATCATCGACAAATAATTCTGGTAGTTCTTCAAATCCCGTCACTTTAACCTTTAATGTAGTTAACAAATGATTTCTTCTACTCAACGCATCCGCAACACGATTTCTCACTCCCGACTTGTGTTTCACAACAAATGTAAACTGTTGCAGATATGCAATCCACAATGCATGTCTTGCTGAAATCTTATCTTGTCCTTGTAAATGCTTCAATGCCTCATGATCAGTGTAAAGAACAAACTCCTTCTGAAATAGATAATGTCTCCAGTGTTTGATTGTTTGCACAACAGCATAAAATTCTACATCATATGTACTGTATCTCATCTTTGCTCCCGATAACTTCTCGCTAAAGTATGCAATAGGACGTCCCTTCTGACTCAACACTCCTCCAATCCCAACCTTCGATGCATCAGTGTGTAGTTCAAACACTAGCCGAAAATTAGGTAATACTAGAATTGGTGCAGATGTCAGCAACTTCTTGATCTCCCCAAGAGCATTCCCTGCTTCCTCTATCCATGCAAACTGTTTACCCTTCATGCAATCCGTAACAGGTGCCATCACACTGCTAAAGTGTGGAATGAACCTTCTGTAAAATGAAGCCAACCCGTGAAAACTACGAACTTCTGTTATTGTCTTGGGCTGCGGCCAATCTCTGATCGCCTCAACTTTACTTTGGTCAACCTGTATTCCTTCTTTCGACACAACATACCCTAGAAATAAAACACTATGCGTCATGAACACGCATTTCTTTGTAGCAGCATAGAATTTTTCTTCTCGAAGAATAATTAATACTTTCTTCAAATGTTGAACATGCTCCTCCGTACTAGCACTGTAGATCAGAATATCATCAAAGTAAACCACCACAAATTTCCCAATGTTTGGTTGGAAAATCTGATTCATCACCCTCATAAATGTACTTGGTGCATTCGACAGACCAAACGGCATTACCAGCCATTCATACAATCCTTCCCTTGTCTTGAATGCTGTCTTCCATTCATCCCCTGGTCTAATGCGAATCTGATGATAACCGCTCTTCAAGTCAATCTTAGAAAAAATTACGGACCCACTGATCTGATCCAATAAATCATCAAGTCTCGGCATCGGAAATCTATATCTGACTGTGATCTTATTCAATGCTCTACTATCGGTGCACATCCTCCACGTCCCATCCTTCTTGGGTACCAATAAAGCTGGTACAACACAAGGACTCAGACTCTGCTGCACACGCCCCTGTTCAAGCAACTCTTCCACTTGCCTTCGCAACTCCTCATGCTCTTTTGGACTCATTCTGTAGTGTGGTCTGTGAGGTAACACAGCTCCTGGAACAAGATCGATTTGATGTTGAATGTCCCTCAACGGCGGTAACTCCGTTGGTAACTCTTCTGTAAATACATCGTCAAATTCTTTTAGAACTGGTCTTACTTCTTCTGGTACGTCAACCACTTCTTGACTCTCTCGTCCAATCAACAAGAAAACTTCAGGCTCTTCCTCAACCTCCTTAACAAACTCCTTTAAAGACAATAAAGTTTTCAGCTCTTCAATCTCTTCTGACTTACTTTCTCCTGGTTGTCTTTTCTTTGGAACTAAAATAATCTTCGTGCCTTTGAACAAAAACTGTAGCTATTGGTCCGACCGTCATGTTGTACTGCTCGATCATACTGCCATGGTCTTCCCAATAATAAGTTGCAAACATCCATCTCTACTATATCACACCAAATTTCGTCTTTGTATTTCTTCCCAATAGAGAATGGAACACAAACTCGTCTATCCACTTTCACTTCTCCTCCCTTTCTCAACCATGCTAACTTGTATGGATTTGGATGTTTCTCTGTCTTCAACTTCAACTTTGTCACAGCCTCGGTTGAAATGATATTGTCACAGCTTCCTGCGTCAATCACAAATTTACACACCTTCCCCAGTATAGTACATGTCGACTGAAAGATATTACTCCTCAACCAACTAGCTTCTTCCTGCTTCGGTGTCAAACACGATCTCCTCAGCATTAGATTACAACCTTCATCTCCTGACGCAATATCCTGTTCATCCTCAACTGGACTAGAATATTCTCCATCACCATCCTCATCTTCAAGTTCAGCAATCATGGTTCTCTTCTTTGGCTTTGGACACTCATTGCTTTTATGACCCAATTCCTGACAATTGTAACATTTGAAACCATTGTTAACTTTCGCCTTCTCAGCCTCCTTCACCACCGGTTTACTGATAGGTTTAGAAACATTAGAACTTCCACTAACTCCCTTCACTTGATTGTTGGAACTAGTAAACACACCACCTCCTCGTCTACCCTGCTTCTCCCAAGCCAACGCTTTTTGATGTGCCTCTGCCACAGATCTTGGATCGAACATATTAACCATATCCTGGATCTGCATTCTCAATCCCCCAATGAATCTAGATGTCAGTTGTTCTTCCGTTTCCATAATATCATTCCTTGCAATAAGCTGATAAAACTCATCTACGTAATCATTAACAGTTTTTGTGCCCTGCTTCAAATTCTGTAAACGTTGATACATCAGTGACTGATAATTGTAAGGTAAGAACGTTGCTTTCATCAATTTCTTCATCTTCTCCCAAGATTCAACTTTTGACTTCCCCATTCGTTCACGTGTAAGTTTGGTTTGCTACCACCATGCCAAAGCTCTATCCCTTAACCTTGTAGCAACCAACTTCACTCTACGATGTTCTGGAACTTCTTTGAAATCAAAAATTTCTTCAACATTAGCTACCCAATCCAGAAACTCCTCCGCTTGCATACCACCTTTGAATTCAGGAATTTCAGTCTTCATCCCCGACTCCCATTTGTGATCATACTCAGAGTAATTTCTTCCTCGTCCTCGTCCTTGTCCTCGAACACTACCACCATCATATTCCTCTTCAAAATCAGATGTATATTGTTGTCTATCTCGTCCACCCACATCTCTACTACCATCACGTCTACCACTATCATCCCTTCTATCTACATTCCTCCGTTCACGATCATTCACGTTCCTCCCACGCCCTTGATCATTTTCAACACTTCTGTCTCGATTGGAATGTGGCGAGACTCTACTTCCCCCATGGTTAGATTCAGGTGAAACCCGTCTCCGATTTTGATTCATCTCTAACATCATCTTCTCTAACCGTCCAATTCCTTCGTTAAGCTTTTCACTAAAGTTTTCATTGATTCTTTGCTCCATCTCATCAGCTTCTTCTCTTCGATACAAAGCTTCTACGTTTTGGTGACGATTAGCTCTTCTCGGCGGCATACTTGAAAACTTCACAAAACTCTTCAACACTTCAAAATTCAAACACAATTCGAACTTAGATCCAAAATGAAATGGATCAAAAACTCCCACTTTGTTGCAATTTGCGATGAACACGATGAACAACAACTTCTCCAAAAGATAAGATCCGATCTCCAAACTTCAAAACAAAGTCGAACAACTTCAACTTGCTCTCGGCCGTGATAAACAAAAACTCAAATCTTCAAAACTCCAAAATGATTAGGCTCCAAGTCTCGATCTAGCTATGATTGGCTAGAACAAGCTCCGATACCAAAACTGACGCAGCGGATTAATCAAAACAAACTTCAATCGGTGAAAGTAGCAATCGATGGATTGATGAATACTGAAATGCCCGAACTCGTTGATCCGAAGATATCGAATTCTAGCTATCCCGAACTCGTTGATCGCGCACGATACCGGGTTCAAAGATCTGTAATTCTTCATGCGTTGATCAAGCGCACTTGATTCCGCGAATCGGCTTCAACAATCGAAGATTCGAGCGCACTCGAATGTCGAAGGTGGAGATAGGAGATACACTCGACTACCAATTGAAATTGAAAGCACAAAGCTAACAAAAGAGAATTTTATTCAATATTCAACAACCTTACAAAATGATTCAACTTGCCTATTTATAGGCTACAACTCACTCAAAATAAAAGGTACAACACATGAGTCGTTTCCGACTTAACAAAGACTCCGACTCATGACTTAAAGACTATGCGACTTAACATACTCCGACTTATGACTCATCCAAAGCGTACGACTTATTACAAACAGACGACCTACGAAACAGTCGACATACGACTTAAGAAATACAACACATTAGTACATAGCGACTTAACAATGCCGCGAGTTAACAGATGACGACCTATCAAAGCAACACAACAGCATCTTTCTGCGACTTAAGAATCAATGGTTTAGATTAACTCGGCATAAGATTCAAAGGCATCCAGAGCTTCAGCGACTTAAAACTTGCAGCATCCCAGATCAACGTCTTAAAGAAATCAAAGGCAGAGATTAACTCGGCAGAAGAATCAACGGTTTCCATCTTCACGCGACTTAAGAGGGTGCGCTTTTAAACTGTGCGACTTAACTAAGTCGTAACTCGCTTCCGACTTAACTCCTTCCTTAAGTCGTAGCCGACTTAACACTTCATTCTCAATTCGAACTGCTCCTTCCATGGCCTTCTCCGTAAGTCGTGGACGACTTATCAACTCCGAGCGACTTAAACCTTTGTTAAGTCGTAGCCCTTTTCCTCCTAATCCGTTAGGTCATAGACGACCCAGAACCTTCTCCTTAGGTCGTAAACTCGAGTTAGCTCCTTCCCCTGGTTTCCAGTTAAGTCGTAGCTCCTGCTCACATGCCTCCTTAGGTCGAAGACGACCTATAGTTACTCCTTTAAGTCGTGTGCGACATAGCCCCTTAAGTCGTGTATGACTTAGACCTTTATCTTGAGCTGCATCATCCTCCCCAGGTTGAGAAAAATTCGACCTCGAATTTTTAAATTCTTTCACATCAGTTCGTTCATCCCTATGATATGGTACGAGATGTTTAACATTGAATACGTCAGACATATACACATCATCTGGCAGCTTCAATTTATAAGCATTTTTGTTGATTTTCTTTAAAATTTCCACTGGACCAATCTTTCGTGCTTTCAATCTAGAGTCAGGTTATCAGGTCATTCTGGATTCAGGAGATGCTGTGGAGCTCAGTAGCGAGCTGGATGGCGAGACGTATCACTTGTATATGATATTATTATTCCGATGTGTATTCTGTATGAGGACATGTTCATATAACTGTCCATTGATGTATTGTGTTGTATATTGTTGTTGTACACTCTGATGAAGATGTAATGTATAAAATGATATAGTTCTTTGATTTTAAGATTATTCATTTATCTATTATATGTTGTTCCGCTGCGAATGTGAGATTCTGATATTGTTCTGTGTTTTCCTGTTGTTTCTTCTTTCTTTTCCTTCTGTTTTCTTCTACCTCTTCTTTTTCTCCATAACAATTCGGTTTTCCGGCATTCAATTGCTCGGCAGTTGATACAGTGGACGTATTAATGTCGATTTTCGAGCGTCGAAAAATCGCGTTCGTTACATTTGGTATCAGAGCATATGGTCAAGTGATAACCTTGGCTCTGTTGGGAATTACTCATTAGAAATAGAGTCAGCAGTACTCTAGAATGAGTGTGGGTGTAATGATAGATATGAACGCGTATTTGTTAGGGAATATGAAAATGTTTTATATTGTGTTTGCTTATCCGTTGAGCTGTTTGTGAATTCTGGTCGGTATGTGGGACGCCATATTATCGATAGGGGTTTCTAAACACTTAAACGAGGCAAGTCGACATAGTATCATTTTAAATTGGGTAAATGAAATAATTTTACCTTGGTTATATTTTGTATATAAAGGAAATAATTTTTTTTCAGAATTATTAAAGTGCATATAAATTGATTGTTTGGTTGTTAAAAATGTAAGAATATACATAAGATAATAAAGGATGTTTGAATAATCTAAATAAAAACAACAATTGTAAAAGAATGAAGTATATAAGCAAATGAATTATTCAGTATGGAATTATAATTAATATGATTTGTAGTTGTGAAATAATCTTGTATAAGTAAAGTTAAATAGTGAAATTATATGAATTTTTTTTATAAATGTGATTTATAAATAAAAGGAAATTTTTGAAAGAATATTAAGCACTGGATTCACTACTGTTGCTGGGAAATAATAAGGATGATGACTGCAGCATCATCAGTATCATTTTCGAGTTTCTATGTGATGGATTTGCTACCATAATAAATTGAAATTTCAAGTTTTGTTGTGATAAACAAAATTGAAATTAAAATCCAAATTGAAATTGATGAATATAAGTGAAACGAGTTTTGAACTTATAATATGGAATAATAAATTTAGCTTTGGTAAAAGTTAAATGGAATTTACTTTAGAATTGGAATCTGAATTGGATTTATAAGTGGAAATTTAAGTTAAGTTAAACAAATAATGTTTAAACGGAATGTAACGACCCGGAATTTTGGACCATTCGCGTCCATTATAAGTGAATAAGTAGACACTTATGCCGGAGTTGAATTGCTCAAAATACCGCGTTGTTAATTTAAATTGGCAAAACTGAACATATACAGTAAATAAATAATCACATATCACAGACACAGAGTAATAAGTGCAGCGGAAATAAAAGAGATAGTAGTTCATGAAGCTACTATATAAATATATAAGTTACATCAGAGTTAAACCAGATACAACAGAAGAGTAATGCGATACATCAGATACAAATTGGAATGCATCACTAGAATCATCGAATACTGAAAACAGAATAGATGGCTGGATCTTCAAGCAAAGCTCCAACTTCAAAGGTGAGTCTCGAAAGCTGAACCACTCAGTCTGACCCGAGCGTAAAGCAAAACACAAGACACTCGAGTCAGGATTAACATTCTTATATTAATAAATCCAACTTAAGTGAAATAGCAATTGAAATACAAGTAACTCAAAGGATGTTTGGAATAACCATCCTTTAAGGATCCGTTAAACTATCTACTATGTAGTAGTGTACGATAAGTAGATAATGTCTATCAGTAATATAAAGATATCAAAATAGCGTTAAGTCATGGCCCATTCCACCCTTAACACATTTTTATTCCCAAAAGCATATACAAGACCGTAGTTTCCCCAAAACCGGAAGTCACCAGAGGGCAATCCATATACTAAAGGTACAAATCAAAATCGTAGTGGTCGCGCATAGGATAATCAGTATGACAAGGTACATGAGGCGATACCAACTAGGATACTAGTAGTTGCCTGATCCGGACTGATGTTGGGCATAGCAGCTACTACCCCAACACCGCGAAACAACACTCCCATAATCGAGGGGTGCACCCAAATCGAATCACATAAGTAATAGATAAGGTATCGAAGAAGTGTGTCCGCTAGAGATGGCGATCCTCAATGGCCCGGCGCGGCTCCTGTTTTAGTCATGTCAGGGGTCATCCAAAATCGTTCTCTTTCTTCAGTCAACGCGTTCATCAAAACCATCCACTTCGTTCTGGATCAACACTCCGCGTATAGTTATTAAAGTGGTTTCGGTTCAGATAGAGAGTATATCCATTACCGATTCCGGTCTCTTTAATAACTTTCGTAATTATTACACCGATTGGTCGTTTAATATATTTCAAAACCAAATCAATTTCCATTTCAATCAGAGTTTATAAATCAACATTTCATTTGTCTTTCTAAACCAATTTCCAATATTTACGTTTCAAAACTTCCAAATTCACAATTTCAAAATCTTATAATTCAATTTCAATTTCTATTTAAAACAATTCAAATATTGATTCAAGTTCGTAAATAAGTTTCATTCCGAAATCATTTAAATTAATTTGATTTAACATTCAATTCAATTCCAAATTCATTTATCGATTTTATTTAATATTCGTTAAGTAAATTTGTCATTCAAAACAATTTCTATTAAATTTCCAATTCATTAAATCAATTTCTTAAGTTCAACTTCATTAAATCAAAACTTACAATTTTGAATTAAATTAAATTCGTCAGATCAATTTCTTTAAATTTCAAGTCTTACATTAATTTCAATAAATCACATTTTATTTTTGTTAAAGAAATCCAATTTCACTTATTTACTTCCTTAAATAACTTTCCAAAACTTAATTAATAAAGAAACTCAATTTCAATTATTTACGAAGTAAAATCCACTTATTCAAAAGTTCAATTTTTCTTATTAAAGAATTTCAATTCAATTTAATCATTCAATAATTCAATCTCATTTAATTATTAAATAATTCAAAACTTAATTATTAAATAATTTCAAAGTTTAATGATTTCAAACTTAATTATAATTTCAAACTTAATTCGATAACTTCTCAAATTAAACCACATTCTTTCATCAATTACATTGTTAATATTTTGTTTCAGATTATTACATATTAACATTTTCCTTTCATTCAAATTTCAACTTCATTTCAAAACCATATTATTTATTCAAATAAAATCTTCAATTTATTTTCAAATCAAATTATTGACCAATCGGGTTTTATTTAATTTCCTATCCTAGGTCAAGTTCAATTTGGGTATTTATCATTTCAACCCGATTCCAATTCAATTCAAAATCAAAGCATAACAAAGGGAACTGGCAGTGTGATAACTGGGATGGTGTCAAAGTAAATAAACAAGCAATAACAACAATCAATAACAATCCAATAATCAATTCAAATAATCCCGAAATAACCGTATTAATTCGCATTGTTGTTTGTGCGAATTAATATAATTATTTCTAGAATCTACACTATCATTTCATGTAGATTAAAGATTATTACACTAATATTTATACGGTTCTTCAATTGTCATTCGATTTCAATTTTTAACACTACAACAATTAAATCAAATATACGTTCAATGGTTCAAAGTGTAATTATCACTATTCTACATGTCAATTAATTTAACAAATAAAAGGGGTCATATTCAACTAAACAAATTTAACATATAAATCAGTTTTAAAATCGTTAACTATCCTATATCCATTTCAATTTGGCATACTATTTATCATTAACACTAATAATTTAACGTCCAATATAAACATCAACAATCAATCAATTATCAGCCAAACTGTATTATCATCGCATAAATAATTAACAGATAATGGTGTCAGATGTCACAGGTGAACTGATACAGGTAATAGCATATATAACAGTGTAATTAACTAACAGCAGCATATTTCAATTGTCGTTTCAATTGAAATCAAATTTAATAAATAAAAGAACGTTAATCGTGAGTGAGTGCTCACCTTTCGAGGCTAGAGAGATAGACAATGAAGTTGAGTTACGAAATCCAGGCACGAATCTCAAAGTAAAGTAGGATTGAATGTGAATTGGATGAACAAGGCTGTTAATCAAGAATTTGATAAAATGAATCAGAATCAGTCTGATATATGCAAAATTATTTGTTATTTTATAAAAATCAATATTGTTTCCTAAAAAAAAAAATTAGTCGAAGTAGGTATAAAATTTACATTTTAAATCTGGTACATAAATCAATTGTTTAACATATAAATAAAACACACACACATATACACACACCCATAACTATAAGTATAACTAACAACATGCTATTTAACCTTTAAATATAATACTATAATCCAAATAACTTAATTTATTTTTATTAGTATAATTTACTACTATAAACATATTTTAAAACACTACAACCATACGTAATATAACTTGTATATATAAACAAGAAAACGAATAAAATAATATAAGTAGTACTGCTAAACTATGGTGTATACCTCTTCTATATAGCATACTTACTATAAACGCATGCCTATAATTGTACCATTTAAACTTACAATGCAATTCTTAAATAAGCCAAAATAGACAGCAAATAAATGTATGTAATTATATATACCTACAACTTATACACGTATATAGATCGGATGATATACTTCATAAAATATACAACATGTAAACTGTTAAATGGTATAAACTGCAAAGAAGAACCAATAAAACTTATACTTACGAAAATAATAATAATAGTAATCAAATAACTCACGCAAAAAAAAAAAAGTTAGCAGCAATGTTCAATAAAACAATATACATCACAATTTACTATATCATATACATAATACTTTAAGTCTATGTACAATACGTATATACTACCTTACTGTAACATGTAATAATATATTTATACCTTCATATATATACACCAAAATGAGAAGAGTTGTTGTAGGCAAGGCTTTGATGATGGGAGCATGGACCGCTTCAAGTGGACAGGATGCATGGTCCCAGAAAAATGAATGCAACAATTTTTTTTTAGACAAATGAGAAGACAGAGGCGCGCGGTTGGTGATTGAAGGGATGTCGGAGGTTGAAGCGGTTGCTCAGGAGATTAGGCGAGGCAGTCGGTGACCAGGCCGGAGCTAAGGGCGGAGGTCTGGATGACGTTGGTGATGGGTTGTCGTCGTGGAGCACGGTGAGGAGGCGGTGCGGCCGAGGTTGGAGGCGAGGGGGAAGGTCAGGTAGGTGGAAGGGCTGTTAACTCGGCTGTGCATGGAGGGAACAGGTTCAAGCAATGGGGATGGTCGCTTGCATTCGGGGTTTGGCGTTTGAGTGCCTGCGTGAGTTGTAGGGGCTTGCGCGCGGTGGATAGAGCAGCGTTTGTCTGGGTGTAGGTTCGGTCAGGTGGCAAAGGTGGGGACGGACGCAAGGATCGATGTTCAAGGCGGAGGGATGTATGGTGGAGAGTTGATGGGCAGGTGGGATTTGTGGATGGGCTTGCTCACGTGGTGGTTCTGGAGGCTTTGGAAATATTTTTGTGTAGATGAAAATAAAAGGAAGAAGAAGAACAGTTAGGCCAAATAGAATATAAAGGAAAACAAAAATTTGAACATATGAAATTCTGAGCGGCACAAAATAATTGAACGTGCATAGGGAAAATGAATGTAAGAGGAAGAGTAAACATCGAACCAGAAAAATATAAATCAACCAGGAGAAACGCAAAAGTCACGAATATTTAATTGTGGTAATAAATAGGGTAGATGGATGTTGGATTGATACGGTAAAAATTTAATGGTCAAAAGAAACTTGAAATGTTCGAAACCGCACCGATACTGCAAATTATTTCATCGATCCCACAGCGAAACCGAACTTCAAAACACAGAGCTGAATATACTGTAGAGATCAGTATGACGAGACGATCAAAACGGTATACAGATATTAGTGCTTCGATTAAATTATAAAAGTTCGAATTTTCTAATAGCGGAAAATGCAAGAAAAACGCTGAAAAATAAGATCGACGGAGCCAAAGATGTCCGAATTTGGAAAAACGATAAACTGACATCTTGCTCAGAAGATGGTTTAGAATTTTTCTATGTAAAAATATTTAGGTTTCGGAAACATTTTATTTTCATTACTTTTTAACTGATTAAATTGAAGTAAATTTACGCGCGAAATAAACTTTCATACTTTCAGACGAAAATTTACCAGTTGCTATGTTTAACTAAACGCATTCCAAATATCAAATTTTATTTCAAAATTTTATCGTTTAAAATTTCAAAAAATTTCAACTAATTACGTTATTAAAACATTTGAAATTTTACGGGTCGTTACACTCTCCCCCACTCAAAACTTTTCATCCCCGAAAAGGAACGAGGTAGGAGAATAGAAACAACCAAAAAGAAAACAGATTTGAAATACAAAATAACAATTAATTTAAACCATATAAATTCAAATTTAAATTAATTGATATTCAATAATTGATTTAATCCATTTGATTTTCACTAAAATCAATCTCAACTATTTCTAAATTCATTATCTTATTATCCCATTTTCTTAAATTTACAATTTCTAAAACCATAAATTTGAATAGTCTTTTATTATAATCATAGTTTCTTCAACAATTTTAAGTTCTTCTTTATTCCAAATTACTGTTAAATTTATTCTACTAAATATATCTACTCACATATATTTAACCCATATAAATTAATTTAAAATATAAAAGTTTCGATTTAAATTAATTTACATCTATTAATTTCTTTTAAATTCAAGGTATTTTCATATGTTGATCAAATTTCAATTTATTAATTCTTTCAAAACAAATTTATTAATTCTTTGAAAACAAATTTATTTCATTATTAACTGAGTTTACTTGTTATCCTATCTAACTCTATTAACATCTTTATAATCAAAATTTAGTGTATAACATTTATTATAAACACTCAAATTTTATTTATAAATTCAATTTATCTTATATATTATCCAATTACATATTCAACTTCTGAATGATTTAGGTAAGTTATATTAGAATGCAGTTGAACAATATACAAATAATTTTTTTTCCCAATTCAATTATTCAAGATTAAATATTTATTCCAAATTTTGGTTTTATTTGTAATTAAAATCATCCTTTAACAAAATTTAAGAATTATATTTCCGATTAACTTTAACAATTTAGAGATATATATATTTATATCAAATCAAATTAAAATTTTAAAATAAGATACCTATATATGTGAATCAAAATATACTGAAGAAACTCAAATCAAAATATTTTTTTTTCTCAAAACAAAACCATAGCAAAGCTACAGAATGGTTTCTCCACTTCGAAACTCGAAAATGAATGTCGATGATGCGGCCGCCATCACCGAAATTATTTTCCAGCGACAAGAGAAGAGCACTGATTTCAACATTTTAAAATTCTTTAGAACGATTTCTATTCAAAAAAAAATACTTCCAATAATATATACTTTAAAATTTTAAAACCAAGTTTCGAAATCACCGGAAACTAAATTCTCAATTTCTGAATTAAATTCATTTCAAATTCCAAATCAATTTATAAACCGTATTTATAAATTTATTTAGAACAATAAATGATAATCAAATATTATCATTTCAAACAAACAATTTAATTAACTTATTAAATTCCAGAAAATTTTACTTATATTTTTTTTATATAATCAAACAAATTTGAAAACAATATTGTGTCAGTTTGCTCTGCTCAAGTGTTTTGGAAATCCTATCGATAGCGTTGATCAGACGAATCGATCGAAAACCCAAATCAACATCAACAACTCAAACAACACAATATACTTTAAAACATTTTAAATATTAATTTACAAATACATTTCTTTGCTCGACGATACAGGAATGAATTTTCAAAATAAGGATAGGGATTCAAATTTTTTTGTTGACTCAAATCAAAGAGAATTTTGATTCGAAAATAAGTTTGAAACAGAAGATAAGATAATTCAATTACCACAATCGGGAGATGGATGAGTTTATTTAATTCACGGGCAACCATAACCGGATCGTCCGTAACTTCAAGAATAAGACCGATGCTGAATTTCGAGGTAAATCAACACTCGATCTCAAGAAATGGAATTCATGTATAGCAGGTAATAGATAGCATCATAAACCGAGGATACAGAAATCTTCGGTAAATCGATGCCTAATATAAAGGAGTTTCTTCTTTACGAATCATTCGAAGATTGGCGAGACCGCCGATCTATTATAGATATCATTCGAAATGGAGTTATGGGGTGCTCCAGAATTGAAAGAAGACGAATAGTGAAGGACCCGAATGAATTTCGGAACCGAGGGGAACGTTACAAAATTCAAAGGAATTGAGTCAAAGGAAGAGATTGAAACTCGAATGAGAGTGATTCTGTAAATACATTTACCCTATATGTTTAAGTTTTGCCTAGAGCTACCAAAGCTCTGATACCAACTGTAACGACCCGGAATTTTGGACCATTCGCGTCCATTATAAGTGAATAAGTAGACACTTATGCCGGAGTTGAATTGCTCAAAATACCGCGTTGTTAATTTAAATTGGCAAAACTGAACATATACAGTAAATAAATAATCACATATCACAGACACAGAGTAATAAGTGCAGCGGAAATAAAAGAGATAGTAGTTCATGAAGCTACTATATAAATATATAAGTTACATCAGAGTTAAACCAGATACAACAGAAGAGTAATGCGATACATCAGATACAAATCGGAATGCATCACTGGAATCATCGAATACTGAAAACAGAATAGATGGCTGGATCTTCAAGCAAAGCTCCAACTTCAAAGGTGAGTCTCGAAAGCTGAACCACTCAGTCTGACCCGAGCGTAAAGCAAAACACAAGACACTCGAGTCAGGATTAACATTCTTATATTAATAAATCCAACTTAAGTGAAATAGCAATTGAAATACAAGTAACTCAAAGGATGTTTGGAATAACCATCCTTTAAGGATCCGTTAAAATATCTACTATGTAGTAGTGTACGATAAGTAGATAATGTCTATCAGTAATATAAAGATATCAAAATAGCGTTAAGTCATGGCCCATTCCACCCTTAACACATTTTTATTCCCAAAAGCATATACAAGACCATAGTTTCCCCAAAACCGGAAGTCACCAGAGGGCAATCCATATACTAAAGGTACAAATCAAAATCGTAGTGGTCGCGCATAGGATAATCAGTATGACAAGGTACATGAGGCGATACCAACTAGGATACTAGTAGTTGCCTGATCCGGACTGATGTTGGGCATAGCAGCTACTACCCCAACACCGCGAAACAACACTCCCATAATCGAGGGGTGCACCCAAATCGAATCACATAAGTAATAGATAAGGTATCGAAGAAGTGTGTCCGCTAGAGATGGCGATCCTCAATGGCCCGGCGCGGCTCCTGTTTTAGTCATGTCAGGGGTCATCCAAAATCGTTCTCTTTCTTCAGTCAACGCGTTCATCAAAACCATCCACTTCGTTCTGGATCAACACTCCGCGTATAGTTATTAAAGTGGTTTCGGTTCAGATAGAGAGTATATCCATTACCGATTCCGGTCTCTTTAATAACTTTCGTAATTATTACACCGATTGGTCGTTTAATATATTTCAAAACCAAATCAATTTCCATTTCAATCAGAGTTTATAAATCAACATTTCATTTGTCTTTCTAAACCAATTTCCAATATTTACGTTTCAAAACTTCCAAATTCACAATTTCAAAATCTTATAATTCAATTTCAATTTCTATTTAAAACAATTCAAATATTGATTCAAGTTCGTAAATAAGTTTCATTCCGAAATCATTTAAATTAATTTGATTTAACATTCAATTCAATTCCAAATTCATTTATCGATTTTATTTAATATTCGTTAAGTAAATTTGTCATTCAAAACAATTTCTATTAAATTTCCAATTCATTAAATCAATTTCTTAAGTTCAACTTCATTAAATCAAAACTTACAATTTTGAATTAAATTAAATTCGTCAGATCAATTTCTTTAAATTTCAAGTCTTACATTAATTTCAATAAATCACATTTTATTTTTGTTAAAGAAATCCAATTTCACTTATTTACTTCCTTAAATAACTTTCCAAAACTTAATTAATAAAGAAACTCAATTTCAATTATTTACGAAGTAAAATCCACTTATTCAAAAGTTCAATTTTTCTTATTAAAGAATTTCAATTCAATTTAATCATTCAATAATTCAATCTCATTTAATTATTAAATAATTCAAAACTTAATTATTAAATAATTTCAAAGTTTAATGATTTCAAACTTAATTATAATTTCAAACTTAATTCGATAACTTCTCAAATTAAACCACATTCTTTCATCAATTACATTGTTAATATTTTGTTTCAGATTATTACATATTAACATTTTCCTTTCATTCAAATTTCAACTTCATTTCAAAACCATATTATTTATTCAAATAAAATCTTCAATTTATTTTCAAATCAAATTATTGACCAATCGGGTTTTATTTAATTTCCTATCCTAGGTCAAGTTCAATTTGGGTATTTATCATTTCAACCCGATTCCAATTCAATTCAAAATCAAAGCATAACAAAGGGAACTGGCAGTGTGATAACTGGGATGGTGTCAAAGTAAATAAACAAGCAATAACAACAATCAATAACAATCCAATAATCAATTCAAATAATCCCGAAATAACCGTATTAATTCGCATTGTTGTTTGTGCGAATTAATATAATTATTTCTAGAATCTACACTATCATTTCATGTAGATTAAAGATTATTACACTAATATTTATACGGTTCTTCAATTGTCATTCGATTTCAATTTTTAACACTACAACAATTAAATCAAATATACGTTCAATGGTTCAAAGTGTAATTATCACTATTCTACATGTCAATTAATTTAACAAATAAAAGGGGTCATATTCAACTAAACAAATTTAACATATAAATCAGTTTTAAAATCGTTAACTATCCTATATCCATTTCAATTTGGCATACTATTTATCATTAACACTAATAATTTAACATCCAATATAAACATCAACAATCAATCAATTATCAGCCAAACTGTATTATCATCGCATAAATAATTAACAGATAATGGTGTCAGATGTCACAGGTGAACTGATACAGGTAATAGCATATATAACAGTGTAATTAACTAACAGCAGCATATTTCAATTGTCGTTTCAATTGAAATCAAATTTAATAAATAAAAGAACGTTAATCGTGAGTGAGTGCTCACCTTTCGAGGCTAGAGAGATAGACAATGAAGTTGAGTTACGAAATCCAGGCACGAATCTCAAAGTAAAGTAGGATTGAATGTGAATTGGATGAACAAGGCTGTTAATCAAGAATTTGATAAAATGAATCAGAATCAGTCTGATATATGCAAAATTATTTGTTATTTTATAAAAATCAATATTGTTTCCTAAAAAAAAAATTAGTCGAAGTAGGTATAAAATTTACATTTTAAATCTGGTACATAAATCAATTGTTTAACATATAAATAAAACACACACACATATACACACACCCATAACTATAAGTATAACTAACAACATGCTATTTAACCTTTAAATATAATACTATAATCCAAATAACTTACTTTATTTTTATTAGTATAATTTACTACTATAAACATATTTTAAAACACTACAACCATACGTAATATAACTTGTATATATAAACAAGAAAACGAATAAAATAATATAAGTAGTACTGCTAAACTATGGTGTATACCTCTTCTATATAGCATACTTACTATAAACGCATGCCTATAATTGTACCATTTAAACTTACAATGCAATTCTTAAATAAGCCAAAATAGACAGCACATAAATGTATGTAATTATATATACCTACAACTTATACACGTATATAGATCGGATGATATACTTCATAAAATATACAACATGTAAACTGTTAAATGGTATAAACTGCAAAGAAGAACCAATAAAACTTATTACTTACGAAAATAATAATAATAGTAATCAAATAACTCACGCAAAAAAAAAAGTTAGCAGCAATGTTCAATAAAACAATATACATCACAATTTACTATATCATATACATAATACTTTAAGTCTATGTACAATACGTATATACTACCTTACTGTAACATGTAATAATATATTTATACCTTCATATATATACACCAAAATGAGAAGAGTTGTTGTAGGCAAGGCTTTGATGATGGGAGCATGGACCGCTTCAAGTGGACAAGATGCATGGTCCCAGAAAAATGAATGCAACAATTTTTTTTTTAGACAAATGAGAAGACAGAGGCGCGCGGTTGGTGATTGAAGGGATGTCGGAGGTTGAAGAGGTTGCTCAGGAGATTAGGCGAGGCAGTCGGTGACCAGGCCGGAGCTAAGGGCGGAGGTCTGGATGACGTTGGTGATGGGTTGTCGTCATGGAGCACGGTGAGGAGGCGGTACGGCCGAGGTTGGAGGCGAGGGGGCAGGTCAGGTAGGTGGAAGGGATGTTAACTCGGCTGTGCATGGAGGGAACAGGTTCAAGCAGTGGGGATGGTCGCTTGCATTCGGGGTTTGGCGTTTGAGTGCCTGCGTGAGTTGTAGGGGCTTGCGCGCGGTGGGTAGAGCAGCGTTTGTCTGGGTGTAGGTTCGGTCAGGTGGCAAAGGTGGGGACGGACGCAAGGATCGATGTTCAAGGCGGAGGGATGTATGGTGGAGAGTTGATGGGCAGGTGGGATTTGTGGATGGGCTTGCTCACGTGGTGGTTCTGGAGGCTTTGGAAATATTTTTGTGTAGAGGAAAATAAAAGGAAGAAGAAGAACAGTTAGGCCAAATAGAATATAAAGGAAAACAAAAATTTGAACATATGAAATTCTGAGCGGCACAAAATAATTGAACGTGCATAGGGAAAATGAATGTAAGAGGAAGAGTAAACATCGAACCAGAAAAATATAAATCAACCAGGAGAAACGCAAAAGTCACGAATATTTAATTGTGGTAATAAATAGGGTAGATGGATGTTGGATTGATACGGTAAAAATTTAATGGTCAAAAGAAACTTGAAATGTTCGAAACCGCACCGATACTGCAAATTATTTCATCGATCCCACAGCGAAACCGAACTTCAAAACACAGAGCTGAATATACTGTAGAGATCAGTATGACGAGACGATCAAAACGGTATACAGATATTAGTGCTTCGATTAAATTATAAAAGTTCGAATTTTCTAATAGCGGAAAATGCAAGAAAAACGCTGAAAAATAAGATCGACGGAGCCAAAGATGTCCGAATTTGGAAAAACGATAAACTGACATCTTGCTCAGAAGATGGTTTAGAATTTTTCTATGTAAAAATATTTAGGTTTCGGAAACATTTTATTTTCATTACTTTTTAACTGATTAAATTGAAGTAAATTTACGCGCGAAATAAACTTTCATACTTTCAGACGAAAATTTACCAGTTGCTATGTTTAACTAAACGCATTCCAAATATCAAATTTTATTTCAAAATTTTATCGTTTAAAATTTCAAAAAATTTCAACTAATTACGTTATTAAAACATTTGAAATTTTACGGGTCGTTACACGGAATATAACTTAAGTAATGTTAAATGAATTTGATTTTGGTATCAAAGTAAATTAATAAGTGAATTTATTAAGAATGTGAACTTGAGTTATAAATGAAATTCAATTTTATTTGTAAAATGAATTAGTAATTGAATTGAAATAAATGGATTGAATGTTAATCAATCGAATGTGAATAAATGGATATGGAATAATGAATGTAAGTGTTGATTCATTAAAAGCTAATGAATTGGAATTTGAATGGATTGAATGGAAGTCAATTTAATATTAAACCAATTGGAATTAAAAGTGTTGAACCAAATTGAATGTAAGTAATGTAAATTTAATAATTTGGTTGTGTTGAATGACATTGGTTGTTATATGATTGTTGGTTGATTGTATATAGTATAATTCATTAAGTGTTATTGAAATTGAATTGATAAATGAAAGCTATGTAATTGAATTTGAATTGAAAATAAATTAATGTGAATTGGTTGTAAGCAATTAAAATGTGTATCGAAACCTTATAAATTGCTTATGGGAATTATTTGATTGCATTGCTTATGGAAACTTTGTGTTTGTTATTGAAAATTAATGAAATGTTAATAATTTCCTATATATGTTACTTACGTGTTTAAATTGAATAAGTACAGGTGCCGTGGCTGCCGTTCGGTTGGTTGGGTTGCGCTAAAATGCTAAATAAATAACTGCTTTGCTTAAAAATGCTAAAAGGTACGCCTACGCAATAAAAATAGGAAATATGAACTGTTTTTCTGCTTTTCCAACCGTGTGGGTTGATGTTTATATATTTATGTCTATTGTGATCCTACTACGATCGAACCGCGCAAAGGAGACGCTGGCGAATTTTTCTGAAAATTTAAGGCGTTTGAGAATTTTTGAATTTTTGGAAATTTTTTGTTAAATGAAAGTCCATTTCTAAATTGAAATGGAAAAGTAGGAATTGAACTGGAAAATGGAAACCATTGTTTTGGTTGAAGTTAAAGGTTTTGGAAAAGGGGAATATAAAATTTTCACTAAGTGGATTTTTGAAAAGTTAATGGATTTGGGCTTTTTTCTTACTTTGCAATTTCGAGGACGAAATTCTTTTAAGAGGGGAAGTTTGTAACGACCCAGAATTCCCGTCATTTGAAATTCGTATATTTAATTAATTGTAAATATTAATAAGTAAGATTTGGAAGTCGAATTAATCTAATTTCGATATAGTGGTTTAATTGGGCGATTAAATTATTAATTCAATACTTGAAATTGAGTAAATAATTGAAATCTGAATTAAATGTGTATAAAAATGATTTGTAGAGTTATAATAAATCATATTGGAGTTATAATGATGTTTGTAAACTTTTAAAATTGAATTTAAAGTTAATTTGTGAAAATTGATTATTTTAATATTTAATTGACTAGTGAAAATAGCCATTTTTCATTCGGTCTCGGATTTCGACGAAACATGTTTCATCGGATCCGTAATGTGAAATTATTGTAAGATTTCAAATTTCGTGTCAAACGGAGTTGTCGTTTGTCCGGGGCAAGCCAAAACGCATCGAAATCGGTTTAATCGATTTAATTTTAAATTGATCGTTTATTTCCGTAACTCTCACATACGATCGAATTAGCTTCCGAAACACGTTCCATTGTGTTTGGAACGCTGGTAAAACCTTAGAAACGCCAGCCAACACGCTTGATTTAGAGTTCGGAAAATTTTCGATGAATAGTGTTTTGGCCAATTTTCTATAAAAGGACATTATCATTTTCATTTGCAAACCAACCCTCCTTCTTCTTCAGTCGGCCCTAGTTATTATCAATGGCTGAAAATACATCTCGTTCTTCCACAAATATTTCACAATCTGTCAACTATTACACAAAAGTTTCAGCTACAAAATTAAAGAGACTCGCGAGATCTTCCAATCTATACGGAGATGATCGAGTTTAGTGGAGTATTTTGGCGGCAAATCGGCCACAAACGCAAGGAGTTGTGTAACGACCAGTTATTTTGGACCATTCAAATCGACAATAAATCCACACATGTCGGACTTGAATAATTCAAAACAATAGATTGTTAATTTAAATTTGGCAAAACTCAACATGTACAGTAAATAAAATAATCACAAAATCACAGATACAGAGTATATAACAGAATGCAGCGGAAACAAGAGAATAGTAGTTCATGAAGCTACCATTTATATATAATAGAGCAAACAAAATACAACAGAAGTCTCGAATCACGGGAGTCTCGATACAATAATCAAATCTGAATACAACACTGGAATCAACTGAATATCTGTAAGCTGCATCAATAGTTGGATCTCCAAGCGAAGCTCCAAACTCCAAAGGTGAGTCTCAAATGCTGTATCACTGGGTCTGACCCGAGCGTAAAGCAAAACACAAAACACTCGAGTCAGGATTAACATTCTTATATCAATAAATCCAACTCAAGTGAAATATTAACTGAAATACAAGTAACTTAAAGAATGTTTGGGATAACCATCCTCTAAGGATCCGTGGAACTATCTAAAATGTAGAAGTATACACTCTAACACCGTGGTCATTCAATTTAATTTATACTTCAAACCAAAATATCGTTTCATTTCAAATATATATTTTTTCCTAAATAATTTATAAAGTAAGGTATTTATAATTTCCTCAAGTCTCACAAATTGATTCAAATCAACTCAAATTCCAAATTCCAATTTAATTCAATTTAAATTTTTCCATTTTAATTCAATTCAGTTTCCAAATAACAAATTCAAATTATATTGATTTCAAATGCAGATCTAAATCACAAAAAACACCATTTAAATTCCAATATATTTCAAAGCTTTAATATTCAACAATTTCAAAGTTAAATTTAACAGTTTCATATAGCTCTTGATTTAACTTCATTTATTATTTAATCAGGGAATATTCACTTAATAAATTCAATATCATTTAACTAGCTTAAATTACATTTTTACTAAATATTTCCTTAAATTTATTTAAACAAGAAATATTTATTAAATTACTTAAATCAAACCCAAGTTATAAATCATATCTTAAATCTCAATTTCAATAAGTTTCAAATCGGTTTAATTAAATAAATTATCTTCCCAACCTTAACTTATTCAAATTATTACTAAAATCTATTTTGGAACATAAATTTAAATACTTAACCATAATATATGTATTAAATCAATCTTAATTAAATTAAATAATTTAAGAATCAACATTTATTAAACCATATATTTCTTTCCAAATCCATAAAATTTATTTTTTTAAAATATTTATATATATGGACCAACGGTGTCTGTATATATATCTATCATATGGTTAAGCGATACGGACATTTATCATTTCAATCCGTAATTTAAATATATACGGGTAGATATAATTTCAACCCGTAATCCCAATTTCAATTCAGATGAAAATCGCTTGTGTAACATCCCGAAAATTTTCGACTTTCGAAAATTCAACATCGATACTCCCTTTATCGACTGCTGAGCCATCGAATGCCGGAAACCCGAAAAGTTATGGTTTTAAGAAAGAAGAAAAAGGTAGAAGGAGAAGATAGAAGAAAAAGAAAGAAGAACAACAACAGAACAAGAGCAGAAAACAGAAACAATATCAAAATCTTACACATCGCAGCGGAACAATATATAATAGATAAATGAATAATCTTTAAAAACAAAGAACTATATCATTTTATACATACATCAATCATCAGAGTCAATATACAACTCAGTACAACAATGGACAGTTATATAACTTGTCCTCATACAGAATACACAGCGGAATAAATACTATCAGATACAAATACTACGTCTCGCCATCCAGCTTATCTCCAAAGCTCCAGAATATCCATATAACCTAATAATCTAACTCTAGACTGCCCGTGTGGAAATTGGTGGGCACCCAGAGTTTAGAAGGGAAACAATAAACTCCGAGTCAGTCATGGTGACTGGTGTGAGATCGTAAAACAGTTATTCTTTAAAATAAACAACAGGATAATTTTAAAGTCAATTCGCAATGCTTTTGGAAAATGAAACTACCATAAGACCTCCCACCACACACACAATGCAAACGCAGACTTGGAGGAGATTTCTTCTTATGATAGTCAAAGATGCTTACTACGCAAAAATCAAATTCTTTTTTATATTATTATTAGTGCATAGTGGAAAACATTTCGAAAGTAGAATATAAATCTTAGCCAGCATAGGTACCATTATATTATGCCTGCTATAGCTGCCTCCTGAGGAGACAGGTGATACAATTGAAATCGTAAAGGCTCGTATTGTTTCTTTGGATTTCCAACAAATGGTCAGGCTAAGGAACTTCCTATCCACGATGGGTACGTCCCTGGAATAGACGACCCGAGAACCTAACCGGATCTCTACCAACACAAGGCCGGGTTACCTCTGCAAAAATAGGTAACTACTGACACGCGTATGCCATCCCCCGATCGTCACCGATCTTCCCGAGGATCCCCGATTCGCAACAAACCACATAGATAATAATAATGCAGTAACCACAGAGGTTAAGTATCTGGGCTCCATACCATGATACCACCTTTATCCAGAAGGAATGACATACACTAAGGGGCGCTACTCCCTAGAACCTTGCTGCATTCGTCCTGTTTCGACCATTTCCGGGGTGTGAGGCTCGATGAAGTCTCGTCCACAAAGCTACGCTTTCTACAAAAAGCCCTGCTTCGGGTCAAACAAAATGATCAACCTATGATCACAAAGATATAAGATCAAACAAATGATCATATCGCAAATGATCAAACACTGATCATTTCACAGCAACACTCAGTATGCCACGTTACCAAATTGGGATATATCGCTGATAAATTTCAAATACATAACCTCTGAGCTCGTACGTCTCAGAGAAGGGTGTTAAGCTAAGAGAATAAATTCTCCGCCACCAACAGAAATGTATTTGAAAGAAATCAGCTTTATATCTCAAATTGTAACGTCAGACACACAATCCATACAAGTCTGTTCCGGGATCGAACAGAACCGAAGGCACTTCTCACGAAGCCCTTGCAATTCCGGATAATTTTCTAATCACGTCCGGACTTCCCGTCACTAAGGGTGATAAAACCTCTAAACCGAAGATCAGTCGGTGTAGAGTAACTCGACGGTAATCCTTCCGTTTTCAAAAATATCCGGTCTTCAACACCGGTCTTCGAATGCAATTCATAACGACGTATCACATATTCGGAATGGGTTATACGACCCCATGGTCCTTTCCCGGCTAACCCGAATAGTGAGCGCTTATTCAAAAATAAGTGTGGCATTCAAATTCATCCAATTCACAACAAATACCTACTCAAGGTAATTATTGATAGTCGGTTATTTAACTATCAATAAAGATGCGCAACATCATCAGATTCCAAATAATTTTCCAAATTTTTTCATCTTCAAAAATATCTTTACTAGATATAAAATTTCCACACTTCAAAAATAAATCAACGTTTATTTCTAAACAGTTTCCCTTTTCTTTATAAACTCCATATTGAATTTATATTTCACAATATCTACTGATATTCGATTTTAAAACCGTTTTCAATATTCAATTTCAATTTATCTTTAAGAAGATAAAATCTCAAAACGTTCATTTCATTGGAAAAGCATTTCCATACTTATTTAAAAATAAGTGTTTCACAAATCTATTCATTTTCAACACTTGAAAATATTCGATATACTTAAATCAAATTAAGTATATATTCATCCTTTAAGGAAAATATTCTTTTAACACATTTATTTGAGTCAAAACGAATGTTGCGTAAAACATCGTTACGACGACTCGAAATCACTAGTATAGGGATTCGAATTTAAGATAGATATATATAAATCCCAATACTACATAAAAACATTTCCTTTCGGAATCATTTACTATAACAACAGTGTTATAGTCCATTATTTCCTTATTTTTCGAAAACGTCTATTTCAACAATAAATGTTGAAATCTATGATTTCGATAGTTCACACGTTTTAAAACATCTTTTAAAACAATTAACTTCATTTCATAATGTCGCTTTCCCAAAACCCTATCCATTTTACTTAAAAATATATTCACTGTCCAAAATCGTGAATATACTTCACTAATCACATTTCAGTCTTTTCTACACATTTATTTCAAGAATTACCCACTGTCCAAAATCGTGAATAAAATTCCCTTAATGATCTTCTATATTTAAAATCAATCAAATTTGATTTATTTTCGAATTTATAAAACAACGTTTATAAATTCCATTTTCTATTTTCTATAACAACTCCGGTTAATAAATCTCATTTTATTAACTTCAAAAATTCACTTATAAGAATAAGTGATTCCGGATTCATAAACAACGTTTATAAATCGCATTTATACTTTATAACAATTTCCACTTATAAAATCATTTCATTTGGCAATTTCTACTCATATCTCATCTAAGTGTAAAAGTCAAATTTATAAGTAAATTTCTTATAAATCCTTTATTCTACAGTATCTATTCACTTTATAACTTCACGTTATAAATCTATTTATTTCATTCACTTATACTTCTTTTTAACACTTATAAAAAAAACGTTTTATAAGTCCAATATTTTGATTTATAAATTATCAAATTTATAAACCTTTTTATACAAATCATTTATAGTTATTCAAAAATCCCAACTTAAACCATTTTATAAATAAATCGACTTTTATTTCAAAAACGACACTTCGGTTATATTTCACTAAAAATTATAACTTTTATAACTTTAAAATTTTACGTTTATAAATCGATTCAAAAATTCCATAAAACGTACATTTTCAAAAATCACTTTAAAAACCCTTTTTAAAGTAAAAGTCGTTATTTTTACATTTCAAAACTGAATCTGATGATGTAACAACACCAATCAGTCCATCACAACAGTCAAATATCATATATCATCATATGATAACAGAATATATCAAAATATCTATAAATAAATAACTACTGGTGAGGAATCCAGTTGGATCCCTCCAACCTGTTTCCCTGCATCCACAGATGTTAGCACAATACCAATTCCGCTCCAGTACGGAATTATCGCGGTATATGGGTTTTTATAAATCCGCTTACTAACGGTGCAATAGGGTCTCATCCGCTATACGAGGCGGGAAATCATCAATCCAATATATACATATGCCAATATGTATATACTGCTATATATATAGATATATCCTAAAATATCTAATATCACAATCAACATAGCAATCAAACAGTCAATAATAACTGTAAAATCAAATTTCCTTCGAGTGAGAAAGATCTCACCTTAGATTTTAATTTGCCATCCCATTTTCGATTCCGGCTTGATTTCTTTACAGATTTTTTTACCTAGTATAAATATTTATACACAGTTGATTAATATTCGAATCAAATCTTCGTTATGATAGTTGTAACTAACAAATATCTTCTTTTAACAAATTTATTTAACTAACAATTTTACTTTAAATTAATATCTTTAAATAAATTTGTTTAACTAAAAATTTAATTTTTTCAAACTAAATTCCCTTATAAATTATTTTCAATAAATTAATTTTCAAAATATCATACTTATTCTACTTCCTGGAAACTACATATGTACATATTTATGGAATATATATACATACATAATTAAAAATCTGATTTTTCGTACATCACATATTTTAAAATTTTCCACTTTTAAATGCTTATCTTCGTATATATATTTTTATATATATAACTTAATAAAATAACTGCTTTGCATAAATATGTCATAAATTTTAAATCCATATTAATTGGAAAAAAAAACTGCCTAATTAACCTTTTAATTAAAATAACCGTTTATACCTTACTGAAATTAAAATACTTTTCTCTGTTTTAATCCTTACTGTTTATTTTAAAGATGAAAGTATTGTTTCTTCTTCCAAATTTTAAACTGTGACTGTATTAATTTAAATCAAAAACAAGACAGCAGATACCTCACAGCAATCGACTACGCCAACTTCGTCGAGACAGCACTTCAAGTCAACTCGGCCTCAACGACATCGTCTCCGCCTCGACCTGCGACATCACCGCGACCTACCCACCGCTGCTGCTACTTCGCGAATATCGACCAAAACCCCAAAATCTCGAATGCCACCAGATCGCGACATGCCGCGAATCCCCTTGTGTTGCCGCCTCAAACGATTCCCAGATTGTCGCCTTGTCGCTGCTCCAGGTGTGCGCGAGCTCCACGGTGAACGCCTCCACGTGACACTCGAGACCCCAAATCCCATCGCGAATTTCCTCTGCCGATCTCCTCTCGCGAACCCCCTGCCTCCCTCGTGCGACATCGCCTGCCCTTCGAATGCCAATGGCCAAGCCCTTAAAATCGAGCACTCTGCCTAGACGAACTCGAGACGAGCTTGCTCTCTCGCGGTTGAATTCGAGAATCGGCTTAGGCCATTTAATTTTATCTTGAACGAAAATGAGGGGAGTTTCGATTTTTATTTCGTTTGAATGAGGGGAGGCTTCGGCCATTAATTGTTTGTGAACGAGAATTTTTTTTGTTTTTGATTTGAAATGGGGAAGAGGGAGACGAGATTGTCTTTTAAAATGGAACGAAGCATGCCCCCACGATTTCGTTCGTGATTCCTGGCAAAAATTTAGGCGTGGTTTAAGGCTGAAGCTACGGGAAGAGAACGTGTGATATTTACTAATATAAATATAATTTTTTAAATCGAATTCGTTTTAAAACTTCAATGCGTTTTCTAACTGTATGGTCACAAAACAACTCCGAAAAATACGAAATTAGAAATCCGACAATAATTCAATATTACGGACCCAATGGAACTGGTTTCGTCGAATTCCGAGACTGTGCCCCGGACGGCTATTTTTAAATATCGATACAAATGATAAAATTTCAAAACCGATCAAATCACTTCTGAATTCATTTCTGAAGTTTTTATTATCCTCAGTATTATCTATATAAATTTTTAACAGCTTTCGAAATAATTTTCTTCAACTTAAAAATTGAAGATATAAATTTTTATTCAACTTTCAATATATTAAATTATATAATTAAATCGCCAATTCAGAGTCGAGTCGGGAATTCAAATTAAATCATCGTTCAAATATTTAAAATAAATTAAATATCCCCAATTTAATTCGTTCGAAATGCTGGGTCGTTACAGACTTCCCCCCTTAAAAGAATTTCGTCCTCGAAATTACAAGTTAGGAAAAAATGTCCTTAACTCGTCTACTATATTTCACAATTCAATAGTTTTATCAAATTTTCAAAACAAATCTTCTACTAAAGATTCGTTATCAACTCAACTAAATTTCTAAACCTTTTCATAGTTTTCAAACAATATTGTTTACTTCTCAATTCAAATTCGAGTTTAAATTCAAATTTAAACTTTCAAATTTTATCAAAAATTTTCTAACGCCTTAAATTTTCGAAAAATTTCGCCAGCGTCTCCTTTGCGCGGCTAATACGGTACGACTACAAAACGTCCCTACGGACCCTCAGATTTCAAAAAGAAAAAGAAAAAGCCAAGCGGCTAGACCAGAAATCATCAAAAACTCATATTATAATTCAAATACATACCTTTTTCGAGCAATTCGAATTATCTGTGAAATAAATTTTCCAATCCCTTTATACACCTGTATATCCTACTAGCCATTATATCTAGTTACAGCATTCTATCATTTTGCAAATTCGATTACAAATTTTCAATATATACTTCTTATATCCTCTTTAAATTCGCTGTTGAAGTTACATATTCAATTCCGTTCAATTTTTCATTTCACATTCATTTGAACTTATAATTCACATTTTCAGTTCTATTGGAATTCAATTTATCTTCATTTATGTTCGCTCCCAAAATTTATTTACAATTCACTATTTTGGTTTATAACCACTTGTATTAACCTGGATTTTAATTCAAATTCAATTTACATTCATGTACTTGCAATTGCAAATTGATTCATTCATTCTCAATTTTATTTTCATAATTCAATACTCAACTCCAGAGTCTTTTCAATCTTTTCAAAACCATTTTTGAAAACAATTCAAATCATCCTTTGAATTTTCTAAAACAAAATCCAAATTTTCCAAACAACTTTCAATCAAAACAATCGACAGCAATTCCTCTTTTGGAAACCCGAAAATGAATTCTAATGATGTGGCCATCATCATCAGGATTATTTTCCAGCGACCTAAAAGAGTTTAGAGCTTTTCATTTCTTTAAAATACTTTTCAAAACCTTTGAAATTCATTTTCAAATCAAATCATCTTAAACTTTCCAAATCTCCAAAATTTCAAATTCTTTTCAAAACATTTCCAAAAACTTCTCTGGAATTCCGTTTTAAATTATAAGTCACAATTATAATTTATATTCTCAGATTTCATTCGTATGTGAATTAATTTCTTAACTTTGGAGTTTCGGTTTCAATTTCTTATTCAATTGCATATAATAATGATAACATTTCTATATTATCACTTCCTAACAATCATGCAACCATATACTATAATAATTCACAGAAAATCATTTCTTTTCTATACAAAAATAGTTTTGGGTAAAATTATTTCATTCACCCTATTTTTAAAACAATACTATGTCGTCTTGCCTCGTTTAAGTGTTTAGAAATCCCTATCGATAATATGGCGTCCCACATACCGACCAAAATTCACAAACATCTCAACGGATAAGCAAACACAATATAAAACATTTTTATATTCACTAACAAATACGCGCTCGTATATATTATTACTCTCAACTCATTCTAGAGTACTACTGACTCTATCTCTAATGAGTAACACCCAACAGAGCAGGGTTGTCGCTTAACCATATGCTCTGATACCACTTGTAACATCCCGAAAATTTTCGACTTTCGAAAATTCAACATCGATACTCCCTTTATCGACTGCTGAGCCATCGAATGCCGGAAACCCGAAAAGTTATGGTTTTAAGAAAGAAGAAAAAGGTAGAAGGAGAAGATAGAAGAAAAAGAAAGAAGAACAACAACAGAACAAGAGCAGAAAACAGAAACAATATCAAAATCTTACACATCGCAGCGGAACAATATATAATAGATAAATGAATAATCTTTAAAAACAAAGAACTATATCATTTTATACATACATCAATCATCAGAGTCAATATACAACTCAGTACAACAATGGACAGTTATATAACTTGTCCTCATACAGAATACACAGCGGAATAAATACTATCAGATACAAATACTACGTCTCGCCATCCAGCTTATCTCCAAAGCTCCAGAATATCCAGATAACCTAATAATCTAACTCTAGACTGCCCGTGTGGAAATTGGTGGGCACCCAGAGTTTAGAAGGGAAACAATAAACTCCGAGTCAGTCATGGTGACTGGTGTGAGATCGTAAAACAGTTATTCTTTAAAATAAACAACAGGATAATTTTAAAGTCAATTCGCAATGCTTTTGGAAAATGAAACTACCATAAGACCTCCCACCACACACACAATGCAAACGCAGACTTGGAGGAGATTTCTTCTTATGATAGTCAAAGATGCTTACTACGCAAAAATCAAATTCTTTTTGATATTATTATTAGTGCATAGTGGAAAACATTTCGAAAGTAGAATATAAATCTTAGCCAGCATAGGTACCATTATATTATGCCTGCTATAGCTGCCTCCTGAGGAGACAGGTTATACAATTGAAATCGTAAAGGCTCGTATTGTTTCTTTGGATTTCCAACAAATGGTCAGGCTAAGGAACTTCCTATCCACGATGGGTACGTCCCTGGAATAGACGACCCGAGAACCTAACCGGATCTCTGCCAACACAAGGCCGGGTTACCTCTGCAAAAATAGGTAACTACTGACACGCGTATGCCATCCTCCGATCGTCACCGATCTTCCCGAGGATCCCCGATTCGCAACAAACCACATAGATAATAATAATGCAGTAACCACAGAGGTTAAGTATCTGGGCTCCATACCATGATACCACCTTTATCCAGAAGGAATGACATACACTAAGGGGCGCTACTCCCTAGAACCTTGCTGCATTCGTCCTGTTTCGACCATTTCCGGGGTGTGAGGCTCGATGAAGTCTCGTCCACAAAGCTACGCTTTCTACAAAAAGCCCTGCTTCGGGTCAAACAAAATGATCAACCTATGATCACAAAGATATAAGATCAAACAAATGATCATATCGCAAATGATCAAACACTGATCATTTCACAGCAACACTCAGTATGCCACGTTACCAAATTGGGATATATCGCTGATAAATTTCAACTACATAACCTCTGAGCTCGTACGTCTCAGAGAAGGGTGTTAAGCTAAGAGAATAAATTCTCCGCCACCAACAGAAATGTATTTGAAAGAAATCAGCTTTATATCTCAAATTGTAACGTCAGACACACAATCCATACAAGTCTGTTCCGGGATCGAACAGAACCGAAGGCACTTCTCACGAAGCCCTTGCAATTCCGGATAATTTTCTAATCACGTCCGGACTTCCCGTCACTAAGGGTGATAAAACCTCTAAACCGAAGATCAGTCGGTGTAGAGTAACTCGACGGTAATCCTTCCGTTTTCAAAAATATCCGGTCTTCAACACCGGTCTTCGAATGCAATTCATAATGACGTATCACATATTCGGAATGGGTTATACGACCCCATGGTCCTTTCCCGGCTAACCCGAATAGTGAGCGCTTATTCAAAAATAAGTGTGGCATTCAAATTCATCCAATTCACAACAAATACCTACTCAAGGTAATTATTGATAGTCGGTTATTTAACTATCAATAAAGATGCGCAACATCATCAGATTCCAAATAATTTTCCAAATTTTTTCATCTTCAAAAATATCTTTACTAGATATAAAATTTCCACACTTCAAAAATAAATCAACGTTTATTTTTCTAAATAGTTTCCCTTTTCTTTATAAACTCCATATTGAATTTATATTTCACAATATCTACTGATATTCGATTTTAAAACTGTTTTCAATATTCAATTTCAATTTATCTTTAAGAAGATAAAATCTCAAAACGTTCATTTCATTGGAAAAGCATTTCCATACTTATTTAAAAATAAGTGTTTCACAAATCTATTCATTTTCAACACTTGAAAATATTCGATATACTTAAATCAAATTAAGTATATATTCATCCTTTAAGGAAAATATTCTTTTAACACATTTATTTGAGTCAAAACGAATGTTGCGTAAAACATCGTTACGACGACTCGAAATCACTAGTATAGGGATTCGAATTTAAGATAGATATATATAAATCCCAATACTACATAAAAACATTTCCTTTCGGAAATCATTTACTATAACAACAGTGTTATAGTCCATTATTTCCTTATTTTTCGAAAACGTCTATTTCAACAATAAATGTTGAAATCTATGATTTCGATAGTTCACACGTTTTAAAACATCTTTTAAAACAATTAACTTCATTTCATAATGTCGCTTTCCCAAAACCCTATCCATTTTACTTAAAAATATATTCACTGTCCAAAATCGTGAATATACTTCACTAATCACATTTCAGTCTTTTCTACACATTTATTTCAAGAATTACCCACTGTCCAAAATCGTGAATAAAATTCCCTTAATGATCTTCTATATTTAAAATCAATCAAATTTGATTTATTTTCGAATTTATAAAACAACGTTTATAAATTCCATTTTCTATTTTCTATAACAACTCCGGTTAATAAATCTCATTTTATTAACTTCAAAAATTCACTTATAAGAATAAGTGATTCCGGATTCATAAACAACGTTTATAAATCACATTTATACTTTATAACAATTTCCACTTATAAAATCATTTCATTTGGCAATTTCTACTCATATCTCATCTAAGTGTAAAAGTCAAATTTATAAGTAAATTTCTTATAAATCCTTTATTCTACAGTATCTATTCACTTTATAACTTCACGTTATAAATCTATTTATTTCATTCACTTATACTTCTTTTTAACACTTATAAAAAAAAACGTTTTATAAGTCCAATATTTTGATTTATAAATTATCAAATTTATAAACCTTTTTATACAAATCATTTATAGTTATTCAAAAATCCCAACTTAAACCATTTTATAAATAAATCGACTTTTATTTCAAAAACGACACTTCGGTTATATTTCACTAAAAATTATAACTTTTATAACTTTAAAATTTTACGTTTATAAATCGATTCAAAAATTCCATAAAACGTACATTTTCAAAAATCACTTTAAAAACCCTTTTTAAAGTAAAAGTCGTTATTTTTACATTTCAAAACTGAATCTGATGATGTAACAACACCAATCAGTCCATCACAACAGTCAAATATCATATATCATCATATGATAACAGAATATATCAAAATATCTGTAAATAAATAACTACTGGTGAGGAATCCAGTTGGATCCCTCCAACCTGTTTCCCTGCATCCACAGATGTTAGCACAATACCAATTCCGCTCCAGTACGGAATTATCGCGGTATATGGGCTTTTATAAATCCGCTTACTAACGGCGCAATAGGGTCTCATCCGCTATACGAGGCGGGAAATCATCAATCCAATATATACATATGCCAATATGTATATACTGCTATATATATAGATATATCCTAAAATATCTAATATCACAATCAACATAGCAATCAAACAGTCAATAATAACTGTAAAATCAAATTTCCTTCGAGTGAGAAAGATCTCACCTTAGATTTTAATTTGCCATCCCATTTTCGATTCCGGCTTGATTTCTTTACAGATTTTTTTACCTAGTATAAATATTTATACACAGTTGATTAATATTCGAATCAAATCTTCGTTATGATAGTTGTAACTAACAAATATCTTCTTTTAACAAATTTATTTAACTAACAATTTTACTTTAAATTAATATCTTTAAATAAATTTGTTTAACTAAAAATTTAATTTTTTCAAACTAAATTCCCTTATAAATTATTTTCAATAAATTAATTTTCAAAATATCATACTTATTCTACTTCCTGGAAAATACATATGTACATACTTATGGAATATATATACATACATAATTAAAAATCTGATTTTTCGTACATCACATATTTTAAAATTTTCCACTTTTAAATGCTTATCTTCGTATATATATTTTTATATATATAACTTAATAAAATAACTGCTTTGCATAAATATGTCATAAATTTTAAATCCATATTAACTGGAAAAAAAAAACTGCCTAATTAACCTTTTAATTAAAATAACCGTTTATACCTTACTGAAATTAAAATACTTTTCTCTGTTTTAATCCTTACTATTTATTTTAAAGATGAAAGTATTGTTTCTTCTTCCAAATTTTAAACTGTGACTGTATTAATTTAAATCAAAAACAAGACAGCAGATACCTCACAGCAATCGACTACGCCAACTTCGTCGAGACAGCACTTCAAGTCAACTCGGCCTCAACGACATCGTCTCCGCCTCGACCTGCGACATCACCGCGACCTACCCACCGCTGCTGCTGCTTCGCGAATATCGACCAAAACCCCAAAATCTCGAATGCCACCAGATCGCGACATGCCGCGAATCCCCTTGTGTTGCCGCCTCAAATGATTCCCAGATTGTCGCCTTGTCGCTGCTCTAGGTGTGCGCGAGCTCCACGGTGAACGCCTCCACGTGACACTCGAGACCCCAAATCCCATCGCGAATTTCCTCTGCCGATCTCCTCTCGCGAACCCCCTGCCTCCCTCGCGCGACATCGCCTGCCCTTCGAATGCCAATGGCCAAGCCCTTAAAATCGAGCACTCTGCCTAGACGAACTCGAGACGAGCTTGCTCTCTCGCGGTTGAATTCGAGAATCGGCTTAGGCCATTTAATTTTATCTTGAACGAAAATGAGGGGAGTTTCGATTTTTATTTCGTTTGAATGAGGGGAGGCTTCGGCCATTAATTGTTTGTGAACGAGAATTTTTTTTGTTTTTGATTTGAAATGGGGAAGAGGGAGACGAGATTGTCTTTTAAAATGGAACGAAGCATGCCCCCACGATTTCGTTCGTGATTCCTGGCAAAAATTTAGGCGTGGTTTAAGGCTGAAGCTACGGGAAGAGAACGTGTGATATTTACTAATATAAATATAATTTTTTAAATCGAATTCGTTTTAAAACTTCAATGCGTTTTCTAACTGTATGGTCACAAAACAACTCCGAAAAATACGAAATTAGAAATCCGACAATAATTCAATATTACGGACCCAATGGAACTGGTTTCGTCGAATTCCGAGACTGTGCCCCGGACGGCTATTTTTAAATATCGATACAAATGATAAAATTTCAAAACCGATCAAATCACTTCTGAATTCATTTCTGAAGTTTTTATTATCCTCAGTATTATCTATATAAATTTTTAACAGCTTTCGAAATAATTTTCTTCAACTTAAAAATTGAAGATATAAATTTTTATTCAACTTTCAATATATTAAATTATATAATTAAATCGCCAATTCAGAGTCGAGTCGGGAATTCAAATTAAATCATCGTTCAAATATTTAAAATAAATTAAATATCCCCAATTTAATTCGTTCGAAATTCTGGGTCGTTACAGCTTGGGTTTATCATTTCAACCCATAATGATTTTCTCCTATTCTAAAGTCCGTTCGGGTATGTATCATTTCAACCCATAGTGATTTCTAAACTACAGGGAACTTGCAGAGTGATAACAGATAATAATATAAAAGGCATAATATCATCAATAACAGTATAATATAAACAACAGGATATGGTGTCGTATCCCATATGTGAACGTTACAGATAATAGCATATATAATAATTTAAATAACTACAGCAGCATATTTTGGTTGTCATTTCAATTGAAATCAAATTTAATAAATAAAAGAACGCTAATCGTGAGTGATTGCTCACCTTTCAAGGCTAGAGAAGATAGACAACACAACAAGCTACGAATTTCAAAGCAACGCTAGATTGGCACGAATTCAACAAAGCTGAGAGATAAGAATTTTGGTGAAAATGAATTAGAACCATCTTGATATGACAGAAAATGATGTATATAATTTTATTATTTATTATTAAAAATCAATTTAATCATATATCTCAAATTAAAATTTAATTCAACACTTCGAACAAAGTCTCCATATATTTATATCTTTTAAAACTAATTAATGTATACTCATATAGACATTTGCGAACAAAATTTTATATTATATACACACACACATATATATAAAGTTATATAAACTTAAATAGAAAATATACAACGCGAGTGTATTACAAGTTTCCAACAATATATATTTTCCGTTTTAAAATATTAGGAATACTACAAACCATAATATATTATAACTAACATATAACTTAAAATATAATTAACAAATATATATATATATAAACGTATATAAGGTATAAATATATACATATGTATACTCAATGACCCTACCTAACCCAACAGGTAAAATCCAAACTAATATAAATTAATTTTTTTTTAAAAAAAACTTATAAACACTGTCTATATCATACTAAAACAAAATCAATATATATTACTGTAAATATATAAACAGTATAACATATATTCATTGTCGAACCAGATTTTCCAATTTCTATAATATATAAAAAAGATCATATAATTGTTTATATAAAATCAGTATTTACGTAATTATAATATCAATAAACCCATGATTTATCTGTACAAATCCACTTATATTCTTATACAACATATAACTTTATATATGTGTACCTTATACCCTATAACACTTATATATTTTAAAACAAAACAGAGAATATAGTGTGTAATATATACATATTTTCTTTCATAAACATACAGCAACGTATATATATAAGCATATAAACTAACGTACACAGTATATATTATAATATACCATAGGTATATAAAATATATATATATACTTACGCAAAAGAAGGAGTACACGGTCTAAGTGGCTACAAAGGAGCAAGAGGGGTGGAAGATCAGGGAGGAGCAGTGGAGTGATGGTTTTGAGAAGCTAATAGAGGGGGAAAAAAAAGAAGAAACAGAGAAGAGAAGTAAAGGCCACAGAGAAATATAAGGGAGGAGCTCAATATTTAAAAGCTGGAATAAGAAACAAAAAATTAAATGAGCAAAATGAATGCAAAAAGTATAAAAGTTTGATATTCGAATGACGGTCATAAAAGTGGAAATTTGGGTATAGGTAACGGCTGGCTACAATCAAATATTCATGTTTTGATAGATTGCTTTCCTTTAAGCAATAAAGACAGGGAGAGAAAGAATAGATAAAGGCAACAAATCTATCAATCAAAGAAAATGGAAAAGTTTGAACTTGTACGCAAATAAATAGATAGAGAACGATGTAGGTGAGTTGGCTGCTCTAGGTAAAATGCTTAATAATTTTTATGAACCAAATAGGCATGAACAGACTACAACATTCAATTAACTAATTGATTATTTGTAACCGTGCAAGCAAGAAATGAGATAATAATTAAAGGTTTTTTTTATTGCCGAAGGAAAGAAGGAAAGGCAAACCAATAGGCTGAGAATCATACCATAATTACCATAGTGAACAGAGGAAAGAAATTTAAAACCAAAATATAGATAAAGGTTGAGTGAATGGAAACGGTCACCTGCTTGAATCACGTGAAATAATTAAAGAAAATGAAGTGGCTACAGGAAACGAATGATTTCTTCCTATTTTTGAATTAATGTTTACGTAGCCAAATTTTAAGCAAAAAGGAAACGTACAACAAATGATAAATTGAAATGACCGTTGATTCAGCAACGTTATTAAAGCAATTTATTATATTGCTTGGGCTGCATGGTGAAGATTTGGAAGAGACGTGTTTCACAATGCAACCATTTTTAAGAAATAAATATATTACTTTAAAACAGAAGAACTGACCAAAAATGAATGTAAACGTATACAATTTATATGTTTTTATATTCAAAATGATTATAGGATGGGAACAGTCACCCTAAGATTTAGTTGAGAAATTAAAGCAATAAATCGCTGATTAGACAACACGTTCCATATTTGAAACGTAAAGGAAAAAGATAAGTATGGAATGGAAGGATACGTTATAAAGGCAAAATGAACCGTTTGGAAAAAAAATGATGGCAAATAAAACAGCTGTGCCTTGAATTTCCCAAAATAAATTATTAGAGCAATTGATGGGTTGATTGGACAGTGTGTTTCAAAACTTCAAGGAAATGAGTAATATATTTGAAAATACTAACATAACCTACATATACATACCTACTAGAACTCACACAAAAATTAATGGACCCTATACCCAAACTAAACATTCCGTAAATATATGTATATTATGACCAAATTTTTCTTTGAATCAAAAATCCATACTTGCTTTTAAAACTAAATTTCAAAACCACCATTTGATGTATAAACAGAACATAATATTTTTCCTTTTTTACTTCTTTTTATTAACAATAAATCAAACATTATTTAATAATTACACATAACTCAACATATCCATTAGTTACCAATTTTAGTTCATTTGTTAGAGGTTAACTTATTTAAATTACAACAATACAATTAAACTATTGTTTCCTCTTAAATTTTATTCAATAGATCAATATTTACAATTAACAATTATTATTAAATTCTTTTTTTATTAAATGCACGTGCTGATTTGATTTTTAACAGCTAAGATATGAAATAAAAGAGTGCGTACAATAGGCGCAATAATTAAAACGAACGTACGCCCAAATTAATTAACCAGTAACGTAATCTAAATTTATATGTTTTCTTATTTATTGACTACTTATATTTAACTATACGTAATCCAAACATTAAATTTTTTATTTCAAAATATTATTATTTAAAATTTCTCTAAAATTCAATTAAATACGTTATTAAAAACCGTTTAAAATTTATGGGTTGTTACACTCTCCCCCACTCAAAACTTTTCGTCCCCGAAAAGGAAGGAGGTAGGGGAATAACAACAAACAGAAAGAAAAAAAATAGATTGAAGTACAAGATAAACAATTAATTTAAAACTATACAAATTTTACTTGAAATATTCATTTAAAAACTTCATTTGAAATTTAATTTTCTTTAATACTTTAATAATTTTCAAACTCCTTTGAAAACAATTATTTACATTATTATTTATATTTACAAAGAAGCTATTGAAAATATTAAATCAAAAATTTATAATTTTTTTTATATTTATCTTAAGATACTTCCAACATTATAGATAAATTAATAACCTCCGAAACACTAAAAATTTTCTATTATACCATGTAGTATATAAACAAACAATATTTAAAAAGGATATATCCAACAAGGAAAGAAGGTAGATTCGAAAAACAGAATCAAGGTGAATAACTACTGAGCAGATAGGTAGATTCAAGGAATAGTATCGGGCACGAATAATTAATCTAGAACCATAAGAATTTCAAATTCGAATATTAATACATAATTTCTTTGCTGGAAATACTTTTATAATAAAATACCTTTATAATAAAATACTTTTATAACTCGATGTTTCAACAAGTTTATACTTGTTCCTGTAGACACTGGTAGTGCGTTGATCAGGCGCAAAACTAGAATTCTCCAGGTACTTAGTAGACCTGTTTCAACACCCAGTGAAAATACTGGAAAACTTTTAAAAACAGATATGGAAAGTACAATCCAAACAAAAAAACAAACAAATCATGGATCGCAGATACACAATGGTTACGCCCGGGTCCCCCAGGAAACATCCGTACCTTTTAAGCATTCACTGCCTTGCGAATTTCGCCATGATAGCAAAACTATGGATCGTAGGATACATAACAATGGTTACGCCTGGAACCCCCAGGTTACATCCATACCCTTTAAGCAATCTCTGCCTTGCGGATTATGCCACAACACGACCATAGATCGCAGATACGCAATGGTTACGCCTGGATCCCCCAGGAAACATCCGTACCTTTTAAGAAATCACTGCCTTGCGAATTGCGCTATGCAATCGAGTTCGTAAGACCATGGGTAACGCCATGGAATTCGAAGGACACTCGAGTATCATATCCGGAAAACCAAAAATCAGAGAGAATAATATCGATAGAATGAATACAAGATGTGGCCACAAATCGGATATCAAGCAGAAGGCACTTTCCATATCTTTACTTCGAAAATATGTATCATATAGTACCTTTCAAATTAATTTCAAATATCATACTTATATAAAGTCCATTATATATAAGATTTCATTTTCAAATCAAATACTTTCCAAAATCAATAGTATATCAAATCACACTTATATAGACTTCGATTATATAAATTCTCTTTCCAAATTTAGTACCTTTCAAATCAATAGATTTCAAATCAAATTCATACTTATACAAATCCATTTTATATAAGTTTGACCACTCCCAAATCAAGTACTTAATAATATAAGGTTCTATATTTCAAATTATTTTAATATCAATTCAGTTTCAAAATCATATATGATTTCACCAAATTTTCTTCCAAATTAAATATCTCAATTTACCTTTCTGAAAACCATTATTTAAAACAATTTTTTTTTAAACTTTTCAAAACTAAATTCCCTATTAGTATAATTCAAAATAGTCATATTCATTTACTTAACAAAAGGTTTCAAACTTAAACATACAAAACTAAACTTATATGCTTTATCAAATATTTTATCCTCTTTGAAATTTCTTAGCTTTGAAAATTTAACCTCGATTTGGAAGTGTTTGAACATTCAAAATAGTTAGGGAAATCAAATTTCCAATTCAAGAGTTAGAAACCAAAAACAAATCAGTAAATCAATTTCAACAGATAGGATTATACCAAATCAAATCCGAAACTCGAGGACTGAACACCGGTTCACTTCAAATCATTTCATATATAAATACATATATCTTTCGAATATCAAATCGTACTTCGGCACTTGAAATCAAAATTTGTTTTCACAAAATCACTAGCATAGAAAAGCTACTAGAGTGGCCTCTCCCCCACTCTAAAACTCGAAAATCAATGTCGATGATGCGTGCACTCATCACCGAAATTATTTTCCAGCGACATAAGTGAGTTCTGGACTTCTATTTTCTTGAAAACTTCTTTTGAAACTCATTTGAAGTCATTTGAAACATTTCTTATTCAGAAAATACTTTCAAATCTTATTATTATATATTTCAAAATCTTAAACCAATTTTCAAAAATACAGGAGTCCAATCTCTCGAATTTCAAATTCAAAACCTTTCAGTTATAAATCATTTTTTTATATAAATCAATTTTCTTATAAATTTTCAAAATTTCACATCCTTTCAAAATTTTAGACTTTCTTTTTTTTTAAAAGATATATAATCCTTATCGAAAATATTTCACTTTTATATATAGAATAAAATCGTAGTTACCCAAATAAAATTTCGGTATATAAAACAATTTCAAAATACAAACAAACCCGATTTTCAAAGGATGATTCAAGAATGGATTTCAAACAAAGATAGAGATTTAAATTAGAGGAACTCTAATCAATAGAATCCTGATTCGAAGATAGACTCGATCGAAGATGAGATAATTAAATTACAAAATAGAAGATGGATATACTTCTATAAATCGCGGGCGAACTTAACTGGGTCAACCGTGACTTCAGGAACAAGATCGATGCAGAATTCCAAGAAAAATCAACATTCGATCGCAAGAGATAGCGGGATCTAAACCAAAGATATAGAAATCTCCGGTGAATCAATGCCAATTGTGAAGGAGTTTCACCCCTTCACAAATCATTCAAAGATTGATGGGATCCTATTCTTATAGAGATCATTCGAAGTGGAGTTATGGGATACTCCAGAATCAAAAGAATACAAATAGGGAGAGACAAGAATGAATTTTGGAACCGCAAGAAATGTTCCAAAGTTCAAAGGAAATCGAGTCAAACGGAAGAGATTCAAACTCGAACGAAAGTGATTCTGTAAATAAATTTACTATATATGCTAAGTTTTGCCTAGAGCCAAAGCTCTGATACCAACTGTAACGACCAGTTATTTTGGACCATTCAAATCGACAATAAATCCACACATGTTGGACTTGAATAATTCAAAACAATAGATTGTTAATTTAAATTTGGCAAAACTCAGCATGTACAGTAAATAAAATAATCACAAAATCACAGATACAGAGTATATAACAGAATGCAGCGGAAACAAGAGAATAGTAGTTCATGAAGCTACCATTTATATATAATAGAGCAAACAAAATACAACAGAAGTCTCGAATCACGGGAGTCTCGATACAATAATCAAATTTGAATACAACACTGGAATCAACTAAATATCTGTAAGCTGCATCAATAGTTGGATCTCCAAGCGAAGCTCCAAACTCCAAAGGTGAGTCTCAAATGCTGTATCACTAGGTCTGACCCGAGCGTAAAGCAAAACACAAAACACTCGAGTCAGGATTAACATTCTTATATCAATAAATCCAACTCAAGTGAAATATCAACTGAAATACAAGTAACTTAAAGGATGTTTGGGATAACCATCCTCTAAGGATCCATGGAACTATCTAAAATGTAGAAGTATACACTCTAACACCGTGGTCATTCAATTTAATTTATACTTCAAACCAAAATATCATTTCATTTCAAATATATATATTTTCCTAAATAATTTATAAAGTAAGGTATTTATAATTTCCTCAAGTCTCACAAATCGATTCAAATCAACTCAAATTCCAAATTCCAATTTAATTCAATCTAAATTTTTCCATTTTAATTCAATTCAGTTTCCAAATAACAAATTCAAATTATATTGATTTCAAATGCAGATCTAAATCACAAAAAACACCATTTAAATTCCAATATATTTCAAAGCTTTAATATTCAACAATTTCAAAGTTAAATTTAACAGTTTCATATAGCTCTTGATTTAACTTCATTTATTATTTAATCAGGGAATATTCACTTAATAAATTCAATATCATTTAACTAGCTTAAATTACATTTTTACTAAATATTTCCTTAAATTTATTTAAACAAGAAATATTTATTAAATTACTTAAATCAAACCCAAGTTATAAATCATATCTTAAATCTCAATTTCAATAAGTTTCAGATCGGTTTAATTAAATAAATTATCTTCCCAACCTTAACTTATTCAAATTATTACTAAAATCTATTTTGGAACATAAATTTAAATACTTAACCATAATATATGTATTAAATCAATCTTAATTAAATTAAATAATTTAAGAATCAACATTTATTAAACCATATATTTCTTTCCAAATCCATAGAATTTATTTTTTTAAAATATTTATATATATGGACCAACGGTGTCTGTATATATATCTATCATATGGTTAAGTGATACAGATATTTATCATTTCAATCCGTAATTTAAATATATATGGGTAGATATAATTTCAACCCGTAATCCCAATTTCAATTCAAATGAAAATCGCTTGGGTTTATCATTTCAACCCATAATGATTTTCTCATATTCTAAAGTCCGTTCGGGTATATGTATCATTTCAACCCACAGTGATTTCTAAACTACAGGGAACTTGCAGAGTGATAATAGATAATAATATAAAAGGCATAATATCATCAATAACAGTATAATATAAACAACAAGATATGGTGTCATATCCCATAGGTGAACAGTTACAGATAATAGCATATATAACAATTTAAATAACTACAACAGCATATTTTGGTTGTCATTTCAATTGAAATCAAATTTAACAAAAGAATGCTAATCGTGAGTGATTGCTCACCTTTCGAGGCTAGAGAAGATAGACAACACAACAAGCTACGAATTTCAAAGCAACGCTAGATTGGCACGAATTCAACAAAGCTGAGAGATAAGAATTTTGGTGAAAATGAATTAGAACCATCTTGATATGACAGAAAATGATGTATATAATTTTATTATTTATTATTAAAAATCAATTTAATCATATATCTCAAATTAAAATTTAATTCAACTTTTCGAACAAAGTCTCCATATATTTATATCTTTTAAAACTAATTAATGTATACTCATATAGACATTTGCGAACAAAATTTTATATTATATATACACACATATATATATAAAGTTATATAAACTTAAATAGAAAATATACAACGCGATTGTATTACAAGTTTCCAACAATATATATTTTCTGTTTTAAAATATTAGGAATACTACAAACCATAATATATTATAACTAACATATAACTTAAAATATAATTAACAAATATATATATACAAACGTATATAAGGTATAAATATATACATATGTATACTCAGTGACCCTACCTAACCCAACAGGTAAAATCCAAACTAATATAAATTAATTTTTTTTAAAAAAACTTATAAACACTGTCTATATCATACTAAAACAAAATCAATATATATTACTGTAAATATATAAACAGTATAACATATATTCATTGTCGAACCAGATTTTCCAATTTCTATAATATATAAAAATAGATCATATAATTGTTTATATAAAATCAGTATTTACGTAATTATAATATCAATAAACCCATGCTTTATCTGTAAAATCCACTTATATTCTTATACAACATATAACTTTATATATGTGTACCTTATACCCTATAACACTTATATATTTTAAAACAAAACAGAGAATATAGTGTGTAATATATACATATTTTCTTTCATAAACATACAGCAACGTATATATATAAGCATATAAACTAACGTACACAGTATATATTATAATATACCATAGGTATATAAAATATATATATATATACTTACGCAAAAGAAGGAGTACACGGTCTAAGTGGCAACGAAGGAGCACGAGGGGTGGAAGATCAGGGAGGAGCTGTGGAGTGATTGTAACGACCCGACTTCCTACGCCCAGAAATCGTATCGTTTTGAAGAAAAGAAAGAGGTGAGAAAGTAGAAAAGAAAGAGAAGAAGAAGAAACACATCAGAATCTCAACAGCGGAACGAATAAAATATAATATATCATATAAATTAATACATAGTATCATATGCATCAGAGTTACACAAATAGTACATCACATACTAGACAGTTATAAACACCTGTCTAGTTAATACAACTCACACATCACAGAGATACAACACAAGAGATACAACACAGCGGAAATACAAAATAAACTCTAATCACAGCGGAATCACTATATATCTACACGCTGAAGCCTCCTGCTCCATTGCTCCTCCAGAGTTCGTCAAATCTAACCTGAATCCCTTGACTACCCGTAAAAATTTGGGTACCCGAGAGTTTATGAAAAACAGAAATAAACTTCGGGTCAGAACTGGGTCTGGTATGAGTAACAGGTTAAGGTTGTTTAACTTTGAAAACCATTTGAAAACAAAAGGTATCACGTAAGACATCCCACACATAAACATGGAAATGTTTTTACCTTACGCTAACAAAAAACATTTGATAGGAAATCCGGTGATATTATAATAGTGTCTAGGGTTTTCAAGTAAATAGAAAATAGCTGAAATTGTTACATCTATTAAATTCCAGCATACTAGCCACAAAGTGGGTAATACAATCAAAACCGTAGGGTCTCGTAGGGAAAATGGGTTTCCATCAATGGCTGGGCTACTGGGGTATCGCCCGTCACAGTACGTGGCCTAGATCACCGTACCGAGGAGTACGCCCGCTCCCCTGCAACACAAGGCCGGACCAATCCCTTACTGGACAGTTCCAAATAAGATCACCCCACAGTTGGCGCGACCAACCGTACACTAAACCGAAATAAATAGGGACATCTAGACAGGGGTAAACCTTACTCTCAAGTGGGGGCTACCCACGAAGCCTTGCTGCACCTCCCCTGTTTTAGCCATTCCCGGTTGATGAGGCTTGAGGTCACGATTACCTTTACAGAACTCATCTCTTAGAATGCTCATCGTCCGCCTGACGATGTTCTGAAAGCATTCGATCCATACAAGTTCGTTCCGGGTTCGAACGAAACCGAAGGCATTATCTCGTTACACTCGTATTGGAATCACCCTCAGAGTTAACGACAATAACCCTTGCATTCTGAATCACCATCTCGAATCTATAAGTACTATCTTCGTCAAACTCATTACGGAATCACCCACAGAGTTATACTGACGAATAGTTCTTATACCTCGAGTCTTCACTTGCTCCATTTGGATTTCACGACCTAACGTTATTTTGGATCGATGTGGTATTCGGGTCTCCAGACCTGGAATCCCGGTATACGGAAACCCGATCCCGGTCTCATCGAAATCCAAAACGTGTCTTTTAAGGCCAAGTTGTTTTAAAGGTTTAAAACAAATCAATTCAATTATCTATATATTAACACAGATAGATAAATCACAATATCACAGATAGATGATCACATATCAACATAAATGGATAATCTATATCATCACACTTCAAACAAAGCATCCATATCACAACAATATTACTCATCTCATATCTGAGATCACAATCAATCAATGGGATATCAATATCAATCATCATACATAAGCAAGGATTAATAATCACATCATTGATAATTAATTTAAAATGAATTAAATTAATTACCTTACCTTTAATTAATTTAAAGTTAATTAAATTAATTACTTCATCATTATTAAACTTGCTTATACTACTATTAATTATAAATCAATTAATCAATCATCATCCCATTTTTCCTTTTAATTAATCATCCCGATTAACCATCTTTAATTACATTTAAGTAATTATCTTCAAATTATTCCACAGATTAATTTCTTTAACCAAATATAGAAGTAAATCCCTACATTACTTCATTTATTCATTAACCAGAGTTAATTACTTGCTTAATTATTTATTTTAATAAATCTCTTCATTTATCAATTATATTCCAGATAAATCCATTTTAAATTCAACATTAATTATAAAAATTAATGATCTCAAATTATAATTACAATTTAAATTAATTACATCAAAGTAATTTATCCTTAAATTAATCCAAAATATTAATCACCTTTGATTAATCGTAATCAGTAATTACCTCCTTTAATTACTAAATAAATTAATTACTCCATAATTAATTATCTCAAATTAATCCTTTGATTAAGTTTACAAAGTAATTTTACTCGAATTACTTTATTAACAAAACATCATCCCATTAATTACATCCTGTAATTAAACATCAATTACTTCTCTAAGTAATCATACTTATCACATCATCAATTTATTTATCCAAATTAATTAAAATAAATTAATTAACTCCAATAAATCAAATCACTTAATTAATTAAAATGAGTAATTATCTCTTTAGTTACTCCCCATTTATCATTTACACTTAAACAATTAAAATGTTGATTAATACATCAATTTATCCAATCAATTATATTGATTAATTATAAAATAATTCAGTTAATGACCTTCATTAACATTTATTAAATTATACATCTAAAATAATTAACTACATCAATTATTATTAAGTTTAATTTACCTTCAATAATTAATTAAATTAATTAAAGTCTAACCTATGATTTTTGATAACATATTAAATACTTAATTCATTATTTAACTTTAATTAATATCTTTAATCTTATAATTACAAATTAATCCATATAAATTATCAACTCTCATTCTAATTTCCTTAATAGTTAAATGAATTCAAATCTTTGATCTTTATTGTTTAAAGAAAACTCATTTTCCACAATTGATTAAAATTTTACTTCAAATGTTTAAAAACGTTTATTTACTTTCTTTGAATTTCCATTTAAAAATTCAAGTTTAACTAACACTCATTTGAACTTCGAATCACCTTATAAAACCCCGACCTTTGAAAACTTTTAATTTACCAATTTAAACGATACTTTCGTTATGAAGAGATTTTAAATCAAAATCCATTAAACTTACATATTTAAATTCATTAAAAGTATTTAAATTTGAAACTTCTTTTATTTGAAAAATCTAGATTTTTAAACACTCAATTTTGACATCAGTTTTAATTTAAAAAATCCACTAATTTAAAAACTGTAAAGGCTGGGTACTGTTTAGACTTGAAACAACCTACTCGAGTCTCCGGGTTTTGCTTGAGTAAAACGTGAAAACACCCGAGCAAAATCAGATCTTTCCCGAGTACATACTGGGTACTAAAATGTTGTAAGGCAAAACAACTTGAGTTCCTTTATTTTACTTCGACGAAAACATGAGATCACCCGAGTCGAACGATGAATTACTCGAGTAATTCTCGAGTTTATTTCCTGTTACCCCAAAAAGAATCATAGCCACCAAACCTTCGACTGTGCACGTACACACACACATCAGCCACCTCCGGTCGACCCCGACCATCCCTACATCACGGCGACCATCTCTACAGCCTATTCCAACCTTCAGATCGACACCAAAAATTCGAGATCGAGATCGAGTTTCTAAATCAAGCCTGGAACCAACAACATCCCATTTTCAAAACCTGGCAGTTCGACTTCCTCCAATCTTCGACCACCAGAGGACCACCACCACTGGCCACAGCCTCGTCTATCTCCACTCTACCCAACCTCCAACGCACGCGACACTCGATCCAGCCATGAGTTCGAATGAGACGTAAAACAAGGGCCACGCAAAACTAGGTCTAGGGAAAAGGATTCGACGCCGCCACCACCACCGTTAACTAACCACCACCGCACTATTTTTCCGAACATCCCTGGTCGCTCCTCTACCTTTCGACCAAGACTCAACGTCTCCGGTCGACTACATCGACCACGGCGACTCAAATTGTTCGAAACAGTGAAGTTTAAACTGCTCTTCATTTTCTTGCCTAAAAATTCTAATTCTTGTTTTAAAAAAATCATGATTTAGTATGTGTTTTCATTTGATGCAACTGGATTCTTTAAACAAAAGGTTTGATTTTTAACATATTTAAGGATGTGCATGTTTTCTTGAGTTACCAGAGAAAGTTATGGATTGTTTCAGCTTTAATAAAATTTTAATATAAAGATTTCAACAAAATAAACAGCTCTTGTTCTCATCTCAAGTTCAGTCAGGGGTTAGATCAAGTGCTAAAGTGTTGTTTTCATACTCACAAGAAATAAAAACAGATACAGGTATCACCAGAAACAGATACTCAAAGATTTCAATCATATACATACAAAATACAGAGGAAGCATGCCATAAATATCAGTTATAAGTTTTTTTTTAATAAAATTGTTACTCACCAAGCTTTGAAGAAGAACAGAGACTGTTTTGAACTAAAAACAATGTTTCTACTTTGATCTTCAGGTCATCCTTCTTCACTGTTATCTCGACTTGCTGGATGTTGATGTTTGTAGAATGTTGTTTTAAGTTTTAATGGAGTTTCATTTTATTTTGTTTTAGTTCGAACTGGAATTTGAAAATGAATAAGAAAAAGTGGCTTACAGGCTATAATATAAAACAGAGCATATTTTCTTTATTTTTGTCAGAGATTTTTATAAAGAATGGAGGCTGAGAATACATTATGGCGAGCTAGAGAAGAGCATGACTAGCATTAATTGCTTTGTACCATGATACTTCCATTTCCATACTTATCTATATTTTATAACTTGCCTGAGACTTCTTTCTCAAGCTACAGGTATGTTTCCTCTTTCTTTTATATTTGCTTTTGTTTTCCTTAAGTATTGCAGGCATGTTTATATTCGAACCATCCATTTGTTTTGATGTTATCCTGTACAACTTTAGTTATTCTTGGTTCAATTGACTATGCAGGCTTGTTTTACATTTTAACAATTTAAAATGTTACTCTAGTATATTTATAAAGTGTAATGGATGTTGTTTGATTACTTGGTATATTTGTTTTATTGTTATTTTAACATGTGTTTTTGTTATGCGTATTATCATATTGTATCTCTATTTTGAACATTTTATTTATTTATATTATAAAAGTTCACTTATCAAATTTAAAAATAATTTAAACAAAGAAATTATTCTTTCATTCACATTACCTATTTTATAATATACACTAGAATATCATTTGACAAAAATTGAATTTATAACATATGTACATTTTAAACTAAAATTTTTAACAAGCAATATTTTAAAAGAAAAGAAAATAGAACAAAACCCTTTTGTTAATAAATATAAATTTAAACCAAAGTCAGAAATAGTTCTAGACAATTTAAACATTTATCTAAAATATTTAAAACACTATATTTATGAATTTAATAGCTTTGAAAAACTCATTTTTAAATAAATAATAATTTCCAAATCTCTAGAATATATATATATATATTAGAAATTTAAAAAAAAATTATCAATTCAATTTGAAACCGAGTTTCCCTATTTACGATATATACCAATATATATAAATAAATAGAGAATAATATATTGGATTTTACAGATAGAAATCACCCATCCGATATTTATCCGAAGAAAATATCGCTTCAAACCTTATAATTCAATAATCAATTTAATATTTAATATAAATTATTAAATTGATTATTGCTCGAAATTCCGGGATGTCACAGTGATAGTTTTGAGAAGCTAATAGAGGGGAAAAAAAGAAGAAACAGAGAAGAGAAGTAAAGGCCACAGAGAAATATAAGGGAGGAGCTCAATATTTAAAAGCTGGAATAAGAAACATAAAATTAAATGAGCAAAATGAATGCAAAAAGTATATAAGTTTGATATTCGAATGACGGTCGTAAAAGTGGAAATTTGGGTATAGGTAACGGCTGGCTACAATCAAATATTCATGTTTTGATAGATTGCTTTCCTTTAAGCAATAAAGACAGGGAGAGAAAGAATAGATAAAGGCAACAAATCTATCAATCAAAGAAAATGGAAAAGTTTGAACTTGTACGTAAATAAATAGATAGAGAACAATGTAGGTGAGTTGGCTGCTCTGGGTAAAATGCTTAATAATTTTTATGAACCAAATAGGCATGAACAGACTACAACATGCAATTAACTAATTGATTATTTGTAACCGTGCAAGCAAGAAATGAGATAATAATTAAAGGTTTTTTTGATTGCCGAAGGAAAGAAGGAAAGGCAAACCAATAGGCTGAGAATCATACCATAATTACCCTAGTGAACAGAGGAAAGAAATTTAAAACAAAAATATAGATAAAGGTTGAGTGAATGGAAACGGTCACCTGCTTGAATCATGTGAAATAATTAAAGCAAATGAAGTGGCTACAGGAAACGAATGATTTCTTCCTATTTTTGAATTAATGTTTACGTAGCCAAATTTTAAGCAAAAAGGAAACGTACAACAAATGATAAATTGAAATGACCGTTGATTCAGCAACGTTATTAAAGCAATTTATTATATTGCTTGGGCTGCATGGTGAAGATTTGGAAGAGACGTGTTTCACAATGCAACCATTTTTAAGAAATAAATATATTACTTTAAAACAGAAAAACTGACCAAAAATGAACGTAAACGTATACAATTTATATGTTTTTATATTCAAAATGATTATAGGATGGGAATAGTCACCCTAAGATTTAGTTGAGAAATTAAAGCAATAAATCGCTGATTGGACAACACGTTCCATATTTGAAACGTAAAGGAAAAAAGATAAGTATGGAATGGAAGGATACGTTATAAAGGCAAAATGAACCGTTTGGAAAAAAAATGATGGCAAATAAAACAGCTGTGCCTTGAATTTCCCAAAATAAATTATTAGAGCAATTGATGGGTTGATTGGACAGTGTGTTTCAAAACTTCAAGGAAATGAGTAAAATATTTGAAAATACTAACATAACCTATATATACATACCTACTAGAACTCACACAAAAATTAATGGACTCTATACCCAAACTAAACTTTCCGTGTATATATGTATATTATGACCAAATTTTTCTTTGAATCAAAAATCCATACTTGCTTTCAAAACTAAATTTCAAAACCACCATTTGATGTATAAACAGAACATAATGTTTTTCCTTTTTTATTTCTTTTTATTAACAATAAATCAAACATTATTTAATAATTACACATAACTCAACATATCCATTAGTTACCAATTTTAGTTCATTTGTTAGAGGTTAACTTATTTGAATTACAACAATACAATTAAACTATTGTTTCCTCTTAAATTTTATTCAATAGATCAATATTTACAATTAACAATTATTATTAAATTCTTTTTTATTAAATGCACGTGCTTATTTTTTAACAGCTAAGATATGAAATAAAAGAGTGCGTACAATAGGCGCAATAATTAAAACGAACGTACGCCCAAATTAATTAACTAGTAACGTAATCTAAATTTATATGTTTTCTTATTTATTGACTACTTATATTTAATTATACGTAATCCAAACATTAAATTTTTTATTTCAAAATATTATTATTTAAAGTTTCTCTAAAATTCAATTAAATACGTTATTAAAAACCGTTTAAAATTTATGGGTTGTTACAAGTTGCACACGTTTTTCCAAGCAGTGGGGGTGGCCAAGCTCCATGAAATCATGGCCGATGGTAGGGCTCTGGTAGGCGCGTGTATTGGTGGTGGTTGATCGGCTTCGAAGTGAGGGGATTAGGTGCGAAAAATTCACAAGGATCGATAGCCAAATGGGTTTTGTACGTGATAAACCTGGAACGCGTACGTGAATGGAGGGAAGATGATCTCCTGCGGCCGAGATTTGATAACCAGAAACGAACGTTAGATCAAGTTAGGGTTTGTAAATAAAGAAAATAAATAAAATAAATAAAAGAATTTGTTTTAAATTTTATATACAAACTTTAACAATCCATATCTAATGCATACGAGGTCGGAATTTGAAGAAACTTTTTGCGTTGGAACCGTATTGACGAGCTCTTCACAATGGCGCTAGTTTGGAGTCAATTGGAGTCAGTGAAAGTTTTGAGTAAAATTAAACGTGCGTTTAATTTTATTTGAAATAAAATACTGCAACCGTTATTGAAAGCAAGGTGAGAACTCCTCGCTCAATCGAAATTGTTTCGATTTAAATTTTAAATGGTTAGATTTAAAATTGCTTAATTGTGTGAATTGAATGATAATTATTATCTGTTGTGTTAAATAGACCCTATGCGCCGTATATTAAGCGGAGGTTATTTATTAAAAACATATACCGCGATAATTCCATATTGAAGTGGAATTGGTATTATATATGTATTTGGAGTTGATTACCCGCATTATATAGCGGATGAGACCCTATTGCGCCGCATAATAGCGGATAGTGTTTTATAAATCCCATATACCGTGATATTCCACCTCGAAGTGGAATTGGTATTGTGCTAACATCTGTGGATGCAGAGAAACATGTTAGAGGGATCCAACTGGATTCCTCAAATATTTGAATTTATTTCAATGTTGTGTGTTGATTTATTTATAATCGCTATGTGATTATATTGTGATTGAAATTGTTGACGGCTATCATTTAGCTAAATATATTTTTGGTATCGATGGATACCAGAAATAAGTAAAATTGGATTTTTGAAAATATAAGTTGAAAATTGATCGAAAAAATTACTTTTGATAATTGGATAAATTTAAAAGGAGTTTAAAAGATAAAGTCTTATTTTTGAACTGTATTGAATTAAATTTCAAATTTGGGATAAAAGGCTTAATAAATGGATTTCGGAAATATTATCTATAAACTGAAGAATTTATCTAAATTTGGGATTTTTTAATAAATTTGAAAAGATAAAGGAATTTATTTTTAAAAAGGAAATAATTTTGAAAATGTTGGAAATTGATTTGGTGTCTTGAAATAAATTTGAAATTAATTTATTATTAATTTACCATAACTAGTAAAATTGATTTATAGAAATTTATTTGATTTAAATTAATCGGATAATTTGATTAATCCTATCTATGGATGTTTGGATTATATTGGATGTTGAATTGTTTGACATCTTTGATGTGTGATGCTTTGTGATATATCCTGATTTGTGTGTGAATTGTGATCTATTTATCTGTGATATATATAGATCTATGATCTGTGAATGAAGATAAGCATTATAATTTATACCGCTTATCAATTATATTGTTATATTTGATCTGTGATGGTTGAATGTTGTTGCACTATTGTGTTAAACTCGTGGACTACACAATACACACACAAATGTGGATTTCATGTGGAAATCGGTTAAGTCATAGATTTTTATCAATTTTGAAAATTGAATTTTTGAATCCAAAATAGTTTTGGAATTGGAATTGAAAGTTTTTGAAAATGAGTTTCAAAAAAGTTATTTTAAATAACTTAATAAAATTTGGAATTTAAATCATTTGATTTAAGTTTGAATTCAATATTTTGAAATTGAATTCAATGAATTGGGGAATTTCGGTTTAAAAGATTTTATAAGTATAAAAGGTGTTTTTATGGGTTTTAACCATTTAAAATATGGTTTGGAAATTTAAATTTAAATTTATATTCAAGTTTTATACTTGAACGGCTTTAACCTGTGTAATTGTAACTAGTTTTCCCAAAATGAAAACTATCTGTTTTCAAATAATAATAGCTTTTAAAGATTTCCAATTTGTGTTGAAACATTTCAAGTTGAATTGAAATTGTAAATAGTTTGGAAAAACTATGAATTAACCTTTGTGAAGATGATTAAATTTATTTTGAAATAAAAGAGTATTTCAAATGGTGTATCTTTTATATTATAAAAGACTTAAATTGTGAATAGTTTTGAAAGCTATAAATTAAATCTGATTTAAAGATTTAATGGGTTAATGAAATTGAAATGGAAGTTGATTTGGGAATCTGTGAATGAATCTTTGTAAAATTGGGTAAACTTTGTGAAGTAAATCTTTTTGTTTAAAGATTTGAAATGGTAATTTGTTTAAAACCATTTAAAGGAAAGGATTTGGGTAATAAGTTGTGACTTAATTGAAATCCCTATATCCATATGTTTTAAATATTGTGCTTACTGTTCGGGTTAGCCGGAAAAAGACCTTTGTGTCATATAACCCATTCCGAATTAGTGATACAATGATATGGATCGTATTGAAGACCGGTGGTGAAGACCGGGTATTTGTGAAAACAATAGGATGACCTATCGATTGTCTCTGCATCGCTAGCTACAGTATAGAGATTTCCTTTGTGATGGAAAGTTCGATCGGGATTGTGAATACCCGGATTGCAAGCGCTTCTTCGGAAGTGCCTTCGGTTATGTTCGAACTTGGAACAGACTTGTATGGTTACATGTCTGACATTACATTTTGAGATATAAAGCTGATTTCTTTCAAATACATTTCTGTTGGTGGCGGAGAATTTATTCTCTTAGCTTAACATCCTTCTCTGAGATGTACGAGCTCAGAGGTTATGTAGTTGAAATTTATCAGCGATATATTCCCAATTTGGTAATGTGGCATGCTGAGTGTTGCTGTGTAATGATCATTTATTGATCATTTGTGATCAAAGCGTGGCTTTGTGAAAAAGCGTAGCTTTGTGGATGAGACTTCGTCAGACCTCACAACCCGGAAATGGTCGAAACAGGAAAGATGCGGCAAGGTTTCAGGGGTAGCGCCCCTAGGGTATGACCATTCCTTCTGGAAAAGGGTAGTATCATGGTATGGAGCCCAGATACTTACTCATGTGGACACACTTTATTTATTATGTGTGATGTTGGTTACCGAGCGCTCGGATAAAGGTCCCAAAGGACAGGGGGTGGCATATCTCAGGTTTACTACCTGGGAAGGGGGTAACCGGCCTTGTGTTGGCAGAGAGCAGGTTGTCTCTCGGGGCGTCCCTCCAGAGGCGTTCCTACATGGCATAGGAAGTTCCTTAGCCTGACCATTTGTTGGAAAATCCAAAGAAACAACACGAACCCTTTACGATTGCAATTTGTATAACCTGTCTCCTCAGGCGGCAGCTATAGCATGCATAATATAATGGTACATATGCTGGCTAAGATTAATATTGTATTTTCAAAAGGATTTTCACACTATGCACTAGTGATAATATCAAAAGAGTTTTTCTTACGTAGTAAGCATGTTTGACTATCATAAGAAGAAATCTCCTCCAAGTCTGCGATTGCATTGTGTGTGTGGTGGGAGGTTTATGGTAGTTTCATTTTCCAAAAGCATTGCAGATTTCAATGTTAAAAATTCTTTTGTTGTTTGTTTAAAGATAAACTGTTTTAAGTTCTCACACCAGTTACCATGACTGACCTGGAGTTTATTGTTTCCTTCCTAAACTCCGGGTGCCAAAAATTTCCACACGGGCAGTCTAGAGTCAGGTTATCAGGTCATTCTGGATTCAGGAGATGCTATGGAGCTCAGTGGCGAGCTAGATGGCGATACGTATCACTTGTATATGATATTATTATTCCGCTGTGTATTCTGTATGAGGACAAGTTCATATAACTGTCCATTGATGTATTGTGTTGTATATTGTTGTTGTACACTCTGATGAAGATGTAATGTATAAAATGATATAGTTCTTTGATTTTAAGATTATTCATTTATCTATTATATGTTGTTCCGCTGCGAATGTGAGATTCTGTTATTGTTCTGTGTTTTCCTGTTGTTTCTTCTTTCTTTTCCTTCTATTTTCTTCTACCTATTCTTTTTCTCCATAACAATTCGATTTTCCGGCATTCGATTGCTCGACAGTTGATACAATGGACGTATTAATGTCGATTTTTGAGCGTCGAAAAATTGCGTTCGTTACAATTATATTACCATAAAACCTGAAAACCATAAGTATATAAGGATTTAAGAAATGGAATTGATAAAATATGGAACTGGCTTAAATAGGAAACAAAAGTAGCCAGTCAGAAAATAGGGATAAACAATATAGACTTAAACAAGAATGTAGAGTAATTTTGTTAAGTTTATAAAAATCCAGAACAGCACACTCTATATGTTTTTAGCCAGAAAAATGCAAAGACCTTTCTAAAATCATATTCAATACTATTTCCAATCTATATATCAAAAAACTGTATGACCTTTAGATTAGTTTACAACTCTATTACTCACATGATCATTACATACTTCATGAACCTGGATATGTGAATTTTGCTTGACCTGAATTGCTTGTGCATGTTTGTGCATGTTTTGTGCATGTTTATGGTTGAATTATGAATCTGGGCTAGACTAACCAGAGATCCATAGATCGAACCAAGCTTTAATATGTTTTATCACTCTAAAACAATATGTATGAATTCCTGAATTCCAAAGATCTATTACATGGGTTATAAATCCACAAATTAATCAATCTGGTTTAATAGAATAAACTGGAAATGAAGAAGAGAATAATAGGTGCTAATACTTGAAAAATGTAATATTCAATCTTGAGTCATTCCAAGATAATAATACCTAAAAATGTATTAGTCAATCTTGAGTCATTTTAAGGTGGTAACACTTGAAACATGGATTAGGCAATCTTGAGTCAAATAAAAGATTAAAGTGTAGAAATAGCTATGTGACACAAAACCTTTCAATTGTGGAAAATATTGTGTGATTAAATTTCTTTGCTACTTTAACACTTTGATAGGCAAAGAAACATTTATATATCTTCACATATATAAATGATATACTTGATTTAAATACTGATATTTTTATATTAGTAAATTCTGGATCTTGGGAAATTAATTAAAAGAAATGAAAGAGACGAGAAAGGAAGTGATCCCTTGATTAAAAAAAACTCAACTAAAAATCATTAAAATATAGTTAAAGAAAAGTGGGTCACTTCAGTTGGTATCAGAGCTATGTTACCAAAAACATAGCAAAAAAATATATCTAATTTTCTCATATGGATAAAATCTTAAAGAATAAATCACTTAAAAATATTTTCAGTAGGAATAAATTACTGAAACGATTAAATCAAAAACAAGACTAACTAGCTATGTAAATTATATAGCAAATCATGGTAGGAAGACCACCAAACTCTGGAGCAGGACCCTCTAGTGCAACACCATTGGTCAATTGCAAGATTTGGTGAGGGAATTTAGGGAAGGAGCAGTGTAGAGGGAAGAAAATCCTCATGAGGAGTTACCTAAGCTACTGAAAACATTCTCAAATTTAGGAGGCAAGGATTTTGAAGGCACTAAAGGAGTCATGGGTGTGCAAACATGGCTAAGAACATTGGAAAGGATATTTGCAGACATGCAAATCAATGACCAAAGGAAGAGGCAAATAGCTTCCAGAAGGCTCAAAGGAGCAGCACTGGATTGGTGGGAGGTAATCATCACAGGAAGACCAGAAACTGAGATAACATGGGATTAGTTCAAGGATATGCTTGAGGCTAGATTCGTCCCAGCAACAGCTAAGGCAACATTGCTTGAGGAGTTCATAAGATTGAGGCAAGGATCAATGAGTGTGACTGAATACACTCAAAAGTTTGAGAGCTTGTCTAAGTATGGAACCATGCTCATAGGGAATGAGGAATCAAAGAATTCAAGATTTATTCAAGGACTTAATGCTGGTTTAAGTAGAGTAATGCTACCATACAAAGACAAAACATTTGATCAAGTCATAGATCTCACTCTTTCTTCTGAACAACATGATAATGCAAGGGAGAAATTCAGGAACATGAGAGATAATAACAACAACAAGAAGGGGAAAAATAGAGCACATCCTTATGACAAGAAGAATTCAGACAAGAAGGTTGAAGGAGCAACCAGTAGGGAAGTTAAGAAGAAAATTATTTGCTACAACTGTGGCAAGGAAGGACACATGAGTAATAGGTGTCAAACAGCTAAGAAAAGCCCATTCAGTTGCTATAATTCTGGGAAAGAAGGTCATATCAAAAGGAATTGCCCAGAGTTCAAGAAAGGAGCAAAGGTAGGAGCATTGGAAGGCAAAGCAAAAGCAAATGCAGTGGGAAATTCTGGACAACTGGAAGGTATACTCTTAATTAAAGATTATCCAATCTCAGTTATATATGACACTGGGGCTACACATTCCTTAATATCACAAGACATAGTAAATAAATTGGCTCTCACATGCAATTTAGTTGATAAACCTTTGTTTATTCAGAGTCCCCTAGGTAGTTCTTGCATGCAAGGAATTAAATGTTTGGGAGTAGAATTAAACATAGGTGGAAATATGTTTAAATCTGACTTGTTTGTGTTAAAATATCCTGGAATAGGAATTATTCTAGGAGTAGATTGGTTGAGAAAATTCAAAGCAATTTTGAACTTGGAAAACTTTACTATTTCTTTGAAAATAGAAAATGGTAAAAATATTATAGTCATGAGTGAAATAGCCAAAACAAATTGCCTTAATCAAATGAGGATCATGACTGAAAAAGAATTAATTCTGGAAGACATAAAAGTAATAAATGAATACCCAGATGTCTTTGGAGAGGTTATAGGATTTCCAGAAAATAGGTGTAACGACCCTAAATTTTCGGCCAAATTTAAAATTTAGAATTCATCGTTTTAATAAAAATTTTGAAATTTATAACGATCTCTATTTACGCCCAAACTTTATTTGTGACATACGTCTAGTTAGATATGGACATAGAAAAAGTTTCGTTGAAAAATATTACAGTAAAGTCCGTTCGCGTTTTACTGTATATCAGTCCATATAAAGCTGCGTAAAATTTATCTTCCAAATCTAAATATTTTTACACAGTTATGTTGTAAAAATTATTCTGATCAAGATTTTATAATTCGTTTCGTCTAAAACTGTCATCGCCTGCTCCGTTTAAATTGTTTTGCAAATCGTACAATTTAAGCAGCGTAAATGCAAATTTTATAAAATCGTCGTATCACCAATATTTTTATACCGTTGTGATCGCGTCGTCGCGCTGACCAAAACGATATATTTATTCGTGTTAAACGGAGTCGGAAAAAAAACGTCATGTCGTTTTAACCGGTTTAACACACCGGTTAAACACGTTGCAGCCCTAGTATTCTACCCGTTTAAAAATAAAAAGAAAATAACTTCAGCTGAGTGGGCATTTACTAGGGAGGTGAAGTGTGAAGAGTCACGTTTGGAAAGATGTGAGAAAAATTGGGAAATAAGTTATACTTGGGAACGAGAGTGAGACGTTTGGGAGTTCAAAAATTTATTACTGTTACTCAAAATTATGAAGTTAAAAGAAAGCATTTCGTTCATTTTCATCTTCTCCCTGTTCCTATTCTCATTTATCAAAAGCTTCTGGTAATCATCTTCTCTTTTTTTTTCTATTATCGTTTTACATTTTGTTCCTCTGTGAACAGACCCCACTCCATCTCAACTCTCCTCTACCTCTCCTCCTTTTTCCCTTCTCATTTCTTCCCTGTTGATTTTGTTATGATAGGTTTGTGCTTGGGCTGTTGGGGAAAATAGGTGAAGTTTGTGCATGCGTGTGTTGTTTCTTTTTGTATGCTGCATGCGTGAGTTTTATAAATGTAAAAAAAAAAAATGGTTGAGTTGAGTTGCAACATTCTGGAAGTAAAACATGCGTACCGTGAGGGGGAAGTTTTCATGTGTTTCATGTGGTTCATGCGTGAGTTTTTTTTTTATTTGTTTTTTTTATTTTTAGGAAAGGAGTGCAGGCCGAAACAAAAAAAAATGGAAGTAGGTTGCGTGCGTGTGAGGGAGTCGTGTGCATGCATATGGTGTGCGTGCTGTGAGTGCACGTATTGCGCGTGTATGAAACTGGATATGCGTGTGTAAGTGAGGGGAATTGGAAATCTAGGGTCTGTTATAAAAAAAAATATAGTAAATGTCTTAGTTTTGAAATGGACAGTGTACCGTTGCTTTATAAAATGGTGGCAGTGCGCTGTTGCTTTCAAATTGTCGGTGGAAAATATATTGACAACATCTGTTTTGGTTGCCAAAATAGTAACCGATTTTTCTGTTTCGTTGTGTGCAGAAGCAACCGACTGAGCCTCTTTCACAGCAGCAAATTTTCAGCTTCGTTCTTTTCTCCGTCGTTGGTAAGCACATTTATATAATTTTATAAATTATATACGAATGTTCATTGAATTAATATCGTTTTCTTTTGTCGATATTACAGTGTCCGTTGTTCGTGCTGTACTGACTTGTCGTGCTTCTTTCACTTCGCCGTCTAATTTCTTTATCCACGAAAGGTGAATTAATTTTCACGACTATATTCTTATGCAAGTTTGAATTGATAAATGATTGCTATGTGATGTTGAATTGGATGTAAATTGTTATTGTTAAGTGATAAATTAATTGCAAGTTAAAAATTGGATATAGGATGATTAACGATTTAAATGAATTATATATGTCGAATTTGATTGCTAACTTGACCCCTTTATATGATAAATATTGATTTATTAAATTGACCCTTTAAATTGTTAAGTTAATTGACGCGTAGAATTTGATAAATGTCACTTTGGACTATTGAACGTATTGAATTAACTGTTGTAATTGAAATTGAACGACAAGTGAAACCGAAATGTTATAATCTTTAATCTACTTGAAATGATAGAGTAGATTCTAGAAATAGTTATATTAATTGGCGTAAATAACAAACGCGAATTAATACGATTATTTCGGGATTATTTGAAATTGTTGAATTGTTGTGAATGGATGCTATTGCTTGTTTATTTACTTTGACACCATCCCAGCTATCACACTGCATGTTCCCTTTGTATGTTTTGATTTTGAATTTAAATGGAATCGGGTTGAAATGATAAATACCCAAACAATTTGACTTAGGATAGAAAATTAAAATAAAACCGATTGGTCAAATGTTTTGATTTAAATAAAAATAAAGTTTAAATTGACGAATAACAAAGTTTTGAATAATTTGGAATTTAAATTCGGATGAATGTAAATGTGAATATTTGAATTTGGAACGAATATTAAAGTGGTAATTGATAAAAAGAATATTGTTTAAAATTTAATTATTTAATAGTTAAATTTAGAATTATTTGATAATAAATTTTTGAAATAATTAAAAATTAAGTGTTGAAATTATGAATGATTAACTTTTGAAATTATTAATAGTTAAGTTGTGAAATTATTAATAACGAGGTTTGAAATAATTAATAATTAAATTTTGAATTTATTATCAATTAAGTTTGGAATTATTAATGAATGAGTTTGAAATGATTAATAATTAAGATTTAAAATTATTGAAAATTTGATGAGATCGAATTATAATTAAAATTGAATTGAATATCTTTATTAAGAAAAATTGAATTTTTGAACAAATGAAAATAAGTTTTTAACTAAGTTTGAAATTTGAAAGGAATATCTTTGATAAGAAATTGAATGCGCTTTATCGAAACAAATGAAAGACTTGTAATTTAAAGAATTGGATTTGATAAGTGTAATTGTAAATAAGTGTAACTTTGATAATGAAATCGAATTTAAGACGTAACGTAATGAATTGGGAATTTAATTGAAATTGTTAATGATAAATAAATTAATGAATATCGAATGGAAGCGATAATTGATTTAAATCGTTTTGAACGTAAATTTAGTTAAATGATTTTGGAATGAACTTATATACAAAATGCAATGAATATTTGAATTGTTTTTAATTGAAACTTTGAAATTGAATTTTAGAAATGTTGAAATTGAAATTGGAAAGTTTGAAACGTAATTTTGGAAATTGATTTCGAAAGACTAACGAAATGTCGATTTACGAACTCTAATTGAAATTGAAATTGAAATGGTTTTGAAATATATTAACGACCAATCGGTGTTATAATCACGAAGGTTATTAAAGGAACCGGAGTCGGTTTGGGACATACTCACTGTCTAAACCGGAAACCACTTTAATAACTATACGCGAAGTGATGATCCAGAATGAAGTGGTTGGATTGGCGAACGTTGATGATTGAAGAAAGTGAACGATAATGGATAGCCTCGACACTTGTGTCAAATTTGAAATGACTAAAACAGAAGCTGTGCCGGGCCAATGGAGGATTAGCTACCTCAAGTGGACACACTTCTTCGTAAACTATTCTTTTACTTTGTGATTGATTGGTGCGCACCCTTGAATTGGGAGTGTTGTCTCACGGTGTTGCGGGCGCTGCGGCGTTGCGTTCTCACCAGTCCGGATCAGGCGAACGGTAGTATCACTATCTTGGGTATAGCCTCATGTGCCTTGTCATACTTGTATTCCATTTATGCGCGACCACTACGACTTTGATTTGTACCTTTAGTATATGGATTGCCCTCTGGTGACTTCCGGTTTTGGGGAAACTACGGTCTTGTATATGCTTTTGGGAATAAAAATGTGTTAAGGGTGGAATGGGCCATGACTTAACGCTATTTTGATATCTTTATATTATTGATAGACATTATCTACTTATCGTACTCTACTATATATAGATAGTTTATCGGATCCTGAAAGATGCTTATTCCAATCATCTTTGAGTTATTGTTATTTCAAATTTTTAACCATATTATCTGTATAAGAATATATGTCCTGATTCGAGTGTTTGTTTGTGCATATGCTCGGATCAGACTGAGGATTGCTGCTGTTGCTTATTTGGAGCTGAAGACTTGAAGACTATCTTATCTTTATCAGTATTGTTCTTTCCATCTGGACTATTTGGACATCTTTGTTGTTGTATTTCTTTTATTTGAGACATTGTTGTATTTACTTAGTAGCTTCATGAACTACTATTATGACATTGTTGTAATTCCGCTGCACTATTCTGTTATGTTATATTTTCTGTGATTCTGTGATGATTCTCATTTATATACATATACTCCATTAATGATTCGTGTTTTGTATTATATAAGTTGACATGTGTGGATTATTGTCAACTTAAATGGTCCAAATATACGGGTTGTTACAGTTGGTATCAGAGCTTTGGTTCCCGATAACCTTAGCCTGTGGAGTTTAAAGCTCATTAGAGATAGGGTAAACATACCCTAGAATGAGGAGAATCATTTCAGAATTCACCTCCTTTGATTCATCTTGCTTATTGAATTCGTTGAATAGAATTTCCTTAAGTTCTATAAATTTCTATCTTTGATTCTAAATCACTTTTGGTATTCCAGGATGGCTACCAGAAGAAATGTTAGAGGCAGGGGTGGAAATGCTCCTGGTCCACATGCTCCAGCTCCCGCAGTCCGATTCTCCACTCTTAGTAAGGAATATACTCAGCTTGGAGGAGTCAAATTTACTGGCTCCGAGAGTATTATCGAAGCACAACAATGGCTAAAGAGTCTGGAAAGGATCTTTTCTGGCTTAGAGATCGCAGATGCTCAGAAGCGCAAGTTGGCCGCTTGGCAGCTTCAGGATGCTGCTCAAGATTGGTGGGAATCAGTCACTTCTCGAACTGATGAGGAAACTATCACATGGGCCCAGTTTAGGTAGTGATCTATCTAAATTCCTACTAAATAAATTTCTCTCTTATTTCGTCATAATTTTGATTCGTTTCATATCACTTGTAATAGGGAGTCCTTTATGGCTCAGTGGATGCCAACTGCTGGGAAGGCCCAACTCTATCGATCTTTCATGGATCTCAAGCAGGGCAGCATGACCTTTACTGAGTACGAAAGGAGGTTTAACGAACTCTCCAAGTTCGGACCTGGCTTGATTGACACACCTCTACTGAAGAATGAGAAGTTCATACATGGCGCACGCCCAGAGTATTACGAGCTCCTCACCGCTCATGTCCATGGAACTTTCACTGAGTTGATGGATTTTGCTCTTCGATACGAGGGAAAGCCCAAGGGAACATCTGTCCCCAAAGCCCCAGTTACTCAGACACCAGCTAATCAGTCGGGAAAGAGGAAGCAAAATTTTGAGCAACAGAAGAAGAATTGGCAGCAGAAATCTGGAATTGGCTATTCTCAGAAGAAGCCTATCGACTTATCCTCCATCACTTGTTTCAAATGCGACCAGAGGGGTCACTACGCCAGCAGCTGTCCAACATCTGCCGGTGCCGCTGTTCCGCCTCCTCAGAATACTAGGAACGATCTCTGTCACGTATGTCTGCAGCCAGGCCATTTCAAGAGGGATTGCCCTATGTACAAAAAGGGAAAGACGGCTGGAGTATTTGCTATGACTTCTTCCGCCCATGATCCACCCACCCCACCTGCTCCTACTGATGACCAAGGTACATTACAGGGTATTTTTATGTTGCATATTTTACCAGTTAAAGTTCTATTTGATACCGGAGCAACACATAGTTTCATATCTATTGATTTGTGCAATAAACTTGGTTTGGAACCCATTCTTTCATCTACTTTCTTATGTGTATCAAACCCTATTGGAGGGCCCGCTAATCTAAAAAGGGTTTGTAAATATGTCACTCTTATGCATGGCATTCACCACTTTACTTGGGATTTCTATGTCCTCGGATTCGAAGCATTCGATATATTATTAGGCATTGATTGGCTATGGAAATTCGAAGCCAATATCTCATGTAAAGCTCGAACAGTCTCTCTCATCGATAACCAGGGCATGCCTTTGGTTATAGAAGGCAAATCACCTCAAGAATATGCTGGGAGTTTTATATTTTCACTTGACTCCCATCTAAATGAACTAAGCTCTACTCCTGTGGTCCAATCCTTTTCTGATGTGTTTGGAGAAGTCAATTCTCTACCACCACCGCGGGAAATCGAATTCCGCATTGACCTTATTCCTGGTGCCCGACCAGTAGTTCTCCCTCCTCGGAGAATGGCTCCTAAAGAAAAAGCTGAACTGAATGCTCAAATTGAAGACTTATTTTCTAAGGGCTTGATTCGGCGAAGTCATTCAGAATGGGGTGCTGCAGTAGTGTTCGTCACAAAATCAGATGGTTCCCTCAGAATGTGTGTGGACTATAGAGAGCTGAACAAGCTCACACACAAGAACAGATATCCAATGCCCCGCATCAACGATCTATTCGACCAGCTCCATGGAGCTAAAGTATTCTCTCAACTCGATCTGGCTACTGGCTTTCACCAACTCAGAATTGCCGAGGAGAGTATTCCTAAGACAGCATTCCGCACTGAGACTGGTTTCTTTGAATGGCTGGTTATGCCGTTCGGTCTTACTAATGCTCCAGCTTATTTCGTCGATTTGATGAATAGAGTTTTCCGGGATGTTCTTAACAAGTTCGTTCTTGTTTTCATCGATGACATTCTCGTCTTCTCTAAGGATGAGGAAGAGCATAGGTCACATTTGGCTTTTGTTCTTGAAACTCTACGCAGTCATCAGCTTAAAGCCAAGTTTTCAAAATGTCACTTTTGGAAGGATGAAGTTCGATTTCTTGGACATATTGTTTCAGAGAATGGGATTTCGGTTGATCCAGCTAAGATCGCCGTAATCAATGTAAGTTCCATTCATACTTGTCAATTCTATCAAAACAACTTATCAATTTCTTAATTCGAATCTTTGGAATTTGCAGGATTGGGAGACTCCCAAAACTCCTACAGATATCCGCAGTTTCTTGGGTTTGGCCGGCTATTACCGCAGATTTATAGAAAACTTTGCCCGTATTGCCGCACCACTTACCGCACTGACCAGAAAGAATGTGAAATTCATTTGGAGCGAAAAGTGCGAAGCAGCTTTCAATGAGATGAAGCGAAAGTTGACCTCTGCCCCGGTTCTTACAGTTATTGATGGTAGCGAAGGATTGACCATCTATACTGATGCCTGTCGAGATGGACTTGGTGCTGTTTTAATGCAAAAAGGAAAAGTTATTGCCTATGCTGGTCGTCAATTAAAGACCCATGAAACAAACTATGCAACTCACGATTTAGAGCTTCTTGCGGTTGTATTTGCTCTTAAGCTATGGAGGCACTATCTATTGGGAACAAAATTCGAGTTATTCACTGACCATAAGTCATTGAGATATATCTTCTCGCAAAAGGATTTGAATCAGAGACAAGTCCGATGGCTCGAATTTCTAGCTGCATATGACCTTGATATTAACTACACTCCGGGGAAAGCAAATGTCGTAGCTGATGCTTTGAGCAGAAACCAAGCTATGATATGTTGTAATCTTGTTGAAGGAATGTTATTCCAGCTTTCCGTCTCCCCAGCTCTTATGGATCGTATTATAGCCAAGCAGTATGAGGACACTTTGCTTTATCGCATCAAAGAAATAGTTCTTGGCAGAGTTGAAAATGCTGATAATAAAGTGGGTGCACATGTTGATAGTAATGGAATCTTGAGGATTGATAATCGAATTTGTGTTCCTAATGTTGATGGTCTTAGACAGGAAGTGCTGAGAGAAAATCATAAGTCTTCGCTTTCATTTCATCCCGGTGTCACTAAAATGTACCAGAACATGAAGAAGTTATATTGGTGGAGTGGGATGAAACGCGATATTTCTACCTATGTTAGCAGGTGCACCACTTGCCAACAAGTTAAAGCTGATCACCGAAAGACAGCAGGATTGCTTCAACCTCTTGAGATCCCAGGTTGGAAATGGGAGCAGATTTCTATGGACTTTATTGATGGGCTACCAAGGAATAGAAAAGGTAACGAAAGGATATGGGTGATTGTCGAAAGACTGACGAAGTCCGCTCACTTTATTCCAGTCAAGACCACTCGTACAGCTTCGAGTTTGGCCGAGATATACATGAGGGAAGTTGTTAAACTTCATGGTGTACCATCTAGTATTGTATGCGATCGAGATCCTATTTTCACCAGTAAATTCTGGAAGGCATTTCAGGATACTTTAGGCACCAAACTGAATCTGAGCACCGCTTATCATCCTCAGACAGATGGCCAAACTGAGAGGGTAAATCAGATTTTGGAAGATCTTCTCCGGGCTTGTATTATTGACTTTGGTGGATCTTGGGAAGACCATCTTCACTTGGTTGAATTCACTTATAATAATAGTTACCAGGTAAAGAATTTGAATTTCGAATTTGAATAAGTATATTTGAATTTGAATTAATTATCCTTTATATTCAGGCAAGCATTGGTATGGCACCGTTCGAAGCCTTATATGGACGGCCGTGCAAGTCGCCAGCTTGTTGGATCGAGTCTGGAGATCGATTAGTGTTTGGACCAGAAATGATTATGGAAGCTTCTGAAAAAGTCGAAGAAATCAGGGAGAAGATAAAGACGGCACAGGATAGACAGAAGAGCTATGCTGACAGAAGGAGAAGAGATCTCGAATTCAGTGTAGGAGACAAAGTATTTCTGAAAGTGTCGCCTTTGAAGAATATTGTTCGATTTGGAAGAAAAGGGAAGCTAGCTCCCAGATTTGTGGGTCCATTTGAGATTACGGAAAGAGTTGGAACATTGGCATATAGAGTTGAATTACCAGAAAAGTTCGCTGGTGTTCACAACGTGTTCCACGTCTCACATCTTCGCAAAGTTGTACACGATCCATCAATGACCATCCCTACTGCCCAGTTGGAAGAGATAGTTATTGAGCCTGACTTGACTATTGAGCGAAAGCCGCTTCGGATAGTTGATCGTGAGGCAAAGCAACTCAGAAGGAAATCGGTAAATCTCGTCAAAGTACAGTGGAGTGCAGATGAGCGAGATTGCACATGGGAAACTGAGGATATTATTCGGGATTCAAACCCCGAACTATTAATTTTAGGTATTATTCGAATTCTCGAAATCTATCTTGACTTTTCTACTTATTTCATTTCTACTTCACTCGTCTCGTTCCTTTTCGAGGACGAAAAGTTTTGAGTGGAGGAGATTGTAACGACCCTAAATTTTCGGCCAAATTTAAAATTTAGAATTCATCGTTTTAATAAAAATTTTGAAATTTATAACGATCTCTATTTACGCCCAAACTTTATTTGTGACATACGTCTAGTTAGATATGGACATAGAAAAAGTTTCGTTGAAAAATATTACAGTAAAGTCCGTTCGCGTTTTACTGTATATCAGTCCATATAAAGCTGCGTAAAATTTATCTTCCAAATCCAAATATTTTTACACAGTTATGTTGTAAAAATTATTCTGATCAAGATTTTATAATTCGTTTCGTCTAAAACTGTCATCGCCTGGTCCGTTTAAATTGTTTTGCAAATCGTACAATTTAAGCAGCGTAAATGCAAATTTTATAAAATCATCGTATCACCAATATTTTTATACCGTTGTGATCGCGTCGTCGCGCTGACCAAAATGATATATTTATTCGTGTTAAACGGAGTCGGAAAAAAAACGTCATGTCGTTTTAACCGGTTTAACACACCGGTTAAACACGTTGCAGCCCTAGTATTCTACCCGTTTAAAAATAAAAAGAAAATAACTTCAGTTGAGTGGGCATTTACTAGGGAGGTGAAGTGTGAAGAGTCACGTTTGGAAAGATATGAGAAAAATTGGGAAATAAGTTATACTTGGGAACGAGAGTGAGACGTTTGGGAGTTCAAAAATTTATTACTGTTACTCAAAATTATGAAGTTAAAAGAAAGCATTTCGTCATTTTCATCTTCTCCCTGTTCCTATTCTCATTTATCAAAAGCTTCTGGTAATCATCTTCTCTTTTTTTTTCTATTATCGTTTTACATTTTGTTCCTCTGTGAACAGACCCCACTCCATCTCAACTCTCCTCTACCTCTCCTCCTTTTTCCCTTCTCATTTCTTCCCTGTTGATTTTGTTATGATAGGTTTGTGCATGGGCTGTTGGGGAAAATAGGTGAAGTTTGTGCATGCGTGTGTTGTTTCTTTTTGTATGCTGCATGCGTGAGTTTTATAAATGTAAAAAAAAAATATGGTTGAGTTGAGTTGCAACATTCTGGAAGTAAAACATGCGTACCGTGAGGGGGAAGTTTTCATGTGTTTCATGTGGTTCATGCGTGAGTTTTTTTTTTATTTGTTTTTTTTATTTTTCGGAAAGGAGTGCAGGCCGAAACAAAAAAAATGGAAGTAGGTTGCGTGCGTGTGAGGGAGTCGTGTGCATGCATATGGTGTGCGTGCTATGAGTGCACGTATTGCGCGTGTATGAAACTGGATATGCGTGTGTAAGTGAGGGGAATTGGAAATCTAGGGTCTGTTATAAAAAAAATATATAGTAAATGTCTTAGTTTTGAAATGGACAGTGTACCGTTGCTTTATAAAATGGTGGCAGTGCGCTGTTGCTTTCAAATTGTCGGTGGAAAATATATTGACAACATCTGTTTTGGTTGCCAAAATAGTAACCGATTTTTCTGTTTCGTTGTGTGCAGAAGCAACCGACTGAGCCTCTTTCACAGCAGCAAATTTTCAGCTTCGTTCTTTTCTCCGTCGTTGGTAAGCACATTTATATAATTTTATAAATTATATACGAATGTTCATTGAATTAATATCGTTTTCTTTTGTCGATATTACAGTGTCCGTTGTTCGTGCTGTACTGACTTGTCGTGCTTCTTTCACTTCGCCGTCTAATTTCTTTATCCATGAAAGGTGAATTAATTTTCACGACTATATTCTTATGCAAGTTTGAATTGATAAATGATTGCTATGTGATGTTGAATTGGATGTAAATTGTTATTGTTAAGTGATAAATTAATTGCAAGTTAAAAATTGGATATAGGATGATTAACGATTTAAATGAATTATATATGTCGAATTTGATTGCTAACTTGACCCCTTTATATGATAAATATTGATTTATTAAATTGACCCTTTAAATTGTTAAGTTAATTGACGCGTAGAATTTGATAAATGTCACTTTGGACTATTGAACGTATTGAATTAACTGTTGTAATTGAAATTGAACGACAAGTGAAACCGAAATGTTATAATCTTTAATCTACTTGAAATGATAGAGTAGATTCTAGAAATAGTTATATTAATTGGCGTAAATAACAAATGCGAATTAATACGATTATTTCGGGATTATTTGAAATTGTTGAATTGTGGTGAATGGATGCTATTGCTTGTTTATTTACTTTGACACCATCCCAGCTATCACACTGCAAGTTCCCTTTGTATGTTTTGATTTTGAATTTAAATGGAATCGGGTTGAAATGATAAATACCCAAACAATTTGACTTAGGATAGAAAATTAAAATAAAACCGATTGGTCAAATGTTTTGATTTAAATAAAAATAAAGTTTAAATTGACGAATAACAAAGTTTTGAATAATTTGGAATTTAAATTCGGATGAATGTAAATGTGAATATTTGAATTTGGAACGAATATTAAAGTGGTAATTGATAAAAAGAATATTGTTTAAAATTTAATTATTTAATAATTAAATTTAGAATTATTTGATAATAAATTTTTGAAATAATTAAAAATTAAGTGTTGAAATTATGAATGATTAACTTTTGAAATTGTTAATAGTTAAGTTGTGAAATTATTAATAACGAGGTTTGAAATAATTAATAATTAAATTTTGAATTTATTATCAATTAAGTTTGGAATTATTAATGAATGAGTTTGAAATGATTAATAATTAAGATTTAAAATTATTGAAAATTTGATGAGATCGAATTATAATTAAAATTGAATTGAATATCTTTATTAAGAAAAATTGAATTTTTGAACAAATGAAAATAAGTTTTTAACTAAGTTTGAAATTTGAAAGGAATATCTTTGATAAGAAATTGAATGCGCTTTATCGAAACAAATGAAAGACTTGTAATTTAAGGAATTGGATTTGATAAGTGTAATTGTAAATAAGTGTAACTTTGATAATGAAATCGAATTTAAGACGTAACGTAATGAATTGGGAATTTAATTGAAATTGTTAATGATAAATAAATTAATGAATATCGAATGGAAGCGATAATTGATTTAAATCGTTTTGAACGTAAATTTTGTTAAATGATTTTGGAATGAACTTATATACAAAATGCAATGAATATTTGAATTGTTTTTAATTGAAACTTTGAAATTGAATTTTAGAAATGTTGAAATTGAAATTGGAAAGTTTGAAACGTAATTTTGGAAATTGATTTCGAAAGACTAACGAAATGTCGATTTACGAACTCTAATTGAAATTGAAATTGAAATGGTTTTGAAATATATTAACGACCAATCGGTGTTATAATCACGAAGGTTATTAAAGGAACCGGAGTCGGTTTGGGACATACTCACTGTCTAAACTGGAAACCACTTTAATAACTATACGCGAAGTGATGATCCAGAATGAAGTGGTTGGATTGGCGAACGTTGATGATTGAAGAAAGTGAACGATAATGGATAGCCTTGACACTTGTGTCAAATTTGAAATGACTAAAACAGGAGCTGTGCCGGGCCAATGGAGGATTAGCTACCTCAAGTGGACACACTTCTTCGTAAACTATTCTTTTACTTTGTGATTGATTGGTGCGCACCCTTGAATTGGGAGTGTTGTCTCACGGTGTTGCGGGCGCTGCGGCGTCGCGTTCTCACCAGTCCGGATCAGGCGAACGGTAGTATCACTATCTTGGGTATAGCCTCATGTGCCTTGTCATACTTGTATTCCATTTATGCGCGACCACTACGACTTTGATTTGTACCTTTAGTATATGGATTGCCCTCTGGTGACTTCCGGTTTTAGGGAAACTACGGTCTTGTATATGCTTTTGGGAATAAAAATGTGTTAAGGGTGGAATGGGCCATGACTTAACGCTATTTTGATATCTTTATATTATTGATAGACATTATCTACTTATCGTACTCTACTATATATAGATAGTTTATCGGATCCTGAAAGATTCTTATTCCAATCATCTTTGAGTTATTGTTATTTCAAATTTTTAACCATATTATCTGTATAAGAATATATGTCCTGATTCGAGTGTTTGTTTGTGCATATGCTCGGATCAGACTGAGGATTGCTGCTGTTGCTTATTTGGAGCTGAAGACTTGAAGACTATCTTATCTTTATCAGTATTGTTCTTTCCATCTGGACTATTTGGACATCTTTGTTGTTGTATTTCTTTTATTTGAGACATTGTTGTATTTACTTAGTAGCTTCATGAACTACTATTATGACATTGTTGTAATTCCGCTGCACTATTCTGTTATGTTATATTTTATGTGATTCTGTGATGATTCTCATTTATATACATATACTCCATTAATGATTCGTGTTTTGTATTATATAAGTTGACATGTGTGGATTATTGTCAACTTAAATGGTCCAAATATACGGGTTGTTACAATAGGCAAGTTGAATGTCAGATAAGATTAATCCCAAGAGCAAGTCCTATCATCAAGAAGCCTACCAGAATGGGTCCTAAAGAATTAGTGGAATTGAAACAACAATTGGAAGAATTGGAGCAGAAAGGCTTCATAAGGCCTAGTAGTTCAAACTGGGGTTCTCCAGTGGTATTTGTAAAGAAACATGATGGTACAATGAGAATGTGTATTGATTACAGGGAATTAAACAAAGTTACCATCAAGAATAAATATCCACTCCCCAGAATTGATGATTTATTTGATCAATTAAATGGAGCAAGAATCTTTTCAAGACTAGACTTAGCCTTTGGATTCCATCAAATGAAGGTTGAGGAGGAAAGTATTAAGTACACTGCATTCAACACAAGATATGGGCTATATGAATTTTTAGTAATGCCTTTTGGATTGACAAATGCACCATCCTATTTTGTAGATTTAATGAATAGGACATTCAGAGATTTTCTAGATAAATTTGTAGTTCTTTTCATTGATGATATATTGGTATATTCAAAATCAGAAGAGGAGCATGCAAAGCACTTGCATCTGGTTTTGTCAAGATTAAGAGCACATGATTTAAAGGCAAAATTTACTAAGTGTACATTTTGGCAGAATGAAGTCAAATTTTTGGGACATATTATATCTCAACAAGGGATTTGTGTAGACCCAAACAAAGTCATGGCAGTGCAATCATGGAGTAGACCCAAATCAGTGACTGAGATGAGGTCATTTTTAGGAATGGCAGGCTACTATAAAAGGTTTATAAAAGACTTTACAAGGATAGCTATTCCATTAACCAAGCTAACCAGAAAAGAGCAACCATATGTGTGGACAGAAAAATGTGAACAATCTTTTGAATCATTGAAGAAGGCAATGATGGAAGCTCCAGTCTTGCAAGTTCCAGAGGTAAATGAAGGATTAGTGGTTTATACTGATGCTAGTGGGTCTGGGTTAGGGGCAGTACTCATGCAACATGGAAGAGTCATAGCATATGCATCAAGGCAACTCAAGCCAAATGAAACCAGATATGCCACACATGATCTAGAGCTTGCTGCCATTGTTTAAGCATTGAAGCTATGGAGACACTACTTGTTAGGCACTAAATTTGAATTGTTTACAGACCATAAATCACTTAAGTATTTGTTTTCTCAAAAAGACTTGAATATGAGACAACATAGGTGGGTAGAGTTTTTAGTTGCCTATGATCTTGATATATTATATACTACTGGAAAAGCTAACAAGGTAGCGGATGCTTTGAGTAGACATCAAGCAAAATTGGCAAGCTTAATGATGACTGAATTCAAGGATTTAACAATCCTTAGTGAAGTAGAAATGAAGGAAGAAATTGGTGCATCAGACAATGAACATAGTGACATGATTGAATATGGAAAATTAATCCTCATCTCCTTAAGATCAACCCTGGTTGATAAAATAGGAAATATGCAGAATCAAGGCACTAATTTAAAAGAAAAGAAGGACATGATATCATAAGGCATGTCAGTGGTAAATTATGAAGTTGATGATAGAGGCTACTTGAGAAAGAAAGGGAAACTCTGCATACCCAATATAGAAGAACTGAAGCAAGAGGTTATGGATGAGCATCACAAGACAAAGTACATTATACATCCAGGTGGTACAAAAATGTACCATGATCTTAAAAGAAACTACTGGTGGCCAGGGATGAAAGGGGCAGTGGCAAGATATGTGGCAAAGTGTTTAACATGTCAACAAGTCAAGGCAGATTATCAAAGACCTTCAGGCTTACTACAACCTCTGGAAGTGCCTACCAGGAAATAGGAAAGCATTTCAATGGATTTTGTGGATGGTTTGCCAAGAACAAGAAGAGGCAATGATAGTATTTGGGTTGTGGTTGATAGACTCACAAAAACAGCTCACTTCATTCCAGTGAATTCAAATAGAAATACTCACAAATTCGCTCAATTATTTGTGAAGGAGATAGTGAGATTACATGGAATCCCCAAGACTATCATTAGTGATAGAGATACCTTGTTTACCTCAAGGTTCTGGGGTAGCTTTCAAGAGGCTATGGGGATAGAATTAAACCTGAGCACAGCTTACCACCCACAAATAGATGGGCAAACTGAGATTGTTAACAATATTTTAGAGGATTTGCTTAGAGCATGTATACTTGATTTTGGAGGCAACTGGGAAGATCATCTCTATTTAGCTGAATTTGCTTATAACAATAGCTATCAGTCCACTATAGGTATAGCTCCATTTGAGGCTTTGTATGGGAATCCTTGTGTATCTCCTGCATGCTGGATGAAGGCAGGTGAAAGAGTGTTGCTTGGACCAGAACATGTAAAAGAGACCTCTGCAAGGATTGAACTTGTAAGGCAGAGAATGAGAGCAGCACAAGAGAGACAAAAAGCCTATGCAGATAAAGGGAGAAGGCCAGTGGAATTTGAAGTGGGAAATTATGTATTTCTCAAAGTTTCACCAATGAAAAGAATATTGAGGTTTGGCAAGGTAGGAAAATTGTCACCAAGATATATAGGGCCATATGAAATTATTCAAAGAGTAGGAACTTTGGCTTATAAGTTGAAATTGCCAAAGGAATTGAGTAATATACATGATGTATTTCATGTATATATCTCAACTAAGAAGATGGGTGCATGATAAGGAGACCATTCTGAAATCTCCTACACAAGTTGAAATTCAAGAAAATCTGGTTTATAAGAAGGAACCAGTGGGTATTGTGGCTAGAAAAGAAAAGAAATTGAGAAATAAAATAATTAAATTGGTTAAAATCCAGTGGAGTTTAGATGAGAGTGATTGTACATGGGAGACTGAAGATAGGATCAAAAGATAAATATCCTAATCTATTTTCTGCTTAAAGGTATGCCTAAAATTATAATAAACTTAAAAATTACTTATGTATGTTTGATTGGCTTTAAATACATGAGTTTCTGAAATTTCTGAAATGAAATTATGCTTTGTATACATTTGGATGGAAATGTATGAGAAAAATAATTGTGGGACACAATTCCTTTTAGGAGGAGAGTATGTGAAGACCCAAATTATTGAGATAAAAATAATTTTATAAAAATCAGTTAATGGAAAATATTCAAAGAATAAAATAAATTGAAAATAAATATCAAGAATGAGTGAAATAAATAAGGAAGAGGATAGTTGTTTTCAGTAAATAATAATGAGGAGAAAATTACTTCAATAAATAATAATGAGAAAGAAAATAACTAAGTATGAATAAGTTTTATATTCACATATCTCATATATATATATATATTGCATATAAGTAGCCAGAGGAGTATAGAGTGATAAAATAAACTCTTATGATGATTAAAATATATGCAACCAGATTAGTATTATATAGGTATAAATACATTTTATAATCAAGAGAAAACAAATGGCTTGAAACATTAGCAAGGAATTAAATTGATAAAAAGATATATATATGTGTGAACATTTCAGATTTGTCTTAAGAAAATAAATAATGTAGATAAGTCACATGAAAATAGTGTGTAGGTGAAACATGCAAATGGCATGTACACAGAAAAAGAAGAAAAGCAACTGAAATACCCGAAATGGAATCAAAAAGAAAATGGCATATTTAGCCATAAAAACATCTACAAAATTCTCTTATTTGTGTGGGGGATAAAATGGGTTTTTCACTCCACTAAAACCCTAGTTAAATATTTTAGAAATCAAAGGAAAGGCAGTAGTTATTTTTGAAAACAGATATTTTTAGAAAATAAAAAGAAGAGCAAACTCACACTGTTTTCAAGTTAGAGCATTCTCAGGGAAAGAAGAAGGAAGGTGAGTGATTAATCACCTTAATGAGATTTAAGGCATTAAGACCCAAGTTAAGGGCAGCCATATTACTTATATAAACCATATCATGTTTTTGTTTAATTTTATTCTCTGAATAAATAAATGTTGATCATGGTTGGTGTTTTGGCTGAGTTTTTGGTTGATGTTTGGATCTGTTTTGGTTGTTTTGATTAATGCTTTTAAAAGACAAACACCCTGATTATAGAAATGGCTTCTGTAACTTATAATCCAGTTTTATATGGGAATGAGTTAAACATTTTTACTGAGAAATAGGGTACTAATGAAAAATGAAGTAGGCAGTGTGAATAAGGGGATTCATGCTTATGTCTAGTCCATTTTAAAAATGATATGAACAATGCAATATTATATATATATATATATGTGTGTGTGTGTGTGTGTGTGTGTGTGTGTGTGTGTGTGCTGATTTGTTCTAATCACAAGTTAATATGTTTTTAGGGTTTTTCTCAAAAACCTTACCCTATGTTCACAGTAAAATGAATGTAATGTTTTATATGACTTTACCATATTTATGTAAGAAATGGGAATATTTCTGAAAATAAATATATGCAAGTTTTAGAAAATATGATTGAATAAAAATGACCTTAAAATGTGATGTGGTGTTTTGCATGAATACTTTGTATGCCTGGCTGAAATCCCTGAGTGAGTTTAATACTCCCTGATTTATGAAAGGAAGAAAAGAATAGGAAGCATTTCAAGAAATTGATAAAATTTTCCTGAAAGAAAATGAGAATGGTCTCTAGATTATAAAGCTAATCTAGGAGTAGTGCCTTGATCTATTCATCATTAGGTGGATGATGGGTATGTGCATGACTTGTTTAAGTCCTGTAGGCCTCTGTGTAAAGGGTTAACAGAATTGAGCCCTTTGCAACGCACACATGGTGTTCAATGGCAAAGAGTTAAGACCAAATAAATGATAAATGGGGATTGAAAAATTGAGCTATGGAAATTAAGGGAGTTAATCCATAGGAGTATATGTACATATAGCTAAATTGTGTTGATGAATGAATGCTTGTGTGCATGTATGTTAGTATGAGCTTATATGTGTAAATATATATACTCAAATTTTAGTATGAATTTAAACAAGCATCAAACATATGAATCTCTGCACAGAGTTTAGTAATTACAAGTTATTTATAAACTATGATTTCACTCATACCAGCATATATTTTCTGACCCTATTTGTTGCCTTTGCAATCTTTGGGGTGTCTCATTTTCATTGAGGCAGTTCAAAGTGTTGCTGCAGGGAAGATGCTTGAGTAGCTTGCTTGTATGGATGTTTGAAGAACTTGCTGGTTTTAAAATGCTTTAGAGAAGTAGAAGTTTAATTGTAATAAATAATCTAGGCAAACTCTCTTATGTTTTGTGTATTTCCAGGATTGTTACTTGCTCTGTTTTCTTGAAAAGAACATGTAAAAGGAAAAAAAACTTAAGTATTATATGTGCTTGTGAGTTGTTTATTCAAGTAACAGACTCTGGAAATAATCCAGAGGATTATAAAAGGGAGAACATGCCATTTGATTTGATATGTGGATGTGTTCCCCTTTGCATGTTTGCTATTTTTTAGTTTTAAAGTTTAAGTTGTTTTTGAATAATTATGTGCCAAAGTATTGAGAGGATGAGTTGAACATGGTCTTGACTAACCAGTAAGGTTTGTACATGTCTTGTAATTGATACAAGTACATTCAAAAGCTTGAAGCCATAGTCTTCAGATTCCTGAAGCAAACAAGACCATAGAGCAAGCTAATTCGAAATGCAACTAAATCCTATGGAATGTCTGGAACAAGAGTAGGATTATATTACCATAAAACCTGAAAACCATAAGTATATAAGGATTTAGGAATTGGAATCGATAAAATCTGGAACTGGCTTAAATAGGAAACATAAGTAGCAAGTCAGAAAATATGGATAAACAATATAGACTTAAACAAGAATGTAGAGTAATTTTGTTAAGTGTATAAAAATCCAGAACAGCACACTCTATATGTTTTTAGCCAGAAAAATGCAAAGACCTTTCTAAAATCATATTCAATACTATTTCCAATATAAATATCAAAAATCTGTATGGCCTTTAGATTAGTTTACAACTCTATTACTCACATGATCATTACATACTTCATGAACCTGGATATGTGCATTTTGCTTGACCTGAATTGCTTGTGCATGTTTTGTGCATGTTTATGGTTGAATTCTTAATCTGGGCTAGACTAACCAGAGATCCATAGATCAAACCAAGCTTTAATATGTATTATCACTCTAAAACAATATGTATGAATTCCTGAATTCCAAAGATCTATTACATGGGTTATAAATCCACAAATTAATCAATCCGGTTTAATAGAATAAACTGGAAAATGAAGAAGAGAATAATAGGTGCTAATACTTGAAAAATGTAAAAGTCAATCTTGAGTCATTCCAATATAATAATACCTGAAAATGTATTAGTCAATCTTGAGTCATTTAAGGTGGTAACACTTGAAACATGGATTAGGCAATCTTGAGTCAAATAAAAGATTAAAGTGTAGAAATATCTATGTGACACAAAACCTTTCAATTATGGAAAATATTGTGTGATTAAATTTCTTTGCTACTTTAACACTCTGATAGGCAAAGAAACATTTATATATCTTCACATATATAAATGATATGACTTGATTTAAATACTGATATTTTTATATTAGTAAATTCTGGATCTTGGGAAATTAATTAAAAGAAATGAAAGAGGTAAGAAAGGAAGTGATCCCTTGATTAAAAAAAATCAACTAAAAATCATTAAAATATAGGTGAAGAAAAGTGGGTCACTTCATTAATCCTCTTCCAACTCATTTAGTAATTTATTTAATTTAAATCTAATTAAATCCTTATCGATATTGTATATCGATACACCCGTGTATAACTTTTATATCACACCTAATAAATTACTAACACCCCAAACAATTCTAATGTCCAACCCATTTTACTAAACACATACCATACAATAAATACATCAATAATTAATATTTCAAATGTATTTATTAATTTATAGCTATTATAAATCAATTAAACCAAGTTGTGTTTCAAAGACTAATTAGATTCTGTTGTGGACAAATATGTGTAAATTCAATCAGCGATTAATATCGGACTATTCGAATATTAACATCCACTCATCACCTTAGCCAGTGGAGTGACGGTTTGGTCGAATTTATCAGTTAAATACCTTTACTAGTAAAATCTAATTTCACCATTTAAGTGGTACCTTTTAGTATTAATTGTTTACACCGATTCTCTTCGTTCAACACTATACAACATTATAAATTATGGAATTTGGTCTTGGTCATAATTCCATTATCATCCACATCCAACTTGGTTAGTCCTTAAACAAAGTCTTTCATTTAGTAATAACATTTATTATTAACCACACTACTCTAGCCAGAGACTTTGACTATGAGTTGATTATAATTGACCATGATACTAACATCATACCAAGGGGACGAATTCTGTATTAAATTGTGTTTAAAGCCCAATACTTCAACTTAGACCAACTATAATCATTTGATGGATGTCATGCCATGATTTAACTATAATCAAAGTGGAGCATTAATATTGAAGTTCAATGATATTCTCAAGTCGAGAGAACTGTGTATTATCATCATTTCGACATCTCCTATTTGGCTTTAGTTATTATTAACCTACAAGAGACTCTTGAATGGATCATTCCATGGTTATCCAATAACTATTAGCATGTAACACCTAGGTGCCCTCACTAGCCATAGGTAATTGTAACGACTCGTATTTTACGTATTGGAGGATCGTAAAATGTTTTCATTTTATTCATTTGATGTCAAATGACTCTAAAATTTTGGGGGATGACTTTTAGGGGCATTTTCTACATGTATGATTTTTGTCGAATTCTATGTGGCCATTTTGACCCTAAAAATATTGTTTGAACTATACCTTTTGATAGAAGCCAAATTAGGATCTCAAACTACTTCCATTACTTCAAGATGATGGTTTCCTATTTCGTAGAGTGGTCATAATAGAAAAACGAACTTACCGTTTGAAAGTTATACCTATTTTAAGTTTTGGCTATCGCTGGTCTACATTAGTGGGTAATTAACTAGTGCTTATGCCCACTACCCCATCTCAAAAAATATGCTAAGGGGAGGTTGTGAGAACTGATCTAAGTCATTTCCAGTAACGTCTCAGAATTTTAGTGATTTGAAATTGGAATGTTTAATTAATTTTAAATATTGAAAGGTTAACTTTATGAATTAGATAACTTGAATTTCAAAAATAGTAATTTATTGGATAAATTAATTGTTAAATTTAATAATTGAAATTGGTTAAATAATGGGATCTTGAGTTTTGAGTTAGATAAAAATAATTTCAATGCTTATTTAAATTCTATTAAGAAGAATGAAGGTAATAAAACTTTTAAATTTGATTTAAAAACGATTTACTTGATTTTGAAAATAAATCATTTTAAATAACGAGTGAAAATAGCCTTCTGGGGCACAGTCTTATATTTCGACAAAACCAGCGTCATTAGATTCGTAATAATGAATTATATTACGCCGTCAAATTTCATAGCGTCAGATGCATCGTTTGGTCGTACGGGATAGAAACACGTTGAAATTAATATCGAAAATTCTATATCAAAAATTTAATATTATAATTAGATTCAAAAAGCTATCTTCTGTATACAACTAGAATTCTATTGACGTATTTTTAATTTATTTTATTTTACTTTTCCATGATTTTTAATTGGTAAAATATTTAAGTTGTCGTTTGACGATTTTTTGGCAAACGACAGTGTTTTCATGAAATTTCAGAATTAAATAATCGATGTATATTATTATTGTTTTAGGATTGCACCGCTATTCTAAGCGCGATCGTATTTTGATTTTGTTGCTCGGAGTCCATACGTGAATGGCAATCTGTGCAGCGAGATACCGATAAATTGCAAATAAATATATTCTAACTCAAAACAGTTCGTACCTACTGCACACCTTTCTCTGATCAAAGCACACATTTCTCTGGTCAACGCACACATTTCTTCTTTGATTTACTCACAATTTTCTGACCCGTTTCTCTTTATATTGTTGCTTGTACCCTCTCCTTCATTATCAATGTTTTGAGGCAAAACAGTTAGGCTTTCACCATTTCAAAATTTCAAAACAAGACCATTCATTCCTTACAATATATATATATATTGTAACGACCCACTATTTTGGACCATTCAAATCGACAATAAATCCACACATGCCGGACTTGAATAATTCAAAACAATGGATTGTAAATAAAATTTGGCAAAACTCAGCTTATACAGTAAATAAAATAATCACAGATCACAGACACAGAGTAATATAACAATAATGCAGCGGAAACAAAAGGATAGTAGTTCATGAAGCTACTATATATATAACAGAGTTAAACAAGATACAACAGAAGTCTCGAATACAATAGATGTCTCAATACAATAATCAAATACAAGATCTGAATACATCACTGGAATCAACTGAATAACTGAAAGCAGGATCGATAGATAGCTGGATCTCCAAGCGAAGCTCCAACTCCAAAGGTGAGTCTCAAATGTCGTATCACTCAGTCTGATCCGAGCGTAAAGCAAAACACAAAACACTCGAGTCAGGATTAACATTCTTATATTCAATAAATCCAACTCAAGTGAAATATCAACTGAAATACAAGTAACTTAAAGGATGTTTGGGATAACCATCCCCTAAGGATCCGTTAAACTATCTACTATATAGTAATATACGCTATATACAGTACTGTCTAATCAGTAAAGTATAATCATATAGAAAATAGCGTTAAGGGGATGGAGAACCTTAACGCGGTCGGATCTTAAAAATCATAATCGTAGTAAAGCTCAATATGGTAGGTGACACGGCACACAAGGCAATGCCAGGGTAGATATACCAATTACGCACACGGACTGATGGATACGCATAGCAGCCACTACCGTTCCACCTCGAACAACACTCCCAAATCGAAGGGTGGCCACCAAAATCAACAAGTAATAGAATGAAATCGAAGAAGTGTGTCCGATACGAGGTGCTACCTCACTGGCCCGAGATCGCTCCTGTTTTAGCCACCTTATGCCAACTCACGGGAGTTGGGTCCACGTATATACCTTAGGATCGTTGCCACCATCCTACTTCATTCTGGAAACTCCACCGCGTACACAGTTGTCAAAGTGGTTTTCGGTATCGACAGAGAGTATGTCCATATCCGATCCCGGTCTCTTTAACAACCAATCGTTATTATAACACCGTGGTCATTTCAAAATAGTTTATACTTCAAAACCAAAATATCATTTTCAACTCAATAACCAAATCAATACGATATCAATTTCATTTCAAAAATATTCACTTCCAAAATCATAGTACTTTTCCAAAGTTATAACGCTTTCGAAATCATAGTCTTTTAAAAATCAAAACACTTTGGAAATCACCGCTTTGAAATCATAGCATTTTGGAAATCATAACACTTTTCTTTTACACAGTTTAGATATTAAAATTAGTATATATAATAAAATAGTTTATAAATAAGATAGTTTATATAAATAGTTATAAGTTAAAATAGTTTAAATTAAAATGATTTATATTAAAATGATTTATATTAAAATAGTTTATATTAAAATAATTTATAAAGTAAAGTATCAATAGTTTTAAGTATAATTTAAAAGTTCTTTATAAAATAAAATAGCTTCCTCAATTTCACAAATCGATTCAAATTAACTCGAATTCCAAAAATTTAATTTAATCAAATCTCAAATCATCAGTTTCAACTCGATTCCGCTTCTAAATAAACAACTTCAAATTATCGATTTCAAATATATATCTGAACCATAAAATAAGGCATTTCAATTTTAATATATTTCAAAGCTTTAAATACTCAACATTTCAAAACTAAATTCGATAAATTTATATCCATATCAGATTCACTTTACAATTATTTAGTTTTGAAATATTAACTTAATTATTTCCATAACATTTAAATACAATTTCAATATACAAATTTAAATAAACAAAATATCCCATTTAAATATATATAAGTTTGAAATATCCATTTAAGTCACTTTTCAAATTTCAAGTTGTAAAACACTTCTTTAAATTTCAAATTCAATACATTTCAAATCAAACTTATTTAAGTATAATTCTTAAATAAATATAATTTCAATCAAATTTCAAATCATTGTACATTCTATATTTGAAGATATATATTAAATAAATACTTTAACATATTATTTATCAACTTTATTAAATCAACTTTAATGAATCTTTAAAATCAATATTTATCAAAACCATATATTTCTTTTCAAAACCAAAGAAATCATTTTCAAAACATTTATATATAGACCAACGGTGCCTGTATATAATTTTCTATCCTATGGTCAAGTGATACAGATATTTATCATTTCAATCCCCAATTTAAATTATATATACGGGTATATATCTTTTCAACCCGCAATCCCAAATTCAATTAATTGAAAACCGCTTGGGTTTATCATTTCAACCCATAATGATTTTCTCCTATTCTACAAGATCGTTCGGGTATGTATCATTTCAACCCATAGTGATTCTATACTAATAGGGAACTTGCAGAGTGATAACATATATGATAATAAAATAACAACAGCAACATGCAAATATCAACAATATAAATAACAGATAATGGTGTCAGATGTCACAGGTGAACAGATATAGATAATGACATATATAACAATGTAAATAACTAACAGCAGCATATTTCAATTGACATTTCAATTGACATCAAATTTAATAAATACAAGAACGTTAATCAGAGTGATTGCTCACCTTCCGAGGTTAAAGAGAATAGATAACAAGACAAGCCACGATTTGAGTCACGATATAGTCTATCGACCGATCCAACAACAGATCTCAAAGCGATGTAAGCAGAACACGGATTCGACAGACAAACTACTAGATAAGGAATCGATGAGAACAAATCAGAAGTGGATTGATGATGATAAATAATATAAGTGAACTTATATATAACTATATATCTCTATATATAAAATCATATTCTAAATTCAATTATATATTAAATTATATATATATATGGTTTTTTTCAAAATCATTGTTTCAAATTGAATTTCATACATTAAAGTCCAACATAATATATATAAAATAAAATTTGAATAGAACAGCAATGCTATATAAATTACTATATTATTATTTTCCATGGAATCAATATTAAATTAAACACATATTATTTTGAATATAACAAAACACATATAAAACAACGTATAAGCATAGTATAAAATAAAATAATGAATATATACTTACTTTTATAAACCAACGCACACCTACATATATATACTATATAAAAACTTACTGTAACACCATAAACTTAACATTTTATCCACATTAAAATATACTATATATATATACGAACAAAACTCGTAATATATATAAATCAAATAACCGGATAGATTGCATGCTTTACTTTAAAATATACATATATAGCTAGCACACTACACTTATATACATAATAGAGAATACTCGTTATATCCTTATACTTGCAACTCAAATTACTGAGATTACATAACAACATTTATGTATTTTGACCGATCAGAATACCCATTATAGCATAATATATTACAGACTATAAATACACATACTACTGCAATTATATTTATAATGCCTCCTTTAAAATATACACTATACTATAAACAGTTTATTATAATATGTATATAAAACTTATACCCAGTAAACTGTTAAATCATATATATAAATTAAATCAGACAATATAGATCTTATATAAACTTATGCATACTGATATAAATATGTATACAAATCACTAATATAACATATGTCAGAATCAAAGCCCATATACATACTGTGAACAGGTACATAAAACTACAATAAATTGAATACATAAAGTATACCAAAACAGTTATATATATATACTAACAAACTGTTATACATGCTTTGGAATCAAAAGTGTAAAATTTCGTATTAGATATATATAAATTTATATACTTTTCATATAACAGATCTCATATACATATCTCAAAGTACTAAATATTTATACAAACCAAAACATATATAAACTGTATAATATAAAGTTTCACAGCAAACCCATGTTGAAAATAAAATAAATCATGATATATATTTCAAAACAACACACATCTACAACTTATATATAATACCTTATAGCATCACCAGAGAAGCACGAGCCATTACAGTAGGCAAATGGAGGGAGATCGAGATGCACGTGCTGGTGCTTGTGTGCAGGGTGGAGGCCGAAGCTTGGCAAACAAAAGTAGGCAGTACAATGGTGGACGAGTACGATTAGCTCTGGGTTAGCTTCGGGCAAAAATAAGGAATACCCGAGCAGATTCTCGGGTCAATGAATAAAGGAGCACGACACAAAAATAAAAGCCTTGAAAATTTTTCCCAGAAGAATATAAATAAATAAATAAAAAGAAGAGAGAATGGTTGCAAAAGGAACCGCACTGCAAATAATAGTTTTCTCATCTTTAAAGCAACAGTGAATGGGAATAGACAACGAAAGAACCAGTCCACAAATACTGAACAGTAGGAATAGAATTGGTCATCCCTTGATTTCTAGAAAATTATTAAACCAATTAATAGTTGTTGGGCTGCACGTTATAAATTTAAAGTCTAAGGGAAAATGTAAAGTCAAAATTCGGTATCGCTACGGTGAACTGTTTCATCCTTACCGTTGCATACCAGAGTTCGAAGTACAGAAATAAATATATTGCAGGGATCAGCATGATGAGACAGACAAAACGGTATACAGATATTAGTGGTACGATCATTGAATCAAAAGTCGATAATCGGTACCGAAAATGCTGCAAATCCGTCGAAAATAAGATAAATGGAGCAATAGCAGTCCAAATTCGACGAAACGAAAGATGACGTCTCACTCAGAAGACGATTTACAATTTTTCTATATAAAAATATTCAGGTTTGGAAAACATTTTATTACCATCAATTTTTAACTGATTTGAATAAAATAAAATTATACAAGAAAATAAACTTTCATATTATTTGATGAAAATTTACCAGTTGTTGTGTTTAAGTAGACGTATTCCAAATATTAAATTTTTATTTCAAAATTTTATTGTTTAAAATTCCACAAAATTTCAATAAATTAAATTATAAAAATCAATAAAATTTACGGGTCGTTACACTCTCCCCCACTCAAAACTTTTCGTCCCCGAAAAGGAACGAGGTAGGAGAATAGAAACAACAAAAAAAGAAAAAAAATAGATTGGAAAACAAAATAAAACAATTAATTTAAAACCATATAAATTTCAATTTAAATTAATTAAATTTCAACTAGTTGATTTCAATTCAAGGTAATTTCATTTAGTTGATTTAATTATTAATTCCTTCAAAACAAAATATATTTAATTTATCTCATTTACCCATTATCTTATTATTAAATTTTATCTCAATTAACATTTTCTTTTATCATAAATTATGTGTATAAGCATTTATTAAAATCATATTTTATTCCAATTCATTCTTCTTTATTCCAAATTATTATTAAATGTATTCCACTTGATATATCTTATCACATATATTAAGTATATTTTCACTTATTATAACTACTCAAATTTATTTAAAATTTCTTTTAACATCATTTTATATTATATATTATCCAATTACATTTTTAACTTCTGAAAATTTTAGGTAAGTTATGATGAGATGTAACTGAGTATTATACAAATAAGATTTTACAATTCAGTTATTCCCAGTTAAATATTTATCCAAGGATTTTGACTTCAGTTTATAATTGAAATCATCATTAACCTAAAATTTAAGAATTTAATCTCTGATTTAATTCAGACAATTTAGAGATATATATAATATATTTATATCAAATCAAATTAAATTTTAAAATAAGATACTTATATATATATATAAATAAAATTATACTGAAGAAATTCAAATCAAAATATTTTTTTTTCTTTCAAAACAAAACCGTAGCAAAGCTATAGAATAGTCTCTCCACTTCGAAACTCGAAAATGAATGTCGATGATGCGGCCGTCATCACCGAAATTATTTTCCAGCGACAAAGAGAAGAGCACTGATTTAAACATTTAAAATTCTTTGAAAACCATTTTATTCGAAAATACTTTAAATAATATACATTTTAAGACTTTAAAACAAAGTTTAAAATCACCAGAAATTTAATTCTTAAATTCTCAATTTAAATTCATTTCAATTCCAAATAAATTTATAAACAATAGTCATTTTGCAATAGTCAATGACTTAGAAAACAATAAAATGATAATCAAATATTATCATTTTCAACAACCAAATTATTTAACTTTTAATTCCAAAAAATTTTTCTTATATATTTATAATATAATTATACAAATTCATTTCATTTATCAAATTTGAAAATTATATTGTGTCAGTTTGCTCTGTTCAAGTGTTTTGGAAATCCTATCGATAGCGTTGATCAGACGAATCGATCGAAAATCCAAACCAACATTAACAACTCAAACAACACACTATAAACATAAACTATTTTATATTAATTACAAATAAACTCCCTCACACGATGATTCCAGAATTGGATTCCAACACAAGGATAGAGATCCAAATATAGAGGGACTCTAATCAAAGAGAATTCTAATCAAAAATAGATAGGCTCGAAACGAAGGTTAGATGATTGCATTTCAAACAGGAAGATGGATAAAGTTGTATAAATCGCGGGCAACCTTAACCGAGTCGATCGTGACTTCATAGATAAGATCGATGTAGAATTCTGAAGCAAATCGACATTCGATTACTAAAGGTAGAATTCGGGAATAGCATAAGATAGCAGCATCGTAAACCGAGGATACAGAAATCTCCGGTGAATCAATACCGATTGTAAAGGAGTTTCACCCCAGTACAAATTATTCGAAGATTGGCGAGACTGCCGAATTATTGTAGAGATCATTCGAAGTGGAGTTATGGGATACTCCAGAATCAAAAGACACGAATGGGGAGACACGAATGGACTTTGGAACCGAAGTGAACGTTCCAAAATTCAAAGGAACCGAGTCAAAGAAGAAGGAATTCAAGCTCGAACGAAAGTGATTCTGTAATTGAATTTACTACATATGCTGAGTTTTGCCTAAAACCAGAGCTCTGATACCACATGTAACGACCCACTATTTTGGACCATTCAAATCGACAATAAATCCACACATGCCAGACTTGAATAATTCAAAACAATGGATTGTAAATAAAATTTGGCAAAACTCAGCATATACAGTAAATAAAATAATCACACATCACAGACACATAGTAATATAACAATAATGCAGTGGAAACAAAAGAATAGTAGTTCATGAAGCTACTATATATAACAGAGTTAAACAAGATACAACAGAAGTCTCGAATACAATAGATGTCTCAATACAATAATCAAATACAAGATCTGAATACATCACTGGAATCAACTGAATAACTGAAAGCAGGATCGATAGATAGCTGGATCTCCAAGCGAAGCTCCAACTCCAAAGGTGAGTCTCAAATGCCGTATCACTCAGTCTGACCCAAGCGTAAAGCAAAACACAAAACACTCGAGTCAGGATTAACATTCTTATATTCAATAAATCCAACTCAAGTGAAATATCAACTGAAATACAAGTAACTTAAAGGATGTTTGGGATAACCATCCCCTAAGGATCCGTTAAACTATCTACTATATAGTAATATACGCTATATACAGTACTGTCTAATCAGTAAAGTATAATCATATAGAAAATAGCGTTAAGGGGATGGAGAACCTTAACACGGTCGGATCTTAAAAATCATAATCGTAGTAAAGCTCGATATGGTAGGTGACACGGCACACAAGGCAATGCCAGGGTAGATATACCAATTACGCACACGGACTGATGGATACGCATAGCAGCCACTACCGTTCCACCTCGAACAACACTCCCAAATCGAAGGGTGGCCACCAAAATCAACAAGTAATAGAATGAAATCGAAGAAGTGTGTCCGATACGAGGTGCTACCTCACTGGCCCGAGATCGCTCCTGTTTTAGCCACCTTATGCCAACTCACGGGAGTTGGGTCCACGTATATACCTTAGGATCGTCGCCACCATCCTACTTCATTCTGGAAACTCCACCGCGTACACAGTTGTCAAAGTGGTTTTCGGTATCGACAGAGAGTATGTCCATATCCGATCCCGGTCTCTTTAACAACCAATCGTTATTATAACACCGTGGTCATTTCAAAATAGTTTATACTTCAAAACCAAAATATCATTTTCAACTCAATAACCAAATCAATACGATATCAATTTCATTTCAAAAATATTCACTTCCAAAATCATAGTACTTTTCCAAAGTTATAACGCTTTCGAAATCATAGTCTTTTAAAAATCAAAACACTTTGGAAATCACCGCTTTGAAATCATAGCATTTTGGAAATCATAACACTTTTCTTTTACACAGTTTAGATATTAAAATTAGTATATATAATAAAATAGTTTATAAATAAGATAGTTTATATAAATAGTTATAAGTTAAAATAGTTTAAATTAAAATAGTTTATATTAAAATGATTTATATTAAAACAGTTTATATTAAAATAATTTATAAAGTAAAGTATCAATAGTTTTAAGTATAATTTAAAGTTCTTTATAAAATAAAATAGCTTCCTCAAATTTCACAAATCGATTAAAATTAACTCGAATTCCAAAAATTTAATTTAATCAAATCTCAAATCATCAGTTTCAACTCGATTCCGCTTCTAAATAAACAACTTCAAATTATCGATTTCAAATATATATCTGAACCATAAAATAAGCCATTTCAATTTTAATATATTTCAAAGCTTTAAATACTCAACATTTCAAAACTAAATTTGATAAATTTATATCCATATCAGATTCACTTTACAATTATTTAGTTTTGAAATATTAACTTAATCATTTCCATAACATTTAAATACAATTTCAATATACAAATTTAAATAAACAAAATATCCCATTTAAATATATATAAGTTTGAAATATCCATTTAAGTCACCTTTTCAAATTTCAAGTTGTAACACACTTCTTTAAATTTCAAATTCAATACATTTCAAATCAAACTTATTTAAGTATAATTCTTAAATAAATATAATTTCAATCAAATTTCAAATCATTATACATTCTATATTCGAAGATATATATATTAAATAAATACTTAAACATATTATTTATCAACTTTATTAAATCAACTTTAATGAATCTTTAAAATCAATATTTATCAAAACCATATATTTCTTTTCAAAACCGAAGAAATCATTTTCAAAACATTTATATATAGACCAACGGTGCCTGTATATAATTTTCTATCCTATGGTCAAGTGATACGGATATTTATCATTTCAATCCGCAATTTAAATTATATATACGGGTATATATCTTTTCAACCCGCAATCCCAAATTCAATTAATTGAAAACCACTTGGGTTTATCATTTCAACCCATAACGATTTTCTCCTATTCTACAAGATCGTTCGGGTATGTATCATTTCAACCCATAGTGATTCTATACTAATAGGGAACTTGCAGAGTGATAACATATATGATAATAAAATAACAACAGCAACATGCATATATCAGCAATATAAATAACAGATAATGGTGTCAGATGTCACAGGTGAACAGATATAGATAATGACATATATAACAATGTAAATAACTAACAGCAGCATATTTCAATTGACATTTCAATTGACATCAAATTTAATAAATACAAGAACGTTAATCAGAGTGATTGCTCACCTTCCGAGGTTAAAGAGAATAGATAACAAGACAAGCTACGATTTGAGTCACGATATAGTCTATCGACCGATCCAACAACAGATCTCAAAGCGATGTAAGCAGAACACGGATTTGACAGACAAACTGCTAGATAAGGAATCGATGAGAACAAATCAAAACTGGATTGATGATGATAAATAATATAAGTGAACTTATATATAACTATATATCTCTATATATAAAATCATATTCTAAATTCAATTATATATTAAATTATATATATATGGTTTTTTTCAAAATCATTATTTCAAATTGAATTTCATACATTAAAGTCCAACATAATATATATAAAATAAAATTTGAATAGAACAACAATGCTATATAAATTACTATATTATTATTTTCCATGGAATCAATATTAAATTAAACACATATTATTTTGAATATAACAAAACACATATAAAACAACGTATAGGCATAGTATAAAATAAAATAATGAATATATACTTACTTTTATAAACCAACGCACACCTACATATATATACTATATAAAAACTTACTGTAACACCATAAACTTAACATTTTATCCACATTAAAATATACTATATATATATACGAACAGAACTCGTAATATATATAAATCAAATAACCGGATAGATTGCATGCTTTACTTTAAAATATACATATATAGCTAGCACACTACACTTATATACATAATAGAGAATACTCGTTATATCCTTATACTTGCAACTCAAATTACTGAGATTACATAACAACATTTATGTATTTTGACCGATCAGAATACCCATTATAGCATAATATATTACAGACTATAAATACACATACTGCTGCAATTATATTTATAATGCCTCCTTTAAAATATACGCTATACTATAAACAGTTTATTATAATATGTATATAAAAATTATACCTAGTAAACTGTTAAATCATATATATAAATTAAATCAGACAATATAGATCTTATATAAACTTATGCATACTGATATAAATATGTATACAAATCACTAATATAACATATGTCAGAATCAAAGCCCATATACATACTATGAACAGGTACATAAAACTACAATAAATTGAATACATAAAGTATACCAAAACAGTTATATATATATACTAACAAACTGTTATACATGCTTTGGAATCAAAAGTGTAAAATTTCGTATTAGATATATATAAATTTATATACTTTTCATATAACAGACCTCATATACATATCTCAAAGTACTAAATATTTATACAAACCAAAACATATATAAACTGTATAATATAAAGTTTCACAGCAAACCCATGTTGAAAATAAAAAAAATCATGATATATATATTTCAAAACAACACACATCTACAACTAATATATAATACCTTATAGCATCACCAGAGAAGCACGAGCCATTACAGTAGGCAAATGGAGGGAGATCGAGATGCATGTGCTGGTGCTTGTGTGCAGGGTGGAGGCTGAAGCTCGGCAAACAAAAGTAGGCAGTACAATGGTGGACGAGTACGATTAGCTCTGGGTTAGCTTCGGGCAAAAATGAGGAATACCCGAGCAGATTCTCGGGTCAATGAATAAAGGAGCACGACACAAAAATAAAAGCCTTGAAAATTTTTCCCAGAAGAATATAAATAAATAAAAAAAAGATGAGAGAATGGTTGCAAAAGGAACCGCACTGCAAATAATAGTTTTCTCATCTTTAAAGCAACAGTGAATGGGAATAGACAACGAAAGAACCAGTCCACAAATACTGAACAGTAGGAATAGAATTGGTCATCCCTTGATTTCTAGAAAATTATTAAACCAATTAATAGTTGTTGGGCTGCACGTTATAAATTTGAAGTCCAAGGGAAAATGTAAAGTCAAAATTCGGTACCGCTACGGTGAACTATTTCATCCTTACCGTTGCATACCAGAGTTCGAAGTACAAAAATAAATATATTGCAGGGATCAGCACGACGAGACAGACAGAACGGTATACAGATATTAGTGGTACGATCATTGAATCAAAAGTCGACAACCAGTACCGAAAATGCTGCAAATCCGTTGAAAATAAGATAAATGGAGCAATAGCAGTCCAAATTCGATGAAACGGAAGATGACGACTCACTCAAAAGACGATTTACAATTTTTCTATATAAAAATATTCAGGTTTGGAAAACATTTTATTACCATCAATTTTTAACTGATTTGAATAAAATAAAATTATACAAGAAAATAAACTTTCATATTATTTGATGAAAATTTACCAGTTGTTGTGTTTAATAAGACGTATTCCAAATATTAAATTTTTATTTCAAAATTTTATTGTTTAAAATTCCACAAAATTTCAATAAATTAAATTATAAAAATCAATAAAATTTACGGGTCGTTACATATATATATTTGACTTTTGGTATCCTATGGTGAGATGTTCAATCTCGTATTCGTCTAAAGGGTACGACGGCTAACTGGGAAGGCTGACTTTTAGGAGGAGATTGAGGTTGGCTAATTTGTGGATTTAAGGGGGAGATAGGAGGAAGCGAGGCCGGGTTTGAACTTAGGATGACTAGGAAAGGGGACGGGGTGATTTTGGTGAGGCTCGGCATCTAGAAGGTGATCGCGACACTACTGAGTCGCGTGTAGGCCTGAGGTCGTGATGATGGGAAGGGGTTCGAGCTCGTTTGTGTGAGGTCGAGAAGATGGAGGACTCGAAGGGGAGTTAAAAGGCGGTGTTAGTGGGTTGTATCGTCGTTAGAGGTGAGAGAGGAGGGAGAAGGAAGAGGAGGCAATGGTGATTTATAAAGGCATTTGTTTTGGGGGGGGAGATGGATTTGTTTTTTAATGGGGTAATTAGTTGTTAAGTTTGTTATTAAGGAAAATATTATTTTATTTTATTCGATAATCTTATAAACGTGATAACTTACTCGTTTTAGGTCAGATTCGAACAAAACGAGTTGCCTTAGGGTCGTATCGATGAATACTACAAAATGGAATTGATATGGTAACAATTGGAGCTTGTAGAAATTTCACGTTCAATCGAACGTTGTTCGATTTAGACGGAATCCAGAATGTCCCAACGACGACTGAAATAAATGTGAGTTCAACTCACCTTTTTGGATAACTAGTATAATATAGATAAAAATTGCTGAATGATTGTTTGGATGAATTACTATATTTATATTAGTTGGATTGAATATTCTTGTCGATCAGAGAGGATGAGACACTATGAGTCCAGCATAATAGCGGATGACCCTTTTTATTGCGATATCCCACCTCAAAGTGGTGATTATATTTTTGTGATTATATGGCATCTGTGGGTGCAGAGAAACAGGTTGGAGGGATCCAACTGGATTCCTCAGAAATGTTGATTTTAGTTTCATATATAGTGATATATGATGTGTGTGAATAATCTGATATATATTATGTTATGATTTGAATTATTGGATGCTATAGTAACACTGGCCTTATTTTGGTAATATAAACACCATAGATAATATTTTTGAAATTAAAAAGGAAATTCAAAGGCAATTTTGGAATTGATAACTTCTATATTGAATTTTGGGATTATTAAAAATGGAATTGATTTGGATAAAATAAATAAATTGATTTGGATATTTATTTAGCTATTTCGTATAATGGTTTCAATAGAGAATTTTAAATTGAGGATTTTTAAAATAATGGATTTATAATGAGATTTGTTTAATATAAATCTATTATTTAAAGAAAATAACCGGAAATGAGTTTATAAATTTATAAACGATTTTTATAAATAAAGTGAAATGATTATCATTTGATAAGTTGGAAATATAAATTCGCCGTGTGAATTTAAAGTGAGATAAGAAAATCGGTTTAGGAAAAGATAGTGGATTCTATTTTGGAATTTGGAAATAGTTGTGAAATTAGAAATGAAAATCGATTTGGGATAAATCGAGAGAGATTTATAAATATAAGAATGGCTATGTTGAATTTTAAAAATAATTTTTTATTGAGAAGTTAAGTTTTGTTTTAAAAAGAGATTTAATTTTATGAAACTATATGGTTTAAAACTATTTTATTATTGAAATATTTCAAAAAGTGGATTATCAAATATTTAATATTTATTGAAATGAATTCAAATTTTTATAATAAGCTTTGTAAATCGATTATTTTTATTTAAAAATTAATTGGAAATGAGTTATCGATGTTTATTTAAAGTGTTTTGATATTTTATATAATTACATAAATGTGTTTTAAAAATAAATTATTATTCTTTAAAAATACTTATCATATATATAGGGTTTTGAAATGATTGAAATTTATTTATAAATCCTCTCGAGATTTGTAAACGGGGTTTATTTTACGGATATGATTTTGATAAGAGGAATCTTATAGGGGATTTTGGGAGAAAATGGAATTTCCAAAATGTTGAAATATGGGAACTTCAAAAGTGAATCTGAATTCATAAAAGAAGTTATAAATTTTAGGTTGGGTTTATAAAAGAGTATAATCGGTTTTGGAAATTGTAAAAAGGAATTTATAAATAATTTCGGAAATTTATGAGATAAGTTATGAAATATTTCCTAAGTTTGATATTAAAATGAATTTGGAGAATAAGCCTTTATATATTCTCCTAAGTATTGAAAAGAGGGTTTTGAAAAATATTTTAAGTGTGAAATGATTTATATAGGAATATTTTTCTAAGTGTTATATATTGAATTCGAAAATATTTCTAAGTGTTGAAATGGTTTAAAATATATCCTGTTATGGATAAGTATTTGAAATTGTTTTCAAATGTTGGAATGCTGGAAGAGGGTTGAATATATATCTTTGTAAATATATTTTGAAATGAATGTTTCGAAATATTTATAATATTAGGCCTAGTGACTGCTTATGTGTGTAATTTGATAGTTAAATAACCGACTATCAAATCTGGCCAATTTCGTTAATCGTTTCGAAGAGACCGGGATCGGATTTAATTATCCGAAAACCACTACGATCCAATTTATGCGTTACGAATTGTGGTATCGTGAAGATATGTCATGACCCGGATTTTCGACGCTCGAAAATCGACATTAATAGGTTCACTGTATTACATGCTGAGTAATCAAATGCCGAAAATACCAGATCGTAATAGAAAGAAGAAAGAGGTAGAAGAAGAAAATAGAAAATAACAACATAGAATCTCACAATCGCAGCGTAACAATATATAATAGATAAGAACTTGTCTTTATACAAAAAGAACTATAACTGTTATTTATTCATTACTTCATCAGAGTACAACACATCAATAACACAACACTAGACAGTTGTAATTAACTTGTCCTTACAAGTGCTGAATATACAACCTACAATACACAGTGGAATATAAATTAGATACGTGTAATACGTCTTCGCCATCCAGCTCGTCTCCTGAGCTCCATAGCATCCTATCCTATATCTGTAATACTCGGTCTGACCCGAGCATTATAATAAAATAATATTCGAGTCAGTCTGGAAAACCAGCGTGAGAAAACACACTCAATTTGAATTATTAAAGGTTTCAAAATCCTTTGAAAATCAAAGGTATCTCGTAAGACCACACCACACATAAACATGATGGGTTTTTACCTTACAATAACCAAAACATTTCATATCAAAATCATTTGATATTATAATAGTGCCTAAGTACAAATACTAATTCAAATAGCTAATATTGTTACATTAATTAAATTCCAGCTACTAGGCTCTACAACTGAAATCGTAAAGGCACGTATTGGAGAATGGATTCCATACGAATGACTAGGCACTGGGGTACCACCTGTCATAGTACACGTCCAGAAAAATATACCAAGGACCATGCTGGGATCCCCTGCAACACAAGACCGGACTACCCTTAACCTGGATAGACCGAATATGCTATCACCCCACGTGTTCCCACCCTTTCCGAGCTCCTTCCATGTATCGTAGTAATAATATCCAAGGGTATCAAGAAAGGTGATAAACATACCCTAATTGGGTGAGATCCACTTAAACTTGCTGCATCTCCCCTGCTTTTCAGTTATTCTCGGTCGATGAGGCTAGAGGCTACGATTACCTTTTAAAGGAATTTTCACTTAGAATGCTCATTGTCCTCCAATGACATTGTACTGATAGCATAAATCCATACAAGTCCTTTCTGGGTCCGAACAAAACCGAAGGCACTATTCCTACTACATCCATTTTGGAATCATCCTCAGGATTAGTAGCGATTAGCCCTTGCACTTCACTGCTCCATCTTCGACTCCATGCTCTTGTTTTCCCTTCGAAAACGTATTCGTTGGATCGAAGTGGTTTTCGGATAAAGTATCTGATCCCGGTTTCTTCGATACAACGTTCGATATTTCCAGTAAACTCAACCCCGGTTCTTTAGGAAATAAACAGACGAAGATAAGATCGAAGATCACCTCTTAACCATTTATGGACGGATTTCCTTATTATCATACTAGAAGAAAGAAATGACTTTATACGTACAGTATAGCACCTCGAACGACAATTGTACCATATAATTCCCGTGTTTCTTCTACATATTCCCAAAGTTATATTTTGGGTCCAGATTTTGATAGTTGGTTATTTAACTATCAAATAACAATCATTCAACCAAATATTTCATTTTGCACTTAAAATACTAAATCTCTTTTTAATTTAATTTTAATAAATTAAATATCTTACCAAAATTTATGTACTTATCTTATCGAATTTAGTATATTCACAAACTATTCTTTTCAAAAATATTTGAAAAACCTTTAAAATAATAAGGAAAGTACCACTACGGTATCAATCATGGATTCACAGCTCAATGGTTACGTCTCTATCCCAGAGAAATCCAAAACATAACTGCAGGCACTCACTGCCTCCGATTTCACCATGAAAGTAATTACTTTCCAAAACTTTGTTTAATAATTTTCTCAAAAATAACCCTTATAAAATTTCTATATAAATTTCCAAGTTAAATTTAGGCAAATACTCTTTAAAATAAAAGTTATTATATAATATTAATATTGAATAATTTATCCTTTAAAATAATAATATTGATTAATTCTTAAGTAATAATTAACTTAATATAAACTAACTTAATTAATAATTAAATATACTTAAAACAATTTAAAACAACTAAATAATAAATTTTCTGAAATATTCTTGAACACTTTTTAAAATTGTCTAGTTAATAATTAAAGGTCCTCCTTTTTAAAACAAACTTAACTTCCCCATAAAAATATATTTTTCAATTCTAATATAGCTAGTCTAATATTTATAAACCCCTCTCGATTTATCACCAATTGATTTACGTCCCAATTTCGTAAATCCCCTTTTCCCTTTTCTAGAAGTAAATCTATTATTTATTTTTAAACTGATTTACCCATCTCATTATAATCCTCACCGTGAATTTATAATTCCATTTATCCACTGATAATCACTTCACTTTATTTATAAACCTTGTTTATAATTCCATAGTCTCATTTCCCGTTTATAACGGTTTCACAATACTTAACCGATTTTAAACCGATTTCTTAATTAAATTCCATTTTCAAATCAATTTCTCAAATAACTAAACTATATTCCAAACCCCACTAAATTCCGATTTCACTTCCATTTTACAATTTAAATTCTTATTTAATATCTAGTATAACAATTTCATATTTTATTTCCAAATTTCTTTTTTATTTCCCAACTTTTTAAAATCTCGATTTTTAAAACAAATCCTTTTACACTTAAACAAATATCGCTTATATTTTATTATTAAAAATCCTTTTATTTGCATTTTTTCAAAATCTCTATTTTCCATATTACGAAATTATTAAGTACAAATTTAAAATCAAAACTATTTATTTTACCCAAACTTCATTTCTTTTAATAAATCCAAATCTCACTATAGATATTTTTACTTCCAATTTTCTTTTTAATTTCAATATACATATTTATGGTATTTTAAAATACTATATTCTAAACCAGTAATACCATAGCATCCAATGACTTCAAATTACACTATAATCTATCACAGATTATTCATTAGTTCATATATCACTATATATGAAATTAAATTCAACATTTTTGAGGAGTCCAATTGGATCCCTCCAACCTGTTTCCCTATATCCACAGATGTTAATACAATTATAAAAATAAAAATCCCACTTCGAGGGGATATCGCGGTATATATGTTCATCCACTATTATGCGAGGCGCATAGGTCTTATCCACTAAAATATGCGGGAACAATCACTCCAATTACTAATATATATACTACTATACATATTATAACATCCAACTGATAATAATAATTATCGAATCATTCATTCAACCAATAATTTAAATTTTCAACATTTAAAATTAGACTAGCAATCCAAAGATGAGTGAGATTTACTCACCTTGATTTTCATTTTGCTAAAACATTCCAATTTCCACTTTTCCCATTGCGAAGATCTCGTTACAACGAACGTAAAGCGACAACTCGAATTAAATTTAAACCTAATATAAGAGGACTACGATTTTATAAGCTATAAATTTTGTTTATAACTAACATTCTAATTACAAATTCATTAATCAATTACTATACTTAACAATAACTAATTAAGTAACTATCGTTTCTAATCTAATCCAGTTCCTATATATATATATATATCTATGAAAAATGAATTATAATTTTATAATTATATATATATATATAGTTGCAACTATTTGCATTGTTAATCTTACAAATTAGTTACACACTCTGAAAATTCAAACAGATAAAAACTAACTACCTTAATCCTCCCAAGCCCGGCCTGCCATTGCTCAGCCCACCCACTATCTCCTTTATTTTTATTTTTTTCCTCTTTTTTGTTCTTTTTTCTCTCATTGTTTCGGCCCAGCCCCCCGCCCACTAATGATCGCCTATAGATCGAACTCATCTCCTTCCTCCTTTTCTTTTACTCTTGCCTGTAACCCAAATCCACGACATAGCCGTGTACGTGCACAATCAACCAAGCCGCCATTCAACCCAACAAAGCCACCAACGCATCGCCCTCCTTCTCCTCATCTCGACCATCACCACATCGTATCCTCTGTCACTCCCAATCAAAATGTGATCAACGGAGGCGAAATCGACCCAAAAGCGCGATTCCCAAAACTCCACCGCACCACTCGAAAATCACCCACCCAGTGCCATTCGACACGCCCTAACCAAAAATGCCTTCGAATCAAGCTATCGCCTCCAAAATCTCACGTATTACCCAACTCTAGTTTGGGCTTTCACAGTCGATCACCAAATAAAGGCACCGCACCCTACAAATCTTATACTAACTTGAAGTTCACGCCATAACTTGAATTTAGAAATTGATTTCATGATTTTTCATTGAGAAATCATCGAGATAGGATTTCTTTTTTGAAGTTGTATAACACATTTTTTTCTTTTCTCATTGTGTTGTGCTGTGTTTTTAAAAGAGGGAGGGGACATGACATTTTGAAAAGGAGGTAGCATATGGGATGTTGTGTACAGTGGTTTGAAAGGAAGGAAAAGAGGGTGATGTGAATAAAAAGTCAAGTCGACATATAAATATCGTATTTAAATTTTCAAATTATCTCGATTACGCAACTTAAAATCTCGAACTCCTATCGAGGCGTGCCGCTAGGCATTTATAATGTTATACCCCTATTCCGAATGCAATGGAAAAGGTTTCGAGTCTTAGTTCGATCATATGGAGAAGATAGCTTTTTGGATCCAATTATTATATTGAATTTTCGATATTAATTTGGTAGATAGGTCAGCAGAGCAGAGTATCTTCATTCGGGACTACTAGCAGTTTTCTCCTCAGATTTAGGATTCTGCTATCTTCATTATGGAGTAATTTTTTCAAGAGGATATATTCTTCAGTTTGGTACCCCTTTCTCTTGATCAGAGACTTCAGAGCGGTTTCTCTATTCAGCAGATCCACTTTAGAGCATATGCTTATTCACCTCTCCAGATTCAGTTGGTTGGAGCTTCCTCATTAGTCTGGAACGTTATCCAGTAGTTTTTGTTGCTTTTTTCCTCTAGTTTTTTAGGTACTTCTAACACCTTAATATCGGGCGATGGCCATGCCGGAGCTCGATATTGGGGTGTGATGGGTGGTGGCCTTGCCGGAATTCATCTTAGGAGTACCTGAGATTTGATATATATGTATTTGGATTTTTTTACCTGCCAGGCATGTTGGCAGCACTTTATATTCGATATATATATATATATATATATATATATATTCGCATGTGTGCTCTCCACTATTCGTAGAGGATCACACATTTTTCTCAAAAAAAAATTTCGATATTAATTTTAGCGCGTTTCTATCCTATATGACCAAAGGATGACTCCAAACGATACGAAATTTGAAATCCGATAATAATACACTATTATGGAACTAATGGAACTAGTTTCGTTGAATTCCGAGACTGTGCCCTAGATGGCTATTTTTAAATGTTAATTCAAACGATATATTTTTAAAACTGAACAAATCACTTTTAAATTCAATTTTAAAAAGTTTTATTATCTTCATTATTATTATTATAAATTTTATAAGCCTTTAAATTATTTTTAACAAGCTTAAAACTAAAGATTCAATAATTTAACTAATTTTCAATTATTAAATTCAATAATTAAATTATCAAATAAATGATTATATTTAAAATTCAAGTTAAAAATAAACTTTTAAATATTTAAAATCAATTTAATATTCCATTTTCAAATAACCAAAATTCTGGGTCGTTACATCCCTCCCCCTTAAAAGAATTTCGTCCTCAAAATTGCTAGGTAAGAAGAATGGTCCAAAACCCAATAACTTTTTCAAAACCCAGTCAGTTTTAAACAACTTTCCAAAATCAATTTATTGAATCCACACTATCACTTTTAATAATTTCCAACTTCATCCATAGATTCCAATCCATTATATTTAATCAACCATTTCAAACCATAATTACAAATCAAATTTCAGTTATCAAAAATTTTCTTCAAAATTTTCTAATTCCTTAAATTTTCGTAAAATTTCGCCAGTGTCTCCTTTGCGCGGCTTGATCCCAAAACTACAATTTTCCTCTACGAGCCCAAATCATCAAAAGAAAACAAAGCCAAGTAGCTCAACCATAAAATCATCGATTTCAAACACAATTTAAACATCTACCTTTTTGTCGGGCAATCAAATTTTACTTCTAAAATCGAAGACATCAATTTAGCCTTTGCTTTTAAATACCTGCACCTTACTTACCAATGATATCCAATCATTTTTTTTTCAAAAACATTTTATTCAGCATTTCCAATTTCCGATATTTATTTCACCAAAACCCGTACGATGTACAAATATCATCCGTACGCAAAATCAACTTTGATCGCTCTCTCGATCACACAATTTCACTTCCAGACTAGTATCATTCACACGACTCTCTAGTGCGGACTCAGATCTGGTTTCTTGATTAGAAACCATCATTCTCCTTGCATAGCCACATATTATGATAGAGAATTTCCAGAATCAATCAAAAATCCATATCCAGTATTCGCCCTTGAAAATCGAGTGAAAAATCCTAACTCGGATCGATATAAACTATCTCAAAATTCTGTGCTTGAATCTGGATCAAATCGTTGTGCGGATTAAATAATATACATACAACTTACGTATTAATTTCCCATTTTATTCTCATTTATTTCATTTCAATCAATTATCCACACTTATCATTTTACACACCTTTCATTTAATCTTCATTCAAATACTTACTTAGTATATTTTCCAATACCAATTTTACTTAAGAATTTCATCATCAATTTATTAAGTCTATTATAAACATTTTACATAAAGCTCTTATGTTTATTTCCACTTCATCACTTTGGTTTATATCCATTTCTTTTAAAATTAAATTTTCAATTCCATTTGAACTCAATTTACCTTCCAATTTTTAAATATTGAATTTTTATTAACCATCTCTCAAACCATATTTAATTCACTAATTATTGTAATTAGTTCCATCCACTAATTCATTCCAAATCTCAATAAATTTTATTTCCAAACTTTATTTTATTTAGTCCAACTTGGGCTAAATTTTCAAAATTCACCTTATACTTAACTCAAGTTAAGTTTAATTCCATTCCAACATCAATTTCCAAATTTTATAAGTTTTCCAACTTATTTATATTCAATTCACCAATTTCTTCCAATTCACTTCATTTAATTGGTTTACTTAAACTAATTTATTCCATTATCACACTTATTCTCATTTAACTCTTCTTAAGTTAAATTTCATTCCAACCAAATTTCAAATTCTTATAAGTTATCAAACTATTTTATCATATCTCCCAAATAACATCTTAAATGAAAATCCAAGAGTTTAATTCCTTATTCCCAATCTATTTCAAATCATTTTTGAAATCATATATACCCAAAATCCCTTGGTATATCAAATCTTTTCTTTGAATTCCAAATCAAATCATTTTTACCAAACAAAACTCCAATGCAAATCATTTAGGCAGTAATCCCTTCCTTGGAGACTCGAAAATGAACGTCGATAATGCCGCAGTCATTACCGAAATTATTTTCCAGCAACCGAAGTGAGTTCAATGCTTTTATTTCCTTTTAAAATCATTTTTAAATAATTTCAATTTAAAAATATTTTCCCCAAATAATATCACTTTTATTTTTTCGAGGCTTTGAAAAACATTTCAAAACCAGGAATTAAATTCCCAAATTTCCAAATTTTAAATCCTTTTAAATCTATATTTAAATATACTCCGAAATTTCATTTCATTTCAAATTATAAATCACATTTATAAACTCATATTTACAAATTCCATTTTGATATATGAATTATTTCTTAACTATTGACTAAAATATCTACTTTTATTCAATTACCATAACAACAAATGATAATAGTTTAATATTATCATTTCCTAACAACCAAGCAAACCGTATATAATAATTTCTAAAAATTATTCCTTTATATATATAAAATAATCTAGGTAAAATTATTTCATTTACCCAATTTCAAACAATATCATGTCGAATTTCTCTATTCAAGTGTTTAGAGATCCCTATCAATAACGTTAGTTACTCGTATTGACCAGAATCCATAAGCCACTTAATAGATCAGTCAACACAATATAAAACAATTTTATATTCACTAACAAATACGCGCTCATATCTATTAATACACTCAAACTCATTCTAGGGTGCTACTGACCCTGTCTCTAATGAGTTACCCCATCAAAGCCAAGGTTCTCGCTTAACCTTTAGCTTTGATACCAAGTGTCACAGCCCAGATTTTCGACACTCGAAAATCGACATCAATACGTTCACTGTATTACATATCGAGCAATCGAATTCCGGAAATACCAGATCATAAGAGAAAGAAGAAAGAGGTAGAAGAAGAAAATAGAAAATAACAACATAGAATCTCACAGTCGCAGCGGAACAATATATAATAGATAACAACTGGTCTTTATATAAAAGGAACTATATATACATTACATCATCAGAGTACAACAAATCAATAACACAATACTTGACAGTTATAATAACTTGTCCTCACAAGTGTTGAATATACAGCCTATAATACACAGCGGAATATAAATCAGATACGTGTATACGTCTTTGCCATCCAGCTCGTCTCCTGAGCTCCATAGCATCATATCATATATCTGTAATACTCAGTCTGACCCGAGCATTATAATAAAATAACACCTGAGTCAGTCTAGAAAACCAACGTGAGAAAACGCACTCAATTTGAATTATTAAAGGTTTCAAAATCCTTTGAAAATCAAAGGTATCTCCTAAGACCATGCCACACATAAACATGACGGGCTTTTACCTTACGGTAACCAAAACATTTCATATCAAAATCATTGATACTATAATAGTGCCTAAGTACAAATACTTATTCAAATAGTTGAAATTGTTACATTAATTAAATTCCAACATACTAGGCTCTACATCTAAAACCGTAAAGGCATGTATTGGAGAATGGATTCCATACGAATGACTATGTACTGAGGTACCACCTGTCACAGTACACATCTAGAAAAATGTATCGAGGACCACGCCGGGATCCCCTGCAAATAAGACCGGACTACCCCTAACCTGGATAGATCGAATATGCTATCACCCCGGGTGTTCCCACCCTTTCCGAGCTCCTTCCACGTATCGTAGTAATAATATCCGAGGGTATCTAGAAATGTGATAAACATACCCTAATTGGGTGCAACCCACATAGCCTTGCTGCATCTCCCCTGCTTTTCAGTCATTCCCGGTTGATGAGGCTAGAGACTACGATTACCTTTTAAATTCCGATTTCTTATTTAAATTCCATTTTCAAATCAATTTCTCAAATAACCCAACTATATTCCACACCCAACTAAATTTCGATTCCACTTCCATTTCATAATTTAAATTCTTATTTAATATCTGGTATAACAATTTCATATTTTATTTCCAAAGTTCTTTTTTATTTCCCAACTATTTAAAATCTTGATTTGTAAAACAAATCCTTTTACACTTAAACAAATATCGCTTAGATTTTATTATTGAAAATCCTTTTATTTACATTTTTCCAAAATCTCTATTTTCCATATTCCGAAATTATTAAGTATAAATTTAAAGTCAAAACTATTTATTTTACCCAAACTTCATTTCTTTTAATAAATCCAAATATCACTATAAATATTTTTACTTCCAATTTTCTTCTTAATTTCAATATACATATTTATGGTATTTTAAAATACCATATTCTAAACCAGTAATACCATAGCATCCAATGGCATCAAATTACACAATAATCTATCACAGATTATTCATCAGTTCATATATCACTATATATGAAATTAAAGTCAACATTTTTGAGGAATCCAGTTGGATCCCTCAAACCTGTTTCCCTACATCCACAGATGTTAATACAATTATAAAAATACCAATCCCACTTCGAGGGGGATATCGCGGTATATAGGGCCATCCGCTATTATGCGTGGCGCATAGGGTCTCATCCGCTAAAATATGCGGGAACAATCACTCCAATTACTAATATATATACTACTATACATATTATAACATCCAACTGATAATAATAATTATCGAATCATTCATTCAACCAATAATTTAAATTTTCAACATTTAAAATTAGACTAGCAATCCAAAGATGAGTGAGATTTACTCTGCTTGTGCCAAAAATGGTCACAAACCCCAAGTATTGTGAAAGCACCAGTGTATGAATACAAATCAGCAATATTCAAACACAAATCTCAGATCTAAGCTAGCATCAAACAACAATCCAGAAATAATGAACAGTGACAAACAATTTATAGTGGTTCGGCTATCTCCGGCCTACATCCACTTAAAGGTTTTTATCTTTTATTGATGTTCTTTGCTGATTACAAATGATTACAGCAGGTACAATGAATGAATTCAAGTATAATAGCGATGGAAAGAAGTAGAATTGAATCCGGCAGAGTCTGGACGTTGAATGGCAAAAAGATTCTTTTTCTGCAGGCTTCAGGGGGCTATTTATAGGCGTAGGAGGCTGAGATCGCGCTCAAACTTCAGGAGACTTCTTCTGGCACATGAGGGGGCCCACGTGACCGACCCCACCAAGTTTCGACTCGATCTGCGATCGATATGAAGTAATTTCGTATCCATCAAGAAATGATCCAATCGAGCTGAAACTTGGCAGGATTGTTCTTTACCTTGTATGCAAGCTACTGTGAAAATTTCGTTGCATTTGGATATGTGGTTTAGGAGATATGATCGATACAATCTCGTGTTCTTCGTAGGTTGCATATTTTGAATCCATTGGTTCGAATCCATCCTGTTCGACTCGACCAAGGCACGCGCCTATCTGCTGTCGTGGCGCTACTTCCCAGGCCAGATCCTAAATTCGTGCCGAGTTGAAGGTTTCTTCCTTCGAACCATGCACGTCCTCCGCCGCTTTGAATGCTTCTTCTCTTGATTCGCGCTCACATCCATATTTTGCGTTCGTTCATGCCGATAACTTTGCTTTGCATCTATATCCAACTGCTTGCATCTATATCCAACTGCTTTCATCGTACCGTTCTTCGTATCGATTTCAGGAGTGTGTTTCGTATCGATCTATCTGATCGATACGAAATAATGTTATGCGAGGTTTTATCGATCGATACGAAAAACGCACGAAGGTATGGATACGAAGCTAGACACAGATGGATACGAACGAAGCCTTACCTGATGGACGTGAACTCTGATGGCCTCTTATGGATACGAAGGTGCTAAACACTTCTACCATCAATACGAGAGTATCGATTCGAGACACGCCGCCTCTTCCCATCTTGACCGATACGAAACCACCAAGTCGAGCCCATACTGATCGATACGAAATGTATCGAATCGAAACCTTGCTGATCGATATGAAGTGTATCGACTCGAACCATCATCTGCTGATCGATGCGAAATGCATCGATACGAAACATTCCTTACGCACCTTAATGCATCCATATCTTGTGCATACGACCTCCGATTGATCTGAAACCTAAAACATAGCCTCTCCTAGTCCTGATCATCATCTCCAATCGATTCCGTTCTGATCGGAGCTTGGCCAAATTTTGACGACATCCATTGCAGCCTTGTTTCCAATTGAACTCCAATCCTAATATCCAACCTTCCTTGCCAATTTTGTTGATATTCCAGCTTTGACCAAAAGGTGGGATAACATTTGCCCCCCAAAACATGCCTTATGATAATAAGGTGTGTTTTGAATAACTCCGAATCCGATATCCAAAGTCCATAGCCAATTCCATGCCCATCCAAACTCGATAACCGAGTTTTAATCCATCCTTAGTAAATAGCCAATAACCGAATCCAGGACCTCTCCGGGTCGATATCCAATTCCATAACCTCTCCAAGCTCTTTCCAAGCGCAATCCACACCTGACAACCATGGTCCAGTATCCCTGGGCGTTGAGCTAACCTCTCCGGGTTCTTGCCAAGCGCAATCCACACTTGACGACCTTGTTCCAGTGTCCCTGGACGTTGAGCTAACCTCTCCGGGTTCTTGCCAAGCGCAATCCACACTTGACGACCGTGGTCCAGTGTCCCTGGACGTAAGTAATGTCGTGGCTTAAGTCCTAAGCCGAATCCTGTTCGCTCCGGACCCTTGTGAGCATAGTCCATACTCAACGACCTGAAATGATAATCGTTAATAAGGGGCCTAAGTCCTAGGCCGAATCCTGGTCTCTCCGGGCCCTTATCGAGCACAGTCCATGCTCGATGACCTGAATGAGTCACTTTACCGCGTTCGGGCAAAACGACTCACCCCTCGCCAGGCATAATCCATACCCGATGATCGTTTTATCATAACCCAAACAAAAATCCAATCCAGAATCCAAGTCAAACCAAAAAATCAGAAATCCAAACCATCATTCAAAACAGAAACCAGTCATCCAAACGAAAACCCAAAACAGAAAGCAAACAAAGCCAAGAGTTCAAACCAAACTCCAAAACCAAACCAGAAAACTAAGTGTCCAATAAAAAAAGACAGATTTCGCAAACCATGGCTTCACGGTTTATCATCATTCAGAGCATGCCTAGGGGCTATCTCCGTCCCCATATATGTGTAAATGACTTGGTTGCTCGCCAATGGTTTGTTACTTATTTCATATTACCCCGGTCAATTGATGACCAATCGACCATCATTCATGGGCCTCACACCCTCATGGCTTGAGGTAGGTGGTGGTTGCTCCTGCTCCACTGCTGCATTCCGAGCCCCAACATACTGCCTCAATTGTCCATTCCTCACATGCTCCTCAACTATATCCTTTAAGTGCCTGCAGCTATTGGTATCATGCCCGTCCAAATCGTGAAAGAGACAGTGCCTTCCTGATGCCCTCTCCCGCACGGATGGTTCTCTCCTAGCCGGCCTCCGGTAAGGAAGGCGATTCCGGGTTTCCATGTATATCCGCTCCAGTGTCTCGTTTAATCCCGTGTATGTGAAAAACTTTGGATCCTTCCATCGCTTCCTAGATTTTTCAGAATCATCATCCAACTTCCTTTTCTCTTTATCTTTATCTGAACCTCTACTGGAGGGTCCTCCACCCTCAGTTGCATTCACTTCCTTCAACTTTAAATCTGCACATGCATCCTCTTGTCGGAGGAACCTCTCAGCTTCATGAAAGAATTCTCCGAGATCCAGTGGTGGGTCTCGTATTAAAGACACCTTGAAATACGAATCCTCCCTGACTCCTGACACCGCCGCCATTAAAACCATCGATGGATCCGGCCGATCCACCAAAGCAATTGCCGCATTGAATCGAGTTAGAAATGCTCTAAGCGATTCATCCGTCCTTTGCTTTATCGATGTTAACGTCATCACGTTCTTAGGTCTTTTGATATGAACTCGAAACTGTCCCAAAAACCTATCCACCAATTCCCTCCAAGTCCTGATAGATCCTTCTTCCAGCTGCCTAAACCACATTGCAGCTAGATCTGTCAAATACAATGGGAAACATCTGGCCATCACTTCCTCCGATGCCCTCCAGCACTTCCATGTGTCTAGTGTATCTCATCAAGTGATCAGTCGGGTCAGCCTTGCCATTATATGCTTCCATGCTAGGTAACTTGAACTTAGGTGGATTCTGAGCTATCCTGATTTCCCGAGCGAACGGACTCCTGTTCACTCCTTCCAAATCTCTATTGGTCAAACCTCTACGCATAGTCTTCCTAATGATTTCCACTAATCCAGCGTTGTCTGTCAGGGGTTGCCCCCCATGCTCCCGAGGGAACTCCGGCACATAATCTTCATGTGGCTCATTAGCAGCAACGTCGGCCCTAGCCTGTTGAACTCCTTCCAAAGGTCCTTCTGTGTTGGATCCGGTGGGCCTGCCCCCAAGCCCTTATTGATTGCCTTCCGGTTCTGTATTCTGTCCTCCATTGGGTTCCATAACCCTAGCTCCTTGTTCCACATTAACAGCCGCTGTGGCTGGTCCTAAGTTCTGCATCCCTGCAGCTCTCATCTGTTCGAAGAAAGTTTGCATCATATCCTGTTGACTTTTCAGCAACCTCTAATGCAACGAATTTGCCATAGCTTCCATTTCGTCTCTCGTGATGTAGATAGAAGCTTGTCCTTCTCCAGCTCCGGAGGTCGCCTCTTGACTTCCTCCTTGTTGGCTTCTCTCAACTCTTTGTCTTGTTTGTCGAGTCATTGTCGAGTCAATCTGAATCCTTCAAACTTTCAAATCTAAACTTTGAATCTGGTGTAGCGGGTGCTAGTTGTTCTCAGTGAAAGCACCAAAGTGTTTGCGCCAAAAATGGTCACAAACCCCAAGTATTGTGAAAGCACCAGTGTATGAATACAAATCAGCAATATTCAAACACAAATCTCAGATCTAAGCTAGCATCAAACAGCAATCCAGAAATAATGAACAGTGACAAACAATTTATAGTGGTTCGGCTATCTCCGGCCTACATCCACTTCAAGGTTTTTATTTTTTATTGATGTTCTTTGCTGATTACAAATGATTACTGCAGGTTCAATGAATGAATTCGAGTATAACAATGATGGAAAGAAGTAGAATTGAATCCGGCAGAGTCTGGACGTTGAATGGCAAAAAGATCCTTTTTCTGCAGGCTTCAGGGGGCTATTTATAGGCGTAGGAGGCTGAGATCGCGCTCAAACTTCGGGAGACTCCTTCTGGCACGTGGGGGAGCCCACGCGACCGACCCCACCAAGTTTCGACTCGATCTACGATCGATACAAAGTAATTTCATATCCATCAAGAAATGATCCAATCGAGCTAAAACTTGGCAGGATTGTTCTTTACCTTGTATGCAAGCTACTGTGAAAATTTCGTTGCATTTGGATCTGTGGTTTAGGAGATATGATCGATACAATCTCGTGTTCTTCGTAGGCTGCATATTTCGAATCCATTGGTTCGAATCCATCCTGTTCGACTCGACCAAGGCACGCGCCTATCTGCTGTCGTGGCGCTACTTCCCAGGCTAGATCCTAAATTCGTGCCAATTTCAAGGTGTCTTCCTTCGAACCATGCACGTCCTCCGCCACTTTGAATGCTTCTTCTCTTGATTCGCGCTCGCATCCATATTTTGCATTCGTTCGTGCCAATAACTTTGCTTTGCATCTATATCCAACTGCTTGCATCGTACCGTTCTTCATATCGATTTCAAGAGTGTGTTTCGTATCGATCTATCTGATCGATACGAAATAATGTTATGCGAGGTTTTATTGATCGATACGAAAAACGCATGAAGGTATGGATACGAAGCTAGACACAGATGGATACGAACGAAGCCTTACCTAATGGACGTGAACTCTGATGGCCTCCTATGGATACGAAGGTGCTAAACACTTCTACCATCGATACGAGAGTATCGATTCGAGACACGCCGCCTCTTCCCATCTTGACCGATACGAAACCACCGAGTCGAGCCCATGCTGATCGATACGAAATGTATCGAATCGAAACCTTGCTGATCGATACGAAGTGTATCGACTCGAACCATCATCTGCTGATCGATGCGAAATGCATCGATACGAAACATGCCTTACGCACCTTAATCCATCCATATCTTGTGCATACGACCTCCGATTGATCTGAAACCTGAAACATAGCCTCTCCAAGTCCTGATCATCATCTCCAATCGATTCTGTTCTGATCGGAGCTTGGCCAAATTTTGACGACATCCATTGCAGCCTTGTTTCCAATTGAACTCCAATCCTGATATCCATCCTTCCTTGCCAATTTTGTTGATATTCCAGCTTTGACCAAAAGGTGGGATAACATACTCACCTTGATTTTCATTTTGATAAACATTCCAATTTCCACTTTTCCCATTGTGAAGATCTCATTACTACGAATGTAAAGCGACAACCCGAATTCAATTTAAACCTAATATGAGAGAGTTACAATTTTATAAGCTATAAATTTTGAATTTATAACTAACATTCTAATTACAAATTCATTAACTAATTACTATACTTAACATTAACTAATTAAGTAACTATCATTTCTAATTTAATCCAGTTCTTATATATACATATATATATATGAAAAATGAATTATAATTTTATAACCAAAGTCGAAAGATAAAAGTCAATTATATATATATGGTTGTAACTATTTTCATTGTTAATCTTATAAATTAGTTACACACTCTGAAAATTCAAACAAATAAAAACTAACTATCTTAATCCTCCCAAGCCCGGCCTGCCATTGCTCAACCCACCCACGATCTCCTTTATTTTTCTTTTTTCTTTTTTTTTCTTTTTTTTCCTCCTTGTTTCGGCCCAGCCCCCTAGCCCACGAATGATCGCCTGTAGATCGAACTCAACTTCTTCCTCCTTTTCTTTTACTCTTGCCTGTAACCCAAATCCAAGACATAGTCGTGTGCATGCACAATCAACCAAGCCGCCATTCGACAAAACGAAGCCACCAACGCATCGCCCTCCTCCTCCGCATCTCGACCACCACCACATCGTAGCCTCTGCCACCCCTATCAAAATGCGATCAACCCAGGCGACATCGACCCAAAAATGTGATTCCTAAAGCTTCACCGCACCACTCGAAAATCACCGACCCAGTGTCGTTCGACACGCCATAACCAAAAACACCTTCGAATCAAGCTATCGCCTACAAAATCTCGCATATTACCCAACCCTAGTTTGGGCCTTCACGGTTGAGATAGGATTGGTTTCACGCCATAACTTGAATTTAGAAATTGGTTTTATGATTTTTCATTGAGAAATCATCGAGATAGGATTTTTTTTGAAGTTGTATAAAACTTTTTTTTTCTTTTCTCACCATGTCGTGTTGTGTTTTTAAAAGAGGGAGGGAACCCGACATTTTGAAAAGGAGATAGCATGTGGGATGTTGTGTACAGTGGTTTGAAAGGAAGGAAAAGAGGCTGATGTGAATAAAAAGTCAAGTCGACATATAAATATATTATTTAAATTTTCAAATTATCTTGATTATGCAATTTAAAATCTGGAACTCCTATCGAGGCGTGCTGCTAGGCGTTTATAATGTTGTACCCCTAATCCGAACGCAATGGAAAAGGTTTCGAGTCCAAATTCGATCGTATGGAGAAGATAGCATTTTGGACCTAATTATTATATTGAATTTTTGATATTAATTTCAGTGCATTTCTATTTTGTACGACCAAACGATAACTCTAAACGTTACGAAATTTAAAATTCAATAATAATACACTATTATGGACCCAATGGAATTGGTTTCGTTGAATTCCAAGACTGTGCCCCGGATGGCTATTTTTAAATGTTAATTCAAACGATATATTTTTAAAACTGAACAAATCACTTTTTAATTCAATTTTAAAAAGTTTTATTATCTTCATTATTATTATTATAAATTTTATAAGCCTTTAGATTATTTTTAACAAGCTTAAAACTAAAGATTCAATAATTTAACTAATTTTCAATTATTAAATTCAATAATTAAATTATCAAATAAATGGTTATATTTAAAATTCAAGTTAAAAATTAACTTTAAATATTTAAAATCAATTTAATATTCCAATTTCAAATAACCAAAATTCTAGGTCATTACAAGACAAATGAAGATGGAGTTCTTGGAGATTCGGTTTGTTCAGACCCAGAACAGCTTGTATGCATGAATGTTATCATTGCATCATTGCCTGGAAGGCAGTGTTAGCATTCCAAGAATGAATGCTATTCTTAAGGTAATACATAGCCTCAAGCCTCATCATCCGAGAATGACTAAAACAGGGGAGATGTAACAAGGCTATGTGGGTCGTTCCCATTAGGGTATGATCATCACTCATCTAGAGTGGGCATTTATCATCACTTTCATTTGTATGCGTTTCGGGGGCCATTAGTGGTGTTCATATTAGGTACTATCCATTAAGGGGTATGCCGGTCTTGTGTTGGCAAGGATCGATAGGTTCGATCTTGTACATTTTTTTAGAGGTGTACTATGGCGGACAGTACCCCAGTAGCCCTATCATTGTATGGAATCCAATATCCACTACGAGCCTGTACGGTTTTTAGATGTGCCCAACTATGCTGAAACATGAGATGCAAGCATTTCAGCTATTTTATAGTTTATTTTCTATAGACACTGTTATAATATCAGATGATTTTGATATAAAATGTTTTGGTTATCGTAAGGTAAAAACCCGTCGTATTTACGTGTGGCATGGTCTTACGAGATACCTTTGTTTTCGAAGGATTTTAATAACAGTAATAATTCAAATTGAGTGTGTTTTCTCACACTGGTTTTCCAAACTGACTCGGGTGTTATTTTATTATAATGCTCGGGTCAGACCGAGTATTGCAGATCCATGTTAGGATGCTATCGAGCTCAGGAGACGAGCTGAAGGATTTCAGGTGCATTACACGTACTTGGTTATTTCCACTATGTGTGTTATGATGTATATTCAGTACATGTGAGGACAAGTTGTTATAACTGTCCAGATTGATTGTTGATTGTTGTACTCTGATGATTGTATGTATAATACAGTTACAATTTCTTTGTATAAAGATCTGTTATTATATATTATATTTTGTTCCGCTGCGATTGTGAGATTCTGTATTGTTGTTTCTGTTTCTTCTTCTATCCTCTTCTTTCTCATAGTTATTCATCAATCATACAATTTGTGTTGGACATATGTGATTTAATGTTAGCTCAAAGGGTACGAAATAGTAGGTTGCTTCATTTGGTATTAGAGCGCAAGGTTAAGTGAGAAACTTGGCTTTGGTGGGGATTACTCATTAGAGATAGGGTCAGTAGTACCCTAGAATGAGTTTGAGTGTATTATAGATATAAGTGCATATTTGTTAGTGAATATAAATAGCTTTATATTGTGTTGATTTATTTGTTGAGTGGCTTATGAATTCTGGTCGAGTAGTGGGATGCCTCGACATCGATAGGAGTTTCTAAACACTTAAACATTGTAAACTGACGCAGTATTCTTTTGAAACGGGTAAATGAAATAATTTACCTAACTTTATTTTGATATAAAGAAATAGTTTTTAGAAGTTATTATAGCATAATTGGTGTGTTTGGCTGTTATTATTATAATCTAAACAAGATTATAAAATTGGAATGTTATATATAACCAAATTGAAATTGTATAAGAATGGATTATGAACATGAGTTAGAATAAAATGGATTCAAACCAGAGTTTAGAGACTTAAAATCCAGGAAAGTTTGGAAAATATTTTTCCGAAGTGTTGTGAAAATTAAAATAGTATTATTTTTGAAAATACTTTTGAAATAAGAATGGTTTTAAACGGATTTTTGGAAGTGATAAAGCACCAAACTCACTTCAGTCGCTGGGAAATAATTCTTTTTATGGCTGCATCATCATCAGTATTCATTTTCGAGTTTGTAAGTGACGGATTGCTACCGTAGTAAATTGGTATGGAGATTTTTGTTGGAAACAAGTGTTGTTTTGGAAATTTCGAAGGGAATTTGTTTGGATAAAACCAAGTTGATTTTGAAAATTTCAAAGAAATGGTTTGTTAAACCAAAAGAGCTATATATATATTATGATTTCAAAATGATTTGAAATAAATCCGAGTGGTTGAATTCTGGGATATTCATTTGAAGGTTTTGTGAAACCAGAAAGAAAATAAGTTTTTGAAACTTATAAGTTGGAATGATGTGAATAGAAAGGAAAATGTGAATTTCAAAGTGAAATTAAAAGTTTACTTATGCAAGTTAAATAATTTAAATTAGTAAAAGTGGATTGAATGAATTTAGATTTAACTTAAGCTAAGAAATAAAATTGGATTTGGATTTGATACAATATCAAATTGAGTTGGATATAAAATTTGAGTTGTAAAATGATTATATAACTATAAGTTATAAGTTTGAATGGAATCAACTCAAGTATAGAATTTATATAATTGTGAAAAATTGGTTGTGTAACTTATAAATTGGAAAAGTGGAATAGAAAAACCCAAATAAAAATGGTTGGATATTTGGTGAAGAAATGGAAATCCAAATTTGAATTATAAAATGGATTTATACTCAAGCCAACTAAATGAAGTGATTTTTGAAATATAATTCTAATTGTGAAGTGGAAAATGGAAGTAACTAATTAGATGAATTAGTTAGTAAATTGAATATTGGAAATGGAACTTGAGTTATAAATGGAATTCGACTTATATGTAAGCGAATTAAATATATTTTGAAATGTTGTCGAATAAAATAGAAATGGATTGAAATGGTGATAACTTAAGTTATAAACAAATTCAATTTAAGTGTAAACAAATTGAATATGGTTTTGAGATGTTATGTAATTAAAGTTTTAATTGGAAATGAACATAAGTGACGTATATGAGGTTATAATACACCTTAATATTAATTTTATGAAGTGATTCAGAAATAAATTGACATGGAATGAAACACCGTTAATATAAAATGAAGTGAACAAGATTTTGTGAATAGATTGAATGTGAATCCATAAAAATGGATAAATTGATTTAGAAGCAATTTAAATTGGCTTATAAACTGAAGTGGGTATTTTATTAAATGAATATCACCGAATTTGCATGGAAAAATTTGTCGTTTGAATTAAACGAGAGAAAACAAAATTTTGTGATTCAATGGAAAGTGAATAAATTGATTTAGAATCAATTTGAAATGGATATGAATATAATGTGTGCAAAAACGTATTGAATGCAAATAAATTGCTTGTGGATTATTAGAAATCGAATAAAAGGTATATAAATCGATTTAAAGTTGATAATTTCATGCTAGAACCTTGTAATTGCTTATAAATGCATAGAGAACATGTTTGGTTTATTCAAATGGCATGTTTAACTAGTTAAATAAATGGAATGTTGTTAAATTTCATGTTTTTGGTACTTATGGGTTTTATTTGAGTAAGTACAGGTACAAGAAGACTATTTGGCTTGATTTTGGTTGCGCAATTGCATATAAATTAAGCGAACTCGCTTAATAACGCTAAAATAAGGTACGCTTACGAATTTAGCGTGCGAAAAATAAAAATATTGATATATATGCGTTTTCCGGCCATGAGAGCTGATGTATATCTTTTTATCATATTTGTGATATTGTAAAAGGCTCTTCGTACGAGGGAGACTCTACCAAAAATTTTCGGAAATTTAGGGCGTTAGAAATTTTCGAAAAGAATATTTTTGTTAACTAAAAAGTTAATTTTTGAATTGCAATTGAAATAAAGGGTTTTGAATTAGAAATGGAAATTAATTGTTTTGGTTGAAGCTAAAAGATTTAGAAAAGTGAAATGTCGAGTTTTAACTAAGTGGGTTTTGAAAAGTTAATGGTTTGGAGCATTTTCCTACCTCGTAAAATTTTGGAGACGAAATTCTTTTAAAGGGGGAAGAATGTAACGACCCAGAATTTTAGTGATTTGAAATTGAAATGTTTAATTAATTTTAAATATGGAAAAGTTAACTTTATGAATTAAATAACTTGAATTTCAAAAATAGTGATTTATTGGATAAATTAATTTTTAAATTTAATAATTGAAATTGGTTAAATAATGGGATCTTGAGTTTTGAGTTAGATAAGAATAATTTCCAAGCTTATTTAAATTCTATTAAGAAGAGTGAAGGTAATAAAACTTTTAAATTGATTTAAAAGCGATTTACTTGATTTTGAAAATAACTCGTTTTAGTTAACGAGTGAAAATTGTTGAATATGCGACTATATGATTTTTTTTTATGATAATAAACATATATATATATATTCATTTAAATGTATTTGTTAATGTACTATTTAATTTTCACATAATTAATAAATATTTGCTGAATAAAATAAATAACACAAAATTTAAATTCAAACGGGTATTTTATTCAAACAAATATTTATTACAATTTTGAATATTACAAATTTGAGCTCTCACTATATATATACAATTTTCAGTTACAATACAAGTTGTCACTATACAATTCACATTTACAAATGCACCTCACTACATCACTCATTCACTCGTATTTATCTTCAACTCTAGTCCAGATTGAATCCAGCATCTGAGCTATTTGCAAAAATATACACTGATGCCGTAAAATTGAAAATAAAATTTTTTTGCAGTATAAAATAAAATGAGATTTTGAAAATATTATTTTCCTCGGTTATTTGGGTTGTTCGTCATTATTTAATTTTGAATTCATCATACACGAACAGCTTGTGACATACACAATGTATCACTGTATATGCCATAAGGCCGTGCACAACGATATACACTTGGTACAACTACAGGGACAGGTGAGCACAGGTCAAACCCAAATGAAAAGCCAGGTTCAACTCAAGTGCAATAAAAATAATGCCACGACACGAGCACAAGGTCAAACCCGAGCTGCTACTGGATTCAACACAGGTGCAAATGGTCAAAACTCATAAATCAAGCCTTGACCAAAGTTCAAGTCGTGCACATGAAAACAGAGACCAGGTAGCAAACAAAGTCAACATGACCGCATCAAGAAACCAAAACCAAGCAGTGACAATAAGGGATGCATCAATGATTACAAGAGCAGCAAACATTAAATGTACAAAGGCTCCAAGTAGACTCAACTAGACACTTGTAAACAAAACAGTGAAACAACAATGTCTGGATCAAATGCCATCAAATGAGCAAGACCAAAGAGTGGCCAAAAGAAATAATCAGACCATCAAGCAATATCACAGTACAACAACTATCCCATATATATACATGGAGCAATTCAATAGTATGGTGAAGCAACTCGACTACAACAACTCAAGCAACAACTCAAGTTAAACAAAGATCAAGTGACACTGCACATGACTTAAATGCATATTGAAGCTGTTAACAAACATACAAAAACCAGGCCGAAGTCAATTCTCAAAGCTAATGCAAAGTAAAATTCGAAATCAAGTCGAAGCTGTGCATAAACTCAATCAATGACGAAGTCATGCAACAGTTCACAAAATCAACTACGAACAAATGTCGAAGCCATGGAACGACAAGTAAAAATCGAACAAGTCGAGTATGCTACAGAGATGATCAAACAACTAAAAATATCAATGTCATGCCACAAGTCAATCAAGGAAATCAAACAAGCATACAGGCCAATGAAGTTTCAAGTCAAGGCCGAAGTCATCAGAATTTCACGGAACCAAAAATGCCAGCAAAATCGAAGCCGTGGTATCCACGAAACAATTCGAAGCCATGATGAACAAGGCATTATCAAATATACGATTATGAACAAGTCAAAAAAAAATCACTAACATTCATATTAAATCAAGTGGCCGAGATAAATTAGTTGACAAATTCAAATAAATTCAGACGAACGAAAATAAAAGGATTCGAACCCTATATAAAGGTTTAGCATCATCGGCTACGAATCTATCGAGTTCAAGCAAGCAATACAGTAAAGCAAAAGCAACAAATTACATACCGACTTCATAGTTGAACTCGATCAAATCTGATGCAGGCCAAGTATTAGGTCGTGACCGACCTAACGAATCCTTAAGTCGTTCGGAAATGATAAGTCGTATACGACTTAATAACTTTGAAGCTAACGAGATAAGTCGTGACCGATCTAACAAAGCCCAAGGTCGTGACCGATCTAATAATGACTTTAAGTCGCTCCAGCGATTTAGTGAAGTTCGGCAACGACCTAGTGGAGAACCACGAGTTGAGAATGCGCAAGGCTTAAGTCGGCTACGACTTAAGGGAAGTGCTTTAGGTCGTCTACGACCTAACAAGTATGATGAAGAAGGGAGCTCACGACCTAAGATAAGTCACGTACGACCTACGACCTAGTTAGGTCGCGTGACGTGATGCAGCAGTTTTTTCTCTTGAGTCGCTGAATTTTAGGTCGTGGCAAAGTTAAGTCGTCTGAAATCCTTAAGTCGTGAACTGGGTTAAGTCGTGAAGTCTTATTCCCTAAGTCGTCCATGTTATAAGTCGCATGAAGATGCTATTTCCTTAAACCGCAAATGAGTTACGACTTAAGCTAAGTCGCATGAAGAAGTTCTGAAGTCAAGAGTCTTAAGTCATAAGTCGTAAGTGTTTTGCACTATGTTGTAATTGTTGAGTCATTGTATGGTGTTGTAACGTGTTTTCTTAAGTCGTTTGTACATAAGTCGTAAGTCATATTTGTTAAATCGGCTGAGGCGGGTTGTGTGTCGTAATCTGATAGGTCGTGAACGACTTATAGTAAGTCGTCTGTTTTGAGTCGTCTACTTTAGGTCGTGGTGTGATAGGTCGGAAACGACCTAAGTGTTGTGCATTTTTGAATTGCGTGAGTTGTAACTTCTATAAATAGGCCGGTGGTGCCATTTGTAATAGTTTAGTTGATTTGAATAAAAACTCTTGTTTTGTTAGCTTAGTGCTTTCACCATATTGGTAGTTGAGTGTAATCTCCTATCTCCTCTTTCGGCATTCGAGTGCGCTCGGATCAACGATCGTAGAAGCCGATTCGTGGAATCAAGTGCGCTTGATCAACGTCGAAGAATCGCAAATCTTTAAACACGGTATAGTGCGCTATCAACGTGTTTGGGATAGCTAGAATTCGGTATCTTCGGATCAATGAATTTGGGCATTTCGGTATCTTCCATTCCATCGATCGTAACTTTCACAGAATCATCGTTTTGTAATTCCGCTGCTGCGTCATTTTGATATCGAAGCTTGTTTTAGCCAATCATAGCTAAATCGAGTCTTGGAGCCATTTCTTTTTGAAGAAGTTTGAAGAGTTAGAGAGGCCGAGCTACATCAAGCAAAGCCGAGTGAAATTGAAGAAGTTGTTATTCATCGTGTTCATCGCAAATTGCAACAAGGTTGGAGTTTTCGATCCATATCATTTTGGATCTAAGTTCGAAAGGTGTTTGAAATTTGAAGTAGAGCCGAGAGTTTGAAGAGTAGATCCATCATTTGGTATCATTTTCAATCATGCCGCCAAGAAGAGCTAATCGACATCAAAACGTTGAAGCATTGTATCGAAGAGAAGAAGCTGATGAGATGGAGCAAAGAATTAATGAGAACTTTAGTGAGAAGCTTAATGAAGGAATTGGACGATTAGAGAAGATGATGTTGGAGATGAATCAAAATCAGAGAAGGGTTTCACTTGAATCTAACCATGGGAGAAGTAGAGTTTCGCCACAATCCAATCGAGAAAGAAGTGTTGATAATGATCATAGAAGTGTAAGCCGAGACAGTTATAGAAATTTTGATATTCGGGAACGTGATCGGAGGAATACTGCTAGAAGGGATGTTGGTGGAAGGAATGATGGTAGTAGAGATGTTGGTGGTCAGGATCAACATCGATATACATCTGATTTTGAAGAGGAGTTTGATGGTGGTAGTGTTCATGGACGAGGCAAAGGAAGAAATCAATCGGAGTATGATCACAAGTGGGAATCTGGGATGAAGACTGAAATACCAGAGTTCAAGGGTGGTATGCAAGCTGAGGAGGTTTTAGATTGGTTGTCTAATGTGGAGGAGATTTTTGACTTCAAAGAAGTTCCAGAACATCGTAGAGTAAAGTTGGTTGCTACAAGGCTGAGGGGTAGAGCTATGGCATGGTGGCAGCAGACTAAACTAACACGGGAGAGAATGGGGAAGTCAAAGATTGAATCTTGGGATAAGATGAAGAAACCGATGAGAGCTACATTCTTACCTTATAACTATCAGTCACTTATGTATCAGAGGTTGCAAAACTTGAGACAAGGGACGAAATCTGTGAATGACTATGCTGACGAATTTTATCAACTGATTGCCAGGAATGATATTATGGAGACAGAGGAACAATTAACATCTAGATTTGTTGGGGGGTTGCGAATGCAGATTCAAGATATGGTTAACATGTTTGATCCCAGATCTGTAGCGGAAGCACACCAGAAAGCGTTGGCTTAGGAGAAGCAGGGAAGACGAGGAGGTGGTGTGTTTACGAATTCCAACAATCCAGTGAAGGGTGTTAGTGGAAGTTCTAATGTTTCAAAAGCTGTTGCAAAACCAGTTGTGAATGAGGTTGGGAAGGCGAAAGTCAATAATGGTTTCAAGTGTTATAATTGCCAAGAAATGGGCCACAAAAGTAATGAATGTCCAAAGCCGAAGAAGAGAGCTATGAAAGCGGAGGTTGAGGATGAGGATGAAGAAGCTGAATGTTCCAATTCACCACCTGATGAGGAGAAAGAAGAAGTGTCGGGAGACGAAGGTTGTAATCTGATGATGAGGAGGTCTTGTTTGACACCAAAGCAAGAGGAGAATTGTAGTTGGTTGAGGAGCAATATTTTTCAGTCGACATGTACTATTCTGGGGAAAGTTTGCAAATTTGTTATTGATGCTGGAAGCTGTGATAATATAATTTCTTCAGAAGCTGTGAGGAAGTTGTCATTGAAGACTGAGAAACATCCGGAATCGTACAAGTTGGCTTGGTTGAGAAAAGGCGGGGAGGTGAAGGTTGGACGAAGGGCTTGTGTGAATTTTTCAATTGGAAAGAAATACAAAGACGAAATCTGGTGAGATGTGGTAGATATGGATGTCTGTCATTTGTTGCTGGGAAGACCGTGGCAGTATGATAGGGCGGTGCAACATGATGGGCGTACCAACAGTTACAGTTTCATGTTGGAAGGCACGAAGATTACTTTAGTTCCAAAGAAGCGACAACAAGAAGGAAACAAACTGGAGGAGATTGAAGAGCTGAAAACTTTATTATCCTTGAAGGAGTTTGTTAAAGAAGTCGAAGAGGGGCCTGAAGTGTTTTTGTTAATTGGGCGTGAGAGCAGTGAAGTGGTGGAAATACCTGAAAAAGTTAAACCAGTACTTGAAGAATTTAATGATGTATTTCCGGAAGAGCTGCCAATGGAATTGCCACCGTTGAGGGATATACAACACCAGATAGATCTTGTTCTAGGTACTGTGTTGCCACATAAACCACACTATAGAATGAGTCCGAAAGAACATGAAGAATTGCGTAGGCAGGTAGAGGAATTGCTTGAACAGGGACGAATACAGGAGAGTTTAAGTCCGTGTGTTGTACCAGCATTACTCGTACCGAAGAAGGATGGTTCATGGAGAATGTGTACGGATAGCAGGGCGCTGAATAAGATCACTGTCAGATACAGATTTCCGATGCCGAGGCTTGATGATCTGTTAGATCAAATCAGTGGGTCTGTGATCTTTTCAAAGATTGATCTTAAAAGTGGTTATCATCAAATTCGAATTAGACCAGGAGACGAGTGGAAAACGGCATTCAAGATGAGGGAAGGATTGTATGAATGGCTGGTCATGCCATTTGGTCTATCGAATGCACCGAGCACGTTTATGAGAGTGATGAACCAAATTTTTAGGCCATACATTGGGAAATTTGTGGTGGTTTACTTTGATGACATTTTGATTTACAGTGCTAGTACAGAGGAGCATGTTCAGCATTTGAAGAAAGTGTTAATTATTCTTCGTGAAGAACAATTCTATGCTGCTACGAAAAAATGTGTTTTTATGGCGAGGAGTGTTTTATTTCTGGGGTATGTTGTATCGGAGGGAGGAATACAGGTTGACCAAAGTAAAGTCGAAGCAATTAGAGATTGGTCACAGCCCAAGACGTTAACCAAAATGCGAAGTTTCCATGGGTTGGCTTCATTTTATCGAAGGTTTATTCCACACTTTAGCAGTGTGATGGCACCTGTTACTGATTGTATGAAGGGCAAACAGTTTGCATGGTCAGAGGAAGCAGGGGTTGCTTTTGAACAAATCAAGGAACTGTTGACGACAACACCAATTCTAGCATTACCTGATTTTCAGTTGTTGTTTGAATTACATACTGACGCATCGAAGGTTGGAATTGGAGGGGTGTTGAGTCAGAGGGGGCGTCCTATTGCATATTTCAGTGAAAAGTTATCAGGAGCGAAGATGATATATAGTACGATGATGTGGAATTTTATGCTGTTGTACAAGCCATTAAACATTGGAGACATTACTTGTTTCACAAGAAGTTTGTGATATACACTGATCATGAGGCTTTGAAGCATCTGCAAGGACAAGAGAAAATTTCGGCAAGGCATGCTTCATGGATTGCGTACTTACAACAGTTTACATTTGTTGTGAAACACAAATCTGGGGTGACAAACCGTGTGGCGGATGCGTTGAGCATAAGAAATCATTTGTTGACCACAATGAAGGTTGAAGTGATAGGGTTTGAGGTACTTCCAGAGTTATTTGTTGAAGATCCTTACTTTATGAAGTTTGTAGATAAAGTGAAGAAAGGAGAGACGGATGAATTATGATGGTAGATGGTTTTCTGTTCAAAGGAAATCGATTGTGCATAGCTGATTGTAGTTTGAGAATGAAGATTGTAAAGGAGCTACATGAAGAAGGCCACGTGAGTAGAGACCGTACACTACAGCTGATTTCTCAATCTTACTATTGGCCGTCGTTGAAGCGGGAAGTTGGGAAGTTTGTGGAGAGATGTCATATTTGCCAAGTATCCAAAGGGACATCGACGAATGCAGGATTGTATATGCCGTTACTTGTACCTGTTAAACCATGGGTTGATATCAGTATGGATTTTGTTTTGGGTTTACCAAGAACTCAAAGGGGAAATGATTCTATATTCGTTGTGGTGGATAGATTTTCAAAGATGGCACATGTCATCGCTTGTAAGAAGACAGCTGATGCCATCCGTGTTGCCGAGTTATTCTTTAAAGAAGTGTATCGTTTACATGGTTTGCCAGAATCCATTGTTTCTGATCGGGATACTAGATTTTTAAGTCATTTTTGGCTAAGTTTGTGGAAGATGGTGGGAACGAAGTTGAACTTTAGCAGCGCTTATCATCCGCAGACGGATGGACAGACTGAGGTTGTGAACAGATCGTTGGGAAATTTGTTGAGATGTCTTGTGAAAGACAATCTAAAGAGTTGGGACATGAAGTTATGCCAAGCAGAGTTTGCACATAATCATGCAGTGATTAGTAGTATGGGTTTCAGTCCATTTCAGATTGTATATTCTAGTTTGCCAAAGGGGTCGTTAGAGTTAACTGTCATACCACAACCAAAGAAGACAGTCAAGCGAGCTGCTGATTTTGTTGAAGGATTGACAGAGTGTCATAGAATCGTTCAAGAACGATTGGAGAAAGCGAATGAGAAGTACAAACGATCTGCAAATCTGAAGCGAAGGAGTGTTGAATTTAATGAAGGGGATTTGGTTTACGCAGTGTTAACAAAGGACCGTTTTCCGGTGGGAACATACAATAAATTGAAAGCGCGAAAGATTGGTCCAATAAAAATTTTGAAGAAAATCAATGAGAACGCGTATCAATTAGAATTGCCGGATAATGTTCATACTTCTGATGTGTTTAACGTCAAATACTTAGTTCCGTATCATGGGGATGAGTGTGTTGCGGAGGAGGAAGATGCAAATTCGAGGACGAATTTCTCTCAACCAGGGGAGGATGATGCAGGCCAAGTATTAGGTCGTGACCAACCTAACGAATCCTTAAGTCGTTCGGAAATGATAAGTCATATATGACTTAATAACTTTGAAGCTAACGAGATAAGTCGTGACCGATCTAACGAAGCCCAAGGTCGTGACCGATCTAATAATGACTTTAAGTCGCTCCAGCGATTTAGTGAAGTTCGGCAACGACCTAGTGGAGAACCACGAGTTGAGAATGCGCAAGGCTTAAGTCGGCTACGACTTAAGGGAAGTGTTTTAGGTCGTCTACGACCTAACAAGTATGATGAAGAAGGGAGCTCACGACCTAAGATAAGTCGCGTACGACCTACGACCTAGTTAGGTCGCGTGACGTGATGCAGCAGTTTTTTCTCTTGAGTCGCTGAATTTTAGGTCGTGGCAAAGTTAAGTCGTCTGAAATCCTTAAGTCGTGAACTGGGTTAAGTCGTGAAGTCTTATTCCCTAAGTCGTCCATGTTATAAGTCGCATGAAGATGTTGTTTCCTTAAACCGCAAACGAGTTACGACTTAAGCTAAGTCGCATGAAGAAGTTCTGAAGCCGAGAGTCTTAAGTCATAAGTCGTAAGTGTTTTGCACTATGTTTTAATTGTTGAGTCGTTGTATGGTGTTGTAACGTTTTTTCTTAAGTCGTTTGTACATAAGTCGTAAGTCATATTTGTTAAATCGGCTGAGGCGGGTTGTGTGTCATAATCTGATAGGTCGTGAACGACTTATAGTAAGTCATCTGTTTTGAGTCGTCTACTTTAGGTCGTGGTGTGATAGGTCGGAAACGACCTAAGTGTTGTGCATTTTTGAATTGCGTGAGTTGTAACTTCTATAAATAGGCCGGTGGTGCCATTTGTAATAGTTTAGTTGATTTGAATAAAAACTCTTGTTTTGTTAGCTTTGTGCTTTCACCAAATTGGTAGTTGAGTGTAATCTCCTATCTCCTCTTTCGGCATTCGAGTGCGCTCGGATCAACGATCGTAGAAGCCGATTCGCGGAATCAAGTGCGCTTGATCAACGTCGAAGAATCGCAAATCTTTAAACATGGTATAGTGCGCTATCAACGTGTTTGGGATAGCTAGAATTCGATATCTACGGATCAATGAATTTGGGCATTTCGGTATCTTCCATTCCATCGATCGTTACTTTCACAGAATCATCGTTTTGTAATTCCGCTGCTGCGTCAAAATCGAAGGAGCCGGAGTTCAAATTGAAGAAGCAGTTGATTGCCAAAGCAAGTCAGAGAAATAGCAATTGTAATCGACTTACAATCAAACGACGACTTCGATTATTTCAAAGCCCTAGTTTTGGACGAAGAGGAACAAGGCAGCTATTGTTTTCATCTCAAAGAAAGCCGGCCGAAGGATTAAAAGAAAAGGAAAAAGGATATTTCTATTTAATTTTTTAAGTGGGCCGAGCTTTAGTTTATTTTAATTAGGGTTTTGAGTTTTAAATTGTATTTTTCTTTTTAAACTGTTGTAATTTCTAGTCGTGTGACTAGGGGACAAACTACGTGGCATAGTTTGAGAATTCGCAACTCAGTGGCTGAGTTGTGGCAGGGTTTTGAGCATAGAGTTAGGTTAGTCGATAGCGGGTGTCGCGAGTTTACGTGTGTAAGCGTCTGACTATCTAATTTCTAGTAGAAACCTTGGGGGCAACACGTAGGCAGGGTTTTGCCGAAGCTGGGTAAATCTGTGTGTTATGTTTTTATTCTGCTATTATCTGTGCTGCTATTATTCTGTGATCTGTGTTGACATTATTTTATATAAACTTCCGCAATAATTTTTATAATTGATAGTATCACCCTATTCACCTCCCTCTAGGGTGAAATCGACCCTACAAAAATAACCTTCCGGGGTACAGTCTTGGATTTCGACGAAACCAGCGTCATTAGGTCTGTAAAATGAATTATATTACACCGTCAAATTTCCTAGCAATCAGATGCACCGTTTGGCCATACAGGATAGAAACGCGTTGAAATTAATATCGAAAATTTAATATTATAATTGGGTTCCAAAAACTATCTTCTACATACGACTCGAATTCTATTGACGTATTTTTAATTTAATTTATTTTCCCATGATTTTTAATTGGGAAAATATTTAAGTTGTCGTTTGACGATATTTCGACAAACGACATTGTTTTCATGATTTTTCAGAATTAAATAACCAGTGTATATTATTATAATTTTAGGATTGCGCCGCTATTCTGAGCGCGAGCGTATTTTGATTCTATTTCTCGGAGTCCATACATGAATGGCAATCTGTGCGGCGAGATACCGATAAATTACAAATAAATATATTGTAACTCAAAACAATTCGTACCTACAACACACCTTTCTCTGATCAAAGCACACATTTCTCTGGTCAACGCACACATTTCTTCTCTGATTTACACACACATTTTTCGACCCATTTCTTTTTATATTTTTACCTGTACCCTCTCCTTTGTTATCAATGTTCTGAGGCAAAACAGTTAGGCTTTCACCATTTCAAAATTTCAAAACAAGACCCTTCGTTCCTCACAAATATATATATATATATATATATATATATATATTCGACTTTTGGTATCCTATGGTGAGATCTTCAATCTTGTATTCGTCTAAAGGGTGCGACGGCTAACTGGGAAAGTCGACTATTAGGAGGAGATTAGGGTTGGAAAATTTGTGGATTTAAGAGGGAGAGAGGAGGAAGCGAGGCCGGGTTTGAACTTAGGATGACTGGGAAAGGGGACGGGGTGATTTTGGTGAGGCTCGGCATCTAGGAGGGGATCACGACACTACTGAGTCGCATGCAGGCCTGAGGTCACGATGATGGGAAGGGGTTCGAGCTCGTCTATGTGAGGTCGAGTAGATAGAGGACTCGAAGGGGAGTTGAATAGTGGTGTCGGTGGGTTGTCTCGTCGTTGGTGGTGAGAGAGGAGGGAGAAGGAAGAGGCGGCAATAGTGATTTGTACAAGCGTTAGTTTTGGGAGGGGAGATGGATTTGTTTTTTTAATGGGTTAATTAGTTGTTAAGTTTGTAATTAAGGAAAATACTATATTATTTTATTCGATAATCTTATAAACTTGATAACTTACTCGTTAGGTCAGATTCGAACAAAACGAGTTGCCTTAGGATCATATCGATGAATACTACAAAATGGAATTGATTTGGTGACTATTGGAGCTTGTAGAAATATTACGTTAAATTGAACGTTGTTCGATTTAGACGAAATCCAGAATGTCCCAGGGACGATTGAAATAAATGTGAGTTCAACTCACCTTTTTGTATAACTAGTATAATATATAGTAGATAAAAATTGTTGAATGATTGTTTGGACAAATTACTATATTTATATTAGTTGGATTGAATATTTCCATCTATTTGAGCGAATGAGACACTATTTGTCCAGCATAATAGTGGATGACCATTTTTATTGCGATATCTCGCCTCGAAGCAATGATTATATTTTTTTGATTATATGACATCTGTGGGTGCAGAGAAACATGTTGGAGGGATCTAATTGGATTCCTAAAAAATGTTGATTTTAATTTCATATATAGTGATATATGATGTGTGTGAATAATATGATATAGATTATGTGGTGATTTGAATTATTGGATGCTATAGTAACACTGGCCTTACATTTGGTATTATAAACACCGTTGATAATATTTTTGAATTTAAAAAGGAAATTCAAAGGCGATTTTGGAATTGATAATGTTTATATTGAATTTTGGGAATATTGAAAAAGGAATTGATTTGGATAAAATAAATAAATTTTGGATATTTATTTAGCTATTTCGTATAATGGTTTAAATAGAGTATTTTAAATTGAGGATTTCTAAAATAATGGATTTATAAATGAGATTTGTTTAATATAAATCTGTTATTAACAGAGAACAACCGGAAATGAGTTTATAAATTTATAAACGATGTTTATAAAAAAGTGAAATGATTATCATTTGATAAGTTGGAAATATAAATTCACCGTGTGAATTTAAAGTGAGATACATAAATCGGTTTAGGAAAAGGTAGTGGATTCTATTTGGGAATTTGGAAATAGTTGTGAAATTTGAAAAGAAAATTGATTTGGGAAAAATCAAGAGAGATTTGTAAATATAATAATGGATATGTTGAATTTTAAAAATAATTTATTATCGAGAAGTTAAGTTTTGTTTTAAAAAGAGATTTTATTTATTAAACTATGTGGTTTAAAACTGTTTTAGTATTGAAATATTTCGGAAAGTGGATTATTCAAATATTTAATATTTGTTGAAATGAATTCAAATTTTTATAATAAGCTTTGTAAATCAGTTAGTTTTATTTAAAAATGAATTGGAAATGAGTTATCAATGTTTATTTAAAGTGTTTTGATATTTTAAATAATTACTTAAATGTGTTGTAAATATAAATTATTATTCTTCAAAAATACTTACCATATATATAGACTTTCGAAATGATTGAAATTTATTTATAAATCCTCTCGAGATTTGTAAACAGGGTTTGTTTAACGGATATGATTTTGATAAGAGGAATCTTATAAGGGATTTTAGGAGAAAATGGAATTTCCAAAATGTTGAAATATGGGAACTTCGAAAATGAATCTGAATTCATAAAAGAAGTTATAAATTGTTGGCTGGATTTATAAAAGAGTATAATCAGTTTTGGAAATTGTAAAAAGGAATTTATAAATAATTTCGGAAATTTATGAGATAAGTTATGAAATATTTCCTAAGTTTGGTATTAAAATGATTTTGGAGAATCTGCTTATATATATTCTCCTAAGTATTGAAAAGAGCGTTTTGGAAAATGTTTTAAGTGTGAAATGATTTATATAGAAATATTTTTCTAAGTACTAAAAATTAAATTCGATAATATTTCTAAGTGTTGAAATGGTTTAAAATATATCCTGTTATGGATAAGTATTTGAAATTGTTTTCAAATGTTGGAATGCTGGAAGAGAGTTGAATATATATATATCTTTGTAAAGATATTCTGAAATGAATGCTTTGAAAGATTTATAAAATTAGGCCTAGTGACTGCTTTTGTGTGTACTTTGATAGTTAAATAATCGACTATCAAATCTAGCCAATTTCGTTAATCGTTTCGAAGAGACCGAGATCATATTTAATTATCCGTAAACCGCTTTAATCTGATTTATGCGTTACGAATTGTGGTATCGTGAAGATAAATGAAGAGGGATTTCTTGGAGATTTGGTTTGTTCAGACCCAGAACAACTTGTATGGATGAATGCTATCATTGCATCGTTGCTTGGAAGGTAGTGTTAACATTCCAATAAGGAATGTTATTCTTAAGGTAATACGAAGCCTCAAGCCTCATCAACCGGGAATGACTAAAACATGGGAGATGCAGCAAGGCTATGTGGGTTGCTCCCACTAGGGTATGATCATCATTCATCTAGAGTGGACATTTACCATCACTTTCATTTGTATGCGTTTCGAGGCCCATTGGTGGTGATCATATTCGGTACTATCCATTATGGGGTAGGCCGGTCTTGTGTTGGCAAGGATCGATAGGTTCGATCTCGGTATATTTTTTTAGAGGTGTACTATGGTGGGCGGTACCCCAGTAGCCCTTTCGTTGTGTAGAATCCAATATCCACTACGAGCCTATACAGTTTTAGATGTGCCCAACTATGCTGAAACGTGAGATGCAAGCATTTCAGCTATTTTATAGTTTATTTTCTATAGACATTATTGTAATATCATATGATTTTGATATAAAATGTTTTGGTTATCGTAAGGTAAAAACCCGTCGTATTTATGTGTGGCGTGGTCTTACGAGATACTTTTGTTTTCAAAGGATTTTAATAACAGTAATAATTCAAATTGAGTGTGTTTTCTCACACTGGTTTTCCAGACTTACTCGGGTGTTATTTTATTATAATGCTCGGTCAGACCGAGTATTGTAGATCCATGTTAGGATGCTATGGAGCTCAGGAGACGAGCTGAAGGATTTCAGGCGCATTACACGTACTTGGTTATTTCCGCTGTGTGTGTTATGATGTATATTCAGTACATGTGAGTACAAGTTGTTATAACTGTCCAGATTGATTGTTGACTATTGTACTTTGATGATTGTATGTATAATACAGTTACAATTTCTTTGTATACAGATCTGTTATTATATATTATATTTTGTTCCGTTGCGATTGTGAGATTCTGTATTGTTGTTTCTGTTTCTTCTTCTATCCTCTTCTTTCTCATAGTTATTCGTCAATCATACAATTTGTGTTGGACAAATGTGATTTAATGTTAGCTCAAAGGGTACGAAATGGTAGGTCGCTACATTTGGTATTAGAGCGCAAGGTTAAGTGAGAAACTTGGCTTTGGTGGGGATTACTCATTAGAGATAGGGTCAGTAGTACCCTAGAATGAGTTTGAGTGTATTATAGATATGAGTGCGTATTTGTTAGTGAATATAAATTTCTTTATATTGTGTTGATTTATCTGTTGAGTGGCTTATGAATTCTGGTCGAGTAGTGGGACACCTCGACATCGATAGGAGTTTCTAAACACTTAAACACTGTAAACCGACGCGGTATTCTTTTGAAACGGGTAAATGAAATAATTTTACCCAACTTTATTTTGATATAAAGTTTTCAGAAGTTATTATAGCATAATTGGTGTGTTTGGTTGTTATTATAATAATCTAAACAAGATTATAAAATTGGAATGGTTATATATAACCATATTGAAATTGTATAAGAATGAATTATGCACATGAGTCAGAATAAAATAGATTCAAACCAGAGTTTGGAGATTTAAAATCCTGGAAAGTTTGGAAAATATTTTTCCGAAGTGTTGTGAAAATTAAAATAGTATTATTTTTGAAAATATTTTTGAAATAAGAATGGTTTTAAATGGATTTTTGGAAGTGATAAAGCACTGAACTCACTTTAGTCACTGGAAAATAATTCTGGTGATGACTACAACATCATCAGTATTCATTTTGGAGTTTCTAAGTGACGGATTGTTACCGTAGTAAATTGGTTTGGAGATTTTTGTTGCAAACAAGTGTTGTATTGGAAATTCCGAAGGGAATTTGTGTGGATAAAACCAAGTTGATTTTGAAAATTTCAAAGAAATGGTTTGTTAAACCAAAAGAGCTATATATATATTATGATTTCAAAATGATTCGAAATAAATCCGGGTGGTTGAATTCTGGGATATTCATTTGAAGGTTTTGTGAAAGCAAAAAGAAAATAAGTTTTTGAAACTTATAAGTTGGAAATGATGTGAATAAAAAGGAAAATATGAATTTCAAAATGAAATTTAAAGTTTACTGATGTAAGTTAAATAATTTGAATTAGTAAAAGTGAATTGAATGAATTGAGATTTAACTTAAGCTAAGAAATAAAATTGGATTTGGATTTGGTACAATATCAAATTGAGTTGAATATAAAATTTGAGTTGTAAAATGATCATATAATTATAAGTTATAAGTTTGAATGGAATCAACTCAAGTATAGAATTTATATAATTGTGAAAAATAAGTTGTGTAACTTATAAATTGGAAAAGTGGAATAGAAAAACCAAAATAAAAATGGTTGGATATTTGGTGAAGAAATGGTAATCCAAATTTGAATTATAAAATGGATTTATACTCCAGCCAACTAAATGAAGTGATTTTTGGAATAAAAATCTAATTGTGAAGTGGAAAATGGAAGTAACTAATTAGATGAATTAGTTAGTAAATTGAATATTGGAAATGGAACTTGAGATATAAATGGAATTCGACTTATATGTAAGCGAATTAAATATATTTTGAAATGTTGTCGAATAAAATAGAAATGGATTGAAATGGTGATAACTTAAGTTATAAACAAATTCAATTTAAGTGTAAACAAATTGAATATGGCTTTAAGATGTTATGTAAATGAAATTGAGTATGGAATTTAATTTTTAAGTGGAAATGAATATAAGTGACATATAAAAGGTTATAATACACCTTAATATTAATTTTATGAAGTGATTCACAAATAAATTGACATGGAGTGAAACGTCGTTAATATAAAATGAAATGAACAAGATTTTGTGAATAGATTTAATGTGAATCCTTAAAATGGATAAATTTATTTAGAAGCAATTTAAATTGGCTTATAGACCGAAGTGGGTATTTTATTAAATGAATATCACCGAATTTTCATGGAATTTTTTTTCGTTTTAAGTAAACGAGAGAAAACAAATTTGGTGATTCAATGGAAAGTGAATAAATTGATTTAGAATCAATTTGCAATGGATATGAGTATAATGTGTGCAAATATGTATTGAATGCAAATAAATTGCTTGTGGATTACTAGAAATCGAATAAAAGGTATATAAATCGATTGAAAGTGGATAATTTCATGCTAGAACCATGTAATTGCTTATAAATGCATAAAGAACATGTTTGGTTTATGCAAATGGCATGTTTAACTAGTTAAATAAATGGAATGTTGTTAAATTTCATGTTTTTGGTACTTATGGGTTTTATTTGAGTAATTACAGGTACAAGAAGACTATTTGGCTTGATTTTGATTGTGCAATTGCATATAAATTAAGCGAACTCGCTTAATAAAGCTAAAATAAAGTACGCTTACAAATTTAGCGCGCGAAAAATAAAAATATTGATATATATTGCGTTTTCCGGTCATGAGAGCCAATGTATATCTTTTTATCATATTTGTGATATTGTAAAAGGCTCTCCGTACGAGGGAGACTCTGCCAAAAATTTTCGGAAATTTAGGGTGTTAGAAAAATTTTGAAAAAAATATTTTTGTTAACTATAAAGTTGATTTTTGAATTGTAATTGAAATAAAGGGTTTTGAATTAAAAATGGAAACTAATTGTTTTGGTTGAAGCTAAAAGATTTAGAATTGTGAAATGTCGAGTTTTAACTAAGTGGGTTTTGAAAAGTTAATGGTTTGGAGCATTTTCCTACCTTGGCGAATTTCGGGAACGAAATTCGTTTAAAGGGGGAAGAATGTAACGACCTAAAATTTTAGTGATTTGAAATTGGAATTTTTAATTAATTTTAAATATTGAAAAGTTAACTTTATGAATTAAAGAACTTGAATTTCAAAAATAGTTATTTATTCGATACATTAATTGTTAAATTTAATAATTGAAATTGGTTAAATAATGGGATCTTGAGTTTTGAGTTAGATAAAAATAATTTTAAAGCTTATTTAAATTCTATTAAGAAGAATGAAGGTAATAAAACTTTTAAATTTGATTTAAAAGTGATATACTCTATTTTGAAAATAACTCGTTTTAATTAACGAGTGAAAATAACCTTCCGGGGCATAGTCTCGGATTTCAACGAAACTAGCGCCATTAGGTCCGTAATAAAGAATTATATTATGTCGTCAAATTTCATAGCGATCAGTTGCACCGTTTGGTCGTGCGGGATAGAAACGCGTTGAAACTAATATCAAAATTTTAATATTATAATTGGGTTCAAAAAGCTATCTTCTGCATACGATTCTTCTATTGACGTATTTTTTCTTTATTTTATTTTATTTTTCCATGATTTTTAATTGGGAAAATATTTATGTTGTCGTTTGACGATTTTTCGGCAAACGACACTGTTTTCGTGATTTTTCAGAATTAAATAACCGGTGTATATTATTATTGTTTTAGGATCGCGTCACTATTCTGAGCGCGACCTTATTATGATTCTATCGCTCGGAGTCCATACATGAACGACAATCTGTGCGGTGAGATACCAATAAATTGCAAATAAATATATTCTGACTCAAAACAATTCGTACCTACAGCACACCTTTTTCTGATCAAATGTAACGACCTGCCTTTTTGAGCGTTTTAAGCAGATACACGTGTCAGTCTCAAACCATTCAAAAGGGCAGATTGTTATGGGGTAAATAAGAAAAAGAGAAAGAAATGAAACAAATAAAAAATCTCGCAGCAGAATGACAAAATATAATAATCAAATAACAGTTCCTGAAGCTGTTTTAAAAATACATTTGATTATTCTTTACAACACAAACTTCAGAGTTACATAAACATGAATAAATAAATAAATAAATGCAGCGGAATAACATGATGCAGTAGAATACTAGATAATAATAGTACAAATCTTCGTCTTCGTCCTCCAGGAATAAGGTCTTCAACCCTGAAATGCTCGGTCTGACCCGAGCGAATTGAAAAGAAAAAACACTCGAGTCAGAACTAAAAGATCTTATGTAAGTTAAATCAACGGTAAATGGTGTGATGGCGTCAGAGATGTTTACGAGTTTTGACATCTCCTATCCAGTGTCAAATGTGAGTGCAATAACTTAAGAGATGTTCGGGATTCACATCTCTTAAGGATTCATTAAACTATCTACTATGTAGTTCAATATGCTATTATAGTATGTCTACAGTAAAGTAAAAGTATTAAAATAGCGTTAAGGCATTACCTATATCCCCCTTAACACATTTTATATATTCTCATAGTCTATACAGTATTGTACGCTCCTCCGTAAACTGGAGGTTTACGCAGAGGGCACCCCATAGGTATGGTACAAAACAAACTCGTAGAAGGCCCGGTAGGGCATGCGCAATGGCACTCGAGGAAATGCCAGGGTATATATACCATTTGCGTATCCGGACTGGTGGTAACGCATAACAGCTACTACCACCCACCTCGGAACACGCTCCCATATCAAAATCAAGTGTGGCCACCAAATCAAATCACAAAGTCAGAAAATAGTATCGAAGAATTGTGCCCGATTGGAGGAATGACCTCATTTGGCTCGGCGTGGCTCTTGATTTTAGCTGCATCAAGCTGACTCATGGGAGTCAGGGTCACGTAAATACCTCATATAGAATCGTTCTCCAAACCATCCTACTTCATTTCTGGAATCTCCACCACGTGCACAGTTGTTAAAGTGGTTTTTGGTATTGGCAAAGAGTATGACAATATCTGATCCCGGTCTCTTTAACAACCAAACGCTTATTTCACACCGGATGGTTCTTTTACATTTCAAAAGTCAATTCACACTTATATCAAAATATCATATTCTCAAACCCATACCACTTTCGAAATCATGTTCACTTTGAAATCATATTCACCTTTGAAATCATATCGTTTCGGAAAACATAATTTCTTTCAAAAATCATATTTCCAATTAGGGTAAATTCTCACTTCAAAATCATCATATTTGATTGATTATAACATTTAAATCCCAACTTAGGCTATAACATCATTTAACCGTATATGCCTTTAAACCAATGAATTTGAATATAATCACTTTCCCTCTACTTAGTCTGAAAGTTTAGAAAATAGTTAAATGGTTATAAATAGTTATAAATAGTTAAATACTCTAAAATGGTTTAAGTATAGATTAAAGATACTGCTAAATTGATTTAAGATATTTAAATAGATTTAAAATAGATTAAATAGCTTTAGATTATTTAGATTTAAAATAAGTTAAAATGGGTTAATTAGTTTTAAAATAAATTAAATGGTTTAAAATAGGTTAAATTAATTTAATATAGTTAATATAGGTTAAAATAGTTTAATAATTTCAAAATCTTAAAATTTAGAATCTTTACAATAATATATTTTTAAAACAGTTTATATTAAAAATATGAATTTAAATTTAATATCAATCTAAACTATTCATTTCCTTTCAACACATTTGGACTATTTTCAATTTCCAAAAATCAAATTTCAAATCTTTCAATTCAAATTCCCAATAAAATATTTAATTCTATATCGCTTCCAAATCCATGTTTGAAATATTAAATTTAAATTACTCTAATTCCAATATATTTCAAAGTTATATTTCGAAAAATTTTAATAACCCAATTCCGACCAACTTCATGTATACTTCAAATTCAACTTTAAAACTTCAATTTAATTTTTTTGAACAATTCCTTTAAACCAATTCCAATTTTTAACATAAAACTTGAATTTTGATAATAATTCAATTTTATATAAATCAAATTTTATTTCAAAATATCATTTAACTAATTTCAAGAAAATTAAGGATTTAAAATCATTTAATTTAACCAATCCGGTGTCCGTATATAATTCTCTACCCTAGGGTCAAGTGATACAGATATTTATCATTTCAATCCGCAATTTAAAATTTTACGGTTATATATCATTTCAAACCGCAATCCCGAATTAATAATAAAATCCATAAAATCGTTCGAGTCTATCATTTCAACCCATAACGATTTTTCCCTAATCTATAGATCGTTCGGGCATGTATCATTTCAACCCATAGGGAACTTGTAGAGTGATAACAATATATAGATCAAACATAACATCCAATCATCCAATATCAACAATCAACATCCATTATAATCATCATCCAATTCGACTAATAAATTCAACAAATAACAGATTATCATTTACAGGAAATTTACTGGCAAATTAAATTCAATAATAAATTAAATGATAATTTAATTCAAGTAAATTCAAATTAACTGGAATGACAATTTAAATATATCAAACAGCCATAAATAAATTTCTAATCACATCATAAATTAATTTAACTAACATAAGATAATCTAGTAGTTGTGAGTGGGTTAAAACACTCACCTTTGAATTCAAATTGATTTGAAATTCAAAAATAGGCCCCAATTTTGAACAGTCCCAGAATTCATCCAAACTAGCGTCAAAATGTCCGGAATTTTGATACGATCTCGGTAAAACAAACCGCACGTGAATCGAACCTCGTACGTAAAAGTTAGGGTGATTAGAAGTTTTAAAACTTTAAGTTAAATTAAAATAATAATAAAAACCAAAGGATTAATGCCACGTCACGCTCACGCTTCCTCTCCTGGAACCCTAGCTTGCTCGAACCAGGTAACGGAGCCACCACTTCACCTACAAATCGTCAACCATTATGACGAACCGCGGCCACCAGACCCCCACCCAAATGACGCGCCGCCCTCACCTAGAACTCCCCGACCAACCACGCCGCTTCAAGGCGCAGAACGCCACCCAAAAGCCAGCCGCCGCCATAAACCAACAAAACCCTAATCAAAATTTTCAAGCCAATCCAATCATCAACTCGATGAACAACCCACTACGACGAACTACGCTCACCGCTCTCTACTACCCAGTGCCAATGATTTGACGATCAGCCGAAGTTCATCGGAACGTGATGAACGGCCGAGAATAAACCATCGAATTCTAGGCACATAGAAACTCCGATCGAGAAATAGATGTAGATTTGACTTGCACTCGTCGAGAGCTTCAAATCGATATAAATTTTGATAGGGTTTGAGGAGTTTTAATTTTTCGATTGGAATTTGATTTGAATTGGGAATTTTTTTTTGTCTGCCATTGAGAAGGAGAAGTGGACAGATGAAATTATACGTACAGACAAATGGAATAAGGAATAAATAGGATTTATAACATGTTATTTATAGGCAGATCAGAAATAGAAATGAATGGACTGGATTTGATTTGGAAGTTGAACGATAAATGACCCGAAAAGCCCGTTTCGTTCCTGAAACGAAAATGGGTCACCCCACATATCAAAATACATGTTTTTGATAGTTCTAAATTCAATGGAACATGTTTCAAGTCCAAATTCCATTGTATGAAGAAGTTAGCTTAAAATCAGCTTATTTCAAATTGATTTCAATTAAATTGATTTCTAGGCGTTTCGAGTCCGTACGATCAAACAACAAGTCCGATCGCTACGAAACTTGAAATCCTACAATAATTCACCGTTACGGATCCGATGAAAGTGGTTTCGTTGAAATCCGAGACAGTGGCCAAAATGGCTATTTTCACATTAATTAAATAAATTAATAATTTCATCAATTAAATCACATTTTTATTTCAAAGTTAATAACTAACAAATTTCATATATTTTTGATTGCTTGGACATTTATAATAATTCAAAGTAAATTTACATATCAATTTCAGTGTTAATTATTTCACAAATTACAGTGTTCAATTCCAACTGTAATTAAATCAAATTATTTATAATTAAATTCCAATAATTTGATAAAATTTGATTTCAATCTTTATATTAAATCAATTATTACTCTAACAGCATAGTTAATGTTTGTTTATATTTTATTACACTAATATTCTACAATTTCATTCTTTTATTTGTATTAACTACTACATTTCAATAGTATTGAATTTTGTCAACTTTACACATTAATTATAATTTAAAATCCCAATTAATTTATTTGTCTTTGTTTCATTCTTTTATTTAGTCAATTATTACCTTATGAATAAAATTAACATTTCTATTCATTTTATTACATTCACAAATTTTCAGTTATTGACTTAACTCATATTGGTGTAACATTTAATTACAATAAATCCATTTATTATAATATAAATTCCAATAAATTGATCAACTTGATTTCCAATCTTTTTATTTCAAATTTGTAGTCATATTATGATTAAAATTTTCATTGGTTACATCTTATTAAATTAATATTCTAAAATGATCAAATTAATCTACATTAACTGCACTAATTAAGGGAATTAATTGCAATTGATTTCAAATTAAAGTTTACAGGCTAAATAAATAGGTAACATATAATAATTGTCACCATTAACTTTTAGTCACATTTGTATGTTTGTTATCTACACACAAGTGTCATAGTTATTCACACAACATTCATTTTTCTCCAATTCACAATTTTAATACATAGTACTAAATTTATGTAGCATTCACATTATCAATTGCTCTTTTAATTCAGTTATCAATTAATACATTCATTATTACAATAAATCTACAATTTATAACCAATTATAACCTTCTTCATCCTTTTAATTAATTGAATTACACTTAAAGCAATTATCAATTTCCTTAATTTAGTACCATTTCATTTGATTCCAGTTATATTCTTATTATTTAATCACAAATTTATGTTTCCTCCAACATTGCATCACAAAATCTTATTAAATCAACTATTTTTTATTATCGAAATTTATGGGTCGTTACATCAAAGCACACATTTCTCTGGTCAACGCACACATTTCTTCTCCGATTTACGCATACATTTTTCTGACCCATTTCTCTTTATATTTTTCTTGTACCCTCTCCTTCGTTATCAATGTTCTGAAGAAAATAGTTAGGCTTTCGCCATTTCAAAATTTCAAAACAAGACCCTTCATTCCTCACAAATTTATATATATATATATATTCGACTTTTGTATCCTATGGTGAGATCTTCAATCTCGTAATCGTCTAAAGGGTGCGACGGCTAACTGGGGAGGCCGACTTTTAGGAGGAGATTAGGGTTGGAAAATTTTTGGATTTAAGGGGGAGAGAGGAGGAAGCGAGGCCAGGTTTGAACTTAGGATGACTTGGAAAGGGGACAGGGTGATTTTGGTAAGCCTCGGCATCTAGGAGGTGATTTGTATAGGCATTTGTTTTGGTGGGGGGGGAAGATGGATTTGTTTTTAATGGGGTAATTAGTTGTTAAGTTTGTAATTAAGGAAAATATTATATTATTTTATTCGATAATCTTATAAACGTAATAACTTACTCGTTTTAGGTCAGATTCGAACAAAATGAGTTGCCTTAGGACCGTATCGATGAATACTACAAAATGGAATTGATTTGGTGACTATTGGAGCTTGTAGAAATTTCACGTTAAATCGAACGCTGTCCGATTTTGACGGAATCTAGAATGTCCCAGCAACGACTGAAATAAATGTGAGTTCAACTCACCTTTTTGGATAACTAGTATAATATATAGTAGATAAAAATTGCTGAATGATCGTTTGGATGAATTACTATATTTATATTAGTTGTATTGAATATTCCCATCGATTGGAGCAGATGAGACACTATGCGTCCAACATAATAGCGGATGACCCATTTTATTGCGGTATCCCGCCTCGAAGTGTGATTATATTTTTGTGATTATATGACATCTGTGGGTGTAGGGAAACAGGTTGGAGGGATCCGGTTGGATTCCTTAACATGTTGATTTTAATTTCATATATAGTGATATATGATGTGTATGAATAATCTAATATAGATTATGTTGTGATTTGAATTATTGGATGTTATAGTAACACTGGCCTTAATTTTGGTATTATAAACACCATAGATAATATTTTTGAATTTAAAAAGGAAATTCAAAGGCGATGTTGGAATTGATAATTTTTATATTGAATTTTAGGATTATTAAAAAAGGAATTGATTTGAATAAAATAAATAAATTGATTTTGGATATTTATTTAGCTATTTTGTACAATGGTTTCAATAGAGAATTTTAAATTGAGGATTTTTAAAATAATGGATTTATAAATGAGATTTGTTTAATATAAATATGTTATTAACAGAGAACAACCAGAAATGAGTTTATAAATTTATAAATGATGTTTATAAATAAAGTGAAATGATTAGCATTTGATAAGTTAAAAATATAAATTCACCTTGTGAATTGAAAGTGAGATACGGAAATCGGTTTAGGAAAAGATAGTGGATTCTTTTTTGGAATTTGGAAATAGTTGTGAAATTAGAAATGAAAATCGATTTGGGATAAATCGAGAGAGATTTATAAATATAAGAATGGTTACGTTGAATTTTAAAAATAAATTTTTATCGAGAAGTTAAGTTTTGTTTTAAAAAGAGATTTTATTTATTAAACCATGTGGTCTAAAACTGTTTTAGTATTAAAATATTTCGGAAAGTGGATTATTCAAATATTTAATATTTATTGAAATGAATTCAAATTTTATAATAAGCTTTGTAAATCGATTAGTTTAATTTAAAAATGAATTGGAAATGAGTTATTGATGTTTATTTAAAGTGTTTTGATATTTTAAATAATTACTTAAATGTGTTTTAAAAATCAATTATTATTCTTTAAAAATACTTATCATATATATAGAGTTTTGAAGTGATTGAAATTTATTTATAAATCCTCTCGAGATTTGTAAATGGGGTTTATTTAACGGATATGATTTTGATAAGAGGAATCTTATAAGGGATTTTGGGAGAAAATGAAATTTCCAAAATGTTGAAATATGGGAACTTCGAAAATGAATCTGAATTCATAAAAGAAGTTATAAATTTTTGGTTGGGTTTATAAAAGAGTATAATCGGTTTTGAAAATTGTAAAATCTTGATATTAAAATGATTTGGGAGAATATGCCTATAAAAATTCTCCTAAGTATTGAAAAGAGGGTTTTGGAAAATATTTTAAGTGTGAAATGATTTATATAGAAATATTTTTCTAAGTGTTATAAATTGAATTCGGAAATATTTCTAAGTGTTGAAATGTTTTATAATATATCTTGTTATGGATAAGTATTTGAAATTGTTTTCAAATGTTGGAATGCTGGAAGAGAGTTGAATATATATCATTGTAAAGATATTTTGAAATGAATGTTTTAAAAGATTTATAAAATTGGACCTAGTGACTGCTTATGTGTGTAATTTGATAGTTAAATAACTGACTATCAAATCTGGCCAATTTCGTTAATCGTTTCGAAGAGACCGGGATCAGATTTAATGATCTGAAAACCACTTCGATCCAATTTATGCGTTACGAATTGTGGTATCGTGAAGATAAATGAAGATGGAGTTCTTAGAGATTCAGTTTGTTTAGACCCAGAACAGCTTGTATGGATGAATGCTATCATTGCATCGTTGCCTGGAAGGCAGTGTTAGCATTCCAAGAATGAATGTTATTCTTAAGGTAATACGTAGCCTCAAGCCTCATCAACCGGGAATGACTAAAAAAAGAGAGATGCAGCAAGGCTATGTGGGTCGCTCCCATTAGGGTATGATCTTCACTCATCTAGAGTGGACATTTATTATCACTTTCATTTTGTTCGTTTTGTAGCCCAATGGTGGTGATCATATTCGGTACTACCTAGTAAGGTGTAGGCCGGTCTTGTGTTGGCAGGAATCGATAGGTTCGATCTTGGCACATTTTTCTATAGGTGTACTGTGGCGGACGGTAACCCAGTAGCCTGTCATTGTATGGATTCCAATATCCACTACGGGCCTGTACGGTTTTAGATATGCCCAACTATGCTGAAATGTGAGATGCAAGCATTTCAGCTATTTTATAGTTTATTTACTATAGACGTTATTATAATATCAGACGATTTTGATATAAAATGTTTTGGTTATCGTAAGGTAAAAACCCATCGTATTTATGTGTGGCGTGGTCTTACGAGATACCTTTGTTTTCAAAGGATTTTGATAACAGTAATAATTCAAATTGAGTGTGTTTTCTCACGCTGGTTTTTCAGACTGAATCAGGTGTTATTTTATTATAATGCTCGGGTCAGATTGAGTATTGCAGATCTAGGTTAGGATGCTATGGAGCTCAGGGGACTAGCTGGAGGATTTCAGGTGCATTAAACGTACTTTGTTATTTCTGCTGTGTGTGTTATGTTGTATATTCAGTACATGTGAGGACAAGTTGTTATAACTATCCAGATTGATTGTTGACTGTTGTACGCTGATGATTGTATGTATATTACAGTTACAGTTTCTTTGTATAAAGATCTGTTATTATATATTATATTTTGTTCCGCTGCGATTGTGTGATTCTGTATTGTTGTTTCTGTTTCTTCTTCTATCCTCTTCTTTCTCATAGTTATTCGTCTTTTCGTACAATTTGCAATGGATGTGATTTAATGTCAGCTCAAAGGGTACGGAACGGCAGGTCGCTACATTTCCATCTTCCCCAAAATAGTTCTAAACCTCCATTAACCCAAATTTCATTAAAAATCCTATCTTTTCCTTACTAATCCTAGCCAAATCATTAATCAGAGGGGTGATTTGCGTATAGGAACTTTAGATGATCATTTTGATTGATTTGCATTCCTCATTATTGCTGCCACTTTAGGTCTAAGGTGAAGGATTGGTATTTTAGGTATTTAGTGAGTGGTTGTTGACCACTCACTCTGCTATGCATGTTTGTATAGTTAAAAAATGATGTTTTTAACATGATTTTAGTCCTAAATTATTTTCTAACTTTAATCACATTTTAACATATGTTTATGGCCAAAATTTAAAGGTTTTAAAAAGTGGTTTTTAAATGGTTTTGCAACTTTTTTTTCATATCCATATTCTAGTGCAAGAGTTAGATTTAGATTAGAATTTACTTGATTATCACGTCCCTTATGTATTACATGTATGGATGGATGTATACGTATGATATTCCATGTTTGTATGTTATGGTTTGATATGGTTCGCTAGTGCTTTTAGATAGTTATGAAAAAGGCTGTCAAAATAGCAAATCTAAGGCAAAGATGGTCGGAGTTTGATGAAGCTTGGAGGAGGGGCTTCGGAGCATAGGATTCAAGTCGCATAAAATTGGATTTAAGTGTAGGAGTCGATACAGAGAGGTTCTATTGGTACCGAGAGCTTCTGTTTGGTGAAAATTGTCTCGATGGGTGATGGTTCTTCAAGACAAGGCTAGGGGTAAGGAGTAAAGGCCAAGTGTAAGGATTTGACTAAATATTGGACTTAATACCGAGAGCTTTGAAGAGCATGGAAATAAGAGCTTTTGGAGTTAGCATCAAGAGCTTTGGAGTTGCCTAGAGCTTTGATGTGGAGTGTTTGGGGCCCAAACACTTCAAACATGGAACACTGGGCAAGGGGGAAAGAACATAGCCAAAAATTAGCTAAGTCCACCTATTGGTACCGAGAGGTTTGGATCGGTACCGAGATGTAATTTTTCTTAGGATGGGGGTGGAACTTCTAGAAGGGAGAGTAGAGGCCCTACAGGTTGGGCTCAAGTTTTTTGTTTGTTTGGGGTTTGACGGTGATATAATAGCATGATGGCAGCTTCGGGACTTCGGTGATGACAACTCGACGATGAATGGAGTTAGGTTTCGATGGCGGCGGCACAATGTTGAAAGACGTCATGAGATGGTTATCCACAAAGGGCGGGTTCTATAAAGGGTGACTTATGGATAGAACGTAAGAATAGTTCTATCATGGAAGGAGAAATGTGGAATGGTTTCTTGAGAATAATGGAGACTAGATATAGTAAGGAAAGGGCTCGGATACGCATGCTAAGGGATCGTTGATACTCGAAGTGTTCTCTGGTATACTCGAAAGCGGAGGTATTATGAATGCACTCATTGGTACTTTGTTTGTTTGGATTTATATACCTTGGACTGGTGGATTTAGTTTTAGTATCAGCTTCGGGCTAAAGTGAGTACATTGAAAACATGGGATTTCCATTAATCCTTAACATGGGAAAGGTCGTACGAGTTATCAAAAGTCTAGAGCACATTTGAGTGATATGAGGATTGTTTGATGGATATTATGGTTGCTTTGGCTACTTTCTTCCATAATATATTACTCTAGGTATGTCATTTGAGATAGTTATTGGGGATAGGGATACCTAGGCAACCATTGTATACTTGGTTTGCAGTATACCTTTATGATATTCATAGAGTAGCATGTCATGTTTGTTATGTGCTAACTTTTGGTTATAGGGATAGGTCATGTATGGTTCATATACTCTTGTTCCTTACTATATCAACTTGTATAGTACTTTGAGATTTATTTACCGCTCACACCAAACTATTGTCTGACTTGAGGTTTTATGCTTTGCTTATTATCATCTTGTGTACTATTAAATGAGCCGACTAGATAGCATGTCTAGGTGCGACGTTATAGCTATGCATAGGATGAGATAAATGGAGCTATCTCGTATTATATACATATTACTATGCTTATTTCGCTGTGCAATAGTGTGGAGCCTTGATAGTGCTTGCTTATTATTATGAGACAGTTTTTTCGATTTATTTTCATTTTGTACAAACTCTATTACTTACTGTATAAATCTATGGACCTACTCATATTTGGGTCACTTAGTTATTGCTTCTCCCCTGTAATATATCTGTGATGCATATTATATTTTATTCCATGTGCTGTCAGATATACGATAGGTTCTGTGATGATTTATTTCATTCTCAACCCTTGATGATCGTCCTACATTAGCTGGGCACGTCGGTAGGGCACTATATAATTATATTGGGTGTCGATGGTGTCGGGTGATCGTCACATTTGGTATCAGAGCTTAGGTTACTCGATTAACCTAAGTTTTTACCGTGGTTCGGCAGAAATAGGAAAGAAGTTATCGCCCTAAACAGGATACACACACACATGAGAGAGTGCATACTTGTTATATATTTTGGTTTGCAAAACTCTATAGTAGTATGTATGGTATATAAGTTGCATCCACACACGATTACCATTGACATAGGTTTCTTTTTGAGAGACTGACCATTCTTATTACAGATCAAGAATGAGCCGGCGAATAAAAACACTAAGAGAAACTCCATCTTGGGAGTTGAGGAAGGAGCAGGTTTGGGGGCTGCTAACCCTAACTTGCAAGCTATGTTCGATGCGATAACGGCGAACACGCTACAAAAGTCCGAGATGACAGCTTCAAAAGTTGCTGGTGGTGGTGCTCAAGTGCAGGCATCAAGGGATGACTTTACCAAGCTATGCAATGGTTGCTCCATCTTGGGAGGCAGTCCATTCCCCCGAACAGAGTTGGCCATCGAAGTGCAGGATTGGTTGGACACCTGCGAGTGTATTTTTGGTGACCCAGAAGTAGATGATGTCATGAAAAGGAAGCTGATTCTAGATAGCTTCAAGGGCGGGCCATGAACTGGTGGAATGCCATTACCGTTGCTACACCCGAGGATCAGTTTACTTACAACTAGTCAAGGCTAGGTTTGAAGAGAAGTTCATTCCAGCTACCTAGAAGTCAATGCTATACAGAAGATTCGTCGATCTAAAGCAGGGAGATATGTCTATGTCTGAGTATATTGTTCAGTTCGATGTTTTTTCAAAATATAGGATGTCTTTCATCGATACTCCATTGAGGAAGAATAAAAAATTTATCATGGATTTGGACGACTATCTGGGGGAGAAGTTAGTAAGCCATATCGATGAGCCATTTGAGATACTTGTCAAGAAATCTATTTGCCATAAGAGTTTATATCCTAAGTCCAAATCAGCAATTGTTGCTAAGGAAGATTCGAAATCGCAACAGAGCAGTGGAGGCTAGAAGAAATGGAACAGAAAGAGGAAGCAATCTCAGGGAAAGAATGCTCAGAAGAAAGGCAAATGAGAGCCCATCTATTTTTGTTATGGAGACAAGGGTCACCTAATTAGAATCTGCAAAGCTAATGGGAAGTAGATGTGTTACAACTATGGCAAGTTCAGACATATGCAGAAAAGGTTTCCAGAACTAACACATCAAAAGCAGATTGTGAAGGCATATGCTTGGGACATTGTTCCGACTTCGTCGAGTGCTCTCTCGACAAAAGAGAAGAGGAAGTGCATTGTTATTCAAGGTATGCTTTCCATTTATGATGTTCCCATACATGTTTTATTCAATAATGGAGCTTCACATTCCTTTATATCTAATGACCTAGTATATAGATTGGGATTGAAACCCAAATATTTGACCGACCCTTGATTGTGACGAACCTTGTTGAAGGCTCCACTAGCCTATGCATGGTTTGTCGTGGTTTGACCTTATCGAGTCATGGATGCTCTTTTGTTTGTTATTGCTTTATTCTGAATTTCATTAGGTTCATGATTATCTTGGGGATGGAATGACTAAGGAAATATGCAGTAGTAGTTGATTGCGAGAGGCTGTTGGTGATGACTAGGGCTGTGGAGGGGTGGATGGTAGTGATTGGCTGTCTGTTGGAGGATGGAGTTATGGTTAGCTTTCTATATTCACTTGAGGTTCCACAGGATGGGTTGTCATCTGTTTCTATCATTAAAGAGTATTTGGATGTGTTTGAGGAAGTGACCAAATTACCGGCGCATCGAGAGATTGAGTTTCGGATAGACTTAGCAAAGGATTCCAAACCAGTAGTTATGCCTTTGAAGCATATGACATCCAAAGAGAAAAAGGAGTTGGAGTTGCAAATAAATGACACGTTGAAGAAATGATTCATTCATAGAAGTATATCTAAGTGGGGTGCACTTGTAGTATTCGCACTAAGTCAGATGGCTCTCTGAGACTGTGTATAGATTACCGTGGACTAAATAAGGAAACAAAGAAAATCCACTCACATGTATTGATGACTTGTTCGACCAGCTCATGTGAAAGTGTTCTCCCAATTGGATTTGGCAACGGGATTTTACTCTTAAGAGTAGCGAAGGAGAGTGTTCTGATCACCGTGTTTCATACGTTGTCTGGTTTCTATGAGTGGTTGGTTATGCCGTTCGGGCTAACCAATGCTCAAGCATACTTTATTGATCTCATGAACCACGTCTTCAGGGATTATCGAAACAAATTCTAACTTATGTTCGTGGATGATATTCTAATCTATTCTAGTACAGAGGAGGAATACATGATGCATTTGGGTATTGTGCTTGAAGTGTTGAGGAAGAACATGTTGAAAGCGAAGTTTTCGAAGTGTCACTTTTGAAGAAGGAAAGTGAGATTCTTGGGTTATGTCATCTATGAGCAGTGCACCGCAGTAGATCCTACCAAGGTGGCAGCGTTCAGGATTGGAGCCAACCCAAGAATGCTATGATGTGAAGAGTTTTTGAGAGTTGGTGGTATATTATAGGCGTTTTATCAAGGACTTATCAAAGGTAGGAGCACCTTTGACCAATTTGATGAAGAAGAACTGGACTTTTGTTTGGGACGCGAGTGTGAGCATAGTTATGAGTATGAAGGAGAGGTTGATGGGTGCACCAATATTTACCATCCCAGGTGGGAATGAGGAGCTGACGGTATACACAAACGCTTATGGTAATGGATTAGGTGTGGTATTGATGCGAAAGGGAAAGGTTGTCAATATGCTAATTGACAGTTGAAACCACATGAAAGGAAGTATCCAACTCATGATTGGAGTTAGCGGCGATAGTGTTGCTTTGATCAATTGGAGGTACTACTTACTAGGAGAAAGGTTCGAGTTGTTTACGGACTAAAAATCCTTGAACTACCTTTTCTTCCAGAAGGATCTCAACCTTTTCCAACAATAATTGTTGGAATTCTTGGCCTCTTACGACTTTGTCATTTCCTATACACTTGGCAAGGGAAATGTGATCGCCAATTCATCGAGTAGAGGATATGCTGTTTTGGGAGTGATGTTCATGGAGTGGAAGTAGTTGGAGTATATTGTTGGCTATGACTTCAGACCTCATTGCGAGTTAGAGCCAAATATGTTGGCCAGTTTGATGACCAGACCTACTTTAATTGAGCAGATCAGTACTAGTCAAAGGCAAGATGCTAGACCAGCAGAGATCATGGCGAAAATAGAAAAAGAAGTAAAGTCTGAGGATATGATGCAATACATTCTCGACCGAGAAGATTGGCTCCGTAAGGATAGGAGATTGTTTATTCCCGATGTTAATGGATTGCGAGACAAGGTGCTACAAGAGTGCCATATTTCTAGTTTGACTATACATCCCGACGGTAATAAGCAGGCCTATTATTGGGAGGGGATGAAGAAGGATGTCAAGATATTCATCTCAAAGTGTTTGAGCTGCCAATTGATCAAGGCAAAGCAAAAGAAGCCAAGTGGGTTGTTATAACCGCTTGAGGTTCCTGAATGAAAGTGGGAGCCAGCCTCGATGGATTTCATTGATGGACTGCAAAGGACTCAAGCAGGGCACGACATCATTTGGGTCACAGTCGATTGATTGACCAAGAGCGCTAGAATTATACCTTTCAAGTAAAGTAGAATAGTAGCCTAAATGGCGTAGTTGTATGTGAAATGGGTTGTACGATTTCATGGTGTGCTGAAGAGCATTATGGGCGACCAAGACCCATTGTTCACTAGTGAGTTTTGGAAGAGCTTATAAGAGGCATTGGGGACCAAGCAATATCATAGTATAGCTTATCACCCACAAATTAATGGGCAGACCAAGAGAGTGAATCATATATTGGAGGATCTCTTGCGGGCTTGCATAGGCTCGTGCAATCATCACTAGCATTTGGTGGAGTTCGCATACAACATAGCTAACAGTCTAGTATCGGTATGGCACCATATAAAGCATTATATGGTGAACCATGTAACGCCCTTTCGTGTTGGTGGGAGGCGGGCGAGAAACCGTTACTTGGACCAGATATGATTGGAGAAACCTCAAAGAAGATAGAGATCATTCGATAATGAATGAAAGTTGCTCAGGATAGGCAAAAAATCTACGCTAATAGGAGACATAAAGAATTAGAGTTCTATATTGGAGATATGGTGTTTATGAAGATTTCTCTTTGAAGAATGCAATCTGATTCTATAGTGAGAGGAAGTTGGCACCGAAATTCGTAGGTCCTTTTCCGATAGCAGAGAGGATTGGGAACCAAACATATAGGGTCGAGTTACCTCAATAAATGGTGAGTGTGCACAATGTCTTCCCTTTTCTTATTTGTGAAAGTTTATGCATGACTTAGGTGTGACGATTGCACCGAATCTACTTGATGATATCGAGATTGAACCAAAAGCTTCAAGACCTCTTAAGTCGGTTCGATTGTTGGACGTGATACAAACAACTTAGGAGGAAGATGGTGGAGTTAGTGAAGGTTTGATAGGGAGAAAGTGAATGAGATTGCATGGGGAAACCGAGGAGAGCATCAGAGCCACATATCCAGAACTCTTTGTATGGTAAGAAATCCTATTTATCGTATTTACTTTCACTTTTGATGTCATATATAATGGTTTAGTATCTCGTGTGCTAGGATAGGCTCAACTACATTATTGGTTGCATGGCTGCTTGTTGATATGTATGATGGTTGCATATGGTTATTAGGCATGCAGGATATCTATGACTTATTTTGGATTTTGGGGCGAAATTCCTATAGGGGAGAGTGTATCGACCAATATTTTATGTATCGTAGGATCATAAAATATTTTTATTTTAATCATATGAGGTCGTATGACTTTGAAATTTGGGAGAATGACTCTTAGGAAAATTTCCGCATCTTTGGTTTTTGCTAAATTTCTATGTGACTATTTTGACCTTGAAAATCTTGTTTAAACTAAAAAATTTGATGAAAGCCGAATTAGAGTTTCAAATCACTTTCATTGCTTCAGGATGATGGTTTTCCATTTCGTAAAGTGGTTAGATTAGAAAATTGAATGTATCATTTGAAAGTTACAGCTGTTTTAATTTTTGGCTACTATTGGCCTGCAGTAGTGGGTAGTTAACTAAGCCTGTGTTTAGGTCCACTAACCTACCTTGACAATTGTGCTAAGGGAAGGCTGTAGGAATTGCTCTAAGTCATCTCCATCTTCTCTAAAATAGCCCTACACCTCCATTAACCCTAATTGTTAGTCCATAGGATGGTGGTTTTGATGACAACAACTATAGAAGTGTTATAAAATATGTATGTGCAGGAAATCTATATGCAGGTATCAACAAAAGAAGACTGTACAGTAAAGAAGACAAAGATCAAGAGTTCAAGATTGAAGACTCATGAGATTCAAGATATTCAAGAGTTCAAGACAAATAATATAGTTAGGTTAGATATTTGTTAAAACTCCTTGAAAGCACTATCATTCTTTTTTATCCAATTTACTCGTGGAATGGAATCCACTTCGTTCTTGTTAAAGGGATGGAACCCTAGTGAGATGGAACTCACGAAATATCTAGTGGAACGGATAGTAGCCCTATTTTGTTATCCACTAATTTTGATTCAAAATGATTTTCAAAATTATCTCTTGTTTCATAAAATGATTTTCAAATATTCCTTTTCAAAAGAAAAACCTTCGTTCGTATTTCCAAAAATGTTTTAGCCTCAAAATCATATTTATCATTTTGTTATATTTTGATTTCAAAATTGTCCTTGATATTTTAGCCTCAAAATCTATTTTAATATTATATTTACTTTAGTTTATTTACCTTGATTTTAAATATATTTTAGTATATATACATATATATATTCATAAGTATTTCTACTTTTAAATACCTTATACAAATACATAGAGTCCATTTGAATAAAGTTGCATATGTTTTAAATCATCATTTTCAAAGAAAAGCAAATCATCATTTTTACTAGACCATGTCGACATCCTCTTTACTTGTCATGTCGACATGCTTCCCGTTATAGCAAAGGTTGTTTTCAAAAGAAGTGTCTATTCGTTTAAATCTCTTTGAATGGACACATCCATTCATTCTCTATAAATAGAGACTGTTATGGACGTTTTCCAGTAACTACTTTCTTTATTTTCTCTCCTCTTTATTCTCTTATCTTATTTTCTAATCATCCTATCCATATTCTGCCAAAATCTTAAGTGAATCAAACTAGAATATCTCTAGTTTGATTCTCTGCCACTCTCTTCAAAGAATCTCAGTGCTTATCAGAGTTATAGATATATTTGTACTCAAAGAAACTTGTTTAGGGTTATAAAGGTGTGATCGTGTCCTTGGAAATCGATCGGGTGAACTTGTGTCCTGTGAATCAAGTGGTTCTACCCAGAGACCTGAGAATCTGGAGGGTGTACCTCGTCGCCTTGGAATCGAGGGATTGTAATCTAGATTATTATTGAATAGAAAGCCGTACGAGTTGTGCGGGACTGGATGTAGGGTAACACCGAACCAGTATAAAATTCCTGGTGTGTTCTTTCCTTTACTTGCTTTTTATTTATATTTGCATCTGTTTGTGATTCTGTGATTTGATCTGTGATTGTGTATTTGCATTAAGTTAGTTAAATCAATTTAAATTAAAGAAGTTTTAAAGAAATTCTTAAAACACTATTCACCCCCCTCTAGTGTTAAATAGCCTTAAGATCATCTTCCGCGACCCTTTCACTAATTTCATCAAAAAGCTAACATTTTCCTTACTTAGCCAAATCATTAATTAAAGGGGTGATAAGCATATAGGAGCTTGAGATTACCAGTTTGGTTGATTTGCATTCCCTTCCTTATTGTTCACTTTAGGTCTAAGGGGATAGATTTGTTTTTTTAGGTATTTTGTGAGTGGTTCTTGACCTCTCACTCTACCATGCATGTTTATATAGATAAAAATGATGTTTTTAACATGATTTTGATCTTAAATTGTTTTATAACTTTAATCACATTTTAACATATGTTTAAGGCTGAAATTTAAAGGTTTTAAAGTGGGATTTTAAATGGTTGTGCAACTCCTTTTTTCATATCCATATACTGGTGTAAAAGTTAGATTTATATTAGAATTTGCTTGATCATCATGTTCTTATGTATTACATGTATGGATGGAAGTATACGTATGATATTACATGTTTGTATGTTGTGCTTTGATATATTTTGCTAGTGCTTTTAGGTGGTTAGGAAAGAGATGGTCGAATTGGTAAATCCAAGGCAGAGATGATCAAAATTGGATTAAACTTGGAGGGGCTCTTGAGCATTGGGGGATCTCAGGATTAAAGTCGCATCGAAATTGGAGTTAAGTGTAGGAGTCAGTACCGAGAGTTCGTGTCGGTACTGAGAGCTCCTGTTTGGTGAAAATTATCTCGGTGAGTGATGGTTCTTCAAGACAAGGCTATGGGTGAGGAATGAAGGCTAAGTGCAGGAATCTGAGTAAGTATTGGACTTGATACCGAGAGCTTTGGAGGGCATGGAAACAAGAGCTTTTGGAGTTAGCACAAGAGCTTTAGAGTTGATGCCAAGAGCTTTTAAGTGGAGTGGTTGGGGTCCAAACACTTAGAAGATGGAACACTGTGCAAAAGAGAAAGAACTTATCCAAAAATTGGCTAAGTCCACCTATCGATACTAAGTGGTTTTGATCGGTACCAAGAGATCGTTTTTCTTAGGATTAGTTTGGAACTTCCGGGAGGGGGAGTGGAAGCCTTGCAGTTTGTGCTAAAGGTGTTTGTTTATTCGCTTGGGGTTTGATGGCGATGTAGTAGCACAATGGTAGCTTTGAGAATTCGGTGATGCAGCTCGATGGAAAGTGTATTTAGGTTCCGATATTAGCGGATCAACATTGAAACTAGTCGTGAGATGTTTATCCATAAAGGGCGGTTTTAGCAAGGGTAGCTCGTCGATAGAACATGAGAATGGTTCTATCGTGGAATAGAGGAATGTTGAATATTTCCTCGAGAAAAATGGAGACTAGATAGAGCAAGGAAAGGGCTTGGATACGCATTCTTGTGGATTGCGGAATTATGGATTTAAGGCTACTTTAGAACTAGAGAGGGGGTGAATAGCATTCTCTAATTTATGTAAATCTTTTTAAAATTCATTCAAGATTAATATCAAATCATAGATTAACACCACAGATTTATACTAATAGCCAGTCACAAGTGCAATCATGGACAAAACAAGCAGTAAAGTAAATAAAAGAGATGACATCAGAGATTTTCTACTGGTTTGTATTTCTCCTACATCAAGTCCCGTACAATTGCTTGTACATATTTCTTTTCAAATGTTAATCTTTAAACCTTGTAGAAGGCAAATCTAAATACAATTTTGATTTCAAGGCTATGAGACACACCCTCTTATATTCCTAGTCTGGGGTAACCTTATTTGATTTGAACGGGTTATAAGCACACCTACTAGATTTGAACGAGCTACTAAGCATGCCCACTTGATTTGAATAGACTACAAGCATAGTCAAACAAACACGAGTGAAGTTGATAGATTTTCCAAAGATAATTTCTTGTACTTCGGATACAGTGGATGCTATTAGCCTCTTAGATAGCACTTTGACCTTTGAAATGAAAGAGAGATGTTTCCAAAACAGTAAGAAAGTACTATTGAATCAATACAATGAATTAATAATTGATTCTATATGATTTTGAAGAATGTAGAGTATATTTTTAAAGAGAATTTGCAAGAGTGTAATGAGTGAGAAGAAAGTGAGTAATTAGTTAATAAAAATTCATTTTGCACTACCCTTGATATAGTGAATGAACAGTTGTATCCATTCATAAAGGGTTGTGTCGAATAGACATTTCCATTCAAAATAAAAAAAAAAACCATTTGGCGGTAGGTATTTCAACACACACACATATATATGTCGACATATGCTAGTGAAAATTGAAGATTGTTTCTTTAAAATATTTTGAAAATTATGTACTTTGTAAAATATTTTGAAGATAGCTTTTAAATATTTTGAACTCTTAAAAACTTGTACGAAATGTTAAAAAAATATTTTTTGAAAAATATAAAAAAATGATAAAAATTTATCTTTGTTTAAAATATCAAAGATAAGAAATTGGAGATATAGATTAGAAATTGCCATCATGGACTCTAACAAAATATACTAATGACTCTAAACACTAAAATATAATATTGAGCTCTTCATATCTTTGTCTTTGAACTCATGAGTCTTTGAATCAACACTTATGTAATATTCTACACTATATACTATATAACCTGGCAAAACATTAGTATCTATATTTTAAACAGTTGTTGTCATCAAAATCAATAATTAAGGTATTAACAATCCCCCCCATTTTGAAGATGACAACCATTAAATATTTCTGTATATAAAATATAATATAACTCCCCTGAGTATATGCATGTGTATATTTTATATTTTTCTTCTCTTTGTTATCAACAAAATTGGGTGAAAAATTAAAACTGCCCAAAGTGATATACTTATAAGTGAATATTAGGCTCAGGTCCATAAAGTCAAACTTAATAATGAAAACTCCTTTCCAAAAAAAGATTGTAAATTTGGTCCCTAGAATTAAGTTACTGAATAATTGCATACATTTATGCAATTATTCAGTGAACAATTGCAGACATTTATGTAATTATATCCAAAAATTGCATAAATGTCTACAATTATTCAGTGAATAATTGCTGAAATTTCTGCAATTTTTTTGATGAATAATTGCGGAATTTCCGCAATTTTTGGATATAATTGTATAAATGTCTGTAATTATTCACTGAATAATTGCATAAATGTATGCAATTATTCAATAGTTTAATGATAGGGACCTAATTTACATACTTTTTTTGGCAAGGATGTTTGGTGTATTTTGAAACTTAAACTGTCCCTACTTATAAACTATGGAGTCAAAAGTCAATAATTATAAATTAAGTGATATGCTAATCAATATAGGTTTAACTATATAATTTGGACTAAAATAATTGAATTATATATAAGGATATAAAATATGATATATTAAGATGCAATATGATATAATTATGACTTATAAATATACGATATAAATGATGATTAATATTAGATATACAATATCATGTCATATATATAACGATCAACCTTTAAATGATAGGATAATATAAACTTTATTTATATAATATTCATATAATACGCTCAATTCAAAGCCTAATTTAATATTTAATTAATCCAAACCTGATTACAATAACTACACCAAATCAAACTTGTTGTAATTAATCCAAACCAAATTATTTACATATAAAAAATTAAAAATAAATTAGTTAAATATACATACTTACAAATTAAAAATAATCAGAGATCTAGATATTCCTATGGACTTCAACCCAACCTTCAGTCCGAAAATTGGATTTGCTTTGATGGCATTCTAATATTTACTATCCTTGGTGTTTAAGCATTACGGGTTGTTGGTTCGATCAACTTTGATTAGGGAGGAAACTAACCATCAAAGAGCATCAAACTGCTTCTCTTGCTCTTTTATCATTTGCATTTGGAACTTGTTCCAAATGCCTTTGATTCTTTAAAAGAGAGAATATCTTTGAATGATTGGGGTGTCTCTTCAAGTTTTTCGCAAATTTTTTGGTGTGAAAAGGACATTTTTGTTAAGATAAATGTTGAGAGTGGAAGGGAACTAAAAATGAAATGACGTGTGAATTTTACTAAAAGAAATAAACTTAAATAAAAGTGAAAAGTCATTTGGAATATTTGAATTGATGGTAGTTACAATATTTTAAACTTCAAAAAATTTGTCAAACAGCTATAGTATGTCGACATATACATATCATGCATGTCGACATATGTGCCTAAAAATTGTTTTAAAATTTTGATATGATTTTGGTTTAAACTTAGTTCAATTTTAGTTTAATGATTTCTGGAGACTAATAGAACAATATAGAACCATAAGAAAAATATTTCACTACTTAAGATAGATAAATATATGAATTCAAAGAAAAATTAGAAAAAATACATAAAATAAAACTAGAAAAGCACACAACAAAGGTACAAAGGTAGAATAGAAAGATATAAAAGGAGGAGGATGATGATGAAGAGTTTCCACCAAGCTTTCTAATGATTTTCTAAGGTATTTGTTCAATTTGTTGGAAAGTAAAGTGAACTTTTTACTAAAGGAATGTTTAAGATTCTTTTGATTTTTGAGAAGTTTCTCTTGGTCCTTGAGAATCTCATTGTTGGAAGGGTGATGAGGTTTGTGGAAGCTTTCTAAGAAAGAACCTATTTCCTCCTCTTCCTCTTCTTGATTACCATCTTCTTCAATTTCCTTATCGTCACATTCTTCTTCTTCTTGTTGAATCTATTACTCTTCTTCCTACGCCAATCTTTCTTCTTTTTAGGGAAGAGTCTCATGGGGTTTAAATTAGGAAGGAATATGCATGAGAGAAATGTTGGACTTGTCGATAACTTTTCGAGGCAAGGTGGTCTCTCCTCGTAAATCAACACCAAAATACTCAAAAGTTCTAGAGAGATACACACCATAGTAAAGTGTGTTCTCATGTCTAGTAATATTCTTTTGAAAAAAATCATCTAAGATAACCTGTGCCAAATTTATGTTGTAGTTTCCGTAGATGGTGAAAAGAGCTTTAAATTTTTTTTAAGTCGGGTTACTATAATTACCTGTCATCGGAGTGTTGTAAAATGATGCTCATAAGTCTCTATTTTAGTCTAGGATTTTTGTGTTTGAAATCAAATTCTTCACCACTTAAAAAATATCAGGAAAAACTTCACCATTTTTTCATCAATTTAAAGGTGGAGAGGTCGATTCCACAATAATTGTAACCAAGTACTCGGCCCAAAATTTCACAATCTAAAACAATAATAGTGTCTTTCACACTACTCCAAACTTATCCCTCTTCTCATTGAAAGATTTTTCCATTCAAATTTGCATAAAACATTTTAACTAAATTCGAATAATAAACAAAGTCATTTTGTGAAGTGTCGACTAAACCAAGAATATCATTTTGCAAACAAAGATCTTGAAGAACATAAGAAGAAAAATCACCAAGCTTTTCAAATCTTTCGGAAAATACTTTTTTGGAAGTAGTATATTCAATATAAGTATTTATGACTTCTTTATCATTGAAAAGAAAGGTTTTGATTCTTTTTGAGAGCCTTATGGTTTTTGATGGTTAGCTTGAGGAAGCCATTGTTGAGTAGTTAAAGAGATAAGAGAGCGAAAAGTTGTTTTGAATTTTGAAATAAAGCGAATGAACGAATGAATAGAGATATGATGATTTAATAGAGAGTGAACTGACATTTTAGTTGTATAAAGATGCTTTTGCAGTTTTAGAATAAATGCAAAAGAGATGGAAATTCAAAATTTGAATTTTCTGTAGAGTGACTTGTCTGTCAACTTTTCCACTATCACACCCAAAAAACCAAACTCTGCCTTACGTAAAGTTGCTAGAGTACGATTAACCTTCCCAACAATGGGTTGAGTGAAATCCAATCCATAAATCAGTAACAAAAAGAATAGAAAAAGCTTTTATTGTGTCATTTAAGTTATAGAAGAATTCCAGAATCCAAGAATTCAGAATAACAAGTTCTTCATTACCCAGAATAAAATAACCACTTAGAATAGTAAAACGGATTATATTTGTCGACAAATGCAAAATGATATGGAGATGATATTCATTATGTGTTCCCGTCACCTGTTAGCCCGACGTACTGGCGCGTGTTAGCGACATAAAGTGCGAAGTTCATCGGGACATTTTCTAATGTCCGGTTATGCTTTTTTTTATCCTCTCCTAGCTGCTAGAACTCCTATCCTATTGGAATCACATCAATAACCTTAAGAGCTTTCAGTAAATTATGGCAGTCTTTTAGCAGTCCTAGTTGATGCAATAAGAGAAATCTGTCAAATGCGAATTTCAATCAAATCACACATTGCTAAAATTTTATGTGATTCAGTAAACAGAATATACAACTGGATCTGTTCCCGGGAGTACCCTCAAAAAGGAACCTCTCCTCAGCCATTTCGTTTCGGGTTAAGAAGATGTGAAAGTGTGTTTCTCTCTATAAGAACGTGCATCTTTTTAGACCCAAGTCTTAATTTGCTTCGCTTCTGAGTCATTCTATCTCGGACTCCAGTTTAGAAACTCTCTGTTCGGAAGTTGTTGAGTTTTCCTTCGGCAATGGCATCGATGACCGAATTGATGCCTAGTGTGTCGTGAAATGTAAAGGAATGCATAACAACTAGAGCTGAGGTTATATATCCCCTTCCTTCTGCTTACGCTTCTCTAGTCTTTCTTTAGTAACAAGGATCATGGGTCTTTCTCTGTCGCCATATCTCTGAAATGTCTCGAGAGGTCCCCTATCTGTTCGAAATGAAACAAAGAATAAAAAAATAAGTAGAAAATAGAAGAGCCCAGATTCCAAATGAACAAATTCAAACTCGAAAAGGATCTCTCTTGAATATCATTTAAAAAAAAATCGGATTGCCTAGTATTCCACCAATGAATAATCCAAGGTTCCAGACTTTTTTGAAATGAGAGAGAGATCCACCAGGGAAAAATTCAAGTTTTTCTAGAGAATAAGGAATTCTTTCTCTTCGAGAAAGAATCAGACGTGATCTTATTCGCCCTTCCGACGGGGACTCTCTTAGGTCCCAGTTTTCTGGGATTCTCTTTTGATCATCGGGTGAATAAGCTGGTCCAGCATCAACATCATCCCTCCGCACTGGTTGTTGTCCCTCGCCCCTGGCTTGAAAGCAATCATTGATCGGCATTATGGGTCATCTCATTTACAGCATTTGTTCGGCTAACTCTGTGCCAACAGCCGCGGTAAGACAGAGGATGCAAGCGTTATCCGGAATGATTGGGCGTAAAGTGTCTGTAGGTGGCTTTTCAAGTCCACCGTCAAATCCCAGGGCTCAACCCTGGACAGGCGGTGGAAACTACCAAGCTGGAGTACGGTAGGGGCAGAGGGAATTTCCTGTGGAGCGGTGAAATGCACAGTTACTTGCCCCTTTCTTCGAGGGAGAAATGGAATCTCTTTGGTGGATCGACGTAAGTGAACTAGCAGATGTGAGGGGCTTCTTTGATTGGTTGGCGTTGGGAGTACAAACTGCTGGGCAAAGCCTTAGCTTTACGTTGAACAAGTTCTCCCTGCTCACAAGAAAGCTCGGATGGTTCTTATTATTTTAGTTCGAATCGGTGCTGGTAGCTGTAAACTCTTCTTTCTTGATGGGAATCATAGCCCTATCGTAGCCAAGTCAATGGACTTGCCTTTCTTGCTTGACTCAAATCCACGAGATTTGAGTTTAGAACATTGAAAAAATTATATCCATAGAACATTTGCCGTAACATAGATAACAAATAAATAGGAGTTAATATCATTCCAATTGCCATTTCCAATTGAAATGAAATCTTTAGGAGGAATCAATGAAAATCTTTAGGAGGAATCAATGAAACGATATCAATTCAAATCCTAGATCTTCGAATTGAGAGATATATCGAGTCAGATCAAGAATTCTCACTATTTCTTAGATTCATGGATCAAATTCGATTCAGTGGGATCTTTCACTCACATTTTTTTTCTTTTGTTGCCCTGAGACTGAAAACAAATTGAACCTTGCGAGACAGGATTTGAACTCGTCGCCTTAAGGTTATGAGCCTTGCGAGCTACCAAACTGTGCCATTTTTACTCAAGGTTTGGCTACATCTGGTCTTTCAAGTAAGCCAAAATAAGTGATTCATTTTTAGCCCTTATAAAAAACTTATTTTTGAACCTCTTTCACCCCATTCTTTATAATTGTCTTTCTCGTACTGTGTAAAGTAAACAAACTTAAAGTCTTAATTGTGTACTCAACAGGAAATGCAACTATGAATCTCATGGAGAGTTCGATCTTGGCTCAGGATGAACGCTAGTGGCATGCTTAACACATGCAAGTCGGACGGGAAGTGGTGTTTCCAGTGGCGGACGGGTGAGTAACGCGTAAGAACCTGCCCTTGGGAGGGAAAAGATAGGTTCTTACGCGTTACTCACCCATCCGCCACTGGAAACACCACTTCCCGTCCGACTTGCATGTGTTAAGCATGCCGCTAGCGTTCATCCTGAGCCAGGATCGAACTCTCCATGAGATTCATAGTTGCATTACTTATAGCTTCCTTATTCCAGGGCTCGATTAAAAGTTGCTGACGTACACACAGAGCTAAAAGCCACGACTTATAACAACGTTGGTATGCCCAAGAACCCTAATCTAATAACTAGTTATTCTAGGGAGGAGCAACTAAAAGGAACGCGCGAGGAGCGTAGACGGTATACTTATAGGGGGGAAACTAAGACTCAAAGATTGCACGTGGTTAGGTGCGAAGCGGGCAAGTCTGCTTAGTTGTTATCAGACTACTACTATAGGACTACTATAGGAGAGAATCCTTCTTTAACTCTGCATATTCAAGTTTTGTTAACTCTCTCTGGTACCAATACCCGAACCAACTAATAGTGGCTCATTTCGTACCAGAGAAACCTATGTATGAACAAGGATTGATTTTACTTCTGCACCTAGCTACTCTAGGTTGGGGGATAGGTCCGGGGGGAGTAGTTAAAAACACCTTTCCATACTTTGTATCTGGAGTACTTCACTTAATTTCCTCTGCAGTCTTGGTCTTTGGGGTTCTTTTGTGCAGAATAAGAAAGAGTGGGTCAAGTCAATCTCTAACCCTACCCGATTCTTTCTTTCCCAAAAGAACTGTCTTTCTTTTCAACCGAGCTGCATTTCCAATCTGTTTCATCGGTCTCGTACCCAAAATAATCAACTGTTGCATGAGTGTTCATTGGGCCTAATCGACTGGGGTTCAGATGGATCTAATTATTGTATTGAAACAAGTACGCCGGGAAAGCTAAGCCAAGGCGAGCGAAGTGAGCGGCCAGGGCGCTATAACAATCAAGAGTTTAGGTCCCAGTATATTAATTGGGGTATGATCTGAGATGGTTGGATTCATTTTGAAGGGAATCTGACTTGATGCCAAAAGAACGGGGTGAATGCGCTTCTGTCTGTCTTTAAAGGAAAGTTCACCGAGGGTGATAAAAAGGTAGCTCTTTTCTATCTTATTAGTAGCGGTCTTTGCTGCTTGACTTCTTGACTTAGAGCTTGAAGGACTACTCTCTCTTTCCGGTTTAGCCTACTATTACTATGGGAAGGGACAAGACGAAGCAAATAGGGGAGCGAAGCCAAAGCGAGTAGCTTCGGAAGACAAAATTGTTTGAAGCACGCACAGAACCGGAAGCGCCCCTTGTTTCAAAGAGAGGAGGACAGGTTATTCACATTTAATTTGATGGTCCTTTTCTATTGATTCCTACGGGTTGGATCAAAAAAAATTCTTGAATGAGGTATTCAACTACAGAGATGAATCGAAAAAGAAATCTTTATTGGTTCTACCTCCTATTTTTTATGAGGAGAATGATAGGCGCTTTAACCATTCAGCCATGGATGCTTAACAGGGCTCATTGTACATCGTGAATAACCAAATTCCAATTGAAATGAAATCTTTAGGAGGAATCAATGAAAATCTTTAGGAGGAATCAATGAAACGATATCAATTCAAATCCTGGATCTTCGAATTGAGAGAGATATTGAGTGAGATCAAGAATTCTCGATTCGGAATTTCTTTCATTCCAAGCATAACTTGGATCTGTGCGCTTCATATTAGCCTGGAGTTCGCTCCTAGAAATATAGCCATCCCTACCCTATCACGTGAATCCCACAAGAATCTTATCCATTCTCGTTCGATCGCTGCGAGGAGCAAGTCAAAATAGAAAAACTCCTATTGGGTCTGTTAAAAAAGATAGGGAAATTTTTGACTATTCAAGACTTAATCTAAAAAGAATTTCACGTTCTTCCTTTCGGGAAGGGAGGGGAAATCCTATTGATTGCTGCTTTCTCCAGACCTCCGGTAAAAGCATGAAAAAAGGCTCGAATAGCTTGTAAGCAATAATAGGGAGCCCAACCGCTTCTGTAATATTTAACACCGGCTTTAAATCCAACACTTGCTTTAGTTTCTGTTTGTGGTGACATAAGTCCCTCCCTACAACTCATGAATTAAGAATTCTTACAACAACAAGGTCTACTCGATATAGATTAGGCGTGAATGAAAACTTTGACAAAAATCTTTCAAAAAATATAAAAAAGATAAATTTTTGGATTTGAATAAAAATTTCATTGAAATTTAAATAAAGAACAAATAAAGAAACAACTTTGCTGACAATTAGAGGAAACTCCTATTTGGAAACAAAAAATATCATGAATAGTTCGGAGTCTAGTATATTATTTAGGCATTGACCGAGAGAGCTAAAGACTAATAATGAAGTAATTCAATTCGAACTTGGATTTTATGAAATAAATTGAAAAATGACACTCGACATCGGAAGTGGTGAAAGATTTCGTTGAAATTGTTCGTTTGGAAATTTCCCGAAAAGCTAATTATAGGTTTTTGACTGGAAGACCTACAGCTAACTATCGAGACTTTGGACTATCCGGACACGTACTTCAAGAAATAATGAAATTATAAAATTATGACAGATATGTCGACATATGGACTATGGGTATGCCGACATATGGGCCGAAAAATCCAAAGTCAAACTAAGGTAAAATATTCATATATAAGTATATATATCTATATACTTTTATGCATCTAATATTATCATTAATCAACATTTTATCCCTAAATTCAATAATTCAAAAAAAATGAAATGTAAAAAAGCACCGCTTTTTGCTCCTTTCCACGGAACTGTTCTGATTAATCTACTATCTCTGTGAAACACATGTTTGCATCCTCAGTGTTCGGTTCATTATCACTTGATGTAGTATCTGAATCATCTGATGTTGTTATGTAAGCCCACTTTCTTTTTTTGGATGAGCCAGTAAATGGTGAAATCTTTGATTTATTCTGATGTGGGCAGTCTCTTTGTAGATGACCAGGTTCATCGCAATTGAAACATCTAATTGCAGTTCTAGTTCCAGGAGTCATGTTTTCAGGTCTTCGAAAGTTGTTCATCTTTCTATACTTCAAGAAATTTCTGAAATTCCTAGTCATTAAAACAATTTCATCACCATTGTCATCGCCTGAATCCTGATCGTTATTTGTTGCATTGAAAGCAATGGATTTCTTTTCTGTGGCCTTACTTTCTCTACTACCCCGCAATTCTACTTCATAGGACATTAGATTACCTATTAACTCTTCAATTTTTGGAGTACTAATGTAGCCTCTTCTATTGCTAATGTCCTTTGATCTCACTATGAAGAGAGTGAATGAAGGACTTTTCTAACTTGGTCCTCTTCAGTAAAGTTTTTACCTAATGATACTAAAGAATGTACTATATCTTGAAACCTACAACAAATGTCAGAAATGGAATCATTCTGATTTTAAATAATTTAAACTGAATGGTTAACTTAGACATTTTAGTCTGTTTAACTTTACTAGTGCTCGTATGCGTAACTTGAAATGTCCTCCAAATATCATGACTTTTAAATAGAGACTCTATTAAATTCATTTTTATCTAATGAGCAAAATAAAATATTCATGACCTTAGAATTATTAAGTGCTTGTGTTTTTTGGTTAACACTCCATTGTGAAAGGTCAGTTTGGAGTTCAATGTACACATTCTATGTAATATTCCAAATATCTAGACCATTAGAATGTAAATAAATCTTCATCCTACATAACCCATAAGTGTAGTTACTACCATTAAAAAGTAGGGGGGTCTAGCAGTAGATTGTCCTTTTACAAAAGTGTTAACAAGTGTACGAACAGTGTTGCTAGCCATTTATACTTTTCAAAAATCAAATTATGAGTTTTTGAAAACCTATTGCTCTGATGCCAAATATGGGTTGCAGAATTATGGATCTTAAGGCTAATTTAACACTGGAGGGGAGTAGATAGTGTTTTCAAATTTATGTAAGTCTTTTTAAAATTCTTTCAAGACTAATATCAAATCTCAAATTAACAACATAGATTTATACTAACAATCAGTCACATATGCAACCATAGATAAAAATAAAAGCAGTAAAGTAAAGTAGACGTTGAAGAGATGACACTAGAGATTTTATATTGATTTGGATTTCTCCACCATCTAGTTCCGCACAATTACTTGTACATATTTCTTTCTAAATGTCAATATTTAAACCAGGTAAAGGCAAACCCAAATACAATCTCGATTTCGGGGCTAGAGGACACACTCTCCTATATTCCGAATCTGGGGTAAACTCACTTGATTTAAACGGGCTATAAGCACACCCATTAGATTTGAACGAGCTACTAAGCATACCCACTTGATTTGAATGAGAAACAAGCACACCCAAACAAACACCAGTGGAGTTGATAGGTTTTCCAAAGACAAATTCTTGTACTTTGGATATAATGGATCCTACAACCACTTGGATAGCATTTTGATCTTTGGAATGATAGAGATGTTTCCAAAACAGTAAGAGAGTAGTATTAAATCAATGCAATGAAGTATGAATTGATTCTATATAATTTTGAAGAATGTAGAGTATATTTTTCAAAAGAATTTTCAAGAGAGTAAGGAGTGAGAAGAACGTAAGAAATTATTTAATAAAAATACGTTTTGCACTCCCTTTTATACAGTGAATGAACAGATGTATCCATTCATGAAGGGCTATGTCGAATAGAGATATCCATTCAAAATTTAAGAAATATTTGGCGGTAGGTATGTCAACATATATGTGTGTGTGTGTGTCGACAAATGCTAGTGAAAATTAAAGATTGTTTTCTTTAAAATGTTTTGAAAATTCTGTGCTTAGTAAAATATTCTGAACATAGTTTTTAAATATTTTAAACACTTAAAACTTGTATAAAATATCTAAAAAAAATTGAAAATTATAAAAATTATAATAACTTAGTTTTGTTTAAAATATCAAAGATCAAAAATTGGAGATAGAGATCGGAAATTGCTATCAATCATTTTAACAGTATATACTAATGACTCTAAACACTAAATTATATTCTTGAGCTCTTCATATCTTTGTCTTTGAATCATGAGTCTTCAAACCAGCACTTGTGTAATATTCTGCACTATATACTATATAACTTCACAAAACATTATATCCATATTTTATATGGTTATTGTCATCAAAATCAATAACTGAGGTATTAACAGTACTAAGGGATCAATGATACTAGGAGTATTCTATGATGTACTCGAAAGAAGGGGTGTTATGAATGCACTCATGGATACTTTGTTTGGCTACCTCGGATTGGTTGTTTGGATCCATATACTTTAGACCGGTGGATTTAGGTCTAGTGTCAGCTTTGGGCTAAAGTGAGTACACTGAAAATCGGGATTTCCATTAGTCCATGGTATGAGAAAGGCCACACGAGTTACCATATCTCTAGAGAACATTTGAGTGATAGTGAGGAATGTTTGATGGATGCTATGGTTGCTTTCTTCCATAGTCTATTACTCCAGTGATGTCATTTGAAATAGGTATTAGGATAGGGATACCGGACACCCGTCATTATACTTGGTTTGTGGTATACCATTATGATATCCGTAGAGTAGCATTTTATGTTTGTTATGTTCTAACTTTTTGGTTGTAGAGACTGGTCGTTATGGTTCTTATACCCTTGTTCCTTACTATATCGACTTGTATATATTTTGAGATTCATTTACCGCTCATACCAGACTGTTGTCTGACTCGAGATTTTATGTGCTCTCTATGGATTTGTACTTTAATATTTGGATCACTTAGTTATTATTGTCTCTTCTGTTTTATATCTATGGTGCAAATCATATTTTATTCCATGCGCTGTGAGATATACGATAGGATCTATGATGTTTTATTTCATTCTCAACCCTTGATGATCATCCTACATCGGTCGGGCACGTAAGCAACTCACTATATAATTATACAGGGTATTTGTGGTGTAGGGCGGTGGTCACAGTGATACATCGTCCAACATTTGGAAAACGTTACGTACTTTGGTCTCAATGGATATACCGATATCCTTTCTCGAAACACTTGACTGGGAATATTTAAAATAACATATTATTTATACTATGATAACATGGTTGCAACTCTTTGTATAATTATCACATAACATATTATTTAAAGACTTTCTTATTATATACTTTAAATTAATTTATTATATTACTATATAACAATATTTATAATAGAAAATAAATACCTTAATTACGAACAAGATTGGATATAAAGTTATATATATACAACAAATCACATAATTGCCCTTAGGGCATTCCCCTAACTCTTTCACTTTTCACATTTATGCTCTTTATTATTTGCACTAATTTAGTTTATGCAATTTTATTTTATATGCAAGTAGAATAAATCTACTTCTTTTATTTTCTGTCTATAGAATAGGTCTCTTTCTTGTTCTTTCTTTTTAATTTGTTTATGAAATCAAAAATTATTGAAATGAAATCTATGATGAGTAGTTAAGTCTCTTTAATTTAGGAATGATGAAGATCTCATGATTCAACACAATAATTACATATTTGATCAATTTGTGCTTTATGTTGATTTAGATCTCTATGGAATGTTGATGTTTATATATGATATTTTATTGTTTATGTTATTTGATACTTCATTATCATAAATAGGTTACGCTCGAATCAATTATAAACTTAAGTTTCATTTTAATCCAAGATATATGATTTTGATTATCATGTTTAAAGCAGAGCTGAAAATGATGGTTTATGTTACTTCATCTTTTGTTGTAAATAAATCATGCTTGTGTATATTTTATTTTCAATCTCATAACTATTCTTATATGATTTAAGTGAGTTGGTTTATGTATTAAAATTTGATGGTTTATGTAACTTGATTAAATAGTCCTTAAATCGTGCCCTAAATAAATACATGAATTAATCCCTTTTTTTTATGAATGGAATCATATTGTTTTTATGTGTTGACTTTAGCGAACACATTAGCGGATTTGTCCCTAAGTTGCCTTTTCATATCATCTTCATAGTTTTGAAATCTAACTTTTTTTCTTCTAGTTCTTTTAATTCTCAAATACGTTTTTCCAGTTTTTTATATTTACCAAACATCAATTTTCTTTGAGTTAATTTGATTCATTAAATCAAAATTAAACATTTTCCTTGTGGTTCGACCCATACTTGCAACTGTATACATCATTCACTTGCGGAAGATACATTTCTCTAATTCAATAAAAAACATATGAACATGTATATTTGTGGTTTATATTCTTTTTGGGGCTCGTTTCAACGATACCGTTGTAGATGATGGTGGTGCTAGTGTTTTGGTCTTTGTGATAGTATTATATGATGATATCATGTATATGTGACATATTTATTGTAGATGATGTGTATACCATTTTGTGTAGACATGATATGTACTATTTTGTGAAGTATATGTACTTCGACATTAATTATGTATATATTAATTTTTGGTAGCTTTCGATTGTGTTACTCTTGGATGTTTTTATATATGTGAACTATTTTTGTATTATTCTCCCTAGAAAACTACTCATGTACATTGTTTTGCATCGAGGTGAATTACGTATTGCTAAGCTGTGTTATTATATTGAAACCTTCCTATGTTGGTGCAATGGAATGTGTACAACAGATTACTCTTATTGTGTCCTTTACTTTGTCCTTTTGGACGGTTAACTCCCTTTGATAGTGCGAGAGTTGGGCGGGGACATCACATTGAGTATTAGTGGAAGGCTGCCGTTTATGATACATGTAGTTCTTTTGGTCATACTGATGAGACATGTCCTCATTATAGGTCCTTTCTTTCTGTCATCTCGGTTAAAGCCCTTTAGCCAAAAGTCCTTTATATGTTAATGGAAAGTTAAGTTGTTTCAAATGTTTTGTAATTTAAGGATACTAGTGCGATAAAGATTGTTTGAATTTTCTTAATGAGGCTGATGCTTCTTTGTATCTTGCTACCATAGTTTCATTATCTCTACGCCCAGTTCTAAGGTAGATGATGCTACTTTTCCTATTGTTCTTTATTCTCTTAGAAGGACCAAAATTTAGGATGTTTGGACTTACTATGTCATGTTATGAGATATTCTCCTTCTAATAAGTATTGTAACAAATTTACCTCTTCTTGGATTTGGCGAAACCAGTTATGTATACCGTATGTGGGGATTGACTTATGGGAAACTAAAGATAATTCTTTTAGATGACAACATAGGTGATAATTATACTCATGGGGTTAAGCCCAGACCCGACTCGATGGGTCTCGGTATTAGATCGGTCGGATTTTGTCATGTCTAAACTATACCTTGTAAAACCTAAACCAGACCAAACCCGAGGTTTGGTTTGGGTTGGGCTCGGTTGGGTGACTATACCTAAAATAAACATATATTTATGTTCTGTGGGCGAGTTGGGTCTTTGGGTCATTTCGGTTTTGGCCGTATTTGATGGGGTCTAAATGGTGATTTTTATCACTTAGATCTGACTTGAGATCAACTGGATACGGGTCAGATTTGGTTTGTCTTGGGTTGGTTCGGTTGGGTTCATGAGCCTCTGTTCTAATTATCAGCCCTAGATGATAATTGGGATAGAATATTATTATATTCTCAAAACTCTACTGATTTTGTTCTAGATCTTGCCAAATACTTTAGTCTTTATGTTGATCTAATGGGTCTCTTCTCCATGTGAGTTCAGTTTTTATCTAGCTTTTCTAAAGCTATGTTATCGTGTTCTGTATTGTAGCTGATGTGGCATAATAAACTCACACCCGTTTAAATTTTCTTTTATAAAAAGCGGACAATACATCATAAAAACCCGCTTATCTTGCATAACAACAACGACGACGACAACAATAATTTGACAACTTTTGAAATGTCGCCATTGTTGCATAGCTTAGCACTGACGTGGTCAAAAGTGGTTTAGATTCATGAATAATTTCAATATTAACATGTTCATCTTGTAAGTTTCAAAAAATGACTTAAATCCATAAAAAAATCCTACTCAAATAGGTGTGTATTTCTTTTGAGTGAAAATTGGTGGTTCCTATTAACCCCATAACTCCTATTAAAATAATAGTTTTTTCATTTCATTGTTGTCCCATCACCTTCACATTTTCTTCTTTTGTATCCTGATATGCCATATTTTATTCCAAAAAATATTTGGTGAAATGTTGCATTCTCATGAGCATTTTTATATGTACTAAATAAAAATAAATTATTGCTAAACTCTATTTAAAAAAACGACAAACAGATCCCACTATATAAAAACATGGATTAATATTATATTATAACATATATTGATTAATTTGTTCACCGTAAAAATGGATCAGTAACATTTTTCAATATTCCCATCTCTTTAAAACGATATACTATTAAATTTAAACAACCAATGAACGAGTTCTTCATAAATCTATGTTTGGTTGGATACTAGGAATTTCCACTTCTTCGAGGGATGGGTATTTAACCCATGTCAAGGCATACACCCAATTGATAAAACAAGAAAGGATGTGTAGGATCGTTTTAACCCTAGAGGGGGGTGAATAGGGTCTACTAAAAATTAATGCGGAAATAAAAACAAAAACAGAAAGTAATGCAGTAAAGATCACACACAGTTTTATCCAGCTTCGACAAAAAACTGCCTACGTGCTACCCCCCAAGGTTTCTACTAGAAATTAAGTAATCAGACGCTTACAAAAATACGTAAACTTGTGATATCCGTTAACTCGATTAACCTAACTCTAAGCTCAAATTCCTACCACAACTCAGCCACTGAGTTGCAAATTCTCGAACTACAAAACCGTAGTTCGTAAACTTGTTAATCTAGAGTTTGATTTAAATAAAAAACAAAAAACAAACTAAAAATATAAAAGATAAATAAAACCCTAATATCTAAAACTATACGGCCCAATAAAAAAAGCATAAACTAGTTTACCCTTTTACTCATCCATGTCGTCTTGTTTCTTTGCGATCTGGAATTAGGGTTTTTGATTTTCAAGCCTAAGATTCCTCAAATTAAATCGACTGCCTTTAATTGAGTCTCTGATTTGGGCTTCAATAATTTTGGTGCTTTCGAATCCTCTCTGTTGGTTGAGTTGATCGTTTTCGATGAATTCGGATTTTGTGCTTCTTCGATCAGTGTTCTTCGATTGCTCCAGTGAGTTTGAGTTCGACTTTGGTATAATACCGATATGCGATATTTACTTTATTTATTCTGTTGATTTGCTTGAACTCGAGCTACGTAATTGCCGATGAGGAATTGGGTATTTATAGGGATCAAAACCCTATAATTTTGTTTCGTATATTTTGATTTGAATTCTTCGTGATTTTAGTACTTGCGTTAATTTCTAATCGAATGATCTCTGAAGTATGACTTTTTCATCTCTGACTTGATCATCCTTTGATTATAGCTTGGAATTTGAATTTGAGACATATATACTGATTTTGGGTTAATCTTGACTTCCTGAAGTCTGACTTGTTCATCATGATATCCTTTGCGACTTTTTCTACTCCTTCCTGAATTTGTTCTCTGCTTTGTTTAGGATTCTGATATGTTTTTGACTTGTTCATCCTTTGAATGCTCTGTTACTATGCTTTGATTATGTCATGTATGTAACGACCCCGAATTTTATTTAAATTTAAATTGATAATTAAATTAATTTTTGAATTAAATTTGTGAAAATAATCAATACTTAAGCTATGAATAAAAATAAAAGCATAGCCAACAAGTAAAACAAATAAATTTTATTCATGTACATGAGGATAGCTTGCAAATGAAGATAAGTATATAAATTTGTCTACAACAACTAATGCCAATGTCTATCAGCCGAAATGAAAGGGAAAAGAAAATATAAATATGTAAATTTGTACACCTTAATTAATGCTAGCACCCAACACAATCACCTCAGCCTCCATACGAAAAATATTAGCTGCCAAAACAACATTTCAGCCAATAAAAAGGAAAAAGATCTCACTAGTAATTTGTACAAATTCTTATCAACCTGTACAAGTAATAATATTACCCGGTCTACTTCATTTCTTATGTATATTATCTTCATCTCAGTTCGTTTCTTCAAGCTATGAAAATCTGAAAATGAACACCATCTAAAACTTAAAACAAAACTTCAAACTCAAACAACAATCAACTTAATTCAACCAGAGATCAAAGAGAAGGCTTCATTTTGTAATTTCCAGCCTGTGTCAACATGAAGAGAAGCTCTGTTTTCTTCTACAAATCAAAGTGAGTAACAAACGTTTTAAAATATAAATATATAGTTGTTTTACTTGATCATCCTTAGAGATAAATATGCCTGTAGTCATGTTTTTAAAGCTCTGTGAACATATTATGTAAATGCTTTGTGTTATGGTGGGGATGTTTACTGGTTTCAAATTCAAAACCCATGCATAAATCAAACACTCATAATTTCATCTTCATTGGTACCTGAGTTTAGAGCTATATAGGTTGTTATATCTTAGAATACAAACTGGTTTAAGTATAAACAACTTGAGTTACATCTGGAACAAAGAAAATACAGAGTACACTTAAACAAGTTAAAATCCAACCATCAAAATTTTTAGATTCAGGCATATGAATCGATTTCTTATACTTAAATATGATTTTTAAAACAAATTTTATAAATTTTAGAATAAGCAAATAAGAGCAGTTTGGGTTTACCTGTGTTAAGCAATTCGAGTCGCCTTGGTCGATCTAGGGGACTGGAAGTGTCGAGTTTCCTCCAATGGGCCGAGGAGTGATCGGTTGAGCTCAGAAAAATATTGGATGGCGGTAATTTTCATCGTGGTGGCAGCGGTGACGTTTTCGTGTCCAGAGCCCTAGTTTTTGATAGGCTTAGAAAATTTGTCGTCGTGACTTTTGTGGGGGATCGAGTGCAATGAAACACTGGGATATGGTGGCGAGGTAGTTCGTCGAGGTGTGTATGCATTTTCACGTCGCCTGATGGTAGGGGTCGCCGGGACGAGGAGGTTTTGGCCAGAGTTGGTTACCAGGTGGAGTTTGAGAGTGTTCGATTTTGGTTGGAGCTTCGTGGCACAGTTTCGTGGGTCGAGTTCGTGCTGGTGGTGGATCGTCGATGAGGCTGGGGGTTCGTCGGAGGTAGCGGCGGCGGAAACGATCTGTGCACGTGCACGAGAATGTGCCAGTGTCAGTTCGTAGAATCGGGGAAGAAGGAGGTCGTCTCGAAGGAGTCTCGTGGAAATCAGGTAATGGGCTCGAGCAATTTAATGGGTTCGCACGCGAGTGATAAACGTTTCCAGAATTTAAACAAAGCAAGTTTTAAAAGAAAAGAAGAAGAAAGTATATGGGGGACGAGAGAGTGACTCGGGGATTTAGTTGATTTACTCGAAGCAAGATGATAAGGGGCTCGAGTATGTTGAGTAGCAGGGTTTAATAGCCTGTTTTGTTACAAAAAAATAAAATAAAAACTGATTTAAATTGTTAAGCAAAGTTAAATCTAAGTTTGGATCTGAATTCAAGATAGTTTGAATCTGAGTTTGAAATAAAATAAGTTTTTAAATTTAAAATTTGTTTAACAACCTAAAATATGTAAGTGGGTTGAATTTTAAGGATGAAGATTTAAATTTGCATGTAAGTTTAAATCAAAGTCTCAAAGCCAAGTTTAATCAAATGTTTAGATATGAATTAAAATAAACCTTTGAATTAGATTTTGATTTAAGTTCTTTTATAAAAAGAATTTCTAATGAAAATTTAAATAAATTGGTTTTCACTTGAATTGGCAAGTTAAAATGAAATGTATGTTAAAACTTAAATTTCAAATAAAAATTTAAGTAAATTAGTTAGGACTTTTCTTATATAAGTTTATAAATTGATATTTAAATTTGGTTAATGTTAAATATCAAATCTTAAAATTTAAAATGGAAATTGAATCTAAATTTGATATGTAATGTTCAATTCCGCTTTAATGAAGTCATTAATAAAGAAATGGATTACCTTAAAGATAATTGAAGCAATTAAGTGATTTAATTAATAAGGTAATTAAAGAATAATTAATAACGAGGTGATTAATTGATGTAATTAATTAAGGTGATTGATAAATAAATTAATCTATATCAAATGATTTGTAAATAATAAATCAGAACTGGAAAATTTATACATAAGAAATCAATTTAATTAGAAATAAATTTAAATTGAATTAATTAGGGTTAAACAATTAATTAATCCTACTTATAAATGACTATTGAATGCTTGTCCTTACTTATGAATATTTGGATTCTATTGGATGATTTAATTGTTTGATATCCCTGATATATGATGCTTTGTGATACATCCTGATTTATGTTATGATCTGTAATTTACTTATCTGTGATGTATATATTGTTATGTGAATATGAAACCCTTAGCCCGTAAAACGACACTTGAATTTCGATGCGACAGGGAGTCGGATTCCAATTGGTTATCCGAAACCCACATCGAATTATAATTGTGAATCTTTGTGACTGATAAATTTATTTTATCTATGAATCTGTGCATGAAGATAAGCGTTATCGATTATGCCGCTTATCGATATATCTGTGATGATTGATGCTGCACTATTGTGTGAAACCCCTGGACCACACTTGTACACACACAAATATGGATTTCAAGTGGAAATCGGTTAAGTCGCAGATAATTTAAATTTGATGTTTTTGAAATTGGAATTTTAATTTCGATTGATTTTGAAATTGGAAATTTGGGTTTAAAGTGAAAAATTGAAATAGAATTTCAAAGATAAAAGTTATTTTGAATAACTTAATCGAGTTTTGAAAATTTAAATAATTTGATTTAAATTTGAATTCAAGTTTGAAGTTGAATCCTATGATTTGAAACTAGGGATTGAAAATGTTATAAATGTGTTTATATGAAGTTAAACCATTTAAAAAGTTTGGTTTTGAGAATTTGAATTTAACCCAAGAACCTTAACTCGTATGAATAAATCTGATTTTCTGAAATAAAACTGTTTGTTTTAAAAGAATAAAAGCTTTCAGATAAGAAATGAAATTCCAGTTTAATTAAAGGAATTTCAATATTGAATTGAAAAATGGTTTTCCAAGTTATGAATGGATTGTTTTTGAAAACTATGATTTGAATCTTTTATCTTTAATAGATTTAAAATAATGATTGGTTTAAATCATTTGAAATGGGATTGTTTTGAAAGCTATAAGTTAAATCTTGATTTAAAGATTTAACGAGTTAATCAAATTGAAAGGGAAATTAATTTGGAAAATCTGTGAATGAATCTTTTGTTTAAAAGATTAAAGTGTGGAAACTGTTTAAACCGTAAAGATTGAATCTTTTTGTTTAAAGATTTGAATGGTGATTTGTTGAACCATTTGAAAAGAAAGATTTTGGGTAATAAGTTGTGACTTAATTGAAATCCCATATCCATATGTTTTTAAATATTACGCTCACTATTCGGTTTAGCCGGGAGAGGACCTTTGTGTCGTATAACCCATTCCGAATATGTGATACGTCGTATATGGATCGCATTTGAAGACCGGTGTTGAAGACCGGATATTTTTGAAAACGGAAGGATTACCGTCGAGTTACTCTGCATCGGCTGATCCCCGATATAGAGGTTTTATCATCCTTAGTGACGGGAAGTCCGGACGTGATTGGAAATTATCCGGATTTGCAAGGGCTTCGTGAGAAGTGCCTTCGGTTCTGTTCGATCCCGGAACAGACTTGTATGGATTGTATGTCTGACATTACACTTTGAGATATAAAGCCGATTTCTTTCAAATACATTTCTGTTGGTGGCGGAGAATTTATTCTCTTAGCTTAACACCCTTCTTTGAGACGTACGAGCTCAGAGGTTATGTAGTTGAAATTTATCAGCGATATATTCCCAATTTGGTAATGTGGCATGCTGAGTGTTGCTGTTTGATGATCAGTGTTTGATCATTTGTGATATGATCATTTGTTTGATCATTTATCTTTGTGATCATAGGTTGATCATCTGTTGACCCAAAGCGTGGCTTTTTGAAAAAGCGTAGCTTTGTGGACGAGACTTCGTCAGGACCTCACTACCCGGAAATGGTCGAAACAGGAATGTTGCGGCAAGGTTATGAGGGTCGCGCCCTTTAGGGTATGTCATTTCCTTCTGGAAATGGGTGGTATCATGGTATGGAGCCCAGATACTTACTCATGTGGATACACTTTCTTTATGATGTGTGATGTTGGATATCGAGCGCTCGGATAAAGGTCCCAAAGGACCGGGAGGTGGCATATTCGTGAGTTACCTGTTACAGGGGTAACCCTGCCTTGTTTGGCAGAGAGCAGTTTGTCTCTCGGGACGTCCCGCCAGAGGCGTTCCCATGCGGCGGAAGGAAGTTCCTTAGCCTGACCATTTGTTGGAAATCCAAAGAAACAATACGCGACTTGTACGGTTTTAGTTGTATTACCCGCCATGGAATGTGGCGGTAACCTGCTATTGAACATGGTAGCTATAGTAGGCATACGATACTGGTCGTATGTTGGCTAAGATTGATATTATACTTTCGAAATGTTTTCTACACACTATGCACTAATAATAATATCAAAAATGATTTGATTTGCGTAGTAAGCATCTTTGACTATCATAAGAAGAAATCTCCTCCAATTCTGCGTTTGCATTGTGTGTGTGGCGAGAGGTCTTATGGTAGTTTCATTTTCCAAAAAGCATTGCGAATTGACTTTAAAATTCTCTGCTATTTGTATTAAAGTTAAATTGTTTTTGTTGCTCACACCAGTCCCATGACTGATCCGGAGTTTATTGTTCCCTTCCTAAACTCTGGGTGCTCATAATTTTCCACACGAGCAGTCTAGAGTTGGGTTTCTTTTCAGATATTCAGGTTTAGTAGATTATCTGGAGCTAGTTCATTCATCGGAGTTGCTTATCTTGGAGTTGTGGATTCATTCTTGTCTGAAGATCATTTTGGAGTTATCACTTCTATTGATATTGTTCCGCTGCTGTTGTTATCTTTTCTTTTCCGCTGCTATTTCTTGTATCATATCTCTGATGTATATTGATATCTGTTGTATCACTCTGTTGTATCAGATATTATATATCAATGTATTATTCTTTTCTTCCGCTGTGTTATTTACTTAATTGTGTTATAGCTCCGGCGAATCGGATTTGAACGGTCGATTCTGCGACATTCTAGTACAATGTGAAGTACGGATGTCGATTTTCGAGCGGGCAAAACCCGAGTCGTCACAATGTATACATTGATGCGTTGTTCATTTCTTGCATTGTTTAAGAGAACTGCCTTGTTGAGTATTCAGTGTATGTTTGTGTGTCACCCTATGTTGCCTTGCTTGAGTTTGATCTGATGTCTCCATGTATATACATACATACATATATGTATGTATGTATATATGTGTGTGATTGCTATGGCTATGCTCTATCCACCCGAGTGCTTGCATTCTGACTTTGCTTGTATACATGTATACATACATACATAGATACATATATATATATATATGTATATACATGTCACTGTGCTTGTTAGACTTGCTGTGTTTGGTGCACTTATATTCTTTGGCCATAATGATTTTGTGCTAGTTGTTGATCGAGTTCCATGTCCATTTCCTTGTATTCTATGCTGGGTTGATAAACTTGGTGCCTTCATACCTAAACTGATATATGTGTGTGCATATATATGCATATATGCATACTTGTGTATATGTGAGTGTATGATTGCTGCATGCTCCAATGTCTGGATGTCTCCTCTGTTGCATGTCTAGATCTGGTGCACCACTTTGTACATGTGCACTACATGTTGATATTTGCCTTGTACTTGGCCCTGAATTCTGATTTTGCTTGAACATTTTGTATATTTTCATGTACATGTTGAAACTAAACTTGATTGTTATTCAAGTGCTTTCCTTATGCCTTTGTTATTGTAGTCTGGTTCCATTTGAAGTCTAGTTGCATGTTGTTTTCATGTATGTTCATGCCTGAATGCTTGCATATCCATATACATATGAGCATGTTTATTGATTGCTTTGTACTGACCATTGCTGTGTTTTTTGCTTTTGCATTGCATCTCAGTTGAATCCAGTCTTGGCTTGGGTTTGACCTTGTGTTCATCTGTCCCTGCAATTTTAACAAGCAAGTGTATATCGGTGTGCACGACCTTGTGGCATGTACAGTGATACACTGTGCATGTCACAAGTTGTTCGCGTATTTTTGATTCTAGAAAGATGAATTAAAAAGCTGATGACAAAAAACTCAAATAACTGAGGCAAATAATATTTTCAAACACACACTTCATTATGCATTGCAAAAATATTTCTTTTTCAATTTTACTATGTCAATGTTTATTTTGTAGATAGATCAGATGTTGGATATAGGCTGGAACAAAGTTGAAGATCAAATACGAGTGATAAGTGAATATGTAGTGAGGTGAAACATGTATGTAAACTTGTATTTGGAATTGTGTAAATATAGCGAGAGCTTAAATTTGTACTATTCGATATTGTAATACAAACAATTATTTGAATAAAAAATTTGTTCATTGTTCAATGAATATCTGTGTATTCTATTTTTACATTTGTGTTTGGATATTTTATATCGAATAGTATTATATCCAATACATTTAATATCTGTATATTTATATATGTTTATTATCATAAAAAAAATCATAGGCTATTGTATTCTACAATCTCCCCCTTTTGATGATAACAAACATATATTAAGATTTTGACTCTATTAAATGTATTTGGTCTTGATGAATTCTATTCGCTCCTCCTATTTGAATACTCCTCCTACAACAAAGTTCCCACTTCACATATGCATAAAAAACAAAATTTGCAAATAAAAAAAATGCAATGAACATAGATGAGAATATGCAAATAAAAAAATATGACTTATTTGCCAAAATCATAACTTCTCTTCCCCTTTTGTTATCAACAAAAGAGTAACAGTGTTAGATAAGAGTGATAAAGTGATAGACATTAATACAACATTAATGCCTAATCTGGTATAAATATTAAATTTCAAAAAACAATCAAATAAAAATCATAAATACTCTATTAGGCGCATATTCCATTTTAGAGTGATAGGGGTGATGTCGGCATAGAAAACCATATAGTCGTGTCCATTTATGGTATATTTATGATAGGAATCTTTTAAATACTTACTAACCATGCATAACCGTTAGGACTTTTAAATGAGATTAGTAGTATTCCCTATTTTTATTAAAAAAAATGAATTCCAAGCATCTTCTAACCACGCATAACCATGAGGACTTTTAAATGGAGTTAGAACCAACTCGCCTATTTCATCCAATTTTGATATGTGTTCTATATATGCATAACCGTGAGGACTTTTAAATGAGCATGAAAGCACATATTCAGAGATTTCAAGTAGTTCACACATGCATAACTGTGAGGACTTTTAAATGAGAGTGAGTACTTTTGGATGATTTTATTGCTAATTAAAAAAATGAATAATTTCTTGTTTAGATACCACATTTTGACATACTATATTAGATTTTGATAAGCGATTGCTGTAGAAATATGGTAGGAATAGAGATGGTCATGGAATTTTTACCAACCAAAGTTATTACAAATTTTGTTTAAATTTTTAAAGAAATTTTGTAAATATACTCTCTCAAGACTTAATGTATGATCAAGATCAACACTCATCACTTTTTTCAGTCACTATTTATCTTTTCGATAATCAATAAGAAGTCAGATTAGTTAACATAGGCATTTAAGATCAAATCCAAAAAAATATAAAGTCACATTTCTAAAATGCCTAAACTGAGATGAAGTCGACAAAAACTATTTTTCGGAAGGGGTTTTGTAAAAATGTCTGCCAATTGAGACTCGGTTGAAGTGAAGTTTATGCAGATATTTTCTTTGGAAATGTGATCTCTAATAAAATGATGTCTAACATCTATATGCTTGGTGCAAGAATGATGTACAGGATTATTTGTGAGATCAATTACACTATTGCTACCATACATAAGTGGAACACATTTAAAATTTAGACCGTAGTCTTGCAAGGTTTGTATCATCCATAAGATTTGAACAGAGCAACCGCTTAGAGCAATATACTCTGACTCCGTGGTAGATAATGCAATACAATTTTGTTTTCGGCTTGACCGTGCAACGAACGAATGTCCCAACATAAAACATGCTCCACTAGTACTTTTTCTATCAACTAGACTACCAGCATAGTCTCCATCTGAATACCATTTTAACTCAAAGTTATCATTAGTTGGATACCATAGACCAAACCATGAGGTGTGCAACAGATACCTTATAATCCTTTTTACAGCTTTTAAATGAGATTCTTTTGTATTTGATTGAAATCGTGCACGTAAACAAACAGAGAACATAATGTCCAGTCTAGAAGCAGTAAGATAAAGAAGTGATCCAATCATACCTTGATATTTCTTTTGATCAACCACCTTACCTTTTTCATCCTTGTCAAGTTTAATTTTTGTGCTCATAGGAGTTTTTGCAGGTTTAGCATCTTTCAATCCAAATTTGTTGACAAGCTCTCTGATATATTTTGTTTGAGAGATGAACGTACCTTTTTCGCTTTGTTTGATTTGAAATCCTAAAAAAATTCAACTCTCCTACAAAGCTTATTTCAAACTTTTCTTGCATGACTTTTTCAAATTTCTCAGACAAAAGATTGTTAGTGGCACCATAAATAATGTCATCAACATATATTTGAACAATCAATAGGTCATCATTTTCGTGCAATAAAAATAATGTGGTGACTACACAGCCCTTTTTGAACCCATTTTCAAGGAGATAAGTGCTAAAACATTCATACCAAGCCCTAGGGGCTTGTTTTAATCCATATAGTGTTTTCTTAAGTTTATATACATGGTTAGGGTATTCTTGACTTTCAAAACTTTCAGGTTGTTCAACGAATACATCCTCTTTCAAAATTCCTTTAAGAAAAGCACTTTTAATATCCATTTGTCTTAGTTTAAATCCTTTATAACAAGCAAAAGCTAACAAGATTCTAATGGATTCTAGTCTAGCTACTGGTGCAAAAGTTTCATCAAAATCAATTTGATTATAACCTTTATCAACTAACCTAGCTTTGTTCCTAATCACATTTTCAGATTCATCAAATTTATTTTTAAAAATCCATTTGGTTCCTACAACTGGATAATCACTAGTTCTAGGTGCTAGAATCCAAACATTATTTCGTTCAAATTGATTTAGCTCTTTTTGCATAGCCATAAATCAACTCTCATCATTGAGAGCTGTATCTATGTCTTTGGGTTCAATTTCTAAAAAAATCCACTGTATAGACACAAATCACATGAATTTCTAAAGGAGAAACGAGTTTGAATACCTACGGTAGGATTACCTATTACCAATTTTGGAGGATGATCTGCTTTGAATTTCAATCTCTCTGGTTTCAGATTTCTTTGGACTTCTTCCACGGTTGCAGTTCCTTTTGGATTTTCACTTTCATCTTTTTCGTTCTCCTCTTCGACATTGCTTTTGATTATTTCCTTGCTTTGACCATCAATGCCTTCATCAAATTTCATATTAATTGACTCCACGATCGTTCTCGTCCTTTTGTCTATAAGCTTTGATTCCGGAAAAGTATCCCATGAACATGCCTTTGTCGGCTTTTGGTTCAAATTTTCCCAGTTGATCACCTATATTGAGAAAAAACATAGACGCCAATTTTTTTGGAATATGCAATGTTTGGTTTTTTGTTGAACTATAGTTCATATGGTGTTTTCTTAAGAATCGTCCTAATCATGACTCTATTCATTACGTAACAAGCTGTATTTACTACCTCTGCCCAAAAGCACAAGGGTAGTTTATACTCATTTATCATAGATCTAGCCAACTCTTGTAAGGTTCAATTCTTTCTCTCGACTACTCCATTTTGTTATGGAGTACGTGGGGCAGAGAATTCATGATTAAATCCATTTTCATCACAAAAAATTTCAAATTCATAATTTTCAAATTCTCCACCATGATCACTTCTTAGCGAAATAATAGAAACTCCTTTTTCATTTTGAACTACTTTTGTGAATTTAGTGAAGTATGAGAAAGTTTTTCATTTTTTAGCTAAGAAGTATACCCACGTATATCTAGAGTAATCATCAACCAATACAAAACAATATCTCTTACCACCTAAACTTGCAATATCGTTAGGTCCAAACAGATCCATATGAACTAGTTCAAGGGCTCTGAGGTACTTACAGTGTTCTTGGCATGAAAAGATGATTTTTTTAAATTTTCCCATAGTACATGCTTTACATAGAGTTTCTGTTTTGAAATCATGAGATGGTAAACCTCTTAAAAAATCTTTTCTTTTTAATTTGTTTAACGGATTCATGCTAGCATGTCCTAATCGTCTATGCCATAAGTTTACTTCTTCATCCTTAGCTACCAAACATTTTGAAAGAGTGAGATCATCAAAAGATAGAGAGTATATATTCCTTTCCTCTTACCTGAAAATAATGTATTTTTTGATGATTGGTCAACAATTTTGCACAAATCAGAACCAGAAACAACATTTATTCCCTTATCACATAACTAGCTGATTGAAATCAGATTATGGTGCAGATTTTCAACATATAATACATCGTTTAAGGTAAATGTGACATTACCTACTTTACCTTTACCGATAATTTTACATTTATCATTGTTGCCCATTGTGACTCTGCCACCTTTGTATTTCTCTAGGCTAAAAAACTTTGATTTGTCGCCCGTCATGTGCTTGGAACAGCTAGAATTCAGGTACCACTCTTGTTGTTCCTTAGACTGCCAACACACCTACACGAGAAAAGAGTTGAGTGATCTATTTGTTTTCATAGGTCCATGATTGTTGGTGATAAAATTTTTTGAAAAACAAGTTTGCGTAGAACCAAGACAATCTATGTTTGTTCTTTTGGCACGTAGATTTGTTTGATTTTAAGGGATTTTACATTCGTACCTTTAGGATCCCAAATTGGTATGGTTTTCGTGTGTTTGGGTCTCTACCAGCAATTGTTTTGATTGTGTTCAATTTTTCCACAAATCGTGCACTTGGAGTCGACATGATTAGTTTCACTTCTACCTTTTTCAAATTGAGTATATCCAAGTCCTTGTCTAATAGTATTAAAAGTTTGTTTCCCTAATAGCATATTTAGTGATCTTTCTTCTTTGGAGAATTTTCCTAAAGTTGTAGACAATTGTTGGACTTGTGACTTGAGAGATTCATTGTCATTCATTAACAAAGTGCACCTTTTAATATAATTTTCTCTCATAGTATTTTCACTTTCTTTCAAAATCAAAATTTCATTTTCAAGCGATTTAATTTTAGTTTCTGATTTTTTTATTTCCTCTCCTAATAATGGACACTTATCACACTTAGGGCTCTTTTTCTATAGTTTTGAACCATTTGATCAATCTGCATATTTAGCAATCCTTTTGTGATTCAATTTTAGCGTACTTCTCTCTAAGTCTTTTAAAACATCCATTTACTTCATGAAAATATATAAGTAATTGCAAGTGAGTAAGTTTTGATACCTCGCTTGGCTCGTCATCATCGCTGTCACTTATTTCTTCTAAAAAACACAGATTTGCTCTTTTACTCTCACTGCCAGTGCTTTCATCATCATCTTCATTACTTTCATCCCAAGTTGCTGCAAAACTTCTCCTTTTCGGTTTCTTTTCTTTTGTTGACTCGATTTTGAGGACAATTTGACTTGATATGACTAGGTTTATTGCACTTGTGACAAATGACCTCCTGCTTTTCTGAGTTGTCTAGAATTTTGACGATTTTGCTCTTTAGTTGTTGATTTAGGGCTGGATTTCCATATTTTTGGTTCCACCTTTTGAATCTCTTTATTATCGGTGCCAGTTTAGCTGCTCCTTCATCATCACCATCATCATCTTCACTTTCCATCATTCCTTTGAGAGCTATTGATTTCTTTCATGTATCTCCTCCTTCATGGTCTTCCTTGCATTTGATTTCTAGCTCATAAATGGTGAGTTTTCCGATGAGTTCTTAAACTTTAACCTATTTCAGATCATTTGATTCTTGGATGGCAATCACCTTTGCTTCAAAATTTCATGGAAGAATTATGAGGACCTTTCGGACTATTTCCAGTTCTGTGTATGGTACTCACTGTGCAGTTAAAGCGCTCGGCAGATTCAAAGCGGTGGAGGTGCAAAAAGTCATAGCGGGGATACAGCGAGGATATAGCGGGATATAGCAGATGGCTCAAAAATAGCATATAAAACTCGTACTTAATGTTTTTACAAATATATAAATGGTAATTAAATGAAAATTTTCATTCAATTGAATTATAATTAATACATAAATATTTTTAAATAAAAACATGTGCGAATATACTTTAAATAAACTTAAAACTGTTATATAACATAATTGAATTTAGTAGAATATTATAGTATTTTGATTTCTGAAAATATACTAAAAATTAAATCAAATAAATTAGTTTTATAATTTTTATAATGTATAAATGCAATTTTTCAATTGATTTTATTAAAGAAGATATAGCGGAAATAGCGGAATATAGCGGGAATAATGGGATATAACGAAAATAGCGGGGCTTAAAGCGGAAAGGCTATATTTTGGGGCTATATGGAAAAATCGTAGCGGTAGAAATCCGCTATAAGATATAGCGGGGTTATAGCGGGGTAATAGCGGGGCATTAACTAAACAGGGTACTCATAGGGATTTTGATTTGCATACAAGATTAGAAATTCGTCCATACATTTCTTTGACACTTTCATCCTTTGCCATTGTGAAGTTCCTGTACTTGCTACTAAGCATGGAAAGGCGAGATTCTTTAACCTAGGAGGTTCCTTCAAGAGTCACTTCAAGCGTGTGTCAGATTTCCTGCACAGTTAGACAATGTGAGACACGGTTAAATTCAATTTGATCTAATGAACAAATAATAGAATTCATACCTTTAGCATTAGCAGTTTGCAGTTTATTTTCAAGATATGTCCATTGATTCACAGGTTTATCAACTTCTTGATTACCTACCATTACTGTTGGTGTGCTATATCTCGTTTCAACAATATTCCATGCATCTATGGTTTTTAGAAAAAATTTCATTCTAGTTTTCCAATATGCATATTCATCATTGAACATGAGCGGTCTAGTTATGGACTGACCTTCAGCAAAAGCATTATTAAAAGAAGCTATTGAAAAATAAAAAAATTTAACAGAAAATGGTTTTTGATCCTAGCTCTGATACCACTTGTAGGATCGTTTACACCCTAGAGGGGATGAATAGGGTCTACTAAAAATTAATGCGGAAATAAAAACAAAAACAGAAAGTAATGCAGTAAAGATCACACACAGTTTTACCCAGCTTCGGCAAAAAACTGCCTACGTGCTGCCCCCAAGGTTTCTACTAGAAATTAAGTAATCAGACGCTTACAAAAATATGTAAACTTATGATACCCGCTAACTCGATTAACCTAAATCTAAGCTCAAAACCCTACCACAACTCAGCCACTGAGTTGTGAATTCTCGAACTACAAAACCGTAGTTCATAAACTAGTTAATCTAGAGTTTGATTTGAATAAAAAAAACAAACTAAAGAACTAAAAAATAAATAAAAACCTAATATCTAAAACTATACGGCCCAATAAAAAAAGCATAAACAAGTTTTCCCTTTTATTTTGTTTTCTGCTCATCCATGCCATCTTGTTTCTTTGCGTTCTAGAATTAGGGTTTTTGATTTTCAAGCCTAAGATTCCTCAAATAAAATCACCTGCCTTTAATTGAGTCTTTGATCTGGGCTTCAACAATTTTGGTGCTTTCGTATCCTCTCTGTTGGTTGAGTTGATCAATTCTTATGAATTTGGATTTTGTACTTCTTCGATCAGTGTTCTTCGATTGCTTAAGAGAGTTTGAGTTCGAATTTGGTATAATATCGGTATGCCATTTTTACTTTATTTATTCTGTTGATTTGCTTGTACTCGAACTACATAATTGCCGATGAGGAATTAGGTATTTATAGGGATCAAAACCCTGTAATTTCTTTTTGTATATTTTGATTTGAATTCTTTATGATTTTAGTACTTGCGTTGATTTCTGATCGAACGATCTCTAATGTATGACCTGTTCATCTCTGACTTGATCATCCTTCGATTACAGCTTAGCATTTGAATTTGAGATGTATATACTGATTTTGGGTTAATCTTGACTTCTTGAAGTCTGACTTGTTCATCAAGATATCCTCTGCGACTTTTTCTTCTCCTTCCTGAATTTGTTCTTTGTTTTGTTTAGGATTCTGATATGTTTTTTACTTGTTCATCCTTTGAATGCTCTGTTACTATGCTTTGATCATGTCAAGTATACATTGATGTGTTGTTAATTTCTTGCATTGTTTAAGAGAACTGCCTTGTTAAGTATTCGGTGCATGTTTGTGTGTCACCCTATGTTGCCTTGCTTGAGTTTGATTTGATGTCTCCATGTATATACATACATACATACATACATATACGTATGTATATATGCGTGTGATTGCTATGGCTATGCTCTGTCCACCCGAGTGCTTGCATTCTGACTTTTCTTGTATACATGTATACATACATATATGTGTATATGCATATGTATATACATGTCACTGTGCTTGTTAGACTTGCTGTGTTTGGTGCACTTGTATTCTCTGTCCATAATGATTTTGTGCTAGTTGTTGGTCGAGTTCCATGTCCATTTCCTTGTATTTTATTCAATGTTTGCTGGGTTGATAAACTTGGTGCCTTCATACCTGAACTGATATATGTGTATACATATATATGCATATATGCATACATGTGTATATGTGAGTGTATGATTGCTACATGCTCCAATGTCTAGATGTCTCCTATGTTGCATGTCTAGATCTGCTGCACCACTTTGTACATGTGCACTACATGTTGATATCTGCCCTGTACTTGGCCCTGAATTCTGATTTTGCTTGAACATTTTGTATATTTTCATGTACATGTTGAAACTGAACTTGATTGTTATTCTTGTTATTCAAGTGCTTTCCTTGTGCCTTTGTTATTGTAGTCTGGTTCCATTTGAAGTCTGATTGCATGTTGTTTTCATGTTTGTTCATGCCTGAATGCTTGCATATCCATGTACATATGAGCATGTTTATTGATTGCTTTGTACTAATCATTGTTGTGTTGTTTGTTTTTGCATTGCACCTGAGTTGAATCCAGTCTTGGCTTAGGTTTGACCTTGTGCTCACATGTCCCTGCAATTTTAACAAGCAAGTGCATATCGGTGTGCACGGCCTTATGGCATGTACAGTGATACACTGTGCACGTCACAAGTTGTTCGCATATTTTTTATTCTAGAAAGATGAATTAAAAAAACTGATGACGAAAAACTCAAATAACTGAGGCAAACAATATTTTCAAACACACACTTCATTGTGCATTGCAAAATATTTCTTTTTCAAATTTACTGCATCAATGTTTATTTTACAAATAGATCAAATGTTGGATACAGGCTGGAACAGTGTTGAAGGTCAAATACGAGTGATGAGTGAATATGTAGTGAGGTGAAACATGTATGTAAACTTGTATTAGGAATTGTGTAAATATAGTGAGAGCTTAAATTTGTACTATTCGATATTGTAATACAAACAATTATTTGAATAAAAAAATTGTTTATTTTTCAATGAATATCTGTGTATTCTATTCTTACAGTTGCGTTTGAATATTTTATATCGAATAGTATTATATCCAATACATTTAATATATGTATATTTATATATATTTATTATCATCAAACAAAAATCATAGGCTTGTATTCTACAGGATGCATCTAGGTTTCAACTGCATACACCCAAAATCGCATCAAACAAACCTAAAATAAACCATAATCTTAATAATCAATATTAGGTTACCAAACTTTGATTTTATCTCTTTTCACTATTTTGTTGGTTTTGGAAGATGAATTATGTAAATGAATAAAAAATTGCCTTGAGCTGATGATGAAAAAGGAAGGAGGGCAAGTCTTAGGTGTAGATGAAATAGCAATATGGTAAAAAATGAGATCAGAACAATAAGGTTAATTTTGGATTTTTGGAGGGCTAAAAGCAGCATTTTGGAGTTTTTTTTCTATGAATTTTGATTGGTTTTAAAGGGTAATGCATTTCTGGAAGTTGTCATAACCTATGCTTGTGAAAGCATCCCCAGCATGGGACGATAGAAAAATCATTTTACCACTATCCGGATCTATGGCGAAATGGAGAGCGGCTAATTTTAGCCACGGCCCTAACCCATGGCTAAATATAGATTAGCCACGGCTTAGGCCATGGCTAAATGTATATTTGTGTTGGCAGAGTTTAGGGTAATCGTAGCAGGCAAGACAACAATAAAATACAATTAAAAAACGTAGCACGCAAAGTTAACAAATTGTACAAGTAAATAAATGAATTCACAAACTTTAGTGTAACATTTATTTCAGATAGAACATGATGAAACATTTATTCAAGATAGGACTAGAACTAAACCCAATCAAATGGGTGAATTCCGTATTCCCTTCTTTATATATATACTAGTGTGTAATCCGTGCGTTGCACACTGTATGTTTTATAAAAATAGCATTATAATCACATTTAAAAAAATTGAAGTTATTATGCAATATATGATGAATTTATTAAAATAATTGAGTTATGCACTAAAGTTATTATTTTTAAGTTTGTAAATTTTTATATGATTTATGTTTTTTTACATCTACATAAAAAAATAAATTATCAATTTTATATATTATAGTATAATGAGTTAAATACCGATTTGTTGTTTTTAGCATTTATTATTTGTTAAGAAAATAAATAACAATTTAGTATTCTTAATTAATTTTAAAATTAATATTTTAGCAAATTTCAATAGATAAATAATTATATGCATAGATTTTAAGTTTTAACATTTAGTTTTTAATACATTTGTCTAAAAGATAAAAGATATATAGACTAAATTACAAATATTGCTTGAAATAATGACGAATTGGTGTATTTTATGATTTTTAGTTTTTAATGTAATATTAACATCAAAAATAACTATATTACATTATCAAATGATAAATAAAACATTTACTTAATGACTGAAAGGAATGCCGATTAAAAGAAACGTTACAAATCATGTTCTTATTTTAATTTTGTTAAAATTAATAATTTGATTTTAAAAAAATTATTTCGTACCTTGATAATTTTAATTTATTACAAAAATTGCAAAAAATAATTAACAGCTACCTTAAAAAGGCAACAAAATAAAAAAGGAAAATATTTCTAATCAAAATATTGTATAAATTTATCCATTTTAATGTAAATTAAGAATATACATAATTAAAATTTTATATTTTCACAAAACATATTAAATGAAATAATTATTATATTTCAAAATTCTAAGCTATAGTATTCATCACTTATCATTAATTTAGGGCTATTCTTAACCATTTTTTTAATTAATGATAAAGAATTCACTTATTGTACCAAATTTAGAATGAAAAAAACGTGTATATGTATAATAAAGAAAAAATTGCGTAGTTATATAAACACCAACTTCAGAAAGTAAATTTATGTATATTTTCCATTGTAATAAAGTAATATTTTAAATAGGTAAAGTTGGATGTAGAATAATGTAAGAGAACAAAAGATAATTTTGTATATAACCGTGGAATTTTATGTTATATGGATATGGATGAAATATTAGTTTTACAATTTTTGTCAATATAAGAATCATATACAATTCATTGAATTGTCTATTTTATGACTTACTAGACCAAATAATAGATGTTAGTTAATTGGATTTATTTTAAAAGTTCAAGTTTTAGATCACTTAATTAATTTAAATACATGGAATTGAATGTAAAATAATATGATAATACTTATGGAAGTTTTCAAATAATTGTAAAAATTATATATTTAAATGTAAATATTAATGGAGAGAGTTAATAGAACTTTGTAAAAATGATAATTATAAAAAGTTATTGGGATTTGAAAATAAAATATTTAGAGAGAATTAAGGAGAGAGCAAGAAATTCCTAGATTTAACGAGAGAGCGGAAAATTCTTCTATTTTACTATTATTTGATATATATATATATTATATATAATGCTACAGATAAAAAATACGTAAGGCAAGATATAAGTAGACAAAGGCAGATCTGTCATCTCTAATGGCTTTGACCTCAAAATAGATTTGCTGGCAACTACATCATATTAAATGAAATTATTATTATATTTCAAAATTCTAAGCTATAGTATTCATCACTTATCATTTATTTAGGGCCATTCTTAATCCTTTTTTTAATTAATGATAAAGAATTCACTTATTGTACCAAATTTAGAATGAAAAAAACGTGTATATATATAATAAAGAAAAAATTGCGTATTTGTTCGTTTATAACAAAACACCAACTTCAAAAAAAAATTATGTATATTTTCCATTGTAATAAAGTAATATTTTAAAAAGGTAAAGTTGAATGTAGAATAATATAAGAGAACAAAAGATAATTTTGTATATAACCGTGGAATTTTATGTTATATGGATATGGATGAAATATTAGTTTTACAATTTTTGTCAATATAAGAATCATAAACAATTCATTGAATTGTCTTTTTTATGACTTATTAGACCAAATAATAAATGTTAGTTAATTGGATTTATTTTAAAATTTCAAGTTTTAGATCCTTAATTAATTTAAATACATGGAATTGAATGTAAAATAATATGATAATACTTATAGAATTTTTTAGATAATTGTAAAAATTATATATTTAAATGTAAATATTAATGGAGAGAGTTAATAGAATTTTGTAACAATGATAATTATAAAAAGTTATTGGGATTTGAAAATAAAATATCCAGAGAGAATTAAGGCGATAGCAAGAAATTCCTAGATTTAATGAGAGAGCAGAAAATTCTTCTGTTTTACTATTATTTGATATATATATATCTATATATATATCATGATACATATATAAAATACGTAAGGCAAGATACAAGTAGACAAAGACAGACTGTCACCTCTAATAGCTTTGACCTCAAAATAGATTTGCTGGCAACAACATCATATTAAATGAAATTATTATTATATTTCAAAATTTTAAGCTATAGTATTCATCACTTATCATTAATTTAGGGTCATTCTTAACCATTTTTTAATTAATGATAAAGAATACACTTATTGTACCAAATTTAGAATGAAAAAAACGTGTATATGTATAATAAAGAAAAAATTGCGTATTTGTTCTTTTTTATAACAAAACACCAACTTCAAAAAGAAAATTTATGTATATTTTCCATTGTAATAAAGTAATAATTTTAAAAAGGTAAAGTTGAATGTAGAATAATGTAAGAGAACAAAAGATAATTTTGTATATAACCATGGAATTTTATGTTATATGGATATTGATGAAATATTAGTTTTACAATTTTTTTCAATATAAGAATCATAAACAATTCATTGAATTTTCTTTTTTATGACTTATTAGACCAAATAATAAATGTTAGTTAATTGGATTTATTTTAAAAGTTCAAGTTTTGGATCACTTAATTAATTTAAATACATGGAATTGAATGTAAAATAATATGATAATACTTATGGAATTTTTTAAGTAATTGTAAAAATTATATATTTAAATGTAAATATTAATGGAGAGAGTTAATAGAATTTTGTAACAATGATAATTATAAAAAGTTATTGGGATTTGAAAATAAAATATCTAGAGAGAATTAAGTAAATAGCAAGAAATTCCTAGATTTAATGAGAGAGCAGAAAATTCTTCTGTTTTACTATTATTTGATATATATATATCTTTGTTTGTGTGTGTGTATGTGTAAGGCAAGATACAAGTAGACAAAGACAGATCTGTCGCCTCTAATGGCTTTGACCTCAAAATACATTTGCTGGCAACAACATTATATCCGTATTTACGTATTACGATTGAAATTAAAAATTATCTATTATTTTAGAATCCTCAAGGATGAAGCATTCTTTTGCAACACCTTTGTCACGTGTAAAACTTTCTTCCCGTTTTTATCTTAATACAATATAACGAGGATCTCAATAACTTCACATGCCTTTTATGAATCAGAGGATCGTAGTACACAAATTGTTTCCTTTCCACGATCTCACAATGTCAATATGAATAGGATAGCAGATAGAAGAAGGCTACAATGATACTTAAAGCAGAATGGAATGATGGCCTGCAACAGAAGCTACATACAACAATGTATTAACTCACATTTCTAACTAACTCTTGACTGTAATTGCAAAGATTAGGAAGAAATCGTTTACTGTAACTATACCTAATGCTTACTTTGGATGATTACTGAAATATAATAGGAATGCGCTGAAGTAAAACAATAATAACTTTCACGTTTCTTATCCGTTTGAGGTCAATCTTTTTTTATTAGAAACTAGATTCAATAAAGAACAGTTTCTATTTTGGTTACTTCTTACAAATACCATATACATTTAAAATGATACTTTTTTATATAGAAATTATATCTGGGTAAAATTATTTCATCTACCTTTTTAAAACAATATTGAACCTTGATTTGCATGTGGAAATACTTAAAGTATGTTTGTATAGTTGTTGAATGTGCCTGCATGTCTGTGTATATATGAAATTGATGATGTACATGTCTGTGTATATATTTTTAAGTTCTGTTATTTGGTTCAGGTTCAACTTAATCCAAATCAATTCACATCTCTTCATATAATCAATATTAGGTTATAATTCTTGAAAGAAATTTGTTTGTATTAAACTGATATTGTTTTTAAAAATGTTTCCAAAAGAATTTATTAGGAAATTAGTTAGAAAATAGAAGATACAGTAAAAATCAAATTAAGACAGGAAAATGTATTATCTAAATTTCTATGTTTGAGTATATAAACAGATTCGCTGTTGAAATTAATGATTTTTGGAAATGAAATCATAAATTATAAGTAGATAGATCGAGGGATATTAGGGTTGAACAGATTTTACATTTTTGATGATATCTGATAATCTAAGTATTCGGGGAAGTCGTGGTTCATTCTGGAGGAAGAGGAGCTATCAGTGATTAAGAGAAAAATATCAGCAGTGATGATAATTCACTATGGCGATGGTAGAAGATCGATTTTGTTTTTAACCCTAGTTTATAGGTAGGTAGGAAATTTGATTTTCGCGGCTACTATGGTGGATCGAGTTCCACCAGATTTTGGGGAATTGAAGTGGAGACGTTGACGAAGCTTTGGCTGGAAGCACAGATGTTCTGATGGCCGGAGGTGTGAGAACGACGTGGTATCAGAGCATAGGTTGAGCGAATGCCTAAGCTTTTGGTTAAGTGAATATCAGAACACTAGGTTGAGTGAATACCTAGGTTCGGAAGGATTGTTCATTAGAGATAGGATCTGTAGCAACCTGTTTGAGTCCGAGTGTATATATATACGAGAGCGCGTATTTGTTAGTTACAGTTTGCAATTTTATTGACCTAAAATAGAATTGAAAATAAGAGTACAATTCTGTCTTTAACTAAATTTCCTGAGTTTGAATCTAAAATTGATTTAGCCATATCTTTTTCGTTTTTAATCAGAATTCGATAATATTTAATGTTCTGGAAAGCCTACTTTATATATGACAACTTTCATGTTGAACATATTTGTAAATTTTGAGCATAGGTTGATTGAAATTTTATCACAAACTCCCAACTCTGTCACTTTGATAATTACACTATCTAAACTAAATACAGTGAGTAAATTACGCGTATCTTTCTCGTTTCTAGTCGGATTTAGATAATTCTAGATGTTCTGAAAAGTTTAGACTATTTTCTAAAACTTTCTTGTTTTTAGTTTTGCAAAATTTTAAGGTTAAGATAGTCGAAACCTTATTTCTTTGCTGCTACCCTGAGAATAAACGACAGGGACAGTGAATTTAAAATCTGAGAATTATATTAGCCATATCTTTCACGTTTCTTATCCAAATTCAATAATTTAGATGTTCCGGAAATTTTAGACTTTGTGCTAAAAGTTTCATGTTTTGAGTTTTCTGAAATTTCGAAGTTAGCTTGGTCAAAACTGTGTTTGTTTGTTGCTGTTCCGAGAGCAAAACGACAGCAATAACAATCATTGACCTGAGAATTGTATTTGCTTATTTTTGCTCTTATTCTTGTTCGATTTTGATGTTGTTTTTGAGATGTTTGAGAGCTATAATGCCTATCAATAGGCTGGCTATATTTGGAGAATTTGAATTGATTTTGGGTTAAATTTGAATTGAATACGTATTGAATTCAAGTTATCGGTCTTGAGTTATCTTTCTTGTTTTTCATTGTTTTCGAGCACAGTTTTCACTAAACCATTTTGAAGTGATTTTTGAATAAATGGACATTTCAAATTATTATTATATAGTATTTTAAAATTATTTTTTAATATAAAATCTATTTATTTCCTATAATAAAGAAATTTCAAATATTGGTTTTATTAATCTTTTCGGGAAAAAGTTTTAAAAGCTTGTTTTTTTAGTAAACTATTTTAAATATAAAACACACACTTTTGCACTATTCGAACGTATGAGAAAGAGAATTAAACGATTTAGTGAAACATGTGGTATGAGACATGTGCATTTACTATTTCGAATAATTCCGGACTTGTACGATCGAAGCTATTTGAGATTATTGATTCTGAGATGTTTTGCCATTTTATGGCGTATTTTGAGTTTTATAATTCCTATTTATTAGAATTATTTAAGATGGCCAATTATTTTGCAAGTATTATGGCTTGAGATCTCCTATGTAGGAGTATGGTCGATGAGAACCATCACGATGTTTTATTTACTTGCCAATGATATAAGGCAAGTCTTGAGTATATGATTTCATATTTTGAGATTTATGGTTTATGAGGAACCATCACGATGTTTTTACTTGTCATGAGGACGAACTTCTTTGGGAGGTGTTAGTGACCTTGTCAGAGGCTTCGGCCGTCTGAGTTTAACACGTGCAGTATTGCTTCGGCATTGCAATCGGGGATCTGGCCAATCCGGGTTTTTTGAGTTTTTCTGAGTTTTCTGCTTTGTTGTGATTTCACCATTTTACGTTGTTTTGTTACATCGATAACCTACCGCTATATGAAATGTTATACATATGGTGATTTCATTTATGATGTTTTGAACTCTTATTGAGTTCTTTGAAATATGAGTTCATGCTTTCATGATTTTATAGAATATTCGAAGTTTACCAGTTTGGCAAGATAGATTTGAGATGTATATACATTTATACCGATGAGATGGGGTATAAATGAGTTTGAAGATTCTTTTATTTTGAGATTTATGTTTCCATTTCATGGTACTTTGAGATTTCGGGTTATGTTGATGAGATGAGGCATATTGAAATTTGAGACTTATTCTAATTAAGAATGTTTTGTGTTGCTATTTGACGAGATGCTTGTATTGCGATTTCTCCTAGTAGGAGATAAGGTTCATTTGGAACCGTTATTGTTATCATTTAGATTCTGCCGATGATATGAGGCGAATATGATATTTAGTTGGATTTTATCTTTAGAATCTCATTCTCGATGGCTCATATTCTTAAGTGTTACTATGTCACTTAAGTTATGGCTATACTCTTGTTACCTTTTCTTCTTATTAAGAGGAGTAATCATCCTTTCCTTATGATTGTAATATAATGCTTATTGGTATGGTATCTCTTCTATTAGAGGATACCCTATCTTTTCTATGCTTTACCTTATCTATTATTGTTATTCACTGTTTTGTTTAGCTAGACCGACCCTTGTGTTTTACACTCGGGTCAGACCGAGTATGTTTCAGGTTAAGCATTTTTTTTGATATAGCTATTATTGTTCTTATGAGTTGTATTGTATATTCTTTTGACTCATGTATATAGAGTGGTCATCATACCACTTTGATGTATCATTAGTATTGTATTAAGATGTATCATTGTATATGTGAGTGTGTGTGTGTATATATATATATATATATATATATATCTGTTGTTGTTCCGTGATGAGTTATTCATTTAGTTATGGTATTTTATTCTGATAGATCCGTTAGCCACCTATAGTTTTGTATTATGTATTTATTGAATATGTCGATCCACTTGAGTAGAAAAAAAATAGATAGCAATTGTCGACGTATTCAATAGATATTTAAGACAAAGCTATACTCGACATATCTGCATATAACGCTTTTCTGAAAAGTGAAGAAAATAGTTTATGTCACTATTAAAATCTAAATGCTCATTTGTATGCACTCAAAACCTATGTGGTTTATATCGGATAATATTGCTGATATATCGTCGATATATCCCACATTGCTCCTTAACCGATATTTTTTTTCAAAATATCGTTTAAAATATCGTTACTGATATATTGTCCGATATATCGCCCCGATATTCTTTAAGAACATCATTCATTATTGTATGTCTTGGAGAAAATAAATTTATAAATAAAAATATCTTCACATTCTCAATATTCGTTTTTAGTATACGGTGAATGACAATGCTTAGAAATCCCAATGCACTAATTTTTTTAGTTTTAACCATAATTTTTTAGTCTATTTCATTTGTGTTTTAACAAAGAAAACTATAATTATTCCATTATATTATTTGTTTTATTTCGTGTGAAAACTTTACCACTAAAAACTAGATCATTTAAAAACTACTTCTCTTTTTAGTCATATTTTGGTTTGTCATTCTAATTGGTAAGTTAGGTTATGAAAATTGATTTTATTAGTTATTATCATGCACCAAGAACTAAAACTTTGAAGAATAGTAAAGTTATATATTTGAAAAATCGATAAAGGGTAGGCTAGAAGTTGTAATCGATTTCAAGTCAACATTACTTATTTGATAAGTTAAGTGAAAATGAAAATGAAAAAAGCTATAAATATGAAAAAAATTGCAAATTAATATAGATGATTAGATGACTTAAAAAAATAGTATAAAAATGAATAAAATAATTAAATTGCACATTATACAAATTTCTTGATTTTTATAAGCTTATTCTATGACTTGTGTTTAATAAAATATCCCAGTAAACAAATTGTAATCCGTAAACAATATGCAATCACTCGTAATTTGGCAATATTGATCCAAATATTTAAAAACATAACCTCACTATATTATTATAAAATAATACAATATGGTTTCTAACATGTACGCATATCTGATATATCACCGATATTATCACGATATTTTAAAATATATCATATCGGTACTTGGTTGATACGTATCTGATACCAACATTAACTACTTAGCTCAAAACTAAAATGTCATGAAGCACATCTTTTTGGAAAAACATTAACATGGGAGGAATTAATGTTGCATAATCCCATGGAGTCTTACTACATAGAAACACAAGATATGCATATAAACTATACAGGTTTTTTAAAATACAATACCCTATACAGGTTTTACAAGAATGAACTAAAATTAATTATATATTTCTCTTTGATTCATTTCTAGTCTCTACCACAAAGTCTGTAAACTGTTGAAAATTTTACTGTACCTTTTCAACCATCCCAACCTACCTTAGACAAGAATTCTATGAAGTGTATTAATGAAAAAGTCATCTCAGAAAATGATTTGTACTGAAGGTCGGATATATTGATAAAGCTTGAAATTTGATTACAACAATAAGTTAACCAGATGGGGATTTGCACAAAAGGTCCATATTTCTGATGTTATTACATGAAAAGTCCTTGTAGCAATGTGTTTGTAAATTAGGTTACTGTTTTTCTAAATCAGAAAGCGCAAACTAGTTTGCACTTTCCTGATAGAAAGTGCAAGTTAACTTGCGCTTTTTAAAAAATTCAAAATTTTTAAAATTTTCAAAAGTTTTTCAAAATCAAAAAGCGCAAACTAGTTTGTGCTTTTCAAAATTTTCACAAAAATTTTCAAAATCTGAAAAGTGCAAGTTGCTTTGCATTTTCCATCAGAAAAATGCAAGGCAGCTTACGTTTTCTATTTTCAAAAATAAGTACCAAATTTACATACACATTTCTACCGGGACTTTTCTTATAACAACGTTAAAAACAGGAACCTGTAGTTTTTTTCTTGTAACCAGATATAGCTTCCTTTAATTAACAAAAATTTACCTTGTGAAAGAATTCACAAGTCAGGCGTAGTTGTCCATTCTTATATTTCTTAACCAACTTTATAATCTTAACCATGTAACTCAATAATTAAAATGAAAATACAGACCAAAGGAGAAGTTTCAGAGAGTAGATAAGGATTGCACAAGCCTCCTACTAAATGTTCATATAAACAAATAGTTGGGATAAAAAAAATTAGTACATGAAATTTTCATGCTTGTAATAAAATATCTCTGTCTCAACGTAAACCAACCAAACAACAACTTTAAATTCAATCCAAACGAATTATTTAGTTGAAATATTGTTAATTAATTGAAAAGTCGCAGCTAAGCTACTTAACAAATTAAACAATTTGCATATATCTTCACATGCCTACTAAGCATGAATTCGCTTAGGTGAAGAAGAAGACAAGCATCCCCATGATTTATTATACAAATAGAAACAGAATCTGCAATGAAATTCCTCCCTGAGAATATCAATGCTTTTTCCTAACAATAACTAACAAGTGAAGCGGACACCTAATTCAGCATAGGCTTTCAACCAAAAATAATTTCATATTGAAGAGCATATGATGAATTATTGTTGATTAGATAACCCATGTATTCTTATCATATTAAAGAAAATTAAGAGATGCAAAAAGTTAAGTTACATGTAAAAGGTGGCAAAGAAGAATAGAGATCCAACTATAGAAATATCTTTAGGGAAGAAAACAAAAATGATTTAACCAACGGTACAAAAACTTACTTGGTGACTCTATTTTTCATCTCCTGTTGCTGCTTACTGTGCATAGAAGTTCAATGTTGTATCATCAAAAGAAGAACACTAAAATGAATTTCGGAAAATGTTGTCATATGATTGAAGAAGCACAATTCAAATTACCTTGATTTTCTCTTCCTGGTTTTCATTGTTTGACCGTTTTCAGCATCATTTGAACTTGAACCAGGTACTGTCAGATACAATAATTTAGTCAAATATGGGATATAAACATAAAATATCCAACAAAATCGTTGACCTACCTTCTGTTGAATTTCCTTGAGGCGCAGGCTTTCTGGTTTTAGTTCTTGGCTTCTTGGTTTTCTTATCACTGAGATAGATTGTAAACATAATGGAAAATCAAAAGCATAAAAACATTAACAAATTGAGGGATTAAAGTTTAAACATAAGGGTAAATCATAAATAAAATTGAGAATATCTTTTATTGTTGGATTTTTTTTCTCAATTTAGACCAATTATCAAAACTTATAACAAAAACAGACCCAATGTATTTGTTATAAATTGGCAGTGTATTTTATTCCATTTTTCAGGAATTTGCAATACCACAATTTTAAATCTTGCCAAAAGCTGAATTTTTTTTTTTTAAGAAATGACATTGCATTGGCACTAGATCTGTCAAAACTGACCCTAATCCATTTACTCAATCCATTAATCCTAAGATTAAAATGGTTGGGTCTGACCGGTTTAATTTTCATTCTTTTCTGACCCAACCCGTTTCCAACTAACAAAGTAAGACTCTCAGATCAACCCAACCCACTTACCCATCCAGCCCTGATTTCTCATTAAATCACGATAGACGAAAAGCAGGTGATTTCTCTACCTTCGTTTGACAACCCTAACTTTGAACTTTATCCAGGATTCAAAGGCTAAGATCCATCATTGATACGCTCGGCAACCCTAACTAGGATAAAGGGATCGCGCAAAATAGGTAGAGGCATCAGCAGCAGCCCTATGTGATTTCACAGCAACGTCGCCGGTGGGTGAGCAGGTGCAGCAACATACGCCAACAGCGACAACGTTATTTGGGCATCCGAGAACTTAATTTGGTATTTTTAACAAGTAGGTATTATTGATGTTAAATTAGCATTTATTTGCAATTTTTAGTTTCATTTCTCCTATTAGTTGTTGATTAAGATGTTGGAAATTGTGGCTAGTTTATGATTTAAAATCTATGTCTGAAACAAAGGTTTTACGTAAATAAAGCAAAATGACATCTTGTCAAACAGATTTGCAAATAATGAGTTACCAATCTTATGGTTTTTTACAACCAAGTTCATTGAACCTTGTAGCTTATATATCTAATATAATATATGGAACTACTTTTGGGTTAAGAGTAGATGATTATATATTTTATCCTAGGAGAACTGGTTAAAACAATTCCAAGATGTGAAACCTCACTTGGATAATGCTAGCTAAAATTCAAATGTTATGAATTCAGTCACTAGTTTGTGTCATATGTTGAATAATTAGTTATTAATTCAATATGTTGAAAATTCTTGATCATATGTAGATGAGTTCAATGAGTTGTATGCTAACTTTCTTTTAGCTATGTCCAGATAATGCATAAACTATGTTTGAACAAACATTATTAATAGTACTATGGTTTTGTAACAAAGAAAAAAAACCATTGAAACCATAGTCGTTGACTTTATTATGAGAAGAAAAAGTGGCTAAAAAATCATCATGACACTGATTTGTAACCTTTTACTGGTTAACAGTTGCAAAAAATACAGTTTAGTGGGAAATCGTGTTCACTTGTGTAAATTTTTTTAAAAGAAAAGGGTTCTCATGATTTCGTGCCTACTGCTGCTAGTAGTGATTGATAAGTGCTCGTTAACAAATTCAACCTCAAGACTAACTTTAACAGGGCTTGAACAGAGTAAGTTTATTTACGTTGTCATATATAGTAAGTTTCAGATTTGTAGTGTGTAATTGAAATCCAAAAAATCATAAAAAACAATTCTAACTCCCAATCTATCGTAAACCGTAAAGAACAGGAAAATGACATGCTTACTTGAATGGCGACTCCTTTCCTTTGTCCCTTACTAGAAGAAATTGGGTCAAGTCTATGTGTTAAAGCATCATTGTTGTGTTTGTTTAAAATTTAGTATGATGTCATTTGTAATTAAATTGAGAAATTTAAAACTTTATTCAATTTATTCAACTAAAATGTTACCAAAGAATAGGTGATCTGATTCTGGTAGAGAATTTACTATAAATGCAATCATGACCTTACAGTTATTTTTTATTTCTTTCTGGAAATGAGGTGAAGAAAAGCAGCCCTATTTATAAGGTCGATATATGGGCACATGATCATATGCCAGGAAAAGTGGAAAACACTGCCGATTTCTTTGAAAAAAAATTAAAATGTGTGGCTATCAGTTGAGTTTTTCTTCACAAATGTCTTCTTTTAGAACTTTAAACTAATCCGCATGCCAGTTTTTTTACAACTGTAGTGTTCTGAGTTACTACCAGTTAAACTGGTTTATACAACTATGAGTTCGAAGTTATTATTACTGCTAGAACCACATTTTTCTTTTACAGGTAGATATCTTTGGTAAGATGTTACCTTCAACTTACTCTGTTATGCAATCAGATACAAAAACCTGTTACCTCAAAATCAGATACAAAAAACCTGTTACCTCAAATTCTGCAGATAAAAGAAAAAATAACTTGGATATAAGTTAGCATAATTAAGAACAAATGTCATTTTTGTTTTTGATCTTGGGAGCATCCTCAGTTTTGAAAAACCAAAAGCACACTCAGTTTTTGCAAAACTGTTCTTGATCTTGACCGTTTTATGTATTTTGTGCAGGTGGAGTTTTGGATCTGCTTGTTGTTGACGGTACTGGGCATGATTGTTGTTCTGATTATGTAGAATCAGCATGATTATTATACTGGGTATGGACTGACACATTATGTAATTTTATGTACTTGTTGCATGATTGTCTCTTTTTTCTTTTCTAATACGGTGAACTATGTTTTATTAGATGTAATTTGTGAGTAATTAGATGTTGGTGTGTTTGAAGTTCTATCGTCACTACTGCTTGGTTGTCAATTGCCATCTGTTATCTTTCAATTTGATTTTTGAATCAAAAGGATCAGGTCGGGTTGACCCTTTTATTAAATGGATCGGGTCGGGTTGATCCATTTATTAAACGGGTCAAACGGGTCGGATTTGTTTATGCTTTGAATAGATCGGGTCAAATTTTACCCAACTCATTTATGACCCGACCCGACCCGTTTGACGGGTCTAATTGGAACGGTTCAAATAGCTTTAATAAAAATTACCGACTCAATGTCGGTACAACAAAAACAAACCTACATTTGTAATATGTTTTGTAATGGGTCTGATTTTGTCATTATTTTCAATGAGTGGGTTATACTGAAACATAAAATTTCTTTGCTGTTACGTGTAAAATATTAATACACACGCATATGTATGCCTGTACATATGTATGTTCCAAGTCCCATGTTCATCAAAACATCATCAATTCACAGCATATAATTACAGAGTAACGCCAGTTCACACCAGCTTAATTGAAAATATACCATAAACTTTAAGCATGCATCAACAAACACACATACTACACATATGTATATCAGTATATGTGTGTGTATCTGTATGTTAGTATTACAGACACTTGTATGTGTATAAATATTTATAAATAAATAAACAAAACCTACAAACTCAACAGAATTAAAATTAGTGAAAATCTACAAGTACAACCTTGAGCTCTTAGAATTTTAAACTAAATAACGTACATGTATTGGAATGCAAAGCTAATATGAATACATAATTATACTCAGAAATAGATTGTGTCATAAAATTAGAATCGTTGATAGCTTACAGTAAATCTCAAGATAAAGACAAGCAATTTTTTAGCATCCATAGTGTCAGCTTAAAAATCATGGAAATTCATTGAAGTTTATCCTTTTGTGAAGAAATTCAATAAGTGATTCGGTTTTGATGCGAGATGTCATAAGTTCGAAACTTGCGCAGCGTGATTCGAACATTTATTGACACATGATATGTGGTTTGTTGTCCCAGTGGCATGTTGTATCAAAGTACCATTTCAAAAAAAAAATCATCTACCTACGCTGTCTTTGGTCAGTTATCATATTATCTACTGATCCAAGATCCGATGAATTCACAAATGATATGTCACTGGACCAATCGCAGGTCTCTCACCGTCTTGATCCACAAAATTTGAAATAACACTACAACAAAAATACCCTATTACAACGCCCTTTTTACAACGGCATTGGTTGCACGTTGTAATAGAAGACTATTACAACGGTCCATTCAGGCTCGTTGTAAAAGATGCCATAAACAACGCCTTTTTTACAACGGACATTGATTGCCCGTTGTAATAGAGGTCTATTACAACGGTCCACTCAGGCTCGTTGTAATAGATGCCAACTTTACAACGGTCAAACATGCCTGTTGTAATAGCCTTTACTATATCGGTCCACTCAGACCCCTTTATTATATCGGTTGTTTTCTTTTGCAAGCGACTACTCGTTCTCTTTCGTCTTCTCTTCAACTAAATTAGGGTTTCTGAAAGCGCCAACGTTAGTATCTCGATCGAATGATGATTTACGTCCCTTAGCTTTGTCGAACGATGCTTTCTTCTCTTTGCGCTCGTTCACGGCTGCTTCCAGTATTGAGTTCGAATCAACGAATCTGGTATGTGAATTATATCCTTTAAATGCACTGTTGTTTTGCCTTGATTCGAACTCGATTCGAGTTGTTGATTTATTGTTCTCTGTTTAGCTTCGAACTCGAATGCTTTACGGTCAGTGATGATTTGGGTTAAATAGGATTTTAATTCCTATATTCTCGTTCGTTTGAATTTGTCATCTGCTATGTTCTGACCATTCGATTTTGTTTGATTGCTTGAGATGATTTCTGACTTTGTCACTTCGTATATTTTTGATTTTACTTGATACTCACGGCTTTGAATTGCCTTGCTCACCACAGTTTCGATTTTTTTCTCTGTAACTTGAATTCGACCAGTGCTTTGATATTGAACTGCAGTTGTTTACTTGATAATTACGGCTTTGATTTGTATTGTAAAACCTGCTTCCTGAAGATATTGATTTATTTCATCTCTGTAACATGTTGGAATTTGACTTGTTCGATTTCTACTTGCCGTCCCATGACTGCTGCACAATGATTTTTGAAACTGTTGTATAATTCTGTTTAGTCGTATGTATTTTGTTAGATATTTCATCTTGAACTGCACCTATGTCATAAATTATAGTAAATAAGAACTCCATTTGAGTTTCTTACAGTTTGTTCATTATATTTGTTTCTAGTAGTATTATTTAGCTTGAACTACATCAACTCGGAATTAGCTGTACATACAAAGCCGCTACTCATTTGACATAAAGAAATACAATTCTGTTAAAAAAATTAGCTAAGTTAGACATGTTATTGCAATGTATCTTTCTTCAACATTACGCAAGAAACTGGAACAATGAATTCCTAACCTAGAGCTATACCATGCTCCACATATCATATTTTTCTCAAAGTTTAGTTCTTGTTTTTCAAACTTAGTATGTGTTATATCATGTTAATCTTAAATTCAAACCTACTATGAGTTATGTCTATGTTAAAAAAATTAAAAGCAAACTAGAAGATGATGAGATGCTTTGAGATTGATTATTGCTGGTTAGTGACAGTAGGCAGTATGTGTAGTAAAACAGTATTTAATTAGGTCTAACAGTAACTGCTAATGACCACTAAGGCTATGCGAGCTTGTCTTGGTTTGTCGAAACCACAGTGGCATTTGCATATGTATTCATCCACTTGTGTATACCTTTTGGTTCAAGCTGCAATGTGACTCGAGTCTGGTTGCATCTGCAGTGTAGCAGTGTTGTTTCATTGAGTCTGATTTCAAGACTTGTTTGCAGTCTTGTGTCATATGCATGTTGTATCATTGAGTCTGTACATTCACATTGCTATGTTGTATTTGAATCCATATTTGACCTTGACTACACTTGATTTTTTGTAACCGTATTACTCTGACTAGAACCGACCTTGATTATATTATATACAATTTTAACCTCATTCTTTTTTTTAGTATTAACTAAAAAGATGGGTAGGTACGAAATTGAATTGCTGGATACAGCTAGTTCGAGTTCTGAAGAACTTGATCCGTGGTGGGAGGATTTTGAACCCGATCCCTTACAAACTTAGAACAACCACAACATCATGAAATCCTGTCCTTGGATACCTTGTCGATTTCCGAACCGCCACAACCCCAAGCATGCAAACAAGTGGTGTGTTTTTGTGGAATCAATGTAGTGACCAAAGTCGCTGAGAATATATGTTTTGCCGGACGTCGATTTTTTGCTTGTGCAAATATATCAAATTGTTGTGGGTTTTTGGAGTGGATAGATCCACCACTTTGCCAAAGAGGAAGCGAGTATGCGTTGGAGATGCAAATTGAAAAACGTAGACTTGAGGCTATAATTCGGAGGTTGAAAATTGAAATAAGTAGTTTTAAATCATCTTAGCCTTAGATTGTACTGTAATTGAACTGTGTATCATAAGCGAACTTGTATTTTGTTAAGCTTGATTGTAATGTAGTTGAATTATGTTTATCTATGTCCTCTATTGTTTGTTGATACAATGTTTGTGGTTCGGATATGTTCTTTATTATTATTGTTTTATTATATACATTCCGATGATTGTCCAGAAGAGGTGATTTTCTTCTTCTTTTCATATTAGCTTATAATTAATTCGCTGATACATTAAGTAATTTCTACATATTTATTTGTGTTCATTTCAGGCATCAATGCTCCTACTTCGCAGTCCTTGTTCAATTGCTTTTTATTGGCCGTGATTTATGGTGGCCTATTGATCTATAGGAAAAAGCCTCTACAGGTGAATTCTTATTTATATATACTAATATACTATCTGTTTTAGATATATAATTCACTGTTAATGTTCGCTGTTAATGCACTGTGGGTAGTGAATGGTGGATGATGTTGAATGTGTAGGTAGGGGATTGTGTTTGCAGTGGTTTGTATGAGCAAGAACTGCTAGTTTGGTCGAATGTTGTGACAGTTTTTGTAATGAAGTATGTAGGTGATGATTGAGTGGTTGTTTGATGCTTGTAATGGGTTTGCAATTTTGCTTCAGGTTGATGATGTTTATGGAGATAGAGGGGAGATGGTGATGAAAGGGTTTAGGCATGTTATGAAACTTGATGTTTGGGTTACAGGCTCTTTTGAGGAAGGGTGCACTATGTGAATGAAGCTTTGGCGGAGGTTTTCAAACAGGGTGGTCCAGGTGATGTAGAGATGTTTGGGGAAGTGGTGGTTCTGATCGCTGACAGGGAGGCTCAGGTGAACAGTGGATTGGAAGGATGCTCTAGTGCACAGTGGTTTGGGAATGGAGAAGTGGAATGTGAATGTAGTTGGCGGTAGCAAAGATGGATGATGAAGCTAACAGTAGTTTGTTGATAGAGAAGTGGTCAATAGGAAATGGTATGATTTGTGGTGGAGTGATAGATGTTTTGAAGTTGTATGGTATGATATGCAGTGAGCTATTGATATGAATGGAATGTTTTTGCACATGCAGGGAAGTGATATGAGTTGATGAAGTTGGTTGTTGTAGTTGTTTGTTGGTTGGAGGAACTGTTTGCAGATGGAAGTATAGGGTTTTTGGGATGAAGGAATGAGTGGTAGCAGGAAATTGAAGTGCACAAAGATAGAATTGTACAGAGATGGGATGTATATGTGCAGTTTGGTTTTGTTTGTGGTGGAGTGAAGTTGTGAAGTTGTTGCTATGTTATTGTGCAGTGAAGAAGTGAGTGGAGAAGTGATAGAGGCTGGTGATGATGTCGAGGAGTTATTGTGTGCACTGAGATGCACAGTTGCACGAAAGTTGACAAAAACAGGTTAGGCAATGCGAAATTGTAAATGTAATGATGAAAATATGTGGAAGTGGAGCAGTTTCTGGTGGAGTGGAGGTTGTAGGCAGAAGACAGAAGGCTGTTGATGATGGAATATTGGTAGAGTTTGTTCGAGAGTGGTTGGTTGGTGAATGTTGGTAAGGAGGAGCAGTGCAGAAGGGTGAAATAAAGTGCAGGCAATGATGTTGGCAATTGAATTATGGGAGGTAGGCATAGAATGAGTTTTGGTAGAGAGGTTGCTGTGTTTTGATGGGTGATGGCAGAGGGTAGTTGGAAGTATGGTTTGTGTGCAAGCTTGGATGTGGAAGAGAAGGTGTACGCAGGGGTATTGCAGTGGAAAGAATGCAGTAGAGGAATGGAGACGGTGTTTATTTGTTAAGTGGATGCTCAAATATTGTGCATTTTCTTCATTTTTTATTTGCTCTAAGATACATGTTTTATTTGCTCAAATATCGCACATGTTTTATAAACGTGTAAAACTATGCTTTTAGTCTTTTCATATGTGATTTTAATTATTTTACGACAATATTCAGTATTAGTATGAATGTATTGCATGGATGCTACTGTAAATTTTTTTAAAATTTGCGATTATTTTGCAACGGTCAGAAACCGTTGCAATATCATGTATTACAACGGGCATTGCCCGTTGCGAAATCCATATTACAACAGGCATTGCCCGTTGTAAAATATGGTCGATCTATTACAACGAGGCCTAATACAACGGGCGCATGCCCGTTGCGAAATCCATATTACAACGGGCATTGCCCGTTGTAAAATGACTGTTTTGTTGTGGTGTAAGAACAGTCCGCTTCATTTGTATGCTATTATTATATGCTTAGAATATAGAGAGCTAAAACCAATAGGTTCAACAAAGAAATCAATAATCCTTATGGCCGAGATTGGTCAACCTGGTAACAGAGATGCCCCTGTACACACATAGAATCATAGATACATATCTTCAATAAGCAGTGCATATATGAAGGCTGATTATATACAGGAGATAAAATAAAACCATTCATTACAATTACACATGTAGTAACTGATCAACTAAAACGTAGGAATCCTTGTGAACATGCTTTGGCTTGCATTGTTAAGGTTCCAGCTTCACTCAAAGGAACTCATTAATAAGAAGAATCTTTAATTACAATGAATCATTTGTTGGTTTCAATCTTCTCAAATCTCAGTCTTCATTATAAGTTCATCTAACATGGACAAAGCTTTAATGGTCAGCTCATCTAGCATTTCGATGTTAAATATGCTGGAGACATGTACAGTATGAGAACATCCAAGGCAGTTTACATCATCACTGCTGTGTGTACACGACTATACTTCAATAGGTGATAACATGAAAGTAGAGTGTACAAAGGACATCTCATTAACCTGGTGTTATAAGCCATTATTAAGTAGATATTTCTGATTTGTTACAGAAAGTACATCAGTCCATTGAATCTCACCTGTTGCCTAGTTTTTTATAAAGCATAAACAGTTTTGAAGATAGCATCAGTATTGAAGTGTTGTATAAGTGCAAGATATTGTAGTTAGTGATTACTTGGAAAATACCGATAGTAAATTAGGGCGGATTTCTGATCTGTTTTTACTTGCACGGCAAATTTATTAATTTGACACCACAGCTGTGATTTTTTGGCATGGTTGTGACTCTTGGAAAACCACAGCCGTGATTCTTCCTAGGCTCTCATTCTCATGAATTCACCAGAAAAAAAATTGTTAATTTGACACCAGTTGGAGAAGCAATTTAACAATTACATCATGATATGCACAATAAATTTATTAATATTATGATGTTTAATTTTCTGAGAGTGGCAAAATATCTTTATCAAAGGTGCATACATCAATTTTTGATTCGTATTTGATTCTATTTCCCTCATTCCTTGTTGTGGACATTTTCACATATACTTGCTTCATACAGTTTTAAACATTTAACCAAATAACATTTACGATTAGCTAATAGATTTAATTCTATATGAGTTAAACCAAAAAGAAGATTATTTATTAAATCATATAAATAATCCGTAAGATTTCAGCAATATCACTGGTGTTAAGGTCACTAGTTGTGTAATTAAAGATTTTGAATTTGATTACTCTATTCATTTATTATATATAGCCAAACTGACAAGAAGTCTGCCATTAAAATAAACTACTGTCAAATGAAGACAATAAGAATTGTAAAATCAGACGCAGCTTAATATTAGAATTTGCAAATTTATTTAATCACCTCAATCTATTATCCTTAATATCAAATAGAGTAGCTGTAGATAATAATTTCTACCATTAGTTCAGTTTCATCCGTGAAAAAAAATCTTCGTGGAAAGCTAAGGGCTTGTTTGGTTTCGTTTTGAGTTTTGCGTTTTCAACGTACACTACAAAATACAAGAAAATGAGGGAAATCCTTTTACAGTTCTTAGCCATTACGACGATCGACAGGAAATAGAGAAAATGAATTGTTTTCCGTCCTTTTGTTATGTCTCAAAACACGAAAAATCAGATAAACTTATTTTTTATTTCCTATGTTAATTTCATTTTTTAAAATTGCATGTTTTCCAATAATGTATAAGAAACGCGCATTTTTGTTTAGACGAAAACACAAAACTAAAAACAACAAACCAAACGGGGTCTAAAGCTTCAGAAACAAATTCGTATGAAAAACAGATCAACAACGCACCTGAAAGTGATGCTTTCTCTGACATCTAATGTGGAACCCGTGTGATATGCTTGCTTAATCGACTTGGCGAGAAATAGGAGTGACGCAATTAGGGCAAAGCGATTGCGAGCGGCGTTGCACGGGGCGGAGCGGCGACGAACGGGGTGGAGCGATTGAGAATTGTATCGAACGAAATTAGGGCAGGTTGCATGGAACAGGAGTAGTTTGAAGCGTAATGTACTGGAAGGGGTCAGAGCGTATTTGGGATATAGTTTAAGGAAGGGTGCAAGAAAAATATGTTAACTTTGCAATGGATTAGAGCCATTGCAAATTTGCCACGGCTCTTAACCGTTAGTCATTTACTAAAAGTCATGGCAAAATTGCCACGGTTCAAGACAGTGACAAAATTTTCACATTGGAGTGTGGTAAAATGAACAATATAGTGTAGTGCGGTGTCAATCACTGAACCCCAATAAGGGATGTGAGACCAATTTTGGACTCACTAGTGACTGCCAATGTCACTTTTGGTTATCCTGGCAATCACTGAATCATACATCATTATTAATATCGAATACATATGTGGTCAGGATTGATTATTTATCATGAGGATTGCAATTCTAGCCATACATATTTATTTGGCACTAGAAATACCAGATAAAGTTGTGCATTGTTGGGGTGGATTAGTGTGGGTCGGTATTAGTATTTGTTTAATAGGGTGACCAACTTTTGTTATTGGGCATGCTCTAAGCTCTTTTTCTCTTCGATTCTTATCAGTTATAAAACTGATGGAAACAATGTAGTGTAATTTTTTTGTTACTTTCAACCAATCAAATTGTGAATGTTATGACGGGTCATACTTTCTTACTTTGGGTTATAACCCTCGTAATCATATTGAAATATTAATATTCATTTTCAAAATAAATTATAAATTAAATATAAGAATATATACGTAATAATGCTTTTAGGACTAAATTTTAAAACCGGCATGTATAAAACCCTAAGAACATACCCAACAGAGGGTCAGTCACTAAGTGACTCAGTAAGCCCAATTTTAGGCTCACTAGTGACCGTTAATGTCACTTTGACGATCATGACAATAACTGAGTTATCTGACATTATTAATGTCGGATAAATAGTGGCCATGATTGATTGCTTATCATGTGGATTGCAATCCTAGCCATACATATTTATCTGGCATTATAAATGTCAGATAAAGTTATGCATTGTTGGGGTGGATTAGTGTGAGTCGTTAAAATTAATATTTGTTTAATAGGGTGACCGACTTTTGTTGTTGGAAATGCTTTAAGATTGGGTTGATCGGTTATAAGAATATACTGGTAAAAAATGTTAAAACCTTGAAATTGGTACTACAAAACTCCAGGTTAGCGCCTAATGTCAACCTCTACTAAGATTTCTTACTTACACTTGTTTCTCTATAACTAAATGATAGCCAAGTTCTCACATGGCCGTTATCACTGCTCACAGCCTATCTTTAAATATGTCGCATCCGTTCAGTAGATGCTTCAACTTAGGCTCTGTTTGTTTTGCTAAAATAAGCGTTGAAGACTTAATGGAATAAGTGAATAGAGGCTATTTGATTGTTTGTTTTTAAAATGCAGTGTTGATTATTCCCTTTTAAGCAGAATGAATAAGCAAAATAAATTTGCTTTTTGGAAAAGCTGATTGGTTATTGAAATAGTTAATCAATAATATCCTTTCCTTCGTAATTGAACCTTTTCATTTTCTCATTCATTGCTTTCAACTGTATTAATATTTTTTAAACTATTCGAATATTTCAAACTCAACATTAATTTTCATTTCTACTCGATCTTTTTTTGGTCAATCTAAACTTTTATTATTTGGTGTTGATTTTATTTTCACTTTCAGTAACTTTCCATAATTGAAAATAAATTAAAAAATTGTACAAACTAAAAAGTGTTTGGTGATGCCTTCAAATAATTTTTTAACATAAATATGATAACTATCAACTCATCGATAAGACTGAAAAATACTAAAAACTTGAAATTAAAGAGAAATATAATATTTAATCGAATGCAATTATATAACAAATACACAAATGATAATTTTGAAAAAGTGAATAAAAGTATGTAAAAAAATTTGTGTTACAATGAAAAGAAAAGTTCTATTTCCATCCATAAATTTGCCGAAGGAAAATAAAATAAAAATGTGATTCGTAGAACAATTGCTTGAAAGAACAATTAATATTAACACTGAAAAATAATATCGTCAAAACAAACATTTATGTTAATAAAAACCACTTACAATCAGAATGCAAACTAACAAGAGTTCAAATATTCAAGCAATCGACGTATAGCAATCGACAATCATGGTTCACCAATCACCAATCAGCAATCCCCTCCGACAATCATTTTGCCTTATCCGTAACTTCTGCTGCAAGGGGACTTTGGATCTCTATGGTGCTGATCGTAGCCATTTTTAGCCTCGCTCACGTTTTTGATGCGTCCAACGCGTCGGACGCCCTAACGTTCCAAATTCAAAATTTGGACCGTTCGGCTGGTTTGAGGAAATTGGTACGTTGGCGTTCAACGCATCGAACGCGTCATGCCGTTACACTCCAACCGCTGTATTTTTCGACTCGCATCCCCCATATATAAACGCAGTAACCCTCCTCCTCCTCACAGCAGTCCAAACAAACTATTTTCCCCCTTTTCCAATTTTTTTTGATCCGTTCGACCTTATTTTAAGATAATTTTCTCTGCTATTTGATTTATTTTTACTATATATACAACATATATTTTTGTGGAATTTTTCTTACGTTTTGAAATTTTCATTTTTTGGTATTATGGTGCATTCTTCTGGTTCTGCTATTGCTTCTTCTTCCGCCCAACCTGTAGCTTTATGGACAACCAAAAGGGAGGAGGTTTTTATAGATCTATTCATTGATTACCTACCGGATAGAAGGAATTCAGCCAGTGGGTTTTATACATCCATGACGGTAGTATTCAATGAGAGACTGAACCTTGACTGGTCCCATACACATATGAAGAACAAATAGGACAACCAGAAGCGTTACTGGGGTGATTGGGACAAACTTCTACAGTTAGAAGTAGGGGCGTGGGATGTAGAGAACGATCAACTGGACGGTTCCGAGGAGTGGTGGAACACCGCTGTGCATAAATACAAGAGATTCAAGAGAAATGCCCCACTTAAATTTAGAGAGTTTGACCAGCTTTCTGGAAGTTGCATAGGAAGGGACACCTGCAATTAGATATCTCCAACTCCACCAGCTCAGCCTTTCACTACTGCCATACAGCTTTGTATGGCACTTCGGTGGCCGGAGACACCCACCCATCCACCCCAGACGTAGTAGACAGACTGAGCATGCATATGTTTGGACGGCCGTTTGTTCAAAGTGATCGGTTCACCAATGCTGTGCAGCGTTGTTATTCTATACTTATGCTGCAATACATGTGGAGCGGTGGGAGATTATGATGATTTTTCATCTAGATCCCACAAACTTGGATATGGTGGAAACATTGTCTAATAATGAGATACCTAGATTTATGTTGTACTAGTTGGGTCTGTTCCATAATCGTCGTTAGTATGTTTGGTTAAATTTCCTAGTCTGTTTGGTTGAATTTTCTAGATTGTTTTATTTGTTTGTATTTACAGTTAAAAATGTATTAGTTTGGTTTTGATAGAATATTATACAACAAAACAATTAATTAACTATAAATTAATTAAATTAAATGCGGATTCTATTTATACAATGTAAATTATTGTACATACACCGAATTTTTTTCATAAAATCATATACACCACTTTATAATTAGTAACCATTCATAGCCTGAATTATTGGTCTAATTTTTATTTAAATTTAATGGTATAAGTAAATTAATTTACGGTTTATGAATAAAATTTGCCTAAATTAAAATCATACATTAAATGCCCCGCTCAAAATACCCCGCTCAAATATCCTATTCGTAACCGCAAAAGCATTCCCATTCATCAATCTTCCCTGCTCAAATACCTCATTTCCGTTCGTCACAAACACACACTTTGTTACTACAAGCCTACAGTAAAACGGTGGATGGCTTTTTGAAATTTTCTCCAAATTCATGTTTGAGTTTGAGATGTTTATCTGCTAATGTCTACAGCAAAGTCAGAAATCTATGGATCCATTAACTTCTTCCTTAACTCATACACAGGTTCTCGAAATACTTTATTAAAGAGATTACAGAAATTTGTTCATCATAAGTTGTTAATTAGGAGCTTTTAGTATAGTGTTATTTGTAGGCTATCTTCCACTAGTGCTGAGACGTAATTGTTCATTAGACTAATTACTAAAATTTTGAAAACTATGCTTGCGATTGATTGTTTAGTAGCTATAAGATTAGCTGTAGAAGGATGGATGATGCTAAAGCTTATTCCTCGGATTAGTTCTAGATTAATAGGATTTTGCAGATTATTACAGTACACTTATTACTTATATACTAAGTTCTAATTTTTTGTTCTTCAAAAGTGCTTATTGTTGTTGGATGATACTTATTTATGCATTCAGTGCTAAATTTTGTTCTTCAAAAGTCTTTGATGTTGATTAACACTATTCATATTACAAAGTATAATGTTCAAATAATCAATTTGGAACCTATTACCATTAAAGAGTATTATGTCTAACCATTTAAAGTGTTAAAATCCTCATTTGTCAGACCTAATGACACATTTCACTCTTTTAATGAAACACACAAATGTTTAATTAGCTGAGCACATTGTCATGTACCTCCAATTCTTTACTCATTAGTTCATACTTTTCCATTTCATACAACCATTAAAAATATGCTGCAAGAATATTTATGGTGTATATACCAATGCTTATATACCATAATATCACTCTTCATTAGAAGTAGTTGTTCTCGTATTTAAGCAATGTGTTAGTACCATTTGTAGTTTGTAAGTGTGGTAGCATGTCAATAGCTATGTATGTTATCCATATAATTCCAATGTCGAAAATAATGTTATAAGCGATGAATTCATAAAAGGATTAAAGCGATAGCGTCATAAAAGGATTAAAGCTACCGAAGTCCTATGTTTAAGAATAAAACCACACCTCGTCAACAACATGTCTCTTTAAAGCTGGAAGCGAGCATCTTTGATGATATATCACATCGTCCCTCACATAACACCGAACCTCCAAAGACGTTCCAATCATATCGTATATCAGCAAGGCTAGGAAGGACTTAGACCTTAATCGCACCGCTCATTACTAATGACTTCGAAGTTGCTAAATATCAATGATAGATTGGTATCTAAGAGGCGTCTTATCGGCAATCACTGAGACTACTAAAACCGCAATGGCATGCCATCCCACAAGTACTTCGGAAGTATTCAAGTCAAAAATGGTCACATTGCTCTTCATCGATAAGCACATCGTGTTTATACAACTCATTAAAGATATGCTACTACCAACAAGCACCTCTATTTGCCCACCAAAATCAAAGCAGGCTCATCGACACACTGCTCTTTGATCATAGACTCACTTCATCATTCATAGGACATTGCATGTTAAAGCAAAGCAATGAGGCGAGAACACGGTCTACATTACCTTGACGAGACCATCTACATTAGCGGAGATAGTCAACAATGTCGAAGACATGGGAATAAGGCAATACCGCCTCCATAAAGAATAAAAACTGTGGTAATGCCATCGAAGTCCATCCTACCGAAGATGTGAGATGCGAAGTGTGAGAGGTTGCCTGCCTCTATAAATACGACCCTAGGGGTGCCATTTTGGGGGTTGAATTTTCTTTTCTCTCTCTTATAAAATCAAGTCCTTGTAACCCTAAATCAAATTGGGAATAAATCTTATTGACTGTAATTATATTCGAATTGAATAAACATGGACTTGACTTTGCATATTGGCTTCGATTATAACCCTATTGAACATTATTGTTTGGGACTTGCATATTATGATCTTATCACGGCCAACTCGACATGAGCATAGTCGAGATGCCTTGGACCGTGATGGACTTCTATATGCATATTTATATGAATCATGGACTATAAACTATGAAATTTGAACATAAGGACGGGAAGAATAGTCAGTTGATATACATAATGGACTTTACTGTATCTCAATGTGTTGTATTCTACTCACATTGAACATATGACATATCATTGGCCTATTGGATTACCTTACTTAATAGCCAATATTAACTGATATATATGACAATGACCTTAGAGGATTTCAAGCATATAGATCAATCATAACAAAATGAACTTTATCTCAAGCTCCATTTGTCTTCCAATGATTAATGTTTCTATCATAAGATTAGTCCTAAGTGGTAAGCTAAACCTTGATGCATTAATCATGTTGATATGATGACCTCATATCTGCATTAACCACGTCAATATGATCAATTTATTCGTGATTGTGTCTTCGTTTATGTAGTAATCAATTCGACAAGTTCCTCATCATGTTTTCGCAAATATTCAAGTCAAAGGATAACTTACTACACTTAGCATCCAAAGTGTTATACCATTTTTTGTCTAACATTTTTGGCGCTAGAAGGAGGGCCCGAATCTTTGACTTATTTAATTCCCTTATCATTAGGAAATGAGATCATGAAGGCTCAATGCTCAGACCGAAGTGGTCATACAGACAACGACACTGAAAGAGAACGTGACTCCCAATTTCAATATGGGAAACACATAACATGGGCAACAGTCACAACCGGTGCAGCCAACTAGCAGTAAGGCAAAAACCCAGAACTTGGAGCAACAACTGCTGATGATGGAAGAACTCTTGAAGGGAGTGCTTATCTAGAAATCTTCAATGACTACCAAGCTTACAAGAGGGGATGAAGCAGGGAATCTCCCAAAAGAAACTTGAATGCTTTCCACTTAGAAATAAGGAAAAAAGCAAGCTTGTCGCAACTCCAAAAAAAAGTAACCAACAGCCTAATGCAGATTATCAAGGAAGGATCGAGGAAAAATCTAATGAATAGTCTGGAAGCTCGACTTTAAAAGGATATAAACCCGAAAGAAGCGATTATCATACCAATAAGGACTACTTGAGGGATATGGAGGCAAAAATGGCAAAGGATATGCTCGATGCCAAAGGAAAGAGGACTCAAGATGAGAGAGTCAATGATAATCAGCGAGATGCTCCATTTATTGATGAGATTATGTCTACAAGAATTCCATCTCACAATAAGATCCTATGAATCAGATACAAAGAAACAACTAATCCAGACAACCATTTATTGGCCTTTGAGAGTCAGATGGACTTTTATAATGCATCTAGGGTAGTGTGGTGTAAACTTTTCCCAACCACTTTTGAAAGTGCAAGGGCCAAATGGTATCGACAATATTGCTAAAGGACTATATACTATTGAAATAAGTTCTCTTATGAGTTTTGAGCTCAATTCTGGATCTGCAAAGATCCTACCATTGATTATACTATAGTAGAAAACATCAAACAAAGACCAGGAGAGCTATTAGGAGATTATCTTAAAAGGTTTAATTTAGAAGCTTTGAAAAGTAAAAACATAACAGATAGTGATAAGCTAGTGGCAGTACACTGAGGGCTAATCGAGCAAACCCTATTTTGGCATGAACTCTACATTCATGGGTGCAATGATTTACAAGACTTTCATTTTCAGGCCGACAAAGTTCATTCGAATAAATGAAATATACCATGCCAAAAAAAAGCTCAGCTAAAACGGAAAATAAGAAAGATTAATTGCAGCCATAATCACAAAAAGCCGAGGTGGGAAGAAGACTCAAACACAAGCCATGTTGCTTTAAACAAACTGATATCTTACATACACGCTACAATGAAGGAAAATGGCGATTTCCCGATCTCTTACAAGGCAAAGACTAACCCAGAACCAAGGAATGAGGGAGAATATTGCTCTTGTCACAAGTCTAATAGACACAAGACATATGAATGCCAGGTGTTAGCTGGTATAATCCAACAGATGATTCGTAATAGACAGTTAAAGAAGTTTGTCAAGGATAACCAAAAATGTGCCCGTCCAGATAAGAGTAATCCAAAACTCCTGAATAACACTACAAATGTGGTAGAAGAAGATATCTAGCTTGATTTCATCCCACCTCTTAATAGAATTGACGTAATACATGGGTGTCCACATATAGCTGGAAACATCAAAGGTTCCATAAATCATAACATCAGGGAAGCGATGGAAGGAATTTTCTCAATCCAGGAAGAGCCACCGCACAAAAACACTAGGTATTAGATTCGGATGCATAACATAACCATTACTCTGAAAGAACTAAAAGGAGTATGTCATCCCCATAAAGACCACTCATGATAACTGCTCAAATCGGACTTTTAGTTATGATGAAAATCCTTGTTGACACCGGAAGTGCAGTCAATGTAAGCATGCCCTTCATCAGATGATTATTCCTAAGGAGAAGCTGGAGCCAAGCCTGAAGCCTATTTTTGGATTAAACAATAAGGCTTCAACCTCTGTAGGGAATATAAAGCCGCTAGTACAGATGGGGTTCCGCCACATTGCAGGACTTTCGAAACTCTATCTGTTATAATGGATCAGCCATCAAATTACAATGTGTTCTTCAAAAGACCATCACTAGATGAGATTGATGCTTTTGTGTCACTAAAGTACCTGATGGTGAAGTTTCTAACTAAGAGTAGTTGGGGAACGATAAAGGGAGAGCAGTTTAGCTCATGTTGAATGTATTTTGCTACGCTTGATCAATATAAGTGAAACTACATTCCTTGTTATGACATAATGCAAGGTAAATCAATCCAAACTAAAATAACTTAGCCTTTGAGTAAAGGTTCATGCAACCAATCATTCAAAACGAATGGAAAAGCATGCAGTGAAGACCAAGGTATGTTTAGGAAATTCAGCATTTTAGAAAAGAAAAGAAAGAGAAAAAAGCAAACCTAGTGGACGAATAAGTAAAAGGGGAGGAGATTATCATTGAACTCGATTACAGGGGTGATTAAGAGAGGATGAAACCCATCGAGGAACTTGATGAAATATGCATAGACCCAACTAATATGACAAAAACAGTAAAGGTTGGAAAGAACTAGATAGTAAACTAAAAAGGGAGTTAGTTAATTTTCTTCACTCCAGCAACGACATGTTCGCTTGGCCTCATTCAGATTTGGTACGGATACACTCAACCGTTATGTGCCACGCTTTGAACATAGATCCAAAATTCATGCCAATCCAGCAAAAAAAGGAAATTCGATAAAGTCTGATCTGTCGCTTTGAAGGAGGATGTCAATAAGTTACTTGAAAATGGATTCATCTGAGAGGTGCTCTCCGAAGCGGTTGGCCAACCCAGTTCTAGTCAAGAAATCCAACGGAAAATAGAGGACTTGCATTAGTTATACCAATTTAAATAAGGCATGCCCAAAAGATTGTTATCCACTCTCAAGGATAGATCAGTTAGTTGATGTAACAATCGGACACTAGCTTTTATCTTTCATGGATGCTTATTCAAGATTACCATATTCTAATGCTTAAGCCTGATGAGGAAAACACCATCTTTATGACAGATTAGGGAACTTACTATTACAAAGTAATGCCCTTTGGACTGAAAATATGCACGGGCGACATTTAGAATATTCAGAGAGAAAATCGGCTGGGACATAGAAGTATATGTAGACGACATGCTAGTCAAATCTCAAGAAAGAAACAATTATCTGAAAGACCTGGAAGAAATGTTCGATGTGTTGCGAAAATATCAAATGAAACTTAATCCACAAAAGTGTTCTTCTGAGATCCAGTCTGGTAAGTTCTTAGGGTACATAGTGCATGCAAGAGGACCCTGACCAAATCCAAGCTATCAAAGACATGGCAGAACTTGAAACAAGCAAGGTAATGAGCCTAAATAGGAGAGTGGCGGCATTGACTAGGTCCATCTCCAAGGCTATCGATAAATGCATCCCATTTTTCAATATTATCAAGAAAAAGTAAAATTTTGAATGGAGTGAAGATTGTCGGAAAGTATTCTAAGAGCTAAAAGATCACTTGGAAAAACTGCTAATTCTTTCTAGTCCTATGGATGGAGAAAATATTTATATTTATATGGCAGTCTCTGAAAATGTAGTCAGCTCAATAATGAAAAAGGAAGAAAAAGGGGTTCAACGTCTGATATATTACACTAGCATGGACTCAAAGATGTAGAAACCTGATATCTGGTTATAGAAAAACTAGCATACTGCTTAATGCTCACCGCGTGCAAATTATGGGCTTACTTTTAAGCACATCCAATTAAAGTTTTAATTAATTTTCCACTTAAGCAAGTCTTTAGCAAACTAGAAACTTCAAGAAGGTTAGGTAAGTGGGGAATTGAGCTTAGCCAATATGATTTCAAATTCTTACCATGAGTGTTAATCAAAGGTCAGGCTCTAGCTGACTTCATCAATGAGAGCATAAGATTTATTAAGGAGCAATTGGAAAAGGAGAAAGATTTGAAACCTAAGTGGCAATTGTTTGTAGATGCAGCCTTAAATGAACAAAGAGCGGGAGCATGATATGTGGTCATAACTCCTGATGGCATCACTTTCTCTACACAATGAAGTTAGGGTTCCCAGCTACTAATAATGTAGGAGAATATGAATCAATGATAGTGGGACTTATCCTGGCCCTTCAGCTGAAAATCCCTAGAATTAAGATCTTTAGCAACTCACAATTAATGGTAAAACAATTAAATTAGAGATATCGGACGAAGGATGCTAAACTAACCTAGTATGTTAAGAAGATAATGAAGATTTTAACTCAATTTAAAGATTTTTCAATATATCAAATGTCGTGAGGCAAAAACTCTCAAACTGGCTCTTTAACTAAATTAGCAAGTTCACAAGGGGCACCAGAAGCCAGAATTGTAGTGGTAGGTTATCAAGAGAAACCAATCATAGAAGTGGAAAGTCTTAATCCAGGAAATGAAACCTTGGTGATGACTAGATCTCAAACCCTAACACACAAAGAGAAAGAAAACGAAACTGAAATCCTTCAAGAAAAACTCCCTGAGATGAAAATCGATGATCAATACAAGAACAATTGGATGACTCCTATCGTGGAGTATCTAATAGAAGAAATAATGCCAGTAGATAAAAAGTAAGCAAGGAGAATAAGGCACTAAGCCCCAATTTTTATCATGTCAAATGGGATACTTTTTAAAAAGGGATACTCGCTCTCTTACGTAAGATGTGTTAGTTCAGAAATATGGTCAAAACTACTAAAAGTAGCCCATAAAGGATTCTATTGGGATCACTCTAACGGAATAAAGCCAGCTAAGAAAGTTATGAGGCAAGGCTTCTATTGGCCTCAAATGACTAGTCAAGCTATCAATCATGTGACAAGATGTGACAAATGTCAAAGATTCTCTAAAACGTTTACCACCAAGTGAGTTGACTTCTACATCAAGTGCATGGTCCTTCGATGTATGGGGAATCGACTTAATAGAACCACCGCCTGTATCCAAAGGAGGAGCAAAATATGCAGTGATAGCGATCAACTATTTTACAAAGTGGGTGGAAGCTGAACCACTCTCAAATATCGCATCAGGAAAAGTGCTCGAATTTATAATAAAAAACATCGTCCCTTGATTTGGAATCCCATATGAAATAATATCCAACATTGGAACTCAATTTCAAAGTACAGAATTCACTCGATTCTACAACAATAATGGATTATCAGAAGCTTTTCATTTATAGCCTATCCCGAAGAAAATGGAGCTGTTGAAGCAGCTAACAAAACCGTAAAGACTATTTGAATAAACGGTTAGATAAGGCGAAAGGGAATTAGGTAGAAGAACTTCCCCTTGTTCTGTGTGCATATAAGACTTTAACTAAAACTACAACAGGGCATACCCCATACTCCCTTACATATGGATATGAAGCCATGCTTCCAATCAAAGTCGAGGTTCCTTCTCATAGAAGGATTGCATATGCATTTGACCAAATCAAGAGCTAAAGAAGAAATCCTTAGACTTAATCAATGAACTAAGGGATGAGGCGGCCGTTCGAACGGTTGACTACAATAGAGAATAACCAAGTACTATAATTTAAAGGAAGAGAAAGACCATTCCAAAAAGGAGACCTTGTACTCCGAAGAGTCATGGAAAATACCAAAAATCCAATGGATGGGTCTCTAGACTAAATTGGGAAGCCCCTTGGTTGTGCACAAAGTAATCCCGTCTGGGGCATATAAACTCTGGCGGCTAGATGGCAATGTCATAGCAAGAACATGGAATGCAGAATATTTACGACCATACTTCCCAAAAATAGATGAATAAAGAAGGAATTTATCAATCTATGTGCAAAAAGAAATGAGATTCTCTTAGGTAAAAAAAAAGGTCCCAGCCATCAAAGGCTTGACTGCAAGAGGTCCCGGTCATTAAAGGCCTCAGCCATTAAAGGCTTGACTGCAAGAGGTCCTGACCATCAAAGGCCCTGATCATCATTGCCATAAGCCTTCAGAATCGTCATCAAAGGGTTCACTGAAGCACCTATTAGAGGGAGGCCGGCTCAATCCTTTGGTCAGTCTAAAGTTTCTATAAGCCTTCAACCACTGCCTATGTGGCCTGGTTGGAGCACCTCCTAGAAGGAGGACGGAGTAAGCCTTTAGTGCCATCATCAATGGCCTTACTAAAGCGCCGACCAAGCCTTTAATGCTGTCATTAAAGGCCTCGCAGAAGTGCCTTTTAGAAGGAGGATGAAATAAGCCTTTAGTGTCTGCCATCAAAGACCTTACTAAAGCACCAAAATCTTCAAAAGGAAGAACAATCAAAATCAAGAGCCAAGTAGCGCTCCAAAGTCAATCAAAATCAAGAGCCAAGTAGCGCTTTCAAGACAATCAAAATCCAAGCCAAGTAGTGCTTCGAACCAAATCAAGTTTTCTAAAGAGAAGTCTATCAAATATGAGTTATTTATGCTCCCTAAAAAATACAATTTTCAGCCACAAGATAAGGATGCCTGGTCCTCTTCCATTATTACCAGATATGGATTTCCGGTCTTCTTTTATTATTACCAGATAAGAATGTTTGGTGTTCTTTTATTTACTACTGGATATGGATTTCTAGTCTTCTTCTATTGTTACTAGATATGGATTTCTGGTCTTCTTCATTATTATGAGATATGGATTTCTGGTCTTATTTTATTATTGCCAGATAAGGATGTCTGGTCATCTTCTATTATTACCAGATATGGATTTCTGGTCTTCTTTTATTATTGGCAGATAAGGATTTCTAGTTTTCTTCTATTATTACCAAATATGGATTTCTGGTATTCTTTTATTATTGCCAGATAAGGATATTTGGTCTTCTTCTATTATTGCCAGATATGGATTTCTTATCTTCTTTTATATTGCTAGATAAGAATGTCTTGTCTTCTCCTATTATTGTTAAATATGGATTTCTGGTCTTCTTATCTGTTACTTCCAGAAAATGGACTTCGGAATTACTGATGTTATCGCCATATGAAAACATTTAGTCTTTTATTATTATCAAACAGATATGAATTTCTAGCCTTCTATTATAATCAGACGGATTTCTGGCCTTCTATTATTATTAATAGTTAAGGATTTTCGGTCTTCCTATATTATTATCAAACATGAATCTCTGGACTTCTACCATCATCATCAGACTTAAACTTATGGATTTTTATTATTATTTCCAAGAATTGGATTTAGGGTCCTCTGCTATCATCTTTAAGATATTGATTTCCGATTTGGATTTTCTGATATTGATTTCCAAGTTTTTGGCCTCTTATTGTCGAAAAGAGTTTCTTATGTTTGCAATCATAACTTGATCAAATAATTTCTCAAGTCTATTCTTATTAACTCTTATGATAAAGTTGTAAGCTTAAATTCAAACAAACAATTTGGACAGTGGATGCTAATTAAAAAGTTCAATTGAATCTAGAAGGACAATTACTAATGAAAAATGTCATTTGCTTCATGTTTTACAGGAAAATGAAGTTAGCCAGCGGTCTTGTTGAAGATTGAAGAATACGAAGGAGCTTTTGGTTTTACCCTAAAGAGTAAAATGCTTCTCTTATACTAGGAGAGACTAAATATTATAAATATAATTCCAATATCGAAAGTAATGTTATAAGTGATTGCGTCATAAAAGGAATAAAGCTACCGAAACCCTATGTTGAAATATAAAACCACACCCTGTCAATAATATGTCTCTTTAAAGCTGGAAGCGAGCATATTCGATGATATATCACATCGCCCCTCACACAGCACCGAACCTCCAAAGATGTGCCAGTTATATCGTATATCAGCGAGGCTAGGAAGGACTTAGAACTTAATCGCACCCTCATTACCAATGAATTCGAAGGTGTTAAATATCGATGATATATTGGTATTGAAGAGGCGTCTCATCGGCAATCACTGAGATAACTAAAACCGTGATGGCATCCCATCCCATAAGTACTTCAAAAGCATTCTAGTCAAACAAGGTCACATCGCTCTTCGTCGATAACCACATCGCATTTATACGATTCATAAAAGGCATGCTACTACTAACAAGCGCCTCTATTCGCCCACCATCAAAGCAAGTTCGTCGATGCACCGCTCTTTGACCATAGACTCACTTCGCCATTCATAGGACATTGCATGTTAAAGAAAAGTGATTAGGCGGTAACATGGTCTACATTACCTCGACGAGACCATCTACATTAGCAGAAATAGTCAATAACATCAAAGACATGGGAATAAGGCAATACCGCCTCCATAAAGAATAAAAGTTGTGGTAATGCTATCGAAGTCAATGCCATCGAAGTCCATCGTACCGAAGACGTGAGATGCGAAGTGAGGAAGCACTACAACAAAACTTGGTATTTCTTGCATTAAATGGCAGCGTTTCAATGTTAAGTGCTACCACTGTTGGTCTATTAAAATTAAAGTAACAAAAGAAACGCCACTATGTTTGTCCCGCCAACAATCACTAAAAAATTTGGACAAAATTTCTCTTTGCCCACTCATATTTCTTTCTCTTCCATTATCACTTAAACGATTTTTTTTTGACCAAGCCAACTTTTCTCAATCCCTTTTATTCTTCAATTCTGTTAAACTTGTTCCATTTCCCAAATACGACTTCCTTTTCTTCTTCTGCCTTCAAACAATTCACTGCCTTAAAATCCGCACTGATGCTTGCTCTCTTGCGTCAAATTTCCAGCCATTGCTGAAGGACTACTCTTCGCTAGATCTAGATATCGTGAGTTTCCTGAATATGGTACCTTTGGGGATGAATGAAAGGTTTTCAAGACTGGCTTGAACCACCATTGTTGAAGACTGGCTCGAGATCTATATATATTTTGCCTCAGAATGGTTGTGCCTCAAACGAAATTCCAGTCTCCGACCTCTACTTCACACCTCCAAGTCAATAAAGGTAATTCGGAAACAAACTTTATTTTGAGTTTTTGATTAAATTGAGTTTGTGCAATGAAGTTTGTGTAATGGAGTTTGTAGGTTGTTGCTTGAATTCCTCACATAAATTGAATTCGGTTTATTCAAAAATAGAAATTAAAAATTAGGTAAATTTCTTTTGTTTAGATTTAAAATTAGTAGAGCATGTTTGTTAAGGCTTAACCAAGCATTTACGGTACTAAAGTTTTTCTGATGACCCAATGAACTTTCTAAATATGAACGCTTAATCAAGCAATTCTTTAATTCATGGCATATTATAGACCTTAAATTACATCTCAAATGCAAGATTTGAAGAAACCAAATCACCTACTCTGGTTCAAAGGTAAACCAAAAGAATGTGAACAACTAGATTTAATAATCTGACGGTCTGTAAAAATCTTGTGCATTTTAGAAGTAAAGCTGCTGAACTGGGCTAAAGCAGCTAAAATTACTTAGATTTACCTAATGTTCATATTTAAAATTGTACTGGATTTACCTGAAGTACATTGTTGCACTAGATTAAAATTACACATACACAGGAGGGCATAAGTACGAGATAACAAAATGGTCGAAAGCAAGAGAGCATATATGCGGCATGACTGTTGATGGTGTGAACAACACACCCACCCTCAAGAAAGTTGATGTGGGCATAGTAGTAGCCGATGCCACCAATGCTACTCATAGCACTTCAGATATTGTTAGTGCAGTGATCACCAACCACGCCATTTTTCAGAGGATGAAGAACTACAAGGTAATTCATGTCATCTTTTAGCCCTACACTTTCATATAAATTTGCTTGCTAACACAACTGTATTTATATGTTATTTGTTTTGCATATATATGCAGTTTCTAGCACCATCCACATAGTGGTAATTTTTTATGTAGTTAAATCATTTTCGTGCATTGTAAAGGTACTGTATATGACCCAAAGAGAAATTTGTAAATGGATATTGTGCTAATCAAAGATGTTGGACCAAAGGAATTGGATTATCATATCGGTAAATATCAGTTATAGGGATTTAGAAATTATAATGGTAAATTATATATTTGATAGTACATATTAAATTATTTATATTAAAAAAATCATAAAGTAATCAAAACTGGAACGGAAACTGACCCAAAAATTTCAATATTCTTGAAACAGAACAAAAATTTCAGATATATCAAACTGAACGAAACCGAATCGAAAAACAAAATTTCAAACTTTGATTCAACCAAGTATCTAAAAAATTTTGGTAGCTTTCTTTTCATGGGAGGTGGATATAGTTTGTTATGTGCTAGTAGTAAATGTTAATGTATGAAACTTGATTGGCTTGATCAATCATATAATTTAGTCTACATGATACACAACAGTTTAATAATTTGTTAGGCCTCACTATTATATTGATGATCTCTCCCTACTTATGTTTTATATGCTCATGGTGATCTACATGTGCTAAACTTGATATGCTTAGTTATATTGCTAATTTCTTAATTATAATCAATAAAGTAAGAACTTAACAATCTATCAAAATGTTAACCAGCCTTATTAGTGATTGACCTCATCACCAGCACATTGTACATAAAAAAATAGAGCTTTGCTGTCCTATTTTTATTAACTTACAAATGGTTTATATTCATTACCATACAGGTTTGCATTGTCAAGGCTGCTCTGATTTAGACTAAAGCTGACGATGAAATCTGTGTTTCATTTATTGAAGCTGTTTGCAAGATCAACATTGAAGGCACCCAGTTTGGACTGAATGTGATCAACCAGATTGAGCAGTTGCATGGGTTATCCTGCTGTTGCAAGGCACAAAGCATGAAGCATGGATCTGAATGAATCTTCCACATGACAGTGCTTCCAATTTTTCCGTGTTTACTCTCGATTGTTGGAGCTGCTGTAGTTGAGCAGTGCAAAAAGAGATGTGAAATTCCATTTTTTGATGTTTAGGCATGGCACTGCAGTGTACAACTTATGATTCCACATTGTCTTGTTGATTTATTGACATGACCATGGACAAACCGAGCTGAACATCCAAGCGTGTTTGCATAGTCATTGTATAGTAAATGAAAGAAAGAACAATAGGTAATTGCTCTATTACTTATTGCACTTATAAAATGTTGTCTTTAATTGCATAACATATAGATACCCAAATTGCTAGAATCTTCAACAAATAAGCCCTATGGATTAACATTGATAATGTGGCATGGTCGGTAATTTCATTGCTCAAGATATCCGACATTACTTCATTCTTTATTTTATTTTTGTAGTTTATCATACTTTGTACATGCTATGGTTGAGGAAACTGACTATTTATTAATGCTCTTATGGATGTTTAGGGGTGAACCACTAAACATCCATGCTCTTGAGATCCAGACTAGGAGTTTCTATTATGCTTCTAATATGGTATTTATATTATATATTCGTTGTTTACAAGTGAATATTAGAATCTACTTTAATTTTTTATTGTGGTATTTACAACTAGACATGTTGTATTGTGAATGTTAGTGGTCCACTTAGTGAAGAAGATAACACTGTCCTTATTAGTATCTCGAGTCTTTGTAAACATTTGAACTACTTAATCTGTTCTAAAATTACGTTGAGCAAAATTGTAGAAACCCATCTTTATTAATAACAACGTACCTAAGCAACTACATTTTCCCACATTTACATCCTAACTCCTAGGATGAAGCGTTAGTTGTTAAGGTCGTAATTTGGTTCATAAAATCTGTAAGTATTATATACTAATGATGCTGTGTATGCATAAGCGAATTTAAAATGATGGGGATTGCAGAGTTTGTTGTCAGTGTTCAAACTGATGTATAACACATTTTTGAGTTTGTTGTCAGTGTTCAGTTTAATTATTTACAATAAGCGTGACTATATTCGATTTTTCAGGTCGAGTTTTCTCTGAAGATGCTAAAGGCTGGAAAACATGTTTTACAAGGTAATTATGAAACCGACGTAGGATTGATTTCTCAAATATATTTAAAATCAAATGATTGTATGTGATACTAGCTTAAACCATTCAATGTATACCGACATGGCTATAGACAAATTTATCTTTATTTCGAAACTTTATGTTACTCTCACACAAAAGACTAATGAATTTGAAAAAATATTTTTTGCATGGCTTGGCATGCAGAGAAACCTGCTTCTAAATGTAAGTGATCTTTTACATCTCTTTTCAAATCTTATGTACCCTGATATATAGTACCATTTAACTCTTATATGTGTAAAAATTAATGAAATCAATGCTGCTAAAGAAACTCCCATATCACATTGGTTTATCTTTATATTACTAGCTACAATTAAGGCAGAAATTGCACCGTCGGTCTATAAGTCCCTCTGCACAAATGTTCCTCATCAATTGATTAGGGCAATTGCAGAAAATTACCGTTTTGAACCTATATTCGTTGAGGTAAATAACTGTTCTTTCCCTAAACATAATTACAGTTAGTAATGTGACACGGTTAGATATTTCAACTTTTTCTACAGTCCAAAAAATTTGTTAGTGAGATTGGCGATAAATGAACATACAAGAGCTATCGTTGAAGGATATGTAACCAGTTCAAATCCATTTTTTCGGAGCAATTGGAGGAGAAAACTAAATGTATGTCTTTTAATTTTGAATAGTTATTACAATTTCTCCTCACTACTCCTTTTATAGAAGTGCTTTCATTTTGTAACATTTTTCTTATAAGCCTATATATGTTGGCAAGTTTGTGCACAATCGAAGATTTGATATTTGACTCGTGAGATAGAATTAAAATGAGAATCTGTTTTATTGCAATGCTTTGACCATAATCCTAATCAGTGGTTACAAGCCTTTATAAATAGGCAAACAAAGATATTATTGAAGTGGGCTGCGGGTTGGCCCAATAAACTACACCCGCATTTGTTATGAGATAAGATGATATCGCATACCCTATCTCCCGTATTACTTGCTTCGCTTACTCACCCCCTTCAAACCCAAATTAGGTTTAGGGTTTGCAGCGATTTGTAGATCCAGTCGCCGACTTGAAAATTTGAGGAGATTAAGTTAGACTACTATCTTCAGTTGTCTTCAGTCAGCATCATGAGTTCGGGTAGCAGTGATTTTCTGAGAGTTAGGTTGAGTTGCCTCTTTGTCGAATGCTTCGATACGTGAAGCCTTGGGAATATAGATCTGAGTTTTAGATTTAAGATTGCTGTCAATTTCATCGACATTGAGCTCATGTCTGAAGCGGATGAAATTCTGCCTCGACAAGGGTTTGGTTAGTATGTCCGCCTTCTTGTAAGTGGAAGGTACATAGTTAACTCTCAATTCTCCTTTGATAATGTAACGACCCTGAATTTTTGACATTTGAAATCAGGATATTTAATTGATTTTAAATATCTGGAAGTTAGTTTAATTTGAAATTCAAATATCAGAGTTTGTTTGGTAGTTAAATCAGTGAATTTAATTGTTAAAATTTGAGTAAAATTTTGAAATTGGAATTTCAAGCCTGTTAAAAATGATTTGATGGCTTAGAAAATTTATATTAATAATACTGAAGGTAATGGAACTTTCAGAATTGAATTTGGAACTGTTTTGTTCAGTTTTGAATTTTATCGTTTAATTCGATATTTAAAAAATAGCGTTCCGGGGCACAGTCTCGGAATTCGACGAAACCAGTTCCATTGGATCTGTAATATTGTATTATTATTGGATTTCAATTTTCGTAACGTTTGGAGTCGTCGTGTGGTCGTACGATAAGCAAACGCGCTTAAGTTAAATCGAAAATTTAATATTGTAACTGGTCCAAAAAGCTATCTTCTCCATACGATCAAATTTGGAGTTGAAACCTTTTCCATTGCGTTCAAAATAGGCGTATAACATTACAAACGCCTAGCGGCACGTCTCGATAGGATATCGAAATTTTGAGTGCAAATTCGTGACGATTTGAATTTGAATTTAAATTGGATATTTATATTAGTCCAACCACAGCTGTAATTCTTTCACATCGATACTTTTTCCTCTCAAATCAACACATCTTTTCTTCACACTCAAACTTCCTTTCAAAATATCACTTTCCCCTTCATTTCATTTCATAACCAACCTCTCTAAAATATCAGAGAAAAGAAATAAAATCAATGGCTGAAACGAATTTGTCTTCGTTCATAAATCACAAAACAAAACCGTGCCCCTTTCTCTTTACTTCAGTTTCAAATCGAAAAATCATCATATTTTTAAATCGTGTATTCCTGTTTTCCCCTTATCTTCAGCTCGACACACAAAAAAACTATCAATGGCAGAGCAATTTCTTTTCAATCGAAACCCTATTCGAGTTTGTTTTCGATCGACAGAGGGAAATCGCGATGCTCTAGAGGGGAGTGCACGCGCGAGGAGGTGGAGGTGTCTTGGTGATTCGAGGACATTGGCGACTGAGGGGCGTTCGTTTCGATCAGTGGGTTCGTCGTCGAGGTCATTCCCGAGCGACTTCGCGATTGGGAAGAAGGACTGCAAAGCTAGGGTTTTGCGAAATTTATGGTCGGCGACGTCAATGTCCGGTCTGGGGTTGCGTTCGGTTTGAGGGAGTCGAGACTAGGGTTCTGATCAGTTGCGAGCTCGGCAGTGAGGTGATCTCTTCCTTTTTTTCGAATTAAGATCTCTGTATATATGTTCAAGAGGAAATATAGATATATAAATAAGTACACATACATATTTTAATCTAAAAAAAAATTAGTTAACAGTAAAATAAATTACTGGTTGGGTAATTTTCTGAAAAGAAAAGTATAGTATATATTGGTTATAAACTATATAGAACACTAAATATAAGTATATTTGGAAACAGAGAAAAATGGGAGTTTGACATATTTGAAAAATTATATAAAATTTGATTTTTTGAATCCATATAAATTGATTTTTTTAGTAAGGGTTTCAAAGAAAAAGAAAATTTATTATTCGATTATTTCGAATATTAATAATTTGTATAAATTATTTATACAAGATCTAAAATGGAGAAAATAAGCCGGAGTGGAAATGGATTGCAAAATAAAAAGCAAAGGTGAGATCTTCTCACTCAAACAAAGGGTTTTGTTTAATTTTAAATAGTTATATTTAAAATTATTGATTGTGTTGATTGTGTGCTTGAATGATAGTATATATGATAGTAGTATATAGCAATATATATATATATTGGTGATTGATTTTCCCGCATTATATAGCGGATGAGACCCTATTGCGCCGCATAATACCGGATGATATTTTATAAATCCCATATACCGCGATATTCCACCTCGAAGTGGAATTGGTATTGTGCTAACATCTGTGGATGCAGGGAAACAGATTTGAGGGATCCAACTAGATTCCTCAAATTTATGAATTTGTTTCATATGTTATATGAATTTGTTTCATATGCTGTGCGATGATTATTGATAATCTGTGAATGATTATATTTGCGATTGAATGCGTTGAAGGCTAAAATTTAGCCGAATTTATTTTTGGTATCGTTGGATACCAGAAATAAATGAAATTGGATTTTTGAAAATTAAAGTTGGAAAGTTTAAGTAAATTCTTTTTGAAAGAATTGGTTGAATTTCAAAGAAGGAATTTTAAAAGCGTAAGGTTGATTTTTGTAATCTTATCGAATTATTTCCAAAAATATGGTGAAAGGATATTAATAAATGGGTTTTGAAGGATATTGTTTAAAAAGTTGAAGAATTTATTTAAAATGGAATTTTAGATGGTTCGGAAGAGATAAAGGAATTTATTTTAAAAGGTGATAAATTTGTTTGAAATCAAATTGATAATTGATTTAGTATTTGAAGATAAGTCTTTGGGAAATCGATATGAAAATTTATTTGATGTTGAATGAAAAATTGATTTGTGTTGAAATAAATTGGAAATCGATTTTTAAAATGATTTGGGATTTGAAATAAACTTAGAAATCAATTTGTAATTGATTTGGGGTTGAAATAAATTTAGAAATCAATTTGTAATTGATTTGGTGTTTGAAAGTGAATATTTGGAAAACGATTTGAAAATCGTGTATAAGTGAATAATTGGGAATTCAGATTCAAAATGGAATTTATAAAGGAAAGGGAAATTTGTTTTAAAAATAAACACTGATTTATTTTTAAAGTGTGGAAATAAATTTACAGATTTGGGATGTAAATTTGAAATAAATCGATAAGGATTTATTTAAATGGACCATTTTGTGATGAAGTGTGAAATATGATTTGAAATTTGTTTTCAAAGTGATGAAGTGTGGAAAATATATATCTTATGAAGATATTTTTAAATTTAATAATTTGGGAAATATGATTTAAATTGGTTGATTGTTGTGAATGTTGTTGATAGTTAAATCACCGACTATCAATATTTGACTTTGAAATGGCACTTGAATTTGTTTTGAAAACAAACACTCATTATTCGGTTAAGCCGGGAGAGGACTTTGTATTATATAACCCATTCCGAATAGTGATACGTCGTGAATGGATAACATTTGAAGGCCGGTGTGAAGACCGGGTATTTTCGAAAATGAAAGGACAACCTGTCGAATGTCTCTGCACCGAGTTGCTCCGGTATAGAGATTTATATCACTCTTCTTGTGATGGGAAGTCCGGACGTGATTAGTGAATACCCGGATTGCAAGGGCTTCTTTGGAAGTGCCTTCGGTTTCGTTCGATCCCGGAACGGACTTGTATGGATGTGTGTCTGACGTTACACTTTGAGATGTAAAGCTGGTTTCTATCAAATACATTTCTGTTGGTGGCGGAGAATTTATTCTCTTAGCTTAACACCCTTCTCTGAGACGTACGAGCTCAGAGGTTATGTAGTTGATGGTTACTAGTAATACATTCCCAATTTGGTAATGTGGCATACGAAGTGCTATTGATCATTTGTTGATCAAAGCGTGGCTTTTTGAAAAAGCGTGGCTTTGTGAAAATAGTGTGGCTTTGTGAAAAAGCGTAGCTTTGTGGACGAGACTTCGTCGAGCCTCACAACCCGGTAATGGTCGAAACAGGAATGTTGCGGCAAGGTTTTTAGGGGTCGCGCCCCTAGGGTATGTCAGTTTCTTCTGGATAAAAGGTGATATCATGGTATGGAGCCCAGATATTTTACCTATGTTGATGCTGCAAATTTATTATACTTTGTGGTTGAGGATCCTCGGATAAAGGTCGATAACGACCGGGGGGATGGCATACTTGTGTGTTAGTTACCTAGTTACAGCTGTACAGCGTGAGGTAGTGTTAGTGTGTTGGTTACCTAGTTATAGCTGTACAGCATGAGGTAGCGTCAGCCTTGTGTTTGCAGAGATCCGGTTAGGTTCTCGGGACGTCTTTCCAGAGGTGTTTTCATTTTGGTGTAAGGAAGTTCCTTTGCCAGACCATTTGTTGGAAATCCAAAGAAACAATACGAACCCTGTACGGTTTTAGTTGTATAACCTGCTATGGAATGTGGCGGTAACCTGCTATTGAACATAGTAGCTATAGTAGGCATACACTAATGGTTGTATACTGGCTAAGATTAATATTATATTTTCGAAATGTTTTCTACACTATGCACTAATAATAATATCCAATGATTTTGCGTAGTAAGCATGTTTGACTATCATAAGAAGAAATCTCCTTTAATTCTGCATTTGCATTGTGTGTGTGGCGGGAGGTCTTATGGTAGTTTCATTTTCCACAAGCATTGCGAATTTGATTTATTTTCTTTGTGAAAATAACTGTTTTACGATCTCACACCAGTCACCATGACTGACTCGGAGTTTATTGTTCCCTTTCTAAACTCTGGGTGCCCATAATTTTCCACACGGGCGGCCTAGAGTTATGTTATCAGGATATTCTGGATATTCTGGAGCTTTGGAGGCGAGCTGGATGGCGAGACGTACTCCCGTACTTGTGTATTATTCCGCTGTGTATATTCTGTATGTGGACAAGTTTATATAACGGTCCAGTGATGTGTATTGTTGTAAACTATGATGATATGATGTAATGTATAAACTGATATAGTCTTTTGTTTTAAAGATTATTCATTCATCTATTATATATTGTTCCGCTGCGAATGTGAGATTCACTACAAGAAATCCTGTTATTAGTTGCATTAATTGGTTGCATTTTAATCTAAGTTCAACTACTGTTTATTTAGGGGAACAAAAATAAATAACCCAACGCCACTAATGATTCCCGCCGATAATTTGGTAAAATTTTGGCCAATCTTTTTCTTGGCCGCCCTTGTCTTTCTTTCTTTCACATGAATATTTTCCCGTGAGTGTAAAACTCCTTCTCAAATAAGTTTGCTCCAACCTCTTTATCTTCAGATCTACCTCTACAAAAAAATCAGATTTTTTTTGGTTAATTTGCTTCATTCAGATTTGATCTGAGACTTGCCTCGTCTCCTTGAACTCGGCGATTCACAAGCTCACGCAATTCCTAAACTGGTGTTGTGAATCTCGCTTCAAGTTTGTAATAGTTATCATCGACTCATGAAACCTACTATCGACATTCTAGGCTTCAGTTTTTCTCTCCCGTGTCTGAGCTTTTGTCGGGATGCTGATGCCATGTCTTCTTGGTGCTTGCTTGTCTTGGATCTGGAGTTTGCCTTCAGTATTAACACACGATACAAAATCAATATTTGCTTGTCTTGTATGCCTGGAAGGACTTGAGAACATTCTAAGGGTTGGAGAAGCAGAGAAAGTTGCTGTAGGAAAAGTGAATCTTTATGCTCAAATGATCAAAGAAAATGAAGGTTTAGAAAAGATTGAGAATCTTCAGAGCACGATAAATGTTGAAATTTATGAGAAAGCCATGAAGATTTTAGAAAACATATGGTTGGAGAAAGACGGCGAGGCCATGCATGCCATCAGCAGATGATGTTGGGCGGACCAGGTTCCAGTTTGGTGAGAATGTTCATGTTTCCAGTGATAGATTTATCTTCAGTTGATTGGTAAGTTGTCCACAGTCACTTTTATATGTTTTAATTAAGGTTTGCCTGATTTTGCAAATGCATGGATTAAGTATTAAATATGCTCTTCTCCTTTCCAAGAGGGTTTACTCATCATTTGCCTGTCTAGTTAATTCCTTTCTCATCTGCTATGGCTTAACAAAAATAGTACTATTAATTGTCATTTAGGTCCTTCTGGGGATAACATGCAAACCCTCTTTATTTGGTACTGATTTTATGCATGATTAATTTCCTAAGCAAAACACCATTTCGTTACGTGTATGTGACTAACCATTAAATGGTAGAAGGTGTGAGGTAGTTAGTAATTCCTAATTAAAGAAAGTTTGTGTCTTAAATATTAAAAGTTACGTTACGTGTATGTCACTTGAGTCTTAAATATTAAAAGTTTTAATTTACAGGTTTGTCGATGAGATGGTGAAGCTAGGTTAGAGCAGTGTCTGGTCAGTTTAGTCAGTTACCATATAAATATATTATCATGAATGTTAATTTTTGTACAGGAATTCCTGTATCTTTTGATCATTAGTTAATTGCAGTACAAGCTAAGTTCTCTTCAAGCTCTGGTACAAGACAAAGTGGTGTATTGTTTGTGTTTGATTAATGTTTAGTTCATCTACTATCAATTATTTAGTGGAGCTAAGATAAAATCAACTTAGTTTATTTATATTCAAGTTTTGGGTAAGATATATTGATCCTGGGTAAGATATATTCAGGTTTTCATCATTGGCTGTACTTTAATGCTTTTTTGAAATTATAATTACAACCCAAATAGTTATTTACATTTGACATTATTCCCATTTTGAATCACAAACAGTTATGTCTAGGGAAGGCTGCCTTAAGAAAATTTGAATTTACAGTCTCAAACATTTCATTATCAACTAATGCTTTGACCGAAATTATACGATATAGATATTCTCTAAAATAGTTATGTCCATGGTCAAATACAGCAAGCATCTAACATGTTTTACATGTTTCTTGAAGTCTTTCTTAATGTAGATTTTCAAGCTGAGGTAGCATTAGGTTTGCATGGCTGAATAAGTTATGAGTTTTGTTAATGTGTAAAAATTTCAGCTATTCTCACATTATAGACTGATATTTTATATCATTTGGTATTATGGTGGTTCAGGCTTTCAAGTACGAGGAAAATTCAGTGAAAGCAGTGCAGTGCTTGAATGAATTGGTTACTAATGCTTTGCTTCATGCTGAAGACTGTCTTCAGTACGTGTCTGCTTTGAAAGATTTTGCAATCTTTAGATTTTGTGCTATCCCTCAGGCAAGTAGAATATTTCTCTAGAAATTAAGGCTATTGTATTGATTTATTTTCGTGCTTAAAAATTGGTGCATGATATTTGATTTTGTTTGAAAATTTTGGCTTTTAAGACCACTCTTAATTATTTTCTCTTTGTATGTGGGGTCGAGATTCAGGGTTCAAGCTTGCTATGTGATTGGATTACCATTTGCCTTTAATCATGGGTAATGATGATCCTAAGTTTGATGAGAGAGGCATTTCAAAATGGTTCATAACCCTATATTAAACTGCATAGAAAATATGAATTTGTGTTTGACTGTTGTCCTTTATTGGTAAAAATGATAAAAAGCATTGTTTCTTTCATTCATGTATCCACCTTTGATTTTTTGAAAATACACTAGTTGATTTGGTTACATGATGCCTTTGTTTATAAGTTTAAAAGTCAAAAATTACATTTGATTTGACATTTCCTCTTTTGTACTAGATAATGACCATTGCGTATGGTGATTTTGGGTTATAGATTGAAATGGTTTGTAGGTGTTATTGCGGTAGTGGTGGTGGGTGGCGGTAAACTGAATGCCGGTTTGGGTTGATGAAGGTTAAACTGATGTTGGTTGAAGTGGAGTGATACATTGCTGTTGCTGTTTTGACAGTGAATGAGTGGATGTTTTAGGCAGCTTTGGTTGGTGAATTTTGGTCATTTGCTTAAAGTTGTTCGATGGTAGGTTGTTCGGGATGTGAAGGACGAAGTTGTGGGAAGTATGGAGTTTGAAGTTGCTGATGGTTTATGGAGACAGAGGGGAGATGGTAATGAAGGTTCTGGCAGGTAACTTGCAATTTCAGTGAAGAGGTAATGATTAATGAAGTTGCGATTGTGACGATTTGATGTTGCAAGTAGAGGTTGATTTGCTGCAGTGTGGTTGAATGTGATGAAGTAGTAGTGGTATGGGGATATGTTGGTTAAGGGGTAAGTTGCGTGGGGTTGTTTATAGATGGAGATTGGATGAATTATGGTAGTGGATTTTGGTGGTAGGTTGGGTTTGGGAAATGGTTGATGCAGAACTGGTCAGGGAGGATTTTCAGGTGACTGGTGGCAGTTTTAATAGGTTACAGGCTACAAATGTTGTATTTGTGAAGGAGGTCGGGGGTGTTTGGGTTGCTATTCGAGATGAAGTAGCAGGGGTGCAGTTGGACAAGCTACTGGCAGGTGTGATCGTTGACAGGTAAGTGAGAAATAGTTATTTATTCACGAATTATTTTCGTTATTTATCGATTATAGCAACTTTGGAATGGGTTACTAAACTCTTTATTAAATGAGTATATTTATACGTTGGGATATTCTCTTGTATCATGTCTAAATTTATCTTTAGGCAATAAGAATGTTTAAGTTTGTCTTATATTTGAAGTCCTACGAGTTAACGTAATTGTTTGACTATCTGTTGTGCTTTCACTTGTGTAGGCATCGGACTTTTAAAGAGAGCAAATTTGGACTTGATGATGCTAGATTTCACTTGTGTATGCAACAAAGAATTATGGGTAATCAAACGTTTTGTTAGCACTAGTTAGATATAACATTTATTAGTACCCGATGTGTAAATTTGTATACAAATGGTTATTGTATGTGAGTTAGGTCATTTTGTCGAAAAACTATTGTATTGGAATGGTTATGGATATTTTATTTGATTATATGGTTAATGTGTTTTTTAACTTATTTGAATATGATGATTATGTGAGTGATTGCTGATTGATATAATAGAACCAAAATAGACCATTAACAGGAAATAATAACATGAAAAAATGGTGTAAAATAATAAACAACTTTTAGTAGCGTTTCAAAAACGCTACCGAAATATATATAGTGGCGTTGAGTAAATGCAACCGTAAAACATGGGTAAAGTTGGAAATTCTATTAGTAGCGCCAAAAAATCTTTTGGTGGCGTTTTTTAAACGCTACAAAAAGATTTATGGTGGCGTTTGAAAAACACTGCCAAAAATGCATTTATAGTGGCGTTAAAATAAATGCAACAAAAAATCATGGATTTTTAGTGGCATGTTTTCTCGTAACTTTTATCAAAACGCCACCAAAAGTTTTTGTAGCGTTTTTTGAGCGCTACAAAAAATAAAATTTCTTGTAGTGATTCTGATATTGTTTCTGTTTTTCTGTTCTTTCTTTCTGTCTTCTCCTACCTCTTCTTTTTAACCATAATAATTCGGTTTTCCGGCATTCGATTGCGTGGCATTTGATACAGTGGACGTATTAATGTCGACTTTTGAGCGTCGAAAAATCGGAACGTTACAAGTGGTATCAGAGCTGTTGGATCAATTGGATTTCTAGAAATTTATTACCTTTTAAATAAACCCTTTTATCCTTCCAAATGGTTTAAAATTCCACTTTCAATTTGAATCTTATTCCAATCAAATTTCAAATATTTTTATAAGTCATCAACTTATTTACATTCCATTACATTTTAAAGAAATTCCAGAGTCTTTTTACACAATTACACACATTTCAAAACTAACTTTGAAATTTCAATTCAAATTCTTTAATTCGTATTTCAAAAATATTTAAGCGACAATCCTGGCTCTGTTGGGTGTTACTCATTAGAGATAGAGTCAGTAGTACTCTAGAATGAGTGTGAGTGTAATAATAGATATGAGCGCGTATTTGTTAGTGAATATAAAAATTTGTTTTGTATTGTGTTGACTTATCGGTTGATTGTTTATAGATTCTGGTCGGTGCAGTCTGGCCAACTGTAATCGATAGGGGTTTCTAAACTCTTAAACAAGATAAACCGACATAGTATTATTTTAAATAGGGGAAATGAAATAATTTTGCCCAAAACTATTTTTGTATAGAAAAGAAATGATTTTCTATAAATTATTATGGTATATGGATGCTTGGGTGTTAGAAAGTGATAATATTGAATTATTATCATTGTTATATGGAAATTAAATTAAAAAATAATAATGGTATAACCAAAGATTTGGAGATAAATTCATTTAACAAATGAAATTTATAAATATGAATTGAAAGGATAAGGAAATTAAATTCATATACGAATGAGATTTGTAAATGTAAATTGTAAATATGATTTATAATTTGAATTAGAATTCCAGGAAGATATTTGGAAAATAAAATTCATTAATGGAATGAAATTGGTAATGTGAATTTATAAATGAGATTTATAAAATGAAATGAGATTTGATTTGAATCAAGTCGAATAAAAATCCAAACTTGGAAAAAATAAAATAAAGTGGATTGAATTCAAGTAAACTAACTTGATAATTTATTAATTCATAAAATAATGAATTGGAAGTGGAATTAGTTAAATTAAAATTGAATTGTGAGCTAAATTGAAAATGGTTTGAATTTGCATGTAAATTCAAGTAAGTAGTAGAAATAAATTGAAATTTCCTTGTTATTGATAAAATAAATTCGGGATGAATTGAATATGGAAATGTGAAATTTAAAATGGATTTGATAAATGAAGAATCAAATCAAAGATTTGAATTGGAAATTGTTTACAAGGAAAATGAACTTGAGTTTTGAGTTGAAATGACTTAGAAATATTTTGACAAAAGCGTTGTTGTCGAGTTTTGTGAAATGGTTTCAAATGAAATGAATGTGAATATGAAATGCAAAATGAATTGAATGTAAGGAATTGCATTGTAAACCATTGAATTGGATGTAAATTAGATGAAAGCAATTTAAATTGTATCGAAACCTTATGAATTGCTAATGGAATTTATTTCGAATGTATTGCTTATGAAAACTATATGTTTACTGTTGAAAATAAGTGAAATGTAAATAGATTTTCTATATTTGACACTTACGTGTTTAAACTGAGTAAGTGCAGGTTTTTGGAAGCCGTTTGGCTGGTTTTTGTTGCGCAAATGCCAATAAATAAGCCGCTTTGCTTAAAAATGCTAATAAAGGTACGCCTACAAAATACAAAATAGGAAATATGAACTGTTATTGCTTTTCCGACCGAGTGGGTCGATGTATATATATTTATATCTTTTGTCAAATTGCAAAAGCTCCTCCGTACAAAGGAGACTCCACCAAAATTTTTTGAAAATTTTATAAGTTAGAAAAAATTTGGAATTTTTGAAAATTTTCACTTAACGACAAGTGATTTCAAATTGAATTTGAGATAAGATAAATAGAATTCAATATCTAAAATGAAGTAAGTTGAATTCAAATGGAATTGAAAATGCAAAGTTGAATGGAAATGAATATATAACTTTGTTTGTGAAGTGAAAATGAATATAAGAAGTATGTAAATACTTATATTGAACTTAAGAAATGAATGGTGTAATTCTTAAGTAAAATGGGTATTTGGAAATCCAATAAGTGAATTTGGATATTGTTGTTAAGTAAAGTATATAGGGATTGTAAAGGCTAAGGAAATGGAATTGGATTTTGATTTCGAAGGTAAATTTGAATTTCTCAACAAAAGGTATGTATTTAAAATTTCTGTATGAAATTTGATGGGTTTCTGATTTTGCCACTTTGCATTTTGTTTTCTTTTGGTATTTGGGAGTCCGTAGGGACATTTTGTAGTTGTACCGAGTTAGCCGCGCAAAGGAGACACTGGCGAATTTTTTCGAAAATTTCGAGAGTTAGAAAATTTTTGAGAAAATTTTGAATTCAAAATTTGAATTTGAATTCAAATTTGAATTGTTAAGAAAACCATATTATTTGGAACTTATGGTTGATTTTGGAAAATTAGTTAAAGCAATAATGGATCTTTTATGATAAAAAGAAGATTGGTTTGAAAATTTGATAAAACTGTTTGGTTTTGGTAAAATGATAAACGGATATTGGATCATTTTTCTTAACTTGTAATTTCAGGACGAAATTCTTTTAAGGGGGGAAGATTGTAACGACCCTGAATTTTTGACATTTGAAATCAAGATATTTAATTGATTTTAAATATCTGGAAGTTAGTTTAATTTGAAATTCAAATATTAGAGTTTGTTTGGTAGTTAAATTAGTGAATTTAATTGTTAAAATTTGAGTAAAATTTTGAAATTGGAATTTCAAGCCTGTTAAAAATGATTTGATGGCTTAGAAAATTTATATTAATAATACTGAAGGTAATGGAACTTTCAGAATTTAATTTGGAACTGTTTTGTTCAGTTTTGAATTTTATCGTTTAATTCGATATTTAAAAAATAGCGTTTCGGGGTACAGTCTCGGAATTCAACGAAACCAGTTCCATTGGATCCGTAATATTGTATTATTATCGGATTTCAATTTACGTAACGTTTGGAGTCATCGTGTGGTCGTACGATAAGCAAACGCGCAGAAATTAAATCGAAAATTCAATATTGTAACTGGTCCAAAACGCTATCTTCTCCATACGATCAAATTTGGAGTTGAAACCTTTTCCATTGCGTTCAGAATAAGGGTATAACATTACAAACGCCTAGCGGCACGTCTCGATAGGATATCGAAATTTTGAGTGCAAATTTGTGACGATTTGAATTTGAATTTAAATTAGATATTTATATTAGTCCAACCACAGCTGTAATTCTTTCACATCGATACTTTTTCCTCTCAAATCAACACAGCTTCTCTTCACATGCTAACTTCCTTTCAAAATATCACTTTCCCCTTCATTTCATTTCATAACCAAAAATATCAGAGAAAAAAATAAAATCAATGACTGAAACGAATTTGTCTTCGTTCGTAAATCACAAAACGAAACCGTGCCCCTTTCTCTTTGCTTCAGTTTCAAATCGAAAAATCATCATATTTTTAAATCGCGCATTCCTGTTTTTCCCCTTATCTTCAGCTCGACACACAAAAAAAAAGCTATCAATGGCAGAGCAATTTCTTTTCAATCGAAACCCTATTCGAGTTTGTTTTCGATCGATAGAGGGAAATCGCGATGCTCTAGAGGGGAGTGCACGCGCGAGGAGGTGGAGGTGTCTTGGCGATTCGAGGACATTGGCGACTGAGGGGCGTTCGTTTCGATCAGTGGGTTCGTCGTCGAGGTCATTCGCGAGCGACTTCGCGATTGGGAAGAAGGACTGCAAAGCTAGGGTTTCGTGAAGTTGATGGTCGGCGACATCAATGTCCGGTCTAGGGTTGCATTCGGTTTGAGGGAGTCGAGACTGGGGTTCTGATCAGTTGCGAGCTCGGCAGTGAGGTGATCTCTTCCTTTTTTTGAATTAAGATCTCTATATATATGTTCCAGAGGAAATATAGATATATAAATAAGTACACATACATATTTTAATCTAAAAAAAATTAGTTAACAGTAAAATAAATTACCGGTTGGGTAATTTTCTAAAAAGAAAAATATAGTATATATTGGTTATAAACTGTATAGAACATTAAATATAAGTATATTTGGAAACAGAGAAAAATGGGAGTTTGACATATTTGAAAATTATATAAAATTCGATTTTTTGAATCCATATAAATTGATTTTTTTAGTAAGGGTTTCAAAGAAAAAGAAAATTTATTATTCGATTATTTCGAATATTAATAAGTTGTATAAATTGTTTATACAAGGTCTAAAATGGAGAAAATAAGCCGGAGTGGAAATGGATTGCAAAATAAAAGGCAAAGGTGAGATCTTCTCACTCAAACAAAGGGTTTTGTTTAATTTTAAATAGTTATACTTAAAATTATTGATTGTGTTGATTGTGTGCTTGAATGATAGTATATATCATAGTAGTATATAGCAATATATATATTGGAATATATATATACAAGTATGAAGGCACGTCCGATGGACATGAGTAAGGCAAGCTTGTGCAAAATAGGGGGTTGTGAAGAGAACTATGTGGTATGTGTTTTAATGAAAAATAGTACTGTGTGAATTCATTATGCTGTCCGTACATACTGAACGCCTAATGGGCACTTACCCATTGGGACCTGCCGTAGAGTGATGTGAAGTTATTGGTTTCAATATGTACTAAACAACTGAAAGCATTGCATATTGGGTGGTAGGTATATACTCACAATCGGTATGTCAGAAAAGTAATGTGCATATGTAAGTCGTGGGTACTGTATAGAAATTTGTATATGTAGAGGGAAATGATTCTTTTCGCAGTGAGTGAATACAGAGCGGATATTTTCCCAAATCAAAGTACAAAGCTTAGAACATTCCAAAGCAAGTCATATGGAACTGACTGCAGTTGAAATTGGATGTGCACAGTTACATATATATGTATGTACACACACAGATATATATAGCAGTTGTATGATTTGAAGATTGGATGTGCACACACAGATATATATAGCAGTTGTCTGACTGCAGTTGTACACACACAGATAGATATATATGTATGTATGTATGCAGTTGAAATTGGATGTGCAGTTGAAGTTGGATGATTTTGTCAAGATTCACATGTCAACTTTCAATTTCTTATCTATCAAGCAAAACATTCGGTTTCCTGATAGTTTACCTAAAAATCATATCAAGCAACATTTACAAACTCCAACCCTGGAGGCAAGACAAAAATGTGTGCATAATTCGGTTTTTCAAATTGCAATTTTTTTTCCTTTTGACAAAAAGGAAAGAAATCCGCATAAAGAATTAAACTTCATTTAACTGGAAGAACTTTAATATAAACAATTAAGAGGACATTACTGGTCATCTTTTGTGACGCGGTAATATCTCTCTACATGCTGACGTTGACCAATAAGCTGAGCAAAACGCTCATCATGAGTTATCACTATCAACTGAAAGTTTTCTTGGCCTCTTTGATCCTCCATAATTCTGGATTATTTAATGAAAACATATAAATGAGAATAATTGTGTAAATAAATAATGATATAAAAAGCAAAACATATAAAAATACAAACCTCAAAAGAGCTGCAGCAAGACTTTCAGCATTGGGCCCATCTAAGTTTGTAGTTGGTTCATCAAGTGCCAGTATACCACAATTCAGGCAGAACGTTTCAGCTAAAGCCAGTCTTATTATAAGAGATGCAAGAACCTGAACCAAATACTATTTTCACCGCAGTACAACAAAAGTAAAAAAGAAGTATTTTGAATGAAAGTGACATTCCACTTGCCTTCTGACCAGCACTACATCTTCCACGCATCTCGAGTTCAGCATCCCCAGTTTGCATTACCACCTGCAATAATTAAACTGTATTTCATGAATATATTCATTCTTCCGTTAACATACAAAAAAGTTATACTGTGATTGCAATATTTGTTCAAAAATAAAAAGTATAAACGTACACGGTAACTATATGAGCGAGTCCCAGAACCTTCTGAGTCAGAAAGAATGCTTATATAGTCGATGTCTTGTCCTTTGTAAGTTTGTTGCCATAATTCCCTAATAATTTTATTGATTGCTTCAATTTTCATACTATGGAATCGCATTAAGGCCCTGTAATATAGTTGATAAAGAAAACAAATGGATCAAGTCTGCAATATAGTTGATAGAGACACACACACACTAACATATATGTATGGATGGTACGTATCCAAATTTTTTGGTTTTGAAATATGATGGTAAGCATTCAAAGTTTTACATCCTCAAAATATCTAGTTAAGTTGAAAGTTGAAGATTTAGAATGCTAGTGTAAAAAAATTAAATATGGGGTTGAATGCATTTTCGAAATAAAATATGGACTTGGAACTTTGGACTTTCAAAGTCACTTTATTTGTAGAGTCTGTATTTGTAGTTAGTGATGTGTAAAAAAACTGCATATATGTAAAAGCTGTATATATGATGGAATCATTTAGACGTCAGTGTTCAAACCAAACAGAAATTTAGATATTTAGTACTGCTACTAAGTTAAGGTTCAAAAGTTTACATTTTTAGAATCGGTTTTAACGGTCTAAAATTTGTTAATTCAACCCGTTTTGTCGTTCAGAATATTGGAAAGAAATACAAATTTATCCTTTTAATAGTCATATTTAGAAAACCAATTAATGTACATGGGTGCTATTAACAAATTTCTCCATGTAATAATCAATGTTTAAAAAAAATTAAAGTGGAGGGATGAGGGGTAATATTAGCAGAATAAACATATTTTCTTAATTTTAAGCAGAAGTTTTGAAATAGAAGCAGACATATTGATTATTCAAAAATCACAGTCAGGACCCACAATTTCACTCCATTTTTTGGAACTGAATTTTAAATGTTCAAAAAATATTTCGAGTACGAAGTAGTTTAAATTTTCAAATGCTTAACAGTAATGGTTAAAAAACTATAATTCAATTTTTGCACGATTAATTACCACATAGGTGGACTGTTTTAAAATCAAACAAATTCAGAACTAATAGTCATACAAACGAAATTGAAACACGAATTTTGAAACAGGAAGAAATTGTCGTCAAATGTTTGCAAAATTGAGCGGCTCGACGATTAAAATGGCAAGCAAGTGGTAGGAGAAAATTTAGCAAAATGACAATATCAATTAGACAGAAGATATACGTAGAAAACAAAAAAACAATTGTTGTATATTTCGGTGTAAGTATGCAGGAAAAAATGCAAATTCCAGTAGTAGTAGACATACATTCTAACTTATTAGTAAGACTGTACATGTCACCAGTTTGAGTAAGTGGGAAAATAAAAAAAATGATGAAAAAATAGTAATAATGATGAAAAACTATATACCATGTTTTCATCCATTTAAGTTAGACAGTCGCTGGATAATAGCTACGCCGATGGTCTTATTTCTAGCATCTTCTAATTTCTTGAGAATTTGACATGTGGTGCTGACACATTCCTCTGCAATCTTTGTCTGCAAATCCATTGGGAGAGCAGGGTATTGCTCGCATAGATAACCATCAATTACATCATACTACAAAGCAGCGAAAGAATTGTTAGTACTCTAGTCATAGCTACTAAATTGCAGAACAGAGTACAGAGTTTGTGTATGTAGGTAACTGGTCGAACCGAAACATTTTTTTCACCTTTTATGTCGTTTATGAATGTATTTCAGTAGAGCCTAACAGACATGAACAAACTGGTAAGTAAAAAAGAGTTTGAAGTCATATTACTTTGTTACCATAGTGTCACCAACAATTGCTTTCAGTATGATAATGTTACGTAATTTTAATACAAAAAATTACTGCAGCAACTGCCATACCATCTGATATTAGATTATAGAATTCCTCAGTTTTCAAAATTATAGTTCATCTTGGATAATCGGAGAAGTAGATTTGTAAATTGCGATGGTGGAAAGTAAATGAGAAAGACCAACAGCAGTAGAAAGTTGAATGGTTGAAAAATTCAGGTTGACAGAGTCGGAAATCATGAACACAAAAGTAGTACGGTGGAGTAAAAAGCCTATACCTTAACCGAAACCGTCAGTTACGAACGTCGAGTTGTCGACGACATGAGTGGTGGTAAGTAGCTGGTTGATTGAGGTTGAGCGACGGAGTTTGTGTTGATGAAGCTCAAATTCGATTAGGGTTCGTAAATGGATCTGGGAAGTTGGACGATTTTTGTATTGTTTGATGATCTTCGCCGACCGTCGTTCACCCTTAGCTTGCAAGCTGCCTCACCAAGCATATGATCTGGATGTTAGGTGGGGAGAGCGGAAAGCAAATGGTGCCAGTGGACATGTTGGAGGGGAAAAGCGAGGAGAGGAGAAATTGGGGAGAGGAGGAATATCAGGTTGTAGAAGAGCCGTTCGGTTTAGGTTATGGGGGGAAGGGAAGAAAGGGAAGGATGCCAAAGGCGGTTGAGGTGGAGCAGTGTTGAGGAAAGGCGGTTGAAATGTTGGGGGGGAAAACATCTGGTGGAGAAAGTGGGGAGAGGAGATAGTGGGGGGAGTGAATGAAAACATACTGACGTTGTGGGATTAAAATGCACGGGTAACGAAGGACGAATATGCCCTCTTCCCTTTGTGTGTACGTAGTTGTTGATTTAGTAGGGAGAAGGGGTTGTTGGGAAGTTCAAAAAAGCTTCACCAATGCAAAGTATTTGTATTATTAGTAGAGATATTGGTGATTGATTTTCCCGCATTATATAGCGGATGAGACCCTATTGCGCCGCATAATAGCGGATGATATTTTATAAATCCCATATACCGCGATATTCCACCTCGAAGTGGAATTGGTATTGTGCTAACATCTGTGGATGTAGGGAAACAGGTTGGAAGGATCCAACTGGATTCCTCAAATTTATGAATTTGTTTCATATGCTATATGAATTTGTTTCATATGCTGTGCGATGATTATTGATAATCTGTGAATGATTATATTTGCGATTGAATGCGTTGAAGGCTAAAATTTAGCCGAATGTATTTTTGGTATCGTTGGATACCAGAAATAAATGAAATTAGATTTTTGAAAATTAAAGTTGGAAAGTTTAAGTAAATTCTTTTTGAAAGAATTGGTTGAATTTCAAAGAAGGAATTTTAAAAGCGTAAGGTTGATTTTTGTAATCTTATCGAATTATTTCCAAAAATATGGTGAAAGGATATTAATAAATGGGTTTTGAATGATATTGTTTAAAAAGTCAAAGAATTTATTTAAAATGGAATTTTAGATGGTTCGGAAGAGATAAAGGAATTTATTTTAAAAGGTGATAAATTTGTTTGAAATCAAATTGATAATTGATTTAGTATTTGAAGATAAATCTTTGGGAAATCGATATGAAAATTTATTTGATGTTGAATGAAAAATTGATTTGTGTTGAAATAAATTGGAAATCGATTTGTAAAATGATTTGGGATTTGAAATAAACTTAGAAATCAATTTGTAATTGATTTAAGGTTGAAATAAATTTAGAAATCAATTTGTAATTGATTTGGTGTTTGAAAGTGAATATTTGGAAAACGATTTGAAAATCATGTATAAGTGAATAATTGGGAATTTAGATTCAAAATGGAATTTATAAAGGAAAGGGAAATTTGTTTTCAAAATAAACACTGATTTATTTTTAAAGTGTGGAAATAAATTTACAGACTTGGGATGTAAATTTGAAATAAATCGATAAGGATTTATTTAATTGGTTTAAATGGACCATTTTGTGATGAAGTGTGAAATATGATTTGAAATTTGTTTTCAAAGTGATGAAGTGTGGAAAATATATATCTTATGAAGATATTTTGAAATTTAATAATTTGGGAAAAATTATATAAATTGGTTGATTGTTGTGAATGTTGTTGATAGTTAAATCATCGACTATCAATATTTGCCTTTGAAATGGCACTTGAATTTGTTTTGAAAACAAACGCTCATTATTCGGTTAAGCCGGGAGAGGACTTTGTGTCATATAACCCATTCCGAATAGTGATACGTCGAGAATGGATAACATTTGAAGACCGGTGTGAAGACCGGGTATTTTCGAAAATGAAAGGACAACCTGTCGAATGTCTCTGCACCGAGTTGCTCCGGTATAGAGATTTATATCACTCTTCTTGTGATGGGAAGTCCGGACGTGATTAGTGAATACCCGGATTGCAAGGGCTTCTTTGGAAGTGCCTTCGGTTCCGTTCGATCCCGGAACGGACTTGTATGGATGTGTGTCTGACGTTACACTTTGAGATGTAAAGCTGGTTTTTATCAAATACATTTCTGTTGGTGGCGGAGAATTTATTCTCTTAGCTTAACACCCTTCTCTGACATGTACGAGCTCAGAGGTTATGTAGTTGATGGTTACTAGTGATACATTCCCAATTTGGTAATGTGGCATACGAAGTGCTATTGATCATTTGTTGATCAAAGCGTGGCTTTGTGAAAAAAGCGTGGCTTTGTGAAAAGCGTAGCTTTGTGGACGAGACTTCGTCGAGCCTCACAACCCGGTAATGGTCGAAACAGGAATGTTGCGGTAAGGTTTTTAGGGGTCGCGCCCCTAGGGTATGTCATTTCCTTTTGGATAAAAGGTGATATCATGGTATGGAGCCCAGATATTTTACCTATGTTGATGCTGCAAATTTATTATACTTTGTGGTTGTTGCTTTGTGGTTGAGGATCCTCGGATAAAGGTCGATAACGACCGGGGGGATGGCATACTTGTGTGTTAGTTACCTAGTTACAGCTGTACAGCGTGAGGTAGTGTTAGTGTGTTGGTTACCTAGTTATAGCTGTACAGCGTGAGGTAGCGTCGGCCTTGTGTTTGCAGAGATCCGGTTAGGTTCTCGGGACGTCTTTCCAGAGGCGTTTTCATTTCGGTGTAAGGAAGTTCCTTTGCCTGACCATTTGTTGGAAATCCAAAGAAACAATACGAACCCTGTACGGTTTTAGTTGTATAACCTGCTATGGAATGTGGCGGTAACCTCCTATTGAACATAGTAGCTATAGTAGGCATACAATAATGGTTGTATGCTGACTAAGATTAATATTATATTTTCGAAATGTTTTCTACACTGTGCACTAATAATAATATCCAATGATTTTGCGTAGTAAGCATGTTTGACTATCATAAGAAGAAATCTCCTCTAATTATGCGTTTGCATTGTGTGTGTGGCGGGAGGTCTTATGGTAGTTTCATTTTCCAAAAGCATTGCGAATTTGTTTTATTTTCTTTGTGAAAATAACTGTTTTACGATCTCACACCAGTCACCATGACTGACTCGGAGTTTATTGTTCCCTTTCTAAACTCTAGGTTCCCATAATTTTCCACACGGGCAGCCTAGAGTTATGTTATCAGGATATTCTGGATATTCTGGAGCTTTGGAGGCGAGCTGGATGGCGAGACGTACTCCCGTACTTGTGTATTATTCCGCTGTGTATATTCTGTATGTGGACTAGTTTATATAACGGTCCAGTGATGTGTATTGTTGTAAACTATGATGATATGATGTAATGTATAAACTGATATAGTCTTTTGTTTTAAAGATTATTCATTCATCTATTATATATTGTTCCGCTGCGAATGTGAGATTCTGATATTGTTTCTGTTTCTGTTTTTCTGTTCTTTCTTTCTGTCTTCTTCTACCTCTTCTTTTTAACCATAACAATTCGGTTTTCCGGCATTCGATTGCACGGCATTTGATACAGTGGACGTATTAATGTCGACTTTCGAGCGTCGAAAAATCGGAACGTTACAGATAACTTGCTCTCGTACGAAGTATAGATCCAGTTCTATATGTTTCATACGAGAATGTAGAACTGGATTAGCAGTGATAGAGATGGCACTTTGATTATCGCACCATATAGTAGTTTTGCTATTGAATTTGACATGTAATTCACTTAGAAGTGACTTAATCCACATAATCTCAGCCGTAGTGCTGGCTATACTTCGGTATTCTGCTTCAGTGCTAGACCTTGACACTGTTTGTTGTTTTTTTGCACAACAAGATATGAGATTATTGCCTAAGAACACACAGTAGCCAGTAGTCGATTTTCTATCATCATAGTCTGTTGCCCTGTCTTAGTCTGAATAGCCAGTAATATATAAGGATGAGCATGATTGTAGAATCAGTCCTTGATTAATAGACCTTTTAAGATACCTCAAAATTCTCTTTACTGCCTTCCAGTGTTCGTCCAGTGGTCTTTGCATGAATTGGCTAACTTTATTGACACTATATGTTATGTCTGGTCTGGTTATAGTAACATACTGTAATACCCCCACTATACTCCTGTATTGTTTGTCATTTAATATGTGATCACCTTTGTTTTTAGAAAGGTGTAGATGGCTTGTCATTGGAGTGGAAAGTGGATTTGCCTTGTCCATCTTGGCTTTCACAAGGATTTCATTGATATATTTTTTCTGATTTAGATGAATTTCAGAATTTGACACTCTTTTAAACTCACTGCCTAGGAAGTAGCTCAGTTCCCCCAAATCCTTAATGGAGAACTCTTTTTGTAGACATTATGTGAGATTATCAATCTCAGACTTGCTATTTCCTGTAATAATAAAATCATTGACATAAATTAGTACATATGTAACTGTATGATTAAGAAATTTGATAAACAAGGAGTTATCAGATTTTGTTTGATTGTAGCCATGTCTGGATAGTGTAGCTTTTAGTTTCTCAAACCAGACTCTAGGTGCTTGTTTGAGACCATAGAGTGCTTTGTTGAGTCTGCACACAAGTTGCTCACTGCCATTCTATGACATCTCGGAAATTTTGACAATATCAATTTCACTTAGGTTGTATTGACCCGGAATTTCAAGCAATATCAATTTAATAATTTATATTAAATATTAAATTGATCTGATATATTTTTGAATTATAATATCTGAATTGATATTTTTCTCTTAATAAATATTGTATTGTAAATTATATCTTTTAAAAACTAATAAATGATTTTCTGTTTATTTGTATATATATTGGTATATATAGTAGACATGGATGTTTTGTTCTAAATGTAATTGATAAATTTTGTTTTCAAATTTCTGATATATATTTTAGTGATTTGGAAATTATTATTTATTTTAAAATAAACCTTTCAAAGCTGTTTAATAAATAGATATATGGTTTTAATTATCGAGATAAGTGTTTAAATTTGTTTTGAACTTAATTCTAACTTTGGTTTAAATCTATATTTATCAACAAAAGGTTCTATTTTTCTTTTCTGTTAAAATATAGCTTGTTAGATTATAGTTTAAAAATATATGTAAGTTTTATATTTAATTTTGGTCAAATGATAGTTAGTATATATTATAAAATAAGTAATTTAAATAAAAGAGATAATTTCTTTTGTGTAGTTATTTTAAAATTTGATAAATGAGCTTTTATAAAATAAATAAATAAAATATTCATATAGAAATACAATACGATAATACGAGTAACAAATACACTTGTTGAAATAACTAGTTAACAATGAAACAAGTAACAAAACAAACAATAAAACAAATAAACAAAGCAAATATCAAACGTAAACTATGGCAAAGCAACAAGATAATAATACGAGTAAAATATATATACATAAGTAAATTCCATAGTTTTGTAAATAATAAAACGAATACATTTCATAATCAAACAATATGTTAGAATAACATTCAATAACATTTTCACTCACAATTCAAACCAGCAACTTATCTTTGCATAACATATAAGGATGATTTCCGGCCTAAAAACTTAATCTGCATAGTAAAACAAGTAAGAACTAAGCCAAAGGCCAAGTCAAAAATATACATACTATAATCATAAGTATATGCAAGTAACAAGTTAAAAAAAAGATATACAAGATGGTACCTGCAAATGAATGGTTTTATAAACATGTAGATGTATATGCAAAAAAGAAATAAGTCTAAAACAAAATTAAATAAACATATTTACCATGGCCATGAAGCTTTGCAGGCAAGGATATCTATGAAACATGAAATATAATATGAGCTAAATAGGACATAAAGTACTTAAAACATTTAATGCGAGCACACTTTAATTAATTCGAGATGTTAAAATCACCTCAGCCCCAAACCAAGCTTGCCTGATAAGCTAAAAGAGGAAAAAAATAAATCTCTGATCAAAACATAAAAATCTTGTACTAGCATTTTCTAGCCTCTACACACTTGTATTCTTGATATCAAGTTCCTTTTTCATTTTCGTTCATTCAAGCAATGTAAACTAGAGAAAAACAAATCCTGTAACCATTTTCAAAACAAGAGAAAACAAGCCAAACCTGTAATTCATTTTAAACAAGGAGAACTCAGCCTGTGATCTTCTCAAAATACATCTCTGAAGTTCCTTCCAGTTTCAAGTTTCAAGTTTTAAAAGCCTTCAGTTTTAAGTTTCAAAGCTTTTCAAGTTCCAGCTTTGACAACCCAGTTTTAAAAATCCTCTGCCTTTCCAAAATTAGGTGAGTAACAAACTATTCCAAGATCTGAGTATAATTCATATTTTTTTTTAGAATAATCATTGTGTTTATTTGTGCAATTTCTCTAGGTTTGAACTCTGTATGTATATATATATATATGATAGTATTGTGAATGGCTGTTTCTTTCTTTCCTTGTGTCTGAACAGAGTGGGAGTATATCAGAAATTTGAATACATCCTTATCCAATCATTTTAGGGTTAAGATTTAAAACATAACAGGTGGTTGAAACATAAAACAAGAGCTAAAAAGTTGTTTTAACAGGTTGGTGAAGTATCACAGCTAGGAAACTTGTTTTACAGAGCAAAATGGAAGTGTGTGTTAAATTCAAATGTCACAAATTATTGATTCATTTATATAACTTGAATCGGCACTCGAAAATAGGATTTTTAAAATAAGTATGGTGATTTTAAAATGTGAATGCTTAGAGCAGTTTTTCAGTTGGTCGAGAATGGGTATTATCCAAATTCTGGTGATCGGAAACATGCGAGGCGTTGAAACTTCGCCTGAAGCCAGCGTAGCTGATGGTGAAGTCGGGAAAATTATTAAATAATTTTTCTATTGCAAGAGAAGGTGGGACGAGGCAAAAGTAGGGTTTATCATGCAATTTGTACAAGGTCGGAGACGAAGTGATTTCGCCACCTCTGGGTGATCGAGTGGCACGTAATGAGGGGAATAGGTGCTGGATGGTATGATGGAGCTTCAGTGTGCTAGTCAGGTGACCTCGAGAGCGAAGGTATCGGGGATGAGGAGTTTTCTGGCCATGGTGAGTTCCAGGTTGGGTCGTGAACACCTCATTTTCGATTCGAGGAGAATTCATTCAATTGAGGTGTAGATGTGAGTTCGTGAGGGTTCAAGAGGTGTTCGAGTATCGCCGTATCGATCACCGGAGGTCGGTGCTGATGGTGCACGTGCACAAGGAGTCTCGAGAGTATCTGGGTGCTTTGGTGTGTTTGAGGAAGATCGATCTGCTTGGCGGTAAACTCGAGGATTGTGGTATTTTACACGAAGCACAGGATGGAGGTGGGAAACCCCGGGTCGAGCTCGAGAAATTTTGAATATGGCTCGGGTTGAGTGTCTAACGTGAACGGTTTATTCCTCTTAATTAATAATTTGTTTATGAATAAATTTAATGATGGGATCTGATAGCTAATTGAGAAATGTAATGTTTTTAAATTTTAAATCAATTTAAGTTGTTTATTATGAATGGCGATTTATTTCAAAGGTTTAAGTAATAAGAGTTTTAAAGGTAAATTAATTAAAGGTAATGATTTAAGTTAGGGGTTGATTTATCAAGTTATTAAGCAATAATTAATTAAGAATAATTAATCAATGAAAGGATTATAAAATTAATTAATTATTGTAATTAATTAAGGCTTAATGTAATTAATTAAAATCCATTCCTAATAAGAGTAATTAAAGGTTAATTACTGTAATGTTTGAAGAGAATTAATTAATTATTACAAGTAATTAATCTAGGATGATAAATTAAGATGGATAATAGGAAAAGAGGGTTAATTAATCAAAATTTACTAATTGCTAAATAAAGGTAAACCAGGTGTTAGAGTTAGTGATTAAATTAAGTAGAAATAATGAATTTTTGACCTGAGAGCTTGCTTATGAAGGGTTGAATGATATATGATGCCTTAAATTGTTTGATAACTCTTATATGAAATGTTTCATGATAGGTGGGATAAACAACGATAGTATGGTTATCTACCGTTAACAGAATGCTATTACCTTGAAAAAAAATTTAAATGTATTTCATTTAAATAACGTGGGCTAAGATAGTATGGAATTTGAAGAGACCAGAGTCGGGTATTAGCAAATACCCGAAACTACTTTATTCTTGGAATTGATGTGTGAAATAAGAAATGTCTATAACAACTTGTGGAATAGTAAATTGATACAAGTTACCCGGGTTTTCTTTTGTGATTATAAATTTGATATTTCAAATTATATGGGTTTACTCACGCTGGTTTCCAGCCTGACCCGGGTGTTACTTTGATGTAATGCTCGGGTCAGACCGAGTATTACATATTTTCAGGTAAGGACGTTCTGGAGCTCAGGCGACGAGCTGGATGGCAGGAACGTATGAAGTGTATTTCGTTGTGTTATATTGTTATTTATCTGGGACAAGTTACTTTAACTGTCCAGTGACTGTGTAATGTTGTAACTCGGATGTATTAAAATGTAATTAACTGATACAATTTTTCCTTTGTATAACTGATATTTATTTGATATTATATTTTGATCCGCTGCGAATGTGAGAATCTGTGTTGTGAAATCTGTTTCTTTCTTCTATCTCTTTCTTTTTTTTTGAATTTGTTCAGGGGGGAAACCGACCGGAGTCGTAAAACCCCCCCTAGTGCACCTAGCCTGGTCCGCGAGCACCACATAAGTGGCTGATCTGAGCGTATGCACATGGTAAGCTCTGGTAGTAGGGCAGTCCGGGAATCGAACCTGCGACCTCATTAACAGGTCGTTACAGTTGGTATCAGAGCTGAAAGGTTAAGCGAGAATCTTGGCTCTGTTGGGATTGCTCATTAGAGATAGGGTCAATAGTACCCTAGAATGAGTTGAGTATATATATATATATATATATATATATATATATATGTGAGAGAGCGTACTTGTTATTTTCTTATATAAAGATTTTAAATGATTTCATATAAGAATATATTTTGATATATATATAAGTAATATTTCTATCAAATGATTACAAAGGTAATTGGCTGTTAAATTATTGGAATGGAATTAAGTGATAATAGAAATATAACAAAAATTTAAAGTAAAATAAGGATTGGTTTGGAATGAATTCAAACTGAAATTTGAATCTTGAATTTAAGGAGAATTTCAGAATGAGATAGTAATGAATTGGGTTTCAGATACAATAACCTTGTTTATTATCAGAAATGATTAATAAGACAAGTATAAATAAGTAAACAATAATAAAATATTTGGGAAGTAAAACATATAGGCAAGTCTGACTTATAAGGTAGAACTAAAGTTGATCTAAAGTGTGAAGTTTTAAATCTGGGTTCAGAATTTGAGAATTGTTTCAAAGTGATAAGGAAATAATAAATAATATTATTTGAATAAAAGAGACATACTTCAAACAAGAGTTGTTTGAAGATTTAAAAGAATTTGTTTTGGATGTAAAAACCGAAGGTGGTTTAAAATGTAAGGATAACTTGGTGTGTACAAGGGAAATAATATGTATATATGAGGAATATACATGATATTAAAAATGATTTGTAATAAATTCTAAATGTTGAATTTTAAATTGGAATAAGATGAGATGTGAAAACCCAAAGCGATATAAGTTTTGAACTTATAAGTGGGAAAGAATTTTGAAGTTTGAAGCGGGAATCCAAATTGAGTAGGGTTGGCTGGAATAAGTAAAATTGAATTTAACTTTGGAAAGTTAAATAGGTTAACAAACAACCTGAATTGGAAATTTCAAGATGAAACTGGAAGTTAACTTGGGAAGTTAAATGGTTAATTTGGATTAGGAGTTCGTGTAGCCTCAAAATGGGTTTGAGGTCTGGAAATTGTATATGGATGGATGATTTAGATTAATTGGATAATATCATCCTATTATTATTATTAATAATCTTTGAATTGTGAATTGGAGTTGTTAAATGAATGAGAAATGAAGTGGGGTAATATATCCATTATTGAGAAAAAGGAAGTCTAACGTTAATTTGAAATTAAGGATATGGAATTACTTTAAATTGAAAATCTGAATGATTAAATTTGTTAATTAAAATTGTTTAAGAATTGGCTTCAAACTGGAAGATAAAATTGAGTAACAAATTAAAATTTTAAAATAAAATTGTATTGAACTCTTATTTGAACTTTGAAATACATAAGTAAAAGATAATTTAAAATGGAATTTTGAGAATTGGACTCAGGATTTAAATTGTTTAAAGATTGGGATTACTGATTTAAAAATAAAGGTTAATTTGATTTAAGGGTTAAATTAACATTTGAAAACCAACTCGAATTTTATATAATTCGAGATGGTTTAAAATTTAGATTTAAATCGAACTAGTTCAAACTGAATTTGATTTGAATTAATGGGAATTGTGATTTAAGATGCATAAGTTTAAATTTCAAATGGGAAATTTAAATTGGGTTAATTTGAAATAAAATTGAAGTGGATTCAATTTGAAATGAATCAAAATTGATTTGAAATAATTTGAAATTTGATTTGGAATTGGAAAGAAATGGAGGTTAATTCAACTTGATTGGAATTGAATTAATATCGGAACGGGAAGTGATTGGAAATTGAAGTTATTTTGGTATTAAGTTAATTTGAATGGAAATTTAAATCGAATGATTGAGTTAAAGGATGGGTAGTGAGACAGTTTGACTCTGAAACTATTTTCAACAAATTATCTTAATATAAGTTTCTTGAATCTATCTTTCCAAGCTATTTACTATATCCAACCTTACTTTTCAAGGCCAAACTATTTTATACTTATTCTACAATTATTTTTGAAACTATTTAATAAATTTTACCACTGTTTATGAACAAATTACTGTTTTCAACTATTTATATAACTAGTTACTATTTTACAACCGTTTTGCAATTATTTTAATATTTTCCAACTATTTTACAATTACTTAACTGTTTTACAGCTATTTTACAAACTAATAATTATTTTTCAACCATTTATCTATTTTTTTTTAACTTTCAAGCTATTTTCTAAATGTAAACCGATCGGAGTTCAAACTGTTATGGATTAAATACCCAACTGAGGTAAGAATTGAAGTGATAATCCAAATGGGATTAAGGCAAGGGTGAATAAGTGAATGAAAATTTAAGTGAATGTGAATAGAAAAGAAATAGATTTGGGTAATAATCAGTGAAGTTAAATACGTAGGGTGGGCGTATATTATTCTATTCGCATAGTGATTTGATCCAGATCCGAGCACAGAATTTCGAGATAATATTTTCGATCCGAGTGGGGATTTTTCGCTCGATTTTCGACGGCGAACCTGGATATGGATTTTTGATTGGTCCTGGATATTCTCTATCATAGTTATGGCTATGCAAGGAGAATGATGGTTTCTGATCAAGAAAACAGATCTGAGTCCGCACTAGGAAATCGGGTGGACAATACTAGTTCAGAAGTAAAATTGTGTGATCGAATGAGCGATCAGATTGATATTGCGTACGGATGGCATGGGTACATAGTACGGGTTTCAATAAAATTGATATTGAAAATTTGTGGATAAGAAATGTAACATGATTTTTAAAGTGAAAAGTATATTTGTGAAATATAATGGAATTGGATATTTCTTTGGTTGAAATTTACTTTATGAAAGTAAGTAATTTGGTAAGCGACTTTATAGAGTAACGAAATTAAAATATTTGATTTGGACTAAAAACGAAGTTATATATCTTTGTTATATATGATAAAACTCCCCTTGTTGAAACTACTGCTAGAAGGAAATGATTTTTTGAAAATATTGGAAGTATAAAGGTGAATTTATATAAGTACAAATTGATTCAAAGATTTTTCAAAACTTTTATTATATATGTTTATATAAAAAGGGATTTTTGTGAAAATGATTTTGAAAAGAATTTTGAGGAAAGGTTTTGGGAACCTATGGATTTGGAAAGGCTTTTGATTTTTGGGTAAAATCAATATTGAGATTTGGAAAAGCCCACTTTGGAAATTATCGATTTTGGGAATCGATTTTGTGTAAAGGAGCCTTATATGAAATTCATACTAGGTGTATGATTTGTACTATATGTGTATAGTATAAAGTGTTTTGAGATTGGCTCTGGGGAAAAAGGCGCTCCCTTGAAATGAACTTCTCAGGAGTGCCACGGGGTGGCACTGCCTTGAGCCTCTAAGGGGGAGGTTCTAAAGTTGATCCTGTGAGGAGTCCGGACAAAACTAGTTCCTGAGGATTATTTGTGTAGCGAAAGTCGAGGGGCTGGTGCCTACAGAGGCATTTGGGTTATGCTGTGACGACAGTGTAACTTGATGTCACTGCGATCTACTGCAGACCATAGCGAAAGTCGTGTGTGCCGCTGAGAACCAACAGTCTACGTTTGATTTTATATCTGTAGACTGCGACACTATGGTAACATAGCGAAAGTCGTGTGTGCCGCTGAGAGCCAACAGTCTATGTTTGATTTTACATCGGTAGACTGCGACCTATGTAGGAGTGGAGAAGTTTCATTTTGACAGTGTAAATCGTGTGTGCCGCTGAGAGCCAACAGTTACATGGACTTTTGCTGCGACGGCAACGTAACCCTGGATGTAACTGTGATCTGTTGTGGGTTCCGTGGTGTAATCAGTTACATGGACTTTTGCTGCGACGGCAACGTAACCCAGGATGTAACTGCGACCAGGGATGGGTGTGATGATTTTCAGAGCATTCTCACCAAAGCTTTTTACTTCTATTTTCAAACTGTTTCCTATATTTTCAATAAAATTATTTTCTAAGGTATTTTCACTGGGTGTTGAAAATGAGTTTACCGAGTACTTATAGATTTTCAGTTCTACGCCTGATCAACGTATGACCGAATTTCTGTGAGAACAAGGATGGACTTGTCAAAACATCGAGTTATAAAAGTATTTTTATAAAACTATTTTAGAAATATTATATAGAATTTTTAAAGTATTTCTAGACTTAGGTTTTAAATTTCCTTTGTTTAAATTTCGGGGACGAAATTCTTTTAAGGGGGGAGGAATGTGACATCCCGGAAATTTTGACAATATCAATTTCACTTAGGTTGTATTGACCCGGAATTTCGAGCAATATCAATTTAATAATTTATATTAAATATTAAATTGATCTGATATATTTTTGAATTGTAATATCTGAATTGATATTTTTCTCTTAATAAATATTGTATTGTAAATTATATCTTTTAAAAACTAATAAATGATTTTCTATTTATTTGTATATATATTGGTATATATAGTAGATAGGGAAGTTTTGTTCTAAATGTAATTGATAAATTTTGTTTTCAAATTTCTGATATATATTTTAGTGATTTGGAAATTATTATTTATTTTAAAATAAACCTTTCAAAGATGTTTAATAAATAGATATATGGTTTTAATTATCGAGATAAGTGTTTAAATTTGTTTTGAACTTAATTCTAACTTTGGTTTAAATCTATATTTATCAACAAAAGGTTCTATTTTTCTTTTCTGTTAAAATATAGCTTGTTAGATTATAGTTTAAAAATATATGTAAGTTTTATATTTAATTTTGGTCAAATGATAGTTAGTATATATTATAAAATAAGTAATTTAAATAAAAGAGATAATTTCTTTTGTTTAGTTATTTTAAAATTTGATAAATGAGCTTTTATAAAATAAATAAATAAATAAAATATTCATATAGAAATACAATACGATAATACGAGTAACAAATACACTTGTTGAAATAACTAGTTAACAATGAAACAAGTAACAAAACAAACAATAAAACAAATAAACAAAGAAAATATCAAACGTAAACTATGGCAAAGCAACAAGATAATAATACGAGTAAAATATATATACACAAGTAAATTCCATAGTTTTGTAAATAATAAAACGAATACATTTCATAATCAAACAATATGTTAGAATAACATTCAATAACATTTTCACTCACAATTCAAACCAGCAACTTATCTTTGCATAACATATAAGGATGATTTCCGGCCTAAAAACTTAATCTGCATAGTAAAACAAGTAAGAACTAAGCCAAAGGCCAAGTCAAAAATATACATACTATAATCATAAGTATATGCAAGTAACAAGTTAAAAAAAAGATATACAAGATGGTACCTGCAAATGAATGGTTTTATAAACATGTAGATGTATATGCAAAAAAGAAATAAGTCTAAAACAAAATTAAATAAACATATTTACTATGGCCATGAAGCTTTGCAGGCAAGGATATCTATGAAACATGAAATATAATATGAGCTAAATAGGACATAAAGTACTTAAAACATTTAATGCAAGCACACTTTAATTAATTCGAGATGTTAAAATCACCTCAGCCCCAAACCAAGCTTGCCTGATAAGCTAAAAGAGGAAAAAAATAAATCTCTGATCAAAACATAAAAATCTTGTACTAGCATTTTCTAGCCTCTGCACACTTGTATTCTTGATATCAAGTTCCTTTTTCATTTTCGTTCATTCAAGCAATGTAAACTAGAGAAAAACAAATCCTGTAACCATTTTCAAAACAAGAGAAAACAAGCCAAACCTGTAATTCATTTTAAATAAGGAGAACTCAGCCTGTGATCTTCTCAAAATACATCTCTGAAGTTCCTTCCAGTTTCAAGTTTCAAGTTTTAAAAGCCTTCAGTTTTAAGTTTCAAAGCTTTTCAAGTTCCAGCTTTGACAACCCAGTTTTAAAAATCCTCTGCCTTTCCAAAATTAGGTGAGTAACAAACTATTCCAAGATCTGAGTATAATTCATATTTTTTTTAGAATAATCATTGTGTTTATTTGTGCAATTTCTCTAGGTTTGAAACTCTGTATGTATATATATATGATAGTACTGTGAATGGCTGTTTCTTTCTTTCCTTGTGTCTGAACAGAGTGGGAGTGACGCAGCGGATTAATCAAAACAATGTAGATTGGTGAAAGTAGCAGTCGATGGATTGATGAATGCTGAATTGCCCGAATTCGTTGATCCGAAGATACCGAACTCTAGCTATCTCGAACTCGTTGATCGCGCACGATACCGGGTTCAAAGATCTTCAATTCTTCAAGCGTTGATCAAGCGCACTTGATTCCGCGAATCGGCTTCTACAATCGTTGAATCGAGCGCACTCAATTATCCGAAAGAGGAGATAGGAGATTACACTCAACTACCAATTTGGAATGAAAGCACAAAGCAATCAAAAGAGAATTTTATTCAATATTCAACAACCTTTTTCAAATGAGAGACCCGCCTATTGTAACGACCCCGAATTTTAATTACATTTAATTGATAATTAAATGAATTTTTGAATTAAAATAGTAAAATAAAACGGTAAATAGATTGCGAGTTTCCCCGGATCTCATCAAATTTTGTATAAATCGTTTAAATTTAAAAATATTATATATATGTGAATATATATGTATTTGAGCATATATGAGCAAATTTGAAATAATATGTGTATATTGAATTCGAGTTTAAATCTAAGTTTAAATGGTTTAATAATAATTAATTTATAATAATAGATATTAAGTTATAAATAGAATCGAAAATATATAAGATAAATTATATAGTATAAAATAGAAACTTATTTACATTATAAAGTAAACACAATTAGACGAATTCCAACAACATATTAAAATAGAAGTTTAATTTTAGTTTAAAGTAATGAGATAAAGTAAATCTTAATAAAAACAATAAAAATAAGAAAACCAAACTCTTTCAATTAGCTGTACTAACAACATGAATAAGAAATGTATATGTATTGACATACAAGACAGTTGTATGTAAGATAAACTAAATATTTTTAAAGTAAAGAAAAATACAAAGTAATAAGATAGTAATATATTTTCCTGTACAAGCAAGCTAAGCAAGTAAAATCAAATATTTATGTACAGGCAAGAAAAAGAAGAAATATGAAAGTATCTAAATACAAAGCAAACAAAGTTTTGTATATAAGTATGTAGAAACAAGATAGAACAAGTAAACAAGAGAAAAGAAAAGTGAAGCCATATCAAATATCTCACATAATCATATCAGCCGAGCTAAATGAACAAAGAAAAGTGATACAAGTACTTAAGTAATAAATACAAGTATCTTTAGCCACCACAATATCTATCAGCCGAAAGTAAAGGAAAATAAAATAAGCAAGTTTGTACATGCAAAATAAAAGAAATAGTATTGTAAACAAAACAGGGTACATAGGCATTTAATGCCATTACCTCTGGTACACCATATAATATACATCTTCAGCCATACCTATGTTAAAACAACAATAAACATCCCCTGTAAACTCTATTCTATATATCAATCTGCTCATTCATTTTCGTTCAAAAGACTTAGGCTTTCCAGTTTTTAAAAGTTTCAAAACTAGATCTGTACAATCATGTTCAAAACCAGCCATTTTTACAACTTAAACATCAACAACAACAAGCAAGCTTGATGATGAAAGCAAAAACATTCCCCAGTTTAAAGTTTTCAAAGCCTGTTTCAAGTTGTAAAAGGCTCTGTTCTTCCTTTCTAAAGCAGGTGAGCAACTTTTGTTTTAAAACTTAAAAGTTTGAATCTGCTGAATACTTACCTGTGAGTAACATTTTATTTCCAGACCTGTTTCAACTTTCAAATAGGCTCTGTTCTTTTCCTGTAATCAATATGAGTAAACAACCTATTTTAAGAATTTAAGTTGAACTAAATATGTGTGTATCAGGATTTATATAATGTTTGTTTGAGTATTTCCTTCAGATTTAACTCTGTATATACATATGGATTTATCTGGGCATTCCTTTGTCTCTCTGTATTTGGATTCAGGGTAGAATTCAGCAAGAAATTCAATCTCTACCTATTTAATCATTATTAGACATTGAAGTTTAAAAAAAACAAGTTAGTTTATACGTGATTTAAGATCTAAAAATATTTTCTAGTAGAACAATGTTCGGTAGCAACTGGAAAATTCATATTACAGGGAAAAACTTAACTTTATGATATATTCGAATGTCTTGAAACTTGAATTTAATTATATAGCTTGAATCGTTATCAGAAGATAGGATTTTTAAATCAAATATGGTAATTTTTCATTGAGTATGCAAATAGGAATTCGTAGATGAACTGGAAGTGGGTTCTTGGCGAATTCAGGCGATCGAGGGACCTAGGGGTAGCAGGGTCGGACGAGAAGGTGGACGAGCCTACGGAGGGTCTGGGAAAAATGACCGAGGAGGCTCTCGTGAATTGTGGTGGCGGCGGAGATCGCTTTAATTTTGTAAACCTAGTGTTGAGCAGTGGTAAGAATTGGATCGAGGTGGCCTCGTGAGTGGTTCGAGCTGCTCATGGATGGGAGTGAAGGTAGAGGGGAGATCGACGAAGGTGTGGCCAAAGTTTCGTGGTCGCTGGTGATGGGAAGCGTCGAGTCGAGGGGATTTTCGATCGGAGTATCTCGATTCAATTTGATCGAGTTGCCTCGATTTCGATTTGGGATGAAACGATGGGTGCTGGGTGATGGATTGAGTTGCGTAGTTGATTTGTGATGTGCTGGAGGGTTCGTCAGTGGCCAAATCGTCGGCGGTGGCGTGTGCACGTATACGAGATATCACTCGTGCCTGTGGATGGTGTGGATTGTGAGGAAGAAGAGATCACTCGGGGATGCGCTCGAGAAAATGGGTGTTGGTCTCGAAGTATGTGGCAACGCGAATACCCGAAGCAGGTCTCGAGTATTAAAGCATTTGGCTCGGGTAAATTGTTTTTTTTACCTGACAATGTTTAAGTTCTTGAACTTAAAATAAAATTCAAAGTTAAAGCAAGCTAAAACATAGATTTTTTTTTAAAACCAATTTAAAATCTGATTTCAAAATGAAATTCAAATTTGGGTATTTAAATTGTAAAGTATTTAAAGATTTGAATAGGACGATCTCGGAAAAGTTGGTGAGTAACTCGGGTATTTACTCGAGTAAGTCATGGGAAGCACTCGGGTTAGTTTTCAGAACGACAACATTATAAAAAGTAAAGTGATTACTTAAAGCTTAATTACTTAATGAATGATTAATAAATTAAAGATAATTAATCAAGGGGTTTATGTATAATTACTCGATGCAATTAAAATGTGATAAGTAATTAAAGATAATCACTTATTGTAATAATTAAGAATAATTAATTAAATGATAATCAATTGAGAGTTGATTTATTTATTAATGAATTATTAAGGGTTAATTAATTTTAAATTTATCCTTAAAGGTTAATTAATAAAAGATTGAAGAATAATTAACCAAAATGATTTGTAATTTATCGATGTTAATTAACCAGGATTAATAATTCATAAGAAATTAATCTGTTTAATTATAATCAGATATAAATTGATCTTACTTATGAATGTTTGGATTCCATTGGATGATTGAATCGCTTGATATCCCCGATATATGATGCTTTGTGATATACCCTGATTTATGTTGTGATCTGTAATTTACTTATCTGCGATATATATATCTGAAATTTCTGTTTCTGTGATATATTACTATGTGAATATGAAACCCTTGACCCGTAAACGACACTTGAATTTCGATGCGACAGGGAGTCGGATTCCAGTTGGTTATCCGAAACCCACATCGAATTGTAATGATGAATCTTGGTGACTGATAAATTTACTTTATCTATGAATCTGTGAATGAAGATAAGCGTTGTGGATTATACCGCTTATCGATATTGATATATCTATGATGATTGTTGATGTTGCACTATTGTGTGAAACCCCCGGACTACACTATTACACACACAAATATGGATTTCACGTGGAAATCGGTTAAGTCACAGATAATTTAAATTTGATGTTTTTGAAATTGAAATTGAAATTTCAACTGATTTTGAAATTAGAAATTTGGGTTTAAAGTAAAAAGCTTTCGGAATAGAATTTCAAAGATAAAAGTTATTTTGAATAACTTAATCGAGTTTTGAAAATTTAAATAATTTGATTTAAATTTGAATTCAAGTTTGAAATTGAATCCTATGATTTGAAACTAGGGATTAAAGATGATATAAATGTGTTTATATAAAGTTAAACCATTTAAAAGTATAATTTTGAGAATTTGGATTTAACCCAAGGATTTCCACTCGTATGAATGAATCAGATTTTCTGAAATGAAACTATTTGTTTTCAAATGATAAAAGCTTTCAGATAAGCAATGAAATTCCAGTTTAATTAAAGGAATTTCAATATTGAATTGAAAAAAAATGGTTTTCCAAGTTATGAATAAATTGTTTGAAAAGCTATGATTTGAATCTGTTATCTTTAACAGATTTAAAATAATGATTGGTTTAAATCATTTGAAATGAGATTGTTTTGAAAGCTATAAGTTAAATCTTGATTTAAAGATTTAACGAGTTAAACTGAAATGGAAATTAATTTGGAAAATCTGTGAATGAATCTTTTGTTTAAAAAGATTAAAGTGTGGAAACTGTTTAAACCGTAAAGGTTGAATCTTTTTGTTTAAAGATTTGAAAATGGTAATCGATTGAAACCATTTAAAAAGAAAGATTTTGGGTTTAAGTTGTGACTTAATTGAAATCCCATATCCATATGTTTTTAAATATTACGCTCACTATTCGGTTTAGCCGGGAGAGGACCTTTGGGTCGTATAACCCATTCCGAATATGTGACACGTCGTATATGGATAGCATTTGAAGACCGGTGTTGAAGACCGGATATTTTTGAAAACGGAAGGATTACCGTCGAGTTACTCTGCATCGGCTGATCCCCGATATAGAGGTTTTATCACCCTTAGTGACGGGAAGTCCGGACGTGATTGGAAATTATCCGGATTTGCAAGGGCTTCGTGAGAAGTGCCTTCGGTTCTGTTCGATCCCGGAACAGACTTGTATGGATACATGTCTGACATTACACTTTGAGATATAAAGCCGATTTCTTTCAAATACATTTCTGTTGGTGGCGGAGAATTTTATTCTCTTAGCTTAACACCCTTCTCTGAGACGTATGAGCTCAGAGGTTATGTAGTTGAATTTTATCAGCGATATATCCCAATTTGGTAATGTGGCATGTTGAGTGCTGCTGTGAAATGATCAGTGTTTGATCATTTGCGATATGATCATTTGTTTGATCTTATATCTTTGTGATCATAGGTTGATCATTTGTTTGACCCGAAGCATGGCTTTGTGACAAAGCGTAGCTTTGTGGACGAGACTTCGTCAGGGCCTCACAACCCGGAAATGGTCGAAACAGGAATGTTGCGGCAAGGTTATGAGGGTCGCGCCCTTTAGGGTATGTCATTTCCTTCTGGAAAAGGGTGGTGTCATGGTATGGAGCCCAGATACTTACTCATGTGGATACACTTTATTATGTGTGATGTTGGATTAGAGGTACCTCGGATAAAGGTCCCAAAGGACCGGGGGGTGGCATATTCGTGAGTTACCTGTTACAGGGGTAACCCGGCCTTGTTTGCAGAGAGCAGTTTGTCTCTCGGGACGTCCCGCCAGAGGCGATCCCATGCGGCGGAAGGAAGTTCCTTAGCCTGACCATTTGTTGGAAATCCAAAGAAACAATACGCGACGTGTACGGTTTTAGTTGTATTACCTGCTATGGAATGTGGCGGTAACCTGCTATTGAACATAGTAGCTATAGTAGGCATACGATACTGGTCGTATGTTGGCTAAGATTAATATTATACTTTCGAAATGTTTTCTACACACTATGCACTAATAATAATATCAAAAATGATTTGATTTGCGTAGTAAGCATTTTTGACTATCATAAGAAGAAATCTCCTCCAATTCTGCGTTTGCATTGTGTGTGTGGCGGGAGGTCTTATGGTAGTTTCATTTTCTAAAAGCATTGCGGATTTCAATGTTTAAAACCTTTTGTTGTTGTTTAAAGATAAACTGTTTTTGTTGCTCACACCAGTCCCATGACTGATCCGGAGTTTATTGTTCCCTTCCTAAACTCTGGGTGCCCACTATTTTTCCACACGGGCAGTCTAGAGTTGGGTTTCTCAGATATTCAGGTTGAGTAGATTATCTGGAGCTGGTTCAGTTCTTGGAGTTCATGGACTGACGTTGCTTATCTTGGAGCATTCTATTGGAGATTTTCTATCCGCTGCTGATGTTATTTTTTCTTTCCGCTGCTATTGTCATTGTATCATATCTCTGATATTGTTGTATCATATGGATATCATTGTTGTATATCATTCGGGATATTGTATTCATTGGGATTGTATATGATATCATTGATTTCTCTATTCCGCTGTGTTGTTATTTACTTAAGTGTGTTATAGCTCCGGCGAATCGGATTTGAACGGTCGAATCTGCGGCATTCTAGTACAATGTGGAGTACGGATGTTGATTTTCGAACGCGAAAATCCGTATCGTTACACCTATTTATAGGCTACAACACGCAAACCAGAAAAAAAAACATACAACTCCTAAGTCGGCAATCGACTTAACAACGTCTCCGACTTATCATAGGTCGTATACGACTTACAACACAAAATACAGAAAACTCCATAAAATATTACAAGTACTTAAGTCGGTGACGACTTATCCCCTATGACCTACGACTCGTCATGAGTCGGTTACAACTTACCAGATTACAACACAATACAAGTCCTGCCGACTTACGACTTATCAAAATACAAACAAAATACGACTTACAAACAGATGCGACTTAACAGTGTCACGAGTTAACAAATGCCGACCTATCAAAGCAACACAACAGCATCTCCCTTCGGCTTAAGAATCAAGGGTCTAGATTAACTCGGCATTAGACTCAACGGCATCCAGAGCTTCAGCGACTTAAAGACTACCCGCTTTATTCGACTTAAGAATCAACGGCGTAGATTAACTTGGCGTAGGAATCAACAGTCTTCCGGCTTTGGCGACATAAGATGGTACGACTTAACTGGGTCGTAACTCGGTGCCGACTTATCGTTTGACTCGTTAAGTCGTTTACGACCTATTACTTCAACAGTTTGCTTTGCCTTCTCTCTGAGTAACTCGGTAGGTCGTCCTGGCGACTTAAGATCTTTGATATCCCGTAACTCTTCACGAGTTAGGTCTTCCACCCTCCTAAGTCGGTCACGACTTAAGTCCCCCATTATGTTAAGTCGGTCACGACTTACGCTTATGTCTTCTGCTTCCTTGAGTCGGTCACGACTCATGCCTTGAACTTTGTTAAGTCGGTCACGACTCATTTCCCTCATGTTAAGTCGGTCATGACTTATAGCTTCATTTTCCTAAAGTCGGTTACGACTTAGTACTTGGCCTGCATCATCCTCCCAGGTTGAGAAAAATTCGTCCTCGAATTTGCATTTTCTTCCCCCGTAATACTTTCATCCCCGTGATATGGTACGAGATGCTTAACATTGAATACGTCAGACGTATACACATCATCTGGTAGTTTCAATTTATAAGCATTTTCATTGATTCTCTTTAAAATTTCCACTGGACCAATCTTTCGTGCTTTCAATTTATTGTAAGCGCCTACTGGAAAACGATCTTTTGTTAACACTGCATAAACCAGATCACCTTCATGAAATTCAACACTTCGTCGTTTCAAATCTGCAGATCGTTTATATTTTTCATTTGCTTTCTCCAATCGTTCCTGAACGATTTTATGACATTCCGACAACCCTTCAACAAAATCAGCAGCTTTCTTAACTGTCTTCTTTGATTGTGGCACTACCGTTAAATCCAACGGTCCCTTTGGTAAGCTCGAATAAACAATCTGGAATGGACTGAACCCAGTACTTCGATTCACAGCATGATTATGGGCAAACTCTGCCTGGCATAACTTCACATCCCAACTCTTCAAATTATCTTGAACAAGACACCTCAACAAGTTTCCCAATGATCTATTAACCACCTCCGTTTGTCCATCAGTTTGCGGGTGATAAGCACTACTAAACTTCAGCTTTGTTCCCACCATTTTCCACAAACTCAACCAAAAGTGACTCAGAAACCGAGTATCTCTATCCGACACAATAGATTCTGGCAATCCATGAAGTCGATAGATCTCCCTGAAAAACAACTGAGCAACATGAACAGCATCTGCCGTCTTCTTACAAGCAATAAAATGTGTCATCTTCGAAAATCTGTCAACCACTACACAAATGGAATCATTACCACGCTGCGTTCTCGGCAAACCCAACACAAAGTCCATACTGATATCCACCCATGGTTTTACAGGTACGGGTAACGGCATATATAAACCAGCATTAGTCGCAGTTCCTTTCGAAACTTGACAAATATGACAACGCTCCACAAACCTCTCTACTTCTTTCCTCATCGATGGCCAAAAGTAGGACTGTGAAATCAACTGTAAAGTACGGTCTCTGCCAACATGTCCCTCTTCGTGTAACTCCTTGATAATCTTCATTCTCAGACTACCCTCCGGTATGCATAATCGACTTCCTTTAAAAAGAAAACCATCTACCATCACGAAATCATCCGTCTCTCCCTCCTTGACCTTTTCAACAAATTTTGCAAAGTAAGGATCATCAGTGAATAACTCTGGCAATATTTCAAACCCCGTCACTTCAACCTTTAGTGTAGTCAACAAATGACTCCTCCTACTTAAAGCATCAGCCACACGATTTGTCACCCCTGACTTGTGTTTCACAACAAAAGTAAACTGTTGCAGATATGCAATCCATGATGCATGTCTCGCTGAAATCTTGTCTTGCCCTTGCAAATGCTTCAATGCTTCATGATCAGTGTAAAGAACGAACTCCTTCTGAAATAGATAGTGTCTCCAGTGTTTAATAGATTGTACAACAGCATAAAACTCCACATCATATGTACTGTATCGCATCTTCGCCCCTGACAACTTCTCACTGAAATATGCAATTGGACGTCCCTTCTGACTCAACACCCCTCCAATCCCAACCTTGGATGCATCAGTATGTAGTTCAAACACCAACTGAAAATCAGGTAGCACTAGAATTGGTGCAGACGTCAGCAATTCCTTGATCTTCCCAAAAGCACTCCCTACTTCCTCTGTCCATGCAAACTGTTTACCTTTCATGCAATCTGTAACAGGCGCCATCACACTACTAAAGTGTGGTATAAACCTTCGATAGAATGAAGCCAACCCGTGAAAACTACGAACTTCTGTTATCGTCTTGGGCTGCGGCCAATTTCTGATCGCCTCAACTTTACTCTGGTCAACCTGTATTCCTTTCTCTGAAACAACATACCCCAGAAATAAAACACTATGCGTCATGAACACGCATTTCTTTGTTGCAGCATAGAATTGTTCTTGTCGCAATACCATCAGCACTTCTCTAAGATGATTCAAATGTTCCTCTGGACTCCCACTGTAAATAAGAATATCGTCGAAATACACCACCACGAATTTCCCAATGAACGGTCGAAAAATCTGATTCATCACCCTCATGAAAGTACTTGGTGCATTGGATAAACCAAATGGCATGACCAACCATTCGTATAGACCCTCCCTGGTTTTAAAAGCAGTCTTCCACTCATCTCCTGGTCTGATACGAATTTGATGATATCCGCTTTTCAAATCAATCTTAGAAAAGATAGTAGCTCCGCTTATCTGATCCAACAAGTCATCCAACCTCGGCATCGGAAATCTATATCTCACGGTAATCTTATTCAATGCTTGACTGTCAGTGCACATCCTCCACGTTCCATCCCTTTTGGGTACCAATAAAGCTGGTACAGCACAAGGACTCAGACTCTCCTGCACACGTCCTTGCTCAAGCAATTCCTCTACCTGCCTTCGCAACTCCTCATGTTCCTTCGGACTCATTCGATAATGTGGTCTGTGTGGCAACACAGCACCTGGAACAAGATCTATCTGGTGTTGTATATCTCTCAACGGCGGCAACTCCGTTGGTAATTCCTCTGGAAATACATCGTCAAATTCTTTCAGAACTGGTTTAACTTCTTCTGGAATTTCAACCACTTCCTGACTCTCTCGCCCAATTAACAAAAACACTTCAGGTTCCTCCTCTACTTCCTTCACAAACTCTTTCAATGATAACAAAGTTTTGAGCTCTTCAATTTCTTCTGACTTACTTTCTTCTTGTGATCTCTTCTTCGGAACTAAGATAATCTTCGTGCCTTTAAACATAAAACTGTAGCTATTGGTCCGACCGTGATGTAGTACTGCTCGATCATATTGCCATGGTCTTCCCAATAATAAGTGGCAAACATCCATCTCTACTACATCACACCATATTTCATCTTTGTATTTCTTCCCAATAGAGAATGGAACACGAACTCGTCTATCCACTTTCACTTCTCCTCCTTTTCTCAACCATGCTAACTTGTATGGACTCGGATGTTTCTCTGTCTTCAATTTCAACTTTGTCACAGCTTCGGTTGAAATAATATTATCACAGCTTCCTGCGTCGATCACAAACTTACACACCTTCCCCAGAATAGTACATGTTGACTGAAAGATATTACTCCTCAACCAACTAGCTTCCTCTTGCTTCGATGTTAAACACGATCTCCTCAGCATTAGGTTACAACCTTCATCTCCTGACGCAATATCCTGCTCTTCTTCTTCCTCAACTGGACTAGAACATTCCCCATCAACATCCTCATCTTCAACTTCTACAATCATGGTTCGTTTCTTCGGCTTTGGACATTCACTGCTTTTATGACCCAATTCCTGACAATTGTAACATTTGAAACCATTGTTAACCCTTGCCTTCTCAGCCTCCTTCAACACTGGTCTACTGATAGGTTTGGAAACATTAGAACTTCCTCCAACATTCTTTGCTTGATTGCTAGAATTAGTAAACACACCACTTCCTCGTCTCCCTTGTTTTTCCCAAGCCAATGCTTTCTGATGTGCTTCTGCCACAGATCTTGGATCGAACATATTAACCATATCCTGAATCTGCATTCTCAATCCCCCAATAAATCTAGATGTCAACTGCTCTTCCATTTCCATAATATCGTTCCTTGCAATAAGTTGATAGAATTCATCAGCATAGTCATTAACTGTCTTTGTGCCCTGCCTCAAGTTTTGCAAACGTTGATACATCAAAGATTGATAATTGTAAGGTAAGAACGTTGCTTTCATCAATTTCTTCATCTTCTCCCAAGATTCAACTTTCGACTTTCCCATCCGATCACGTGTAAGTTTGGTCTGATGCCACCATGCCAAAGCTCTACCCCTTAGCCTTGTAGCAACCAACTTCACTCTACGATGTTCTGGAACTTCTTTGAAGTCAAAAATCTCTTCAACATTAGCTATCCAATCGAGAAACTCCTCCGCTTGCATACCACCTTTGAATTCAGGAATTTCTGTCTTCATCCCCGATTCCCACTTGTGATCATACTCAGAATAGTTTCTTCCTTGACCTCTTCCTTGAACACTACCACCATCATACTCCTCTTCAAAATCAGATGCGTAACGATGTCGATTCTGACCACCAACATCTCTACTACCATTACGCCTACCACCTTCCTCTCTTCTATCGACATTCCTCCGTTCACGATCATTCACGTTTCTCCCACGCCCTTGATCATTTTCAATACTTCGGTCTCGATTGGAATGTGGCGATACTCTACTACCTCCATGATTAGATTCAGGTGAAACCCTTCTCCGATTTTGATTCATCTCCGTCATAAGCTTTTCTAACCGGCCAATTCCTTCGTTAAGCTTTTCACTAAAATTCTCATTGATTCTTTGCTCCATCTCATCAGCCTCTTCTCTTCGATATAAAGCTTCTACGTTTTGGTGGCGATTAGCTCTTCTTGGCGGCATACTTGAAAACTTCACAAATTCTTCAACACTTCAAATTCAAACACTTTCCGGATTTTGATCCAAAATGAAACGGATCGAAAACTTCCACTTTGTAGCAAATCGCGATGAACACGATGGACAAAGTTTCGGCCTCCAATGCAAATCCGATCAAACAATCTTCGAATAATGATGACTCTTCTTCCTCTTACTCTCGGCCTCACTTGTTTACCACGGCCCAACTTCAAAATGATTAGGCTCCAAGTCTCGATCTAGCTATGATTGGCTAGAACAAGCTCCGATACCAAACTGACGCAGCGGATTAATCAAAACAATGTAGATTGGTGAAAGTAGAAGTCGATGGATTGATGAATGCTGAATTGCCCGAATTCGTTGATCCGAAGATACCGAACTCTAGCTATCTCGAACTCGTTGATCGCGCACGATACCGGGTTCAAAGATCTTCAATTCTTCAAGCGTTGATCAAGCGCACTTGATTCCGCGAATCGGCTTCTACAATCGTTGAATCGAGCGCACTCGATTATCCGAAAGAGGAGATAGGAGATTACACTCAACTACCAATTTGGAATGAAAGCACAAAGCAATCAAAAGAGAATTTTATTCAATATTCAACAACCTTTTTCAAATGAGAGACCCGCCTATTTATAGGCTACAACACGCAAACCAGAAAAAAAAACATACAACTCCTAAGTCGGCAACCGACTTAACAACGTCTCCGACTTATCATAGGTCGTATACGACTTACAACACAAAATACAGAAAACTCCATAAAATATTACAAGTACTTAAGTCGGTGACGACTTATCCCCTACGACCTACGACTCGTCATGAGTCGGTTACAACTTACCAGATTACAACACAATACAAGTCCTGCCGACTTACGACTTATCAAAATACAGACAAAATACGACTTACAAACAGATGCGACTTAACAGTGTCACGAGTTAACAAATGCCGACCTATCAAAGCAACACAACAGCATCTCCCTTCGGCTTAAGAATCAAGGGTCTAGATTAACTCGGCATTAGACTCAACGGCATCCAGAGCTTCAGCGACTTAAAGACTACCTGCTTTATTCGACTTAAGAATCAACGGCGTAGATTAACTTGGCGTAGGAATCAACAGTCTTCCGGCTTTGGCGACATAAGATGGTACGACTTAACTGGGTCGTAACTCGGTGCCGACTTATCGTTTGACTCGTTAAGTCGTTTACGACCTATTACTTCAACAGTTTGCTTTGCCTTCTCTCTGAGTAACTCGGTAGGTCGTCCTGGCGACTTAAGATCTTTGATATCCCATAACTCTTCACGAGTTAGGTCTTCCACCCTCCTAAGTCGGTCACGACTTAAGTCCCCCATTATGTTAAGTCGGTCACGACTTACGCTTATGTCTTCTGCTTCCTTGAGTCGGTCACGACTAATGCCTTGAACTTTGTTAAGTCGGTCACGACTCATTTCCCTCATGTTAAGTCGGTCACGACTTATAGCTTCATTTTCCTTAAGTCGGTTACGACTTAGTACTTGGCCTGCATCAGGGAGTATATCAAAAATTTGAATACATCCTTATACAATCATTTTAGGGTTAAGATTTAAAACATAACAGGTGGTTGAAACATAAAACAAGAGCTAAAAAGTTGTTTTACAGGTTGGTGAAGTATCACAGCTAGGAAACTTGTTTTACAGAGCAAAATGGAAGTGTGTGTTAAATTTAAATGTCACAAATTATTGATTCATTTATATAACTTGAATCGGCACTCGAAATAGGATTTTTAAAATAAGTATGGTGATTTTAAAATGTGAATGCTTAGAGCAGTTTTTCAGTTGGTCGAGAATGGGTATTATCCAAATTCTGGTGATCGGAAACATGCGAGGCATTGAAACTTCGCCTGAAGCCAGCGTAGCTGATGGTGAAGTCGGGAAAATTATTAAATAATTTTTCTATTGCAAGAGAAGGTGGGACGAGGCAAAAGTAGGGTTTATCACGCAATTTGTACAAGGTCGGAGACGAAGTGATTTCGCCACCTCTGGGTGATCGAGTGGCACGCAATGAGGGGAATAGGTGCTGGATGGTATGATGGAGCTTCAGTGTGATGGTGAGTTCCAGGTTGGGTCGTGAACACCTCGTTTTCGATTCGAGGAGAATTCATTCAATTGAGGTGTAGATGTGAGTTCGTGAGGGTTCAAGAGGTGTTCGAGTATCGCCGTATCGATCACTGGAGGTCGGTGCTGATGGTGCACGTGCACAAGGAGTCTCGAGAGTATATGGGTGCTTTGGTGTGTTTGAGGAAGATCGATCTGCTCGGGGGTAAACTCGAGGATTATGGTATTTTACACGAAGCACAGGATGGAGGTGGAAAACCCCGGGTCCAGCTCGAGAAATTTTGAATATGGCTCGGGTTGAGTGTCTAACGTGAACGGTTTATACCTCTTAATTAATATTTTGTTTATGAATAAATTTAATGATGGGATCGGATAGCTAATTGAGAAATGTAATTTTTTTAAATTTTAAATCAATTTAAGTTGTTTATTATGAATGGCGATTTATTTCAAAGGTTTAAGTAATAAGAGTTTTAAAGGTAAATTAATTAAAGGTAATGATTTAAGTTAGGGGTTGATTTATCAAGTTATTAAGCAATAATTAATTAAGAATAATTAATCAATGAAAGGATTATAAAATTAATTAATTATTGTAATTAATTAAGGCTTAATGTAATTAATTAAAATCCATTCCTAATAAGAGTAATTAAAGGTTAATTACTGTAATGTTTGAAGAGAATTAATTAATTATTACAAGTAATTAATCTAGGATGATAAATTAAGATGGATAATAGGAAAAGAGGGTTAATTAATCAAAATTTACTAATTGCTAAATAAAGGTAAACCAGGTGTTAGAGTTAGTGATTAAATTAAGTAGAAATAATGAATTTTTGACCTGAGAGCTTGCTTATGAAGGGTTGAATGATATATGATGCCTTAAATTGTTTGATAACTCTTATATGAAATGTTTCATGATAGGTGGGATAAACAACGATAGTATGGTTATCTACCGTTAACAAAATGCTATTACCTTGAAAAAAAATTTAAATGTATTTCATTTAAATAACGTGGGCTAAGATAGTATGGAATTTGAAGAGACCAGAGTCGGGTATTAGCAAATACCGAAACCACTTTATTCTTGGAATTGATGTGTGAAATAAGAAATGTCTATAACAACTTGTGGAATAGTAAATTGATACAAGTTACCCGGGTTTTCTTTTGTGATTATAAATTTGATATTTCAAATTATATGGGTTTACCCACGCTGGTTTCCAGCCTGACCCGGGTGTTACTTTGATGTAATGCTCGGGTCAGACCGAGTATTACAGATTTTCAGATAAGGACGTTCTGGAGCTCAGGCGATGAGCTAGATGGCAGGAACGTAAGGAGTGTATTCCGTTGTGTTATATTGTTATTTATCTGGGACAAGTTACTTTAACTGTCCAGTGACTGTGAAATGTTGTAACTCGGATGTATTAAAATGTAATTAACTGATACAATTTTTCCTTTGTATAACTGATATTTATTTGATATTATATTTTGATCCGCTGCGAATGTGAGAATCTGTGTTGTGATTTCTGTTTCTTTCTTCTATCTCTTTCTTCTTTCCGAAAATTCCGGGTCGTTACACATTCTTCGTGAAACCATATGGTTGCTCCATATACACTTCTTCCTGCAATTCACCATTGAGAAAAGCATTATTCACATCTAATTGCTGGATGACCTAGTTCTTATGCAAAGCAATTGTTAAAATTATTCTGATTGATGTGGGTTTCACAACAGGGGAGAAAGTCTCATTAAAATCAAACCCATTTTGTTGTGAAAACCCTTTTGCCACCAATCTTGCTTTGTGCCTAAGAATTGAGCCATCATGATTTTTCTTTAGCTTGTATGTCCACTTGCAACCTATGATATTTTTGTTCATAGGTCATGGCACAAGATCCCAAGTGTTATTTTTGGTTAATGCATTGTACTCTTCTTCCATGGCAACTTTCCAGTTGTCATCTGCTATTGCCTGTTGATATGTGTTAGGCTCACTTATATCTGATTCAACACTGTGTACTTTTGGCTTGAATATGCCACCTTTTGCTCTAGTTATCATATGGTGACCAGTACTTGCAGGAACAGTGGGATGATTTCCTTCAGCAGTAGTGTTTCCTTGTTGAGTATTGGGTGATTGTTGATCACTCAGTTCTTGACAAGGATCACATGGATTGATGCTGTCTGTTTCAGTAGCTCTCAGGGTTGCTTCATTGTTCTCATGACCTGGTTCACTTATGAGCATGGTATGTTGTGGGCTGATATCTCTCTTGCCATGACCTGGTTCACTTGTGAGCATGGTGTGTTGTGGGTTAATGCCTCTCGTTCCATGAGTTCCTCCACTTTGAACTGGTATGACTATCTCTGGTGAAGGTACTATGGGAGGTACAGAAAATTTTGCATTGTATATTTTCTGAGATGTTTTGATTTCTACATTGCTAAAGAGGAATTCATGTTCATTAAATATCACATGCCTGGATATATACACCCTGTCATTACTATCTAAACACTTGTAGCCATTTTGATTTGTAGGGTAACCCAAGAATGTGCATGGTGTGGACCTGTAGTTGAGTTTGTGTGAGTTATATGGTCTTAGATAGGGAAAGCACTGGCATCCAAACATTTTTAAGTTTTGATAGTCTGGTCTAACTTTGGTTAGCACTTCCATAGGACTCTTATATTTGAGTACTTTTGTGGGCAGTCTATTGATCAAATAGACAGCTATAGAGAAGGCATCTGGCCAAAATTTAAGTGGCAAAGATGCTTGTGCTAGTAGAGTTAGACCAGTTTCAACAATGTGTCTGTGCTTTCTCTCAATAAGACCATTTTGCTCAGATGTATAAGGACATGTGATCCTATGTGTGATTCCTTTATTTTGAAAATACCCTTTTAGTGGCAGAAACTCCTTACCTCCATCTGTCTGCATGATTGTTACCTGATTATTTGTCTGTCTTTCAACATTTGCAATGAATTGTATCACTGCATTGTTAGTCTCAGATTTTGATTTTAAGAAATAAATCCATACAAGTCTGGAGTGAGCATCAATAAATGAGATATAGTATTTATAACCATAGTCGGTACTAATTGGAGCTGGTCCCCAAAGATCTGCAGCAATTAGTTCTAAAGTATTGTTATATATAGTCTCAGAGTCTGGAAATGCAAGTTTATGACTTTTGCCTAATTGACAGTATGTACATACATAGGAATTGGGAATTTTATCAACAAAAGTATTACCACATTCACTCAATACATGTTTAACAACAGTTATACGGGGATGTCCCTGTCTACAATTCCATACATCAAATTTTTCACTGTGTTTTTCAGCATTTCTTGTTTCAGTTACATGTCACCATTTTCTTTTGGGTTCAGATTTTCTTGAGCTTATGACATCAAATTTGTATAACCCATTATGTTCTCTACCCTGCAAAAGAACTTCATTAGTTAGATTATCCTTAACAACACAGTACTTTGAGTGAAATTCAAAATAGACATTATTGTCTTTAGCAAATTGTGAAACACTCATCAAATTTTTCCTAATTAATGGTACTCTGAGTAGATTTTTAAGGTAGAGTTGTCTAGTACCATTAATACTTGCATTTCCAGTGTGAGATATATGTACAGACTTGCCATTACCCATGTACAGTAATTGTTTACCTTTGTATTCCCTGTTGCCAAGATTTAGTTGACTCAGATTGTTAGTCACATGGTTGGTTGCACCAGAGTCTAGGAACCAGCTGTCATCATGAATATCTTCAATCTTTGCATTGTTGTTGTCAGAACTTTCTGACTTGATTTCTTGCTGCATATTCACCAAATTGACACTAGGGTTTTGTGATCTTGCATTGTTGTTGCTTTGTTGTTGTGCTGGAGTAAAGTTTGCATCAAATCTGAAATAGCACTTGTTTGAAGTGGGCCATAACTCTCACATATTTGACACCTTGGTTTGTTGTTGTTATTATAATTGGATCTACCACTTCTTCCTCTACCTCTGTTGGATTGGCCACCTTTGTAATTACTTGATTGATTTCTGATATTCTGATTTCTTTCTTGATTTCTGTTTCTGTTCATAGATGCATAATTGACATTACATTCCAGATTTATTGGTTTCTATTGTTCTAATCTGCCCTCATGAGCAAGTAGCATTGTTCGTCGACGGAAATTCTATCGGTTTAGAAAACCGTCGAACGAATTTAGAAATAAAATATAACCGTAAGCGCACGGTGTACGAATGTAGCACGTGGCGAATACGGGTCGATCCGCAGGGAATTGATGATTTTAAAATTCTATTCAATCAAATTAAACCAAAGTCGAGTGATTAGCTAAAAATGTAAGAAACTAACAAAAACTAGCAAAAGAAAAATAGATAAAAATATGAGAGTTAAATGACAATTTAGAGATAAATCCACTCTCTAGATCATATAGTTCAACAATTTATGAAATTATGATCTCTCTTCTTTGGTCATAAATGAGTTTAAATGATGTGTTTATCATAAGTATGGCTCATTTGTGCTATTAATTAGCTCAACATAAGCCATCAAACTATAACACAACCTTTAAACCATTTTTAATTCTCATGAAAAATGACAACAAATTGAAAGCAAAATCTATTTTAAGTACGGTCTATTAATTATTAATTAGAAATATAGACCATCAAATTTCAATTTCAACATTCACTTCTTTGCCATAATCATATTTAGATGAAGAGGCAATTTTTTGTTTGTGATTGTTTAAGCATAGCCTATTTGTTATGAACAACATAGACTATCAAATTCAATATGAAACAATAAATCACATCAACATTCATTTAAGCACAAAAGAGAGCAATAATTATCAAAATGTTGAAGCTACATGATTAGAGGCTTCATTACCCCTAAATTGAAGGGATTAGCCTCTCATTTGTGTTATCATAACAACACAAGTAGCTTGCAACATGAATGAAAAAGAAGAGGAAAAGAGAGCTAATTAACAAGAAATAAAACTAATCTACTTGCATTAAAATCAAACTACACTACTAGCATGAAAGGAAATAAACAAGAAAAGAAAAGATCAATGTATTAAAGTTGCATAAAAAAATTACATAAAGAGAAAATGGCTAAGTAGCCATGAAAAGAAAAGGGAAGCTTTCTTTTATTTTGAGCCTAGAAACTAACTAAAGAGAGACTACGGGAGGAGGAGAGGTTACATGAACATAATGGGTTATTTATACAAGCATGAAACCATAATCCATAATTTGGGGAATGCCCAAACTACCCCTTAGGAAGTGTGGTGGCCAAGTAACCATTAGCATCCATTAATCATCATTTAAGTGTACATGAAGCCATTAATTCCATAAGCATGTGCATTAGCCTCTAATGTGTACATTAAGGTAGGTGGGTAGGTGGGGTCCTCCATGTTCTTCACTTTGAATTATTTCCATCTTCATTCTTTTATATCTTCTTTGTGCATGCATATTCCTTCATGAAACCACTTGTAATTGAGTTTAAATTCCTACAAAATAATATAGAAATTTCCAATTAAATTTTCTCAAGTTAATTTATGCACAAAAATGACTATTTTGCCCTTGGATGAAGATGAATATGTGACAATTTGGAATTAATATGGATTTTGGTTAAAACAAGTTAAAATACCCAATATGATCATTTATTTAAATTAATTAGAATAAATATGGTGGTAAAAATATGCACATTTACATGCACATCAAGCATTGACTGAACAAACTGAAGTGAAGGTAGTTTTTCATTACATGATATTATAGCTACTACAGCTTCATACTCATCATCCAGACCACTTAGTATACACAATATCTGTTCAGTGTCTGCTACTTTGTGTCCAGCACAAGCCAATTGATCACATATAGTTTTTTCTTTTGACAGATAGTCTCTCATACTGGCATTATCCTTTCTTAAGTTCTGCAAGTGTCTTTTATATTGCATTATCCTTGCTGCAGATTGAGAACTGAATACTTGCTCAATTGTGTGCCAGATTTCATATGCAGTTTTGCTTCCAACTAATTGTGGCATTAGATTTGCACTTATAAAGGATAGAAGCCAAGAACTAATCAGGCTATCTTGTCTTTCATGAGTAATATATTCTTTATTACTGGCTAACTTTCCTTCATTGTCTGTAGTGAATCTTGGTGGAGTAATTGATGTGCCATGAACATATTCCTGCAGCCCATAGCCCCTTATAGAAGTTTCAATCTGAAACTTCCATAGCAGATAATTGGATTCATCTAACTGAATGATGATGATCTGACTCTGGAGCTTGATGATGGATTTGATTAAGTCTTGAGTGTCATTTGGCTGATCTTGAGCATTTCTTGAAACTGAACTGGATGATGCAGCGACATTGCTGTTTTCTTCTGTCATTTTGGATGCAGAAATTTTAGGCTGATCGGTGATTAGATGAAAGAAGACAGGAAATGTTAAGGAATGCAACCGGAATCAGGTGAGTGATGAGAAAACTCTGACGCCTGTTTCTTGGTATGGCATGAAAGGTAGGATGATCAGAATCTTGAGATCTGATATGAATCTTGGAATTTCTGATGAGCCAAGTGCAGCCGATGGGGTGTTCGATGATGAGATTTCTCTAAGACACCTTGTTCTTGGCACGGCACTTGGTTTAGATGATGAAATACTCTCAAATGATGATTATTCTTTGATGAGAGTAATTTGCTGTTAAGCAAATAAAAGAGGCTCTGATACCAAGATTGAATTAAAATGATAATCTGTTTTATTGCAATGCTTTGATCATAATCCTAATAAGTGGTTACAAGCCTTTATAAATAGGCAAACAAAGATATTATTGAAGTGGGCTGCGGGTTGGCCTAATAAACTACAGCCCGCATTTGTTATGAGATAAGATGATATCGCATACCCTATCTCCCGTATTACTTGCTTCGCTTACTTCGTGCAAGTCTCAAATCCATCAACTGTAAAATCAAATCTACAACGTTGGTTGAACCCACTGAAAAATTACATTATGTTTCATGCAGTGTTCTTCTTCTTGGATAATTATTCTATAACTGGTTAATATTTCAGTACACGCTTTGCAAATCAACATGAATCTGCTTCTGTATTACAGGGCGGTTTCATTTTAGACATAGGTACATTTCATAGCAGGATTGAGAATGGTAGATCAATGTCTAAATTTAACAGTCACGTTTAATGCCAAGTAATTCCTGTAACATTCACCATTAAACATAGTATTCAGTTTTCATTTTTCTTTTTGTGCCAGTTCAGATCACTGCCAGTGAAATTTCCACTGTATCAGCTGTTACACGCTATGTTAATAAAATTTTGCCTCCACCAGATAATATATGTGCTCTTTTGTGAGTCCTTAACATTACGTTAATATCACCAAGTTCCCATTTTACTTATATAGGTCGTCTCATATATATTGTAGTCAGTTAGAAAATGGTTGCGCTGGAGTATTTAAACTGGCAGTGTGTTCGCCATCACCTAAGGTTATAGAAACAAATTCACCGAACTCGACTTTCAAATATCAATATTGTGCTGGCAGGCAAAACAAATCAAATTTTTGTCAATTGTTCTTTGTACGTTTGAAACATGAGCTAGTAGTTTATATTGATATGCTATTTCTCCTTTTCAGATTCTTTGCTTATGGAGTGGAGAAGACCTAGTATGGAGTAAAAAAAATTCTATGAAGGTTAGTGAAAAAATAATTTTGTTCCTAAAAATGCACGTTTAAAATCATGTGAAGTCAAAGTTATACCCAGTATTAATTAGTGTAGATAAGTAGTTCATATAAAATTAATGGGTGAAAGTTAGTGGTGATTCCGAGCGATGCATATGTTATCTTTCTAAAATAATTAAGCAATTATCTTGAATAATGTATGTTTGTTTGAACTGGTCATTTGATCCTTATATTGATTACTCACAAACTCAAAACAGTATTATGTCCATATTGAGTCGGTCATTTGGTCTCTAATGGATTAGTTTTTCGTACTGTAATGTTTGATATTTTGATGTAGTGAGTTAATATTAGATTATAACACATTGTTATTTAGCTCCCACATGATATCTACGTCACTCAGAAGCTTCTTTTACTCCAGCATGTACCATTTCTTACTGGAACTGAAGCAGTCGTAATAATTTATGCTATTATATATACTGTATTTTGATAAAAATTAACCAAGTTTATAATAATAACAACAACAATAACAACAATGAACTATATTTTGATAAAAATGAACTAATTTTATCATAATAATAACAATAACAATAATAATAATAAAACTAAGTCAACTAAGTTTTATAATTAATAACAATAATAACAGTATTAACAAAAACTATGTTTATAAAAATTAACTAAGTTAACTAGGTTTTATAAAAATTAAATAAGTTTATAAAAATTAACTACGTTTATAATAATAATATTAATAAATTAACTAAGTTTATGAAAAATTTATAAGTTTTAGATAATGTATAAAAACTAATTAAGATAACAGAGTTTAAGTTTGAGATAATTTATAAGTTTAAGTTAACTAAAATATAAGTTATGACATTTTAAGTTTTAGCAATTGAGATAATTTATAAATTTAATAATAATAATAATAATAAAACAATAGTTTGAATAAATTAACTAAGTTTATAAAAATTAAATACATTTATAAAAATTAACTAAGTATTATAAAAATTAATAAGTTTATAATATTAGTAAGAATAAACTAAGCTTGATAAAAATTAACTAAATTTATAATAATAATAATAAACAACTATAGTTTGATAAAAATTAACTAATTTTATAATAATAATAATAATAATAAATTAACAAAGTCAACTAAGTTTTATAATTATTAATAACAAAATTAAAAACAACAATAATAACTAAAAATAAGTTTATAAAAATTAACCAAGTTAACTAAGTTTTATAAAAAATAAATAAGTTTATAAGAATTGATTAAGTTTATAATAATAATAATAATAATAATAATAATAATAATAAATTAACTAAGTTTACAAAAATTATAAGTTTGAGATAATTTACAAAATTAATCGAGTTAATATAAAATTTAAGTTTGAGATAATTTATAAGTTTAAGTTAATTAAAATACAAGCCATAACATTTAAGTTTTACTAATTAAGATAATTTATAAGATTGGGTTGATATAAATAATTTTAAAAATAAGTTAACCGAGCTTTATAAAAATTTAACTAATTTTTATAAAAATTAACCAGAATTTTAAAAATTAACTAAGTTTTATATAATTTAACTATGTTTTATAAAAATTAAACAAAATTTATACAAATTAATTAAGTTTTATTAGAATTTAACTACGTAAATAAGTTTTTAAAAATTAAATAAGTTTATTATAAAAATTAACCAAGTTTTATAAAAATTTAACTAAGTTTTATAAAAATTATTTAAACTTAAGAAAAGTTCAACTAAGGATGTTTGATATACTTTTAATATGAAAACAGTTTCATAATCATTTGTTGATTGTTAAACTTGTCTACAGGTAATTAGCTTTTTAGGAGTAAAGACCAGATGCAGCAAAAAATTGTAGGTAATCAAGTAATGAACATGTCTTTAATTTTTATATATACTATAACATTTTGTTAGTACTTATTGTGTAAACTTGTTTATGAATGGTTGTGGATTTTATGTGAATTTGCTCGATTTGTCGAAAAACTATTATCGAAATGGTTATGGATATAATATTTGATTATACGATTAATGTGTTTTTTTAATTGTTTGAATACAATGATTATGTGATTGATCGATCGATTGTTTGAATACGACGATTATGTGATTGATTGCTGGTTGTAATAAGACTATTATGCGAGCGATGGCTGGAAATGGTACAAGCCATAACATGAAATAGTAGTGTGTACAGTATGCTACTAAACAGTTAATAACTTTTAGTAGCCTTCTAAAAATGCTACTAAAATAAATGTAAATAGATGTGATACGATTTTTGAAGCGTTGAAAAATGCTACTAAAACTTTTAGTAGCGTTTTAGTGAACACTACGATACGACATGCAACTAAAAGTCTGAAACGTTTTGTAGCGTTTCTAAAACCCTGCAATAGGTCAATTTTTGGTAGTGTTTTCTACAACGCTACAAAAAGTTTCACACTTTTAGTGGCATGTCGTATCGCAGGGTTTATCAAATGCTACTAAAAGTTAGCGTTTTTAAGAGCTACAAAAGGCCTTTTCTAGTGTAGTGGAGGCCGGCGCTTCTATAAATACGACCCTAGGGGCTCCATATTAAGGGTCTGATTTTCTTTTCTCTCTCTTTCTCTCGTCTAAAACCAAAGCCTTGTAACCCTAGATCAAATTAGGGATAAATCTACTTGACTATAATTATATTTGAATTGAATGATCTAGGGACTTGACTTTGCATATTGGGTTCGATTAAAACCCTATTGAACATTATAGTTTGGGACTTGCATATTATGATCTTATCACGACCAACTCGACATGAAGATAGTCGAGATGCCTTGGACCGTGATGGACTTCTATATGCATATTTATACGAACCATGGACTATGACCAATGGACTTTGAACATAAGGACGGGATGAATAGTCTATTGATATACATAATGGACTTTACTTCATCTCAATGCCTTGTATTCTACTCCTACTGAACGTATGACATATCATTGGTCTATTGGATTGCCTTACTTAATAGCCGATATGAACTCATATATATGATAATATCATTAGAGGATTTCGAGCATATAGATCAATTGCAACAAAATGAACTTTACCTTAAGGGCCATTTGTCTTCCAATAATTAATGTTTCTATCATAAGATTAGTCCTAAGTGGTAAGCTAAACGTTGATGTATTAATCATGTCAATATGATAACCTTATAGCTGCATTAACCACGTCGATATAATCAATTTATTCATGATCATGTCTTCATTTATGTAGTAATCAAGTCGACAAGTTTAACCATTGCCTCATCATGTTTTCGCAAATATTCAAATGAAGAGATAATTACTACACTTGGAATCTGAAGTGTTATACCATTTTTTGGTCTAACTATGTATTAGTACCATTTGTAGTTTGTAAATGTGGTAGCATGTCAATAACTATGTATTTAATATTTCTTCGAGCAGACTTCTCATAAAGTGTTATAGCCACATTTCATGCAAAGAAAATTCTTTGATATCATTTACACTATGCTGGCATAACACGCGCATTTAACAATAATACCTGTATTTGTTGCATGTTCATAACTAAAGTGTTGATTTTTGTGTGCTTCGTTTGAGGAGATTGGAGTAAGAACGGTAACATTTTACATTCTTGATTCCCACAATTAAACATTGCCATCTTTAATCAAATAACAAAATCTTGGACGATGAAAGTGTTGCTTGGGAAATTTTAATGTTTATTATTTTATGATTGAATAAAATGGATTAATTTTGTCTCTTTTGTTAAGTAGAATATGACTATATTTAGGTTATAATATTTTGTTTATGTACTTTTAACTTGTTTTAAATAAATTTGTGCCCAACCGGGGGATATTTATATTCCCATTGTTAATATTCAAGAAACTATAATACACACTGTGTACTCTATTAAATTTGTGATTATATTGACCATTTTTCTTACTCTTACCATGAAATAATTCAAGCCATATAATTGAATTCTGCTTAGCTATTTCATCTTTTCACAAATTCTGCCATGAAAATTGCTATATAGACTTATTATGTCCTTAGTTTATTTTCATTGTTTGTAAGACATCTGAATCATTATGATGGTGGTGAATTGATTTTCTTAATTTTTCTTGAAAGAGCTCACTTTTTTTGGGACTGTTATGGTAGCCATGATTTTTCGAAATCATTATATTACCAGTCAGTTGGTTACCACCAAAGTCGGCATAACAATACAATTATTACTGTTGTCGGAGGTAATAACACCATCATTTTTTTTCTTTAAAAAATGGATGATAATGGTAACTTATTGATCCATTTATGTCTTTTTATTTCATTTTCTTAAAACGTTAATAAGACATTTCAAAACATATATTGTTGATTGTTCGTTGGATTTTATCTTTAATTTTTAAGTATTCATTTATACTCATTCTAATCAGTCCAATCTTAAATTTTCACACTTCTACCTACCACCTTCATCTTCATCTTCCCATAACTCTCATATTAATTAAGAAAAAGACAAAAATATATTAAAGAAAATGATCAAGGTAAGTGATTCACTACAATTAATGTTCAACTGTTCAGTTAAGGGACTTTGGATGGTAAGGCATTTTTATTTTTATTAGTTATAACGGAAAATGATCTTCCTAGATAACCATATATAAGTCAAGTTCCCTTTGTTGTTTTCATTCATACTCTTTTGTAGTTCTATCTTATTAAAACTTCACACCTTTTTTAATTTATAATTTTAAAATGTAATAAATTATAATAGAAAAATTAATTTAGGAAACCGTTTTCACCGTTAAGTCGTCGCATTTTGTTTATCTTTTCCAAAGATTGGTATTAGAATATCTGAAATAAAATTTATGAAAATCTACATTTGAAGATTTAATTTGATTTTTTTTAATTTCAAAATTATTTCCATTCAATAAAATACCTTATCGACGTAAGTTGATAGGAACGTCGGCTACCTCGTCATTGTCGATCAAACGATTCAGATCATACGGTTGAGGAGAAGCCACCCCTCGAGTTGGTTGATGGGGACACTCCTATGCCAGAATTTTTTTTATTGAATGTTGTTTAGCGAATTGACAACAATCACAAGTATGTTATGGAAAACACGAACATATGATTGACAACATACATTGATATTGATCGGCTATGCTCCATACTGATAACACTGGGTATGCTTTGTTGTTCGAAGCGTCATCGGTGGGCCATCGAGCATCGATTATGCTCCATATGGGAAGAAAACCGTCTTTCCTCGTAAATCTAATGTTATGTTCCACCCAGACTTTTGGGCGTTGTTTTTATTTTAAATGGTGTTTTCCTGAAGCACTATTTCCTTAGATGCAAAAGTAAACATAATTTATTATTTTACATATATACATGTGTCTGTATTTGTGTGTGTGTATGTATTCTTTTAAATTGTTGTTGTTACACCACCATTTACCTATAATATTCTTCATATCTGTACGGGAAGGATGAGCTTTATATTATCTAACTAATCAAAGAACCAAAATATTTTACAATATTTATGTTTATCTCCAGTTAGTATTTCTATCTAATACAACCCATGTTCATCATTTTCATTTTTTTGAAATAAATTAGCGGATACTTTATGATACTTTCATACCACTTCAGATGATTAGATTTTTAAGCTTAATTTCATTTTCTATCATTTATTCCTGTTGAAATCCGCTTTCATTGTAAATTATACTGCTATTATTTATTGTTGTGATTTTTGTAAGCATTCTTTTATCATTGTTATTAATATTTAAGAAACTTTGGTTTGAAACTTTCTATTTCTTTATTAATTAAGACTTTACCATTTATGCATGTTTTTTTATATTAACTTATTTTTACAGGTGTTTCATATTTCACATGCTACAGAGTGATTATTAGTGGTAATTATTTGATCATGACATTGAATATTATGAATAGTTAGTTTTAAAACAATATGTTAATTGGTTGTATGATGTTGTATATCTATTTCAGGATAGAAAATTTGCAATTACTATATCAAACCGTTTAAGCTACATCCACTAGCCTAGACTTTTTTTTTGAACTATGATAAACAGGCCAGGCCCAAGTACAAAAAGATCGGGTAAACAAATATACGATCACCCGATAGCCAAAATAAAGAACAAACCCAGATCTAGGGTTGCCGACATAACTCGATACTTCTAAAAGCTATCAGAAATCAAAATAATGGCGGTCGAGAAACTCTCCACTGCTACAACTAAGTCTCTCTTCCTCCATACTTAGCTCTGCTCGACTCTCCACGTTCCCAATACAATAGGCTGCTGTTGAAGCAGCCACGCATCCCTTCAGTATTCGCTTTAAAGCAGTTGTTTCTCTGATGAAGAGAGATCCTTGGGGTACTAGCAGATCTGAGTTCTATACAACTCAGATCTGTTAGTTTCTTCCCTCTAGTAGTATCTTCACCTGAATTAGGGTTCCAGCTCCGCCAGTTATTCTCGCTAGTTTGTTGATTTATGATGAAGTCTCTATCAGTAGCTACTGAGCTCTGATGAGGAACATTAGCATCAAAAGTCTGCTGCTTGCCATAAGAATTTTTTGCACGAGCGAGAAATAATTCTAGATGTTTGCTGCCAGCTTCATGGCTCCATTCATCAGCAAGGAAACAAAATTTGGTTTGATCCCTGATTTTCTTCTTTGATTTCTGAAGAATAACTCTGCTCTCTGTCTCGATAAGTATCCATTTCTGCTCTTTTTTCATACTACTCTTATTATGAGTTTTGAAATTCCTCTCTTTCCAAATATGAAACACCACAGTAGTTAATAGTAGTTAACAGTATGTTCGCATAATCTCTCTCGTAACTTTTAACTTTAAAATTGTTGTTGATATGTTGTATGGCTTGAATTAGACCCATCTGACCATTGTTAGTTATGTGCAGTATGTTCTGTATGTTATTCCAGATGTAATAAGAGTAGCTGCATTCAAAAAACAAATGATTAGCATCTTCATTAATTAGATTGCATAGGGAACATAGTGAATTATTGGATTTTCCCCATTTATTAATTCTATCCCAAGTTGGCAATCTATTGTTAACTGCAAAATAAGTACAGAAAGCCATTTTGGGACAATTCACTTTGTTCCATATGCAATTATACAAGTCAACATTAGGAAGTTTATTTCTAATGCTTTCCCATGTAATTTTAAAAGAAAACTTCCCTCTGGTATTAGCTATCCACTCCCAATAATCACTATCTGCATGAACATCAATAGGAATTTGACATATAATATTTTTATGAGGATATGTGATAGGATGCAACTGTGGCTGCCATTGATTGTCTTTAATTATCATTGCCACAGTGTCATTAACCCCCCCCCCCCACAAATAACTAGACTATCCCAACCCACTTTATTCACAACGGATTCATTTTTAAACCAAGGGTCAAACCAAAGACTGGTTTGATCTCCTTACTTAAATCTTCTTTCCAGAAAAGACTTACCAATATTTCTGCAATCTAGAATTCTTTTCCATGTATAAGACTGATTATTTTTAGGTAATACAGTCCAAAAATTATCATTCTTAAGGTATTTGGATCTCATCCATTTGGCCCAAAGAGAATCTGCATTCACAAATCTCCAAAATAATTTTAAGTGACATGTAATAATGAGATCCTTCATATTTCTAATACCTAACCCCCCTTCTTTTTTTGGCCTGCACACTTTATCCCAACTTATTTTATGATATTTACCTCTCCATAAGAAATCAGCACATCTACTTTCAATCTTTTTAATTGAGGCAGCACGAATATGAAAAGTTTGAATCCAATAAAGAATAATTGCATATATAACAGTTTTAATAAGCTCTAGTCTACTAGCCTAGACTTTATTAACATCATCAACGTCTAACACTTCATTGCACCTTGAGCCATATAATTGAAAGCAACTAAAATTTAATTATCTCAATTGAAGCTTCTTCATTTGAGGATAATACGTAGATGATTATAAACAAGTACATTTTAACATTTATGTCAACAACAAATTTTAGGGGTATTTTTATTTATGGACAAAATTTGTGATCTTTCTTAGCCTTCAGACCACTAGCTTTAAAAATTAGTCAAAACGTAAAAAACAAAATACGCGTCTTTCGCTCTTAAAATCACCTCTCTCACACCATTGGTATTCACACCACCTCACCTGCAACTGCTGCTCCTTTATAGTCGATTCATGCTATCACCACAACATTAGTCGTTGCCGCCCTAGCCACCACCTCAATCCTAATGCCCTAATCTATTGAAAATTCAAACACAACACAAAAATTTCACCATTAGGCAAGCAAACACACGAGTATATATATTTAAAATGAGACGTAGGAGATACAAAAGCAACTATATAATAGTTTTGTACAAGAATATCTTGACATTTTTTATGAAGTATCAAGTTCAAAATGTTATTATATACAATAGCGTTGTAGGCATAGTTATGAAAGGAGCATCAAGGCGCGTACCAAGGCGCACGACGTGGTGCGACATCTGCACCTTTCTTTCTTATAGTGCAACGCACATGAAAAGGCGCGACGAATGGCACAAATGATGCAAAAACCCACATTTTCATTATATTATTGTTTTTATTTCCTTTTGATTTGTTTTTCATTTTTTATAATCCAAATTGCATAAAAATTAATATTCATCGTATTGTGGAACATTAAAAAGAAGGTACAATACAACATCCATGACACCATTAATCCAATATTCCTTAAGTATGTTAATGATTGTAATGAATGGTTAACAAGAAATATAGATTATGCATATGATGTTAAAGATGAGCTTGTATTTGTTGATGATAATGATGACATGACTTGGGGTGTTGCTGCTAGAGCTGTAAGAGTGGAGAAAGCTGGACATCCGAGTAGAACATCAACATCGAGAGGTTTTTCAGCACTCGCTTCAGCTTCTTTATATCTTCACGAGGAAGAAACAAATCTAAATCAGATGGATGAGGAAGATCTTGAAGCTTATGAATCTGATGATTCAGACATTGGTTTGGAAATTGCTGAATCATATTCAGATTTCTAGTTTATCGATAATATATATAATTATATTTGCTTTAGAAAACTATTATACTTGAAATCCTATTTAAAATTCTATGTTTATAATATTATTTTTGATGATTTTTTTTTGTAAATGCCTAAAAGAATCTTTGTTGCATATGTTTAGTAAAAATATTGAACCTTTTAAATTATTATTATATATATTAAATCTATAAAAAAAGTTCTAAACATGCGCAGTAAATTAAAAAGATGCGCGCATCATTCACGCTGTGCGATAAGTCTCCGGAGAGGCTTTACGCCTTTTTGCGCCATGCACTTTTAATAACTAGGGTCGTAGGAAAATATTCAAAAAAACGATATCGAATACTTGATAAAAATATGCGGTTTAAAACCAATGCAATGAACATAAAAAAGCAGAATGAAACTATACAGTAACCAAAAAACTAAATGAAAAAGGTTTTATTTTTATAGAAAAATTAGAACAAAAGGTGACACTATATTCAAGATCAAAGAATAAAAAATTCCAAACTTAAAGAGAAATTTGTTAAACAGAAGAATCTTTCCTAAAATGTAAACTGCATAATAGAAAAATAAATTAAGTAATAAAAAATGAAATGATACTGCATAGTAACACTATTATGGAAATTTGCTCCCAATAAATAAACATAAAAAAGCAAAATACAAAACTATATAGTAACAAAATGGAAATTAAATAATAGAAAAATAAGTTAAGTAATAAAAATTGAAATGATATTGCATAGTAATACTGTTACAGAAATTTGGTCGATACGATTACGAATCATATAATGATAGCATAAAACACTACAATAAATTTTTTTACTATAAAATAGAATGATAACATCTCTCCTCATATTGAGTGTCACTCTTTCATATATAAAAAATATATATTCAATATTATATTCAATTTTATAATTCACATAATATTATTGTAACTAATCTAAACTTGAAATGATGCTTTACAAAAGAAATTATAAAATTATATACTATAAAGTAATTTCATAAAAGTTATAAAATGCTATTATAAAGTAGAATATGAAACTACTACAAAATAGCTTCATGAGCTAATATATAAATTTCTTCAACTAAATATGCTATTGCAATTCATAAAATACTACAAGATAACAATGTTACCTAAATGCACATACTTCATTTAAAAATATTATTACAACTCACAAAAAACCACTACAAATAACATTATAAGCAGAATTATGCATTGTTATTTTCATCATTACTTAATGTTATATTTTTTACAAATATATAATAAATCATAAAATGCTACTGCAAGGTGAAAATCAAAAAGTTGCTTTATTTAAAAATACTATACAAAATAGGTTAATGGTGTGAAGAATACTACTAAAAGTACTGCTACAAAAAAATACTTTATCTAAAAATACTATTACAAAAATTATATATTTACTTCATCCAAAAACGCTATTGTGATTATTTTTCTTTTTTGAAACCCAGGTACCAGTTAAGTAAACCTGGGGGAGCTTGTGCCGTACCCATGGTTAGACTTCAGGCAAGTGTAAGGGTGTTGATACCATAAAAAATGCTACTATATATAAATGTAACATTGTGAGTGAAGGAATACATATTTCATCTAAAAATGATACAACAATACATACAATGCTACTACAAAAATCATTATATGCTCATATACACATTAATTTAATTTAAAATTTTCAATTCATAAAATGATACCGTACAAAGGAATTACAAACTATTTTATACTTTTCTAAATCAACACTTCGCTTTTTCCCCACTTCATCGTTTTGGATCGGATTATGAAGAAAAGTTGAGCTGGATCTCTACCATTACATTGGATATCATTCTCATCCACACATCAATCTCCATCAACATTTCATTCGGTTACCACTAATCTCATTGCACCCTCCTCCATTATGGTCAACGTCAATCCCGCAAACTTCACCACCATCGGCACCTCCTGCATAGTTACCATGACATGTTGCACCACCATTAAAGTCTGCCACGCACATCCTGCAGCACCTTGAGAAGGTGTAAATTTTATATATGCGTCTGATGTTCAGTTCGGTCCGAGGCTGTACAACATCTGGTCCGTGTCTGTCCAATCCTCATATCGAACTTGAATTAGGACAAGAGAAAATGTATAAAAATACATTTTTCCTAAATTGTTCAATGTTTTTGTATTATTCATACATTTTCCATCCGTTGTCCTGTTCATACAAACAATATCCGACTTGAATATTATCTGGTTCATGTCCATCCAAATATCTTATAAGGTAGGACCTAAACAGACCTATTTTCATTTGGTTGCCTTTAAATTATGTCATTGGATTCGTGCTATTTTTTTGCAAAAAAGTTTGTCCTTGGGTTAAAAAAAAAGTCGGCATCCTTAGGACCCAAAAACCATTAAAGTTTGTCTTTAAAACAAGTTTTCTATATATACATACATATATACATACATGCACACACACACACATATACACACACATGAGATTTTAGTCATGCTATTGTAATGTCAAACATAATGTTTTGAAAATAAAAAATTTCACATAATTAATTAGAATTCTTTTCAAGACATTTTAAAATTTACGGTTTTGTGGAAAATAACTACATTTTTTAAAAGTAGTAAAATTTTATTTGTCATTATAAAAATAATGAAAATTTAAAATCTCCTTCAAAAAAATTAAAATAATAATAATAGTAGTCAAAAGTTGGTTCTTATGGATCAACGATGCATATCATTAAAAGTTTACCAAATTTGTAATTTAAGATAAAAATGAATCTTAAATTTGACTTTCTTATAGAAAGCCATTACATTTCGAAGACCGAAAATAATTGATTTAATTAGGAAGTTAAAGTGGATATATGTAACGTAGTAGGCACCTAATTCCCATAAATTATTAGAATGGGATATAGTTTACATTTTTAAGTGATTCGGGACCAAAAATCGTTGCTGAAAAAGCACATGTGAGGCACATCTTAAGGCAAGACAGAGGCAAAATAACCTGCGATGTGCTTAGAAAAGTGTTTTACCGTACATCCTAGCAGCCTGAGGTGTGTAAATCATAAACTTGAGATGTAAGGGGCATACACTTTAGACTACATAGGTGCAAGTCTTAGGGCAAAAAATGCCTATGATGCATTGGGACCTAAAATAAATCCTAATCATTCTATTTAAAGTTTTAGCAAGTAGAAAAGGAAAAAATTCATGTTTTTTTTGAAGTAAGCCGAATGTTGTGTTTATGTATAAGTTAGAATTTTTTTCATGAATTGTTCGATGGTGTACCACCTATGTTTAATTATTTGATATATCACATGCATTTAGTGTTTTTATTTAGTTTTAAAGTAACTGATGTTACATTTATATGCATTAGTGTTTTTTCAGTTTCGAAGTAAACATGATGCTGTGTTTTATGTGCCTGATAGCAATTATTGAATGAGCTAGAGAATTTTTAAATGAAATGTTCGATGTTGCACTATTCGGTGTTTGATTCTTTAATATGTATAACTATAACGCTTACATAAAATTTTATGTAGGCTAATTCTATTTCCACCTCTCCTTTTGCCTTTCCCACCCCAACATTTAAAAAAAATAGCCCACACCCCTCTTTTTTTCTTTCCCACTCCTATTTTTTCCAAATCTGCCCTTGCCTTATTTATCCTATTTACTTCGTTCAGTAAAAACAGTATTCTACGCCGTATTTTCTTTAATCAAAAATCCTATTCCACAAAACCTAGCACCTCAAAATACAAATCAAAACCAAAATTCTTCAATCAATTTTGTCATAAGAGATATCTTGTTACTTACGTATTGCAAGAGATATCTCTGTCAGTATCTGTGAATGTTAGTTTCATCATAAGCAAAGCCTATTACCTTTTCGTCATATATGCTTGTTTTAACATCTATCCAACATTAAATCCGCGTGTTGCTCGTTACAACTTGCCACATATATGAATTGGTGTGTAAGCAGACTTTGGTTAGTCAACTTTACTACAAAAAATATTTCTACATTCTTTAGAAAACGAAGGGATGGTAACCACATCAATAAGGGACGAGGCAAAAAAAATCAATGTTGCATTAGTACGTAGTGTACAACATGAACCACGTTCGAAAGGCACGTTGAATATTCATTAACCACATTAAATTATCACTTGTATGTTTCAAGGCCAATGTTGGATACTGACGTTGGTATGGTGCAATCCTCATCCATTTACAGCTAAATGGAGCGATAAGCTTTCAGGATAGGCCAACCCTACATTTGATGATATTTAAATCGTAATCTCGTATAAATACAACATGGATATTATAATAACCTCGTCGCCCTTCAACGTTGTACCTATTACCTATCACATTACATTTGGACGATGTATAAAAGGAAACCACGTGCTGCATGTTGATATGTATTGTCTATTTCTGAACCAACTAACTAGGTTAGATATAGTTCCTAGTGCAATACACACTAAAATTGCAACAACTCTAAGCTACAGATGAACTAGGTTACCACCATATCCTAGTTATGATGAAGAAAATCTAGGAGAAACAGTAGAAGAAATTTGTTGACAGTAGATGAAAAATGTAAAGAGTCGGGGAATATTAATAGACAGACAATTCATTTTAGTCTAATTAGTCTAAGGCTAAAAATGTCATTTAATTCTAAAATAATTTGTTAGGGTGGAAAAGGGAAAAAGAGGAGTGGAAATAGAATTAGCCTTTTATGTATCAAGGTCTATGCCCCCAATGCCTCGAGTTAGAGCCAGCTCCGGCCCAGTGCATTCTGGGCCATCGCATGGGGTAACAAATTAAAGGGGCCATCACGGATGGAGGAAAAAAGTAAAAACACCGCGCGATATAAAAATAGTCTACAAAAAAGAGAAGGGAAAAATCGTGCATGCATTGTTCAGGAAGGAGGAAGGCACAGCTAATAGCTATTGAGAAGGAAGGAAACCTAAATTTTTTTGTCTTATGAGGAAGAAGGCGTAAAGACTTCAACAAGTAGGGCTTCAAGTAAGGACCCAAATTCTTAAATTATTTTATTTTACATCAAATAATTTTTCCCTATTAGAAAATTTGGAAAGGAGGAGAAAGTCGATTTCAAGTATGGAACTCTAATCCCTAAATTGTTCTCTTTAATTTCAAATAAGAAAAAAATAGAAAAAAGTTGATTTGTTCATATTAGAAACTTGGAGATTCGGAGAAGAATATCAGTTTGTCTATAAATTTAAGATTTCTAAGAAAAAATGTATAATTTTTACTTATGTTTTTGTTATAATTTCAATGGACAAAGTGTTTTATAAATCATATAATTTTATCTTACTGTAACTATAGTTTTTCTTTCACATGAATTGCGTTTTCAAATTGAAGGACATAAAAGCTAATTATAATTTCAGAAATTACTGAATATATGGTCACTTTACCGAATCATTTTAGATATCACAATGTTTTTAAGAAAATAACTAGTGAGAAGTTCTAAAAGGAAAAAACAAAAAAAGAAATGAAGTGAGAGAAATTGGTTTCAATGATACAGTAGAAAATGAGACCAATGAATGAACAAATTAATGATATAGAAGAAAATGTGCATCATACTGAGGTTTCACCACAATAAAAGTAGATGAAATGATGTCTAATGTGTTGAGTTTCGGCATTCCCGTGCACCTACGCGTTCGCTTCACCGTGTCTATCCGGGGTCAACGGTCGAAGTCTCCCATGCCGGCGTCCCGATTGAACATCCCTCCATCGCCTCCCATCGGGCATATAATTTGGTCTTGGCAACACATTGTAACAAAAGGAATCCCCAATGTTACGTGCCACCAATCCCATATATATACCACGATTATTTCAGATATCCTGCGATGTGAGACTTTTGACCCGCTCAATCCACGCACCCACTCCATTTTACAATGTGAGCCACACCTAACAATCTCCACCTTGGCGAGCATTGCTCAAGTCACCTTGGAGTTATACCGAGTTCTCTTCGCAGTTGGATGAGGGTGCTAACCTGAGTTCTCATAAGCAGGAGGAGCGACTGCTTAAGCATATCTCCACCTTGACGAGCATTCCATGCTCAAGCCCCTTCGGAGCCATGCTTCGGTCACGCTACATCATACCGGTCCCATCGAACCATGGAGCTCTGATACCATGTTGAGTTTCGGCATTCCCGCGCACCTACGCGTTCGCTTTACCGTGTCTATCCGGGGTCAACGGTCGAAGTCTCCCATGCCGGCGTCCCGATTGAACATCCCTCCATCGCCTCCCATCGGGCATATAATTTGGTCTTGGCAACACATTGTAACAAAAGGAATCCCCAATGTTACGTGCCACCAATCCCATATATATACCACGATTATTTCAGATATCCTGCGATGTGGGACTTTTGACCCGCTCAATCCACGCACCCACTCCATTTTACAATGCGAGCCACACCTAACATAATGTTTAGATCATTTGAATGAAATAAAAAATCATGTCTTCGAAATATGTTTTGAATATGTATAATAATATATATAATAAGAAGTTCGGGATAATGTTAATGAGAATGAGAGATATTTACTTATTGAGAAAGGTCTAATTAGAGAAACTAATTTAACTTATCATCAAGACATAAATTTTGTATATTTCTCTACATGTTATTACAAGAGACAAACGAATAACGAAGAGTACCATGATAGAAAATGACTTGTTTATTCTAAATTGATGCACAATTTATTTTATTCTTACTGGAAACTGTTTCATGTAATGACTTCCTAAAAGCCATTAGCAAAATTTGGAATTAAAAATTCTAGACATCTTAGTGAGAAATTTACACAACATGGAAAAAGTAAAGAACACAATCTTAACTATTCTGCCTAGGTTGATTTGAGAACAATGTAATCAAACAATTGACAAAGATATGCAAGATCTTATTCAAAAAGATAAAGAACACCGAAAACAAGTTATGCGTGAAATAATTGCTGTTGTGAAATGTTTGTCGTTAACAATTTAGTATTTCGTGGAATAAATGAAAAAATTTATCAGGACTATAATGGTAAATTTTAAACCGTGATCGAAATGATTGTTAATTTGATCTGGTAGTACAACATCATTTTTATCTCATTCAAGATAAACAAATTCATTACCAATATCTTAGCCATGGAATATAGAATGAATTGAGTGAGATTATAGGATCTAAAGTAAGAAATGCAATCGTTTTAAAAATGAAGGAAGCAAAATATTTTCCTGTTATACTTGACTGCACTTTTAATGCAAGTAACAAAGAGCAAATGACTTTGATCATATGATTTTTAGATGAAGCAAATGGTCCAATTAAAATCAAATTGTTTTTTCTAGAGTTTTTGAATGGTCAAGAAAAAACTAGGTTAGGACTTTTTAAAGAACTAAAAAATGCATTAAACTAACTTGATCTTGACATTGATAATATAAACAGATAAGACTATGATAATGGTTCTAATAGGAAAGGGAAAAAAAGCTTGATGTGCAAAAAAGAATATTTGACATTAATTCTAAGGCATTTTACATGCCTTGTGGTTATCATTCTCTTAATTTAATTATTTGTGATATGGCAAGTTCTTGTGTTTGAGTAAAATCTTATTTTTCTTGCAGAATGTCAATACATATATACAGTATTTGCTAATTCTTCTAAGTGGTGGTCTATTTTACTAGATTATGTTGATAGTTTTACTCTAAAATCTTTATCGACTACACATTGGGAAAGTCATATAGGAAGTGTAAAGCTATATTACATCAAATTTCCAAATTATAGATGCATTGATTAAACTAGCAAAGATAAGTGAAGATACAAAATTGTGTCGAGATGCTAAAATTTTAGCAAATCAAGAGCTATCTAGTTTCGTGTTCATATTAAGTTTAGTTATTTGAAATGAAATTCTAGAAAAAGTTAACAAGGTTAGCAATAAATAACAATCTAAAGCAATGAGCATTGATGTCGTAGTAAATCTTAGCCAGGTCTTATCCCTTTTGTTGAAAGCTATAGAAAAATTGAATTTGACCAAGTGACGCAAGAAAAATTGCTTCTAAAATGAATATTAATCCAATTTTTCCTTTGAAATGTCAAGTTTATAGAAAACGACAGTTTGATGAAACCGTGAACTCTAAAAGAAAGCAACAATCTACTGAAGAATCATTTAGAACCAATTATTTTATTGTGATAGAGGATAATGCTCTTTCAGAATTGAGAGAGGGAATTGAGCAGTTACAAGCATTTCAGTCTATTTTTGGTTTTTTGTTTGATACTTAAAATTAAAATCATTAGATGATGAACTAAAATATTGTTGTGAAAAGCTTTATTTGGCTTTGAAAAATGGAAGTCCCGCTGATGTTTGATGTAAAAGATCTACTTTTAGAGCTACAAATTCTACAATTTATATTGCCTGGTGAATCGCATCATATATACAAGCCATGGACTACTGCCAAAATTTTAGAATTTTTATAAAAGTATGGATATATTTCCAAATGTGTTGATTGTATATAGGATTTTGTTAACCCTTTCTGTGATAGTTGCATCTGCAAAACGAAGCTTTTCAAAATTGAAGTTATTAAAGTCATATTTGCGAACAATAATGAGTCAAGGCAGATTTGATAGGTTAGCAATCACATGCATTGAAAAATATATCTTAAAATCCATTGAATATGAAGATATCATTGATAATTTTGCTTTCAAAAATGCAAGAAGAAAACCTTTTAAATGATACATTTTGAACTTGTCATTATCGAAATAAGATAAAAAGGTACGCCGTATGCGACGCCCCACCTCTATACTCACACTAGCCAAGAATAATGTCGTCGACTAGCACGAAGAATAAGGCTGTTGAGGAGCGACCATCTGTGTAATTGCTTTGTGCGAATACCGATATGTCAGATAGTAGGCCATGCATTTCATTTCAAGAGGAAATCCGACATATCAAATATAAACTCAAAGCTACTACACAGTGGCTATGTGGCCTTCAGAAACAAATATAAAATAAGCACAACACCAAATCAGTCCTAAATATTCATATCACTAAGGCGGAAACAGATATGAATATAACACATTGAAGTGTACATCAAAGTAGTGGTCATACAAGATCCACAACATCACTAAAGAATAAGTATACATCAAGGAGTCTCTATCACAAATGTATAAAAGCAAAAACTACTAAGCTAAAGTAGTTAGCCAAAAGTCAGAAGCTAGTCTCTGCTAAGAAGTCAAGTGGAAGCACCTGAAACACCTCGGTCTGACCGGAGTATTATTTAAGAAGAAAAATAATAAACGGATCAGTCTAGCTATAAATATCATATAAGCTGAGATAGAATAAGAGATACGACAAAAATATATGATAACAATAATGTCATACTGTGACAAGTATATATTTGATAACAATGAAAATCATACAATATCTTAAATCTCCTCAAATATCCAAAAAGAATATCATATTCTTTATATTATTCACCAAACCTCAAATATTGACAAAACATATCAATGCAAATCAAAAAAATTGGTGAAACACAAATTCTAGAAATCAATAATTGGAAATCCAGAAAACAAAAAAGGGGAGGCCTATCACAAATGGGAGTATGAAAACTCACCAACACGTGTATCACAAACGAGACGCTATCCCACGGGTCGCTAACCCATAAAATGAACCGAACATCGACGCACCTAAAAAGATACGTCCTATGCACAGACTTATTGAGCCGAACATCGACGCACCTAAAAGATACGCCCCATGCACCGACTCATTGAGCTGATTGCTCCACGATCGGTCAAAAGACCATGGGTCGCTACCCCATAAAATTGAACCGAAGCTCCATAAAATAAGTGTAAATTACACTAAGCTAGTAAATAAATGAGTTTAGCTTCATGTCCCATAACCACTGGCTTAACTTAAATATTTACGAACAGATTATAGATTTCCACTCGAAAATACCAAATGATCATCCTTGATCAAAAAGAAGTGTAAATTATACTAAGCTAGTAAATAAATGAGTTTAGCTTCATGTCCCATAACCACTAGCTTAACTTAAATATTTACAAACAGATTGTAGATTTCCATTCAAAAATACCAAATGATCATCATTGATCAAAAAGAAGTGTAAATTACACTAAGCTAGTAAATAAATGAGTTTAGCTTCATGTCCCATAATCACTGGCTTAACTTAAATATTTACAAACAAATTGTAGATTTCCACTCTAAGATTGTCACGAGATTTCAATCGAACAAGTCCAAAAATTAACCGACGAAGTAAACACAAGCGTTTCATTACACTTGTTTTGCTAAGTTGTTTAATTAGATTTCTCATACGAATGAGGTAAAGGTTTGTATATACTAATAGATTGGAAAACGGTTTTAAAAACAAGCTTTGTATTAAAAATAGTGTCGAAATCATTTTTGTGAAAGAGTTTTTAGTATTTACTACTAGTATAAAAACCTTTGTATTTTAAAGTGACAAATCACAGAAATGATTGTAAAACAATCTATCATCCAAATCCACATTTGACGACGTGAATTCAAACCATAAAAATCGATATCAAATCCCAATCAAATGGATATTCCCAAAAATCCATAAATGAAGTCATCAAAGTCGATAATAATTGACAACAACTAACCGGATCAACAAAAATCGATAAAAATTAGAAATCCACTCAAAAACAGCCAAAATAGGCAAAATTACATAGGACAAGACGTCTGCTTGGGTTTAACCAGACATCTGGGTTTTGTCTCAGCCATTTTTTTCTGCATTTGTTTTTTCTCTTTTTCCAAGGACCCCTACCAGACGTTTGGATTTTTCAACCAGACGTTTGGATTTTCCTACTAGGCAAAAATCAGCCTAGCCCAAAGAGGGAAAAATCCAAACTGAAAGCGATCGAACGAGCAATGGATGCTAGGGATTTATGCCAATCGAAAACCCAGCCCTATAGGCTCTTCGATACACCACCAAAAACATGTCCAAACATCCAAGATAGGATCTTTAAAGATTTTGACTTCAAAATACCAAAATTGGAAAATTGACCAAACCAATTCAAATCAAAAGCAATTGAACATGAAATAGATGTCAGAAATTCATACCTAACAACAATGAAAGCTATAGACATAGATGTGAGTTCAAAAACTCACCTTTAAACCCAAATATAGAAATGAGAAGCTCTTGAACAAGCTAAGATTGATTTCTCTTCAACAACACCTCTAGAATCTTCAATCTATTATCAAATGAAATGAATTTCCTTAGTTAGGTTAAATGGAATTCTGAAAATTGAAGAGAGATTGAGATGGAGAAGATGAAGAGGATGCTTACATAAGCTTCTCTTTGATTTTAGAACTAGAACTTTGAATTTCCTAAGAAAACTAGGGCTTAGGAATTTAAATTTCCCATCTTTTCCACCATTCTTTCCATTAGCTTGAGTGTTAGAAAATGTTATGAATGAATGAAGAGGAGTGGAGTGGGGGTTATAAGGTAGAGGAGTTGGGTTACCTTGTTAGGTTAGTGGGCTGAAACCCAAACCCAAAGCCCCAAATGAAAATATCAAAATTCTAATCAACTCCAAACATATCGATGTTTATACTCAATAAGGTCGCAAACGCCGTTTTGGACTCAATGGAAGTGGTCTCGAGTCTGGATTCGACCGTTTACAAATAGTCACATTTCGGACTTCAAATTCAACTAATAATGCTATATTTGAATTCAACATTTAAATATATAATCGTAAAATATGCGGGTTGTTATACCGTACACGCATATGCTATTAACTTGTATTATTTGTTATAAAAACAATGGTATTTTACGTCAAACTAATTTTACCGTTACATTTTCCTGACAAATAACCATGTTTATCCAGATCTTAATTTGGGATATAAGAAGCGCTACATGTATTTAATGATACAAAGGAAGTATGGGGCAACAAATTAAAGTGGGTATCACGGATGGAGAAAAAAAACACAGCTCAAAAAATAATTTTGCGTACAAAAAAGAGAAAAGAAAAATTCTTGCGTGCGGCAATCTGGGAGGAGAACGACGCAACTAATAGCTATTGAGGAGGAAGAAGGAAACACAATTTTTTTTTGTTTTCTGAGGAAGAAGGCGCAATTTGAGGACTTCAAGTGAGGAACCTTAATTCATAAATTGTTTTCTTTTACATCAATAATTTTTCGCTATTAGAAATTTTGGAAAGGAGGAAAAAGTTGATTTCAAGTATGGATCCTAATTCCTAAATTGTTTTATTTTACTTGATTTCAAATAAGAAGAAATAGAAAAAAAATTGTTTATATGATGAATTTGGAAATTCAGAGATGAATATCAATTTAGCTATAAATTATTAAGATTTTTAAATACAATCATGTTAAAAAATTATAATATTTTACTTATATTTTGTTATAATGTTGATGAAAAAAGTGTTTAATAAATCATATAATTTTATCTTACTATAACTATAATTTTTGTTTCACATGAATTGTGTTTTCAAATTGAAAAAATAAAAGCTGGTTAGAATTTCGAAAATGATTGAATATGCTTTCGACATAGTTGAAAAGGCCTCCCAAGCATTAGAGAAGATGCTTTCGTCATGGTTAAAGGAGGTTCCTTCCATCTCCTTCCGCGGATGTCGTTCTTTTCCCTTTCACAATGGTTGTTAGGGCTTTCGCATTAGTTGATTTAGGGAATGCCTTCACCAGGGTTCAGAAGACACTTCCTCAAGCATCAAAAGATATGCTTCCGCAAAAAGTCATTCCTTTCGCATGTATTGACTTTCTACATGCCGCAATAATAGTTCCCTCCATCACAGTTGACCCTTTCGCAGGGCTCGTCCCTTTCACCGGAGTCGTTTCTTCAGCGCCTCTCTTCCGTAAGAGTTGGTTCCTTCTACATCTCTTCAAAGTGCCTCCTTTCGCATCTTTTCTAGGCTGATCCTTTCACTACTATCTGCTTCCAAAGCTCTTTCATGACCTTTCGAAGGTGTCACTCCTTCCGAAGGTATCGGAGGGACTTAGGCGCAAAACTACACAAAGTACTACTTTGGTCATCAGCCCCGCAAGCATTGCTCCGCCAACATAGTCCTACCAAAGTTCTTCCCTTCAAATTCATTTGAAGTACTTCCTTTCGCAACTGTTCCTCTCGTGACATATCATGACCCTTCCGCTACCCACCAGAACACCTTTCGATAGTGACAAAAGCATCCAAAAGTGCATATAAGCGGTATTGACAAAGAGATGAGTTGATACCCACCAAGACCCTGCCGCCAACAACTACAGAAGGGTAAATTCAAGTGTATCGGAAGCATTGTGTTAAAAGAATGAAGACACTTCAGCATCAAAATCAAAGAAATCTTAGGAAGACGTTCCTTCTGACGGAGACAGAAGGATGGATGCGGAAGGCTCAAACCCACATCAATAAATAGGACCCTAGGCGTACCATTTGAGGGACCGATTCCATTCCCTCCGCACTTGTACTATTCCAAGAGTAGTAAACCCGAATTTCTAAATCGAATTGGGAATTTCACTTCATTGTAAACTTAAGCCTTTGTATTCATAAAAGTTTTCAATAAAACAAATACATGGCATTATCAAATATATGGATTCAGATTTACTGCTTGGATATAGCTTTGTTTATGCAGTATTTACATTTTTGCCTTACAAAGGAGTTCCTTTCGAAGCCATAAGATCTATTCAACACACGTAATACCTTTCGACACCATTGGATCACAACCGTAGGCTATATTACCTAGTTCAAATATTCAAGCAATCGACGTACATCAATCGACAATCATGGTTCACCAATCACCAATCAGCAATCCCCTTCGACAATCATTTCGCCTTATCCGTAACTTCTACTGCAAGGGGACTTTGGATCTCTATGATGCTGATCGTAGCCATTTTTAGCCTCGCTCACGTTTTTGATGCGTCCAACGCGTCGGACGCCCTAACGTTCCAAATTCAAAATTTGGACCGTTCGACTGGTTTGAGGAAATTGGTACATTGGCGTTCAACGCATCGAACGCGTCATACCATTACACTCCAACCGCTGCATTTTTCGACTCGCATCCCCCATATATAAACGCAGTAACCCTCCTCCTCCTCACAGTAGTCCAAACAAACTATTTTCCCCCTTTTCCAATTTTTTTTGATCCGTTCAAGCTTATTTTAAGATAATTTTCTCTACTATTTGGTTTATTTTTACTACATATACAACATATATTTTTGTGGAATTTTTCTTATGTTTTGAAATTTTCATTTTTTGGTATTATGGTGCATTCTTCTGGTTCTGCTATTGCTTCTTCTTCCGCCCAACCTGTAGCTTTATGGACAACCAAAAGGGAGGAGCTTTTTATAGATCTGTGCATTGATTACCTACCGGATAGAAGAATTCAGCCAGTGGGTTTTATACATCCATGACGGCAGTATTCAATGAGAGACTGAACCTTGACTGGTCCCATACACATATGAAGAACAAATAGGACAACCAGAAGCGTTACTAGGGTGATTGGGACAAACTTCTACAGTTAGAAGTAGGGGCGTGGGATGCAGAGAACGATCAATTGGACGGTTCCGAGGAGTGGTGGAACACCACTGTGCATAAATACAAGAGATTCAAGAGAAATGCCCCACTTAAATTTAGAGAGTTTGATCAGCTTTCTGGAAGTTTCATAGGAAGGGACACCTGTAAATATTAGATATCTCCAACTCCACTAGCTCAGCCTTTCACTACTGCCATACAACTTTGTATGGCACTTGGGTGGCCGAAGACACCCACCCATCCAGCCCAGACGTAGTAGACAGACTGAGCATGGCAGCTCGAGCATGCATATGGTTGGACGGCCGTTTGTTCAAAGTGATCGGTTCACCAATGTTGTGCAGCGTTGTTATTCTATACTTATGCTGCAATACATGTGGAGCGGTGGGAGATTATGATGATTTTTCATCTAGATCCCACAAACTTGGATATGGTGGAAACATTGTCTAATAATGAGATACCTAGATTTATGTTGTACCGGTTGGGTCTATTCCATAATCGTCGTTAGTATGTTTGGTTAAATTTCCTAGTTTGTTTGGTTGAATTTTCTAGATTGTTTTATTTGCTTGTATTTAAAGGTAAAAATGTATTCGTTTGGTTTTGATAGAATATTATACAACAAAACAATTAATTAACTATAAATTAATTAAATTAAATGCAGATTCTATTTATACAATGTAAATTATTGTACATACACCGAATTTTTTTCATAAAATCGTATACACCACTTTATAATTAGTAAATACCATTCATAGCCTGAATTATTGGTCTAATTTTTATTTAAATTTAATGGTATAAGTAAATTAATTTACGGTTTATGAATAAAATTTGCCTAAATTAAAATCATACATTAAATGTCCCGCTCAAAATACCCCGCTCAAATATCCTATTCGTAGCCGCAAAAGCATTCCCATTCATCAATCTTCCCTGCTCAAATACCTCATTTCTGTTCGTCACAAACGCATACTTTGTTACTACAAGCCTACAGTAAAACAGTGGATGGCTTTTTGAAATTTTCTCCAAATTCATGTTTGAGTTTGAGATGTTTATCTGCTAATGTCTACAGCAAAGTCAGAAATCTATGGATCCATTAACTTCTTCCTTAACTCATACACAGGTTCTCGAAATACTTTATTAAAGATATTACAGAAATTTGTTCATCATAAGTTGTTGATTAGGAGCTTTTAGTATAGTGTTATTTGTAGGCTATCTCCCACTAGTGCTGAGACGTAATTGTTCATTAGACTAATTACTAAATTTTTGACAACTATGCTTGCGATTGATTGTTTAGTAGCTATAAGATTAGCCGTTGAAGGATGGATGATGCTAAAGCTTATTCCTCGGATTGGTTCTAGATTAATAGGATTTTGCGGATTATTACAGTACACTTATTACTTATATACTAAGTTCTAATTTTTTGTTCTTCAAAAGTGCTTATTGTTGTTGGATGATACTTATTTTATGCATTCAGTGCTAAATTTTGTTCTTCAAAAGTCTTTGATGTTGATTAACACTATTCATATTACAAAGTATAATGTTCAAATAATCAATTTGGCCATAAGAACCTATTACCATTAAAGAGTATTATGTCAACCATTTAAAGTGTTAAAATCCTCATTTGTCATACCTAATGACACATTTCACTCTTTTAATGAAACACACAAATGTTTAATTAGCTGAGCATTGTGATGTACCTCCAATTCTTTACTCATTAGTTCATACTTTTCCATTTCATACAACCTTTAAAAATATGCTGCCAGAATATTTATGGTGTATATACCAATGCTTATATACCATAATATCACTCTTCATTAGAAGTAGTTGTTCTCGTATTCAAGCAATATGTTAGTACCATTTGTAGTTTGTAAGTGTGGTAGCATGTAAATAACTATGTATGTTATCTATATAATTCCAATGTCGAAAATAATGTTATAAGCGATGAATTCATAAAAGGATTAAAGCGATAGCGTCATAAAAGTATTAAAGCTACCGAAGTCCTATGTTTAAGAATAAAACCACACCTCGTCAACAACATGTCTCTTTAAAGCTGGAAGCGAGCATCTTTGATGATATATCACATCGTCCCTCACATAGCACCGAACCTCCAAAGATGTTCCAATCATATCGTATATCAGCAAGGCTAGAAAGGACTTAGACCTTAATCACACCGCTCATTACCAATGACTTTGAAGTTGCTAAATATCAATGATAGACTGGTATCGAAGAGGCGTCTTATCGGCAATCACTGAGACTACTAAAACCGCAATGGCATGCCATCCCACAAGTACTTCGGAAGTATTCAAGTCAATAATGGTCACATTGCTCTTCGTCGATAAGCACATCGCATTTATACAGCTCATTAAAGATATGCTACTACCAACAAGCACCTCTATTCGCCCACCAAAATCAAAGCAGGCGCATCGACACACTGCTCTTTGATCATAGACTCACTTCATCATTCATAGGACATTGCATGTTAAAGCAAAGCAATGAGGCGAGAACACGGTCTACATCACCTTGACGAGACCATCTACATTAGCGAAGATAGTCAACAATGTCGAAGACATGGGAATAAGGCAATACCGCCTAAATAAAGAATAAAAACTATGGTAATGCCGTCGAAGTCCATCCTACCGAAGACGTGAGATGCGAAGTGAAAGAGGTTGCCTGCCTCTATAAATACGACCCTAGGGGTGCCATTTTGGGGGTCGAATTTTCTTTTCTATCTCTTATAAAATCAAGTCCTTGTAACCCTAAATCAAATTGGGAATAAATCTTATTGACTGTAATTATATTCAAATTGAATAAACATGGACTTGACTTTGCATATTGGCTTCGATTATAACCCTATTGAACATTATTGTTTGGGACTTGCATATTAGGATCTTATCACGGCCAACTCGACATGAGCATAGTCGAGATGCCTTGGATCGTGATGGACTTCTATATGCATATTTATATGAATCATGGACTATAAACTATGAAATTTGAACATAAGGACGGGAAGAATAGTCAGTTAATATACATAATAGACTTTACTGTATCTCAATGTGTTGTATTCTACTCACATTGAACATATGACATATCATTGGCCTATTGGATTACCTTACTTAATAGCCAATATTAACTGATATATATGACAATGGCCTTAAAGGATTTCAAGCATATAGATCAATCATAACAAAATGAACTTTATCTCAAGCTCCATTTGTCTTCCAATGATTAATGTTTCTATCATAAGATTAGTCCTAAGTGGTAAGCTAAACCTTGATGCATTAATCATGTTGATTTGATGACCTCATATCTGCATTAACCACGTCAATGTGATCAATTTATTCGTGGTTGTGTCTTCGTTTATGTAGTAATCAATTCGACCAGTTCCTCATCATGTTTTCGTAAATATTCAAGTCAAAGGATAACTTACTACGCTTAGCATCCAAAGTGCTATACCATTTTTTGTCTAACATTTTTGGCGCTAGAAGGAGGGCCCGAATCTTTGACTTATTTAATCCCCTTATCATTAGGAAATGAGATCATGAAGGCTCAATGCTCAGACCGAAGTGGTCATATAGACAACGACACTGAAAGAGAACGTGACTCCCAATTTCAATATGGGAAACACATAACACGGGCAACAGTCACAACTGGTGCAGCCAACTAGCAGTAAGGCAAAAACCCAGAACTTAGAGCAACAACTGTTGATGATGAAAGAACTCTTGAAGGGAGTGCTTATCTAGAAATCTTCAATGACTACCAAGCTTACAAGAAGGGATGAAGCAGGGAATCTCCCAAAAGAAACTTGAATGCTTTTCACTTAGAAATAAGGACAAAAGCAAGCTTGTCGCAACTCCAAAAAAAAGTAACCAACAACCTAAGGCAGATTATCAAGGAAGGATCGAGGAAAAATTTAACGAATAGTCTAGAAGCTCGACTTTAAAAGGATATAAACCCAAAAGAAGCAATTATCATACCAGTAAGGACTACTTGAGGGATATGGCGGCAAAAATGGCAAAGGATATGCTCAATGCCAAAGGAAAGAGGACTCAAGATGAGAGAGTCAATGATAATCAGCGAGATGCTCCATTTATTGATGAGATTATGTCTACAAGAATTCCATCTCACAATAAGATCCTATGAATCAGATACAAAGAAACAACTGATCCTGACAACCATTTATTGGCCTTAGAGAGTCAGATGGACTTCTATAATGCATCTAGGGTAGTGTGGTGTAAACTTTTCCCAACCACTTTTGAAAGTGCAGGGGCCAAATGGTATCGGCAATATTGCGAAAGGACTATATACTATTGAAATAAGTTCTCTTATGAGTTTTGAGCTCAATTTTGGATCTGAAAAGATCATACCGTTGATTATACTATAGTAGAAAACATCAAACAAAGACCAGAAGAGCTATAAGGAGATTATCTTAAAAGGTTTAATTCAGAAGCTTTGAAAGGTAAAAACATGACAGATAGTGATAAGTTAGTGGTAGTACACTGAGGGCTAATCGAGCAAACCTCATTTTGGCATGAACTCTACATTCATGGATGCAAGGATTTACAAGACTTTCATTTTCAGGCCGACAAGTTCATTCGAATAGATGAAATATACCATGCCAAAAAAAAGCTCAGCTGAAATGGAAAATAAGAAAGATTAATCGCAGCCATCATCACAAAAAGCCGAGGTGGGAAGAAGACTCAAACACAAGCCATGTTGCTTTAAACAAACTGATATCTTACATATACGCTACAATGAAGGAAAATGGCAATTTCCCGATCTCTTACAAGGCAAAGACTAACCCAGAACAAAGGAATGAGGAAGAATATTGCTCTTGTCACAAGTCTAATAGACACAAGACAGATGAATGCCAGGTGTTAGCTGGTATAATCCAACAAATGATTCGTAACAGACAGTTAAAGAAGTTTGTCAAGGATAACCAAAAACGTGCCCGTCCAGATAAGAGTAATCCGAAACTCCTGAATAACACTGCAAATGTGGTAGAAGAAGATATCTAGCTTGATTTCATCCCACCTCTTAATAGAATTGACATAATACATGGGTGTCCACATATAGCTGGTAACAGCAAAGGTTCCAGAAATCGTAACATCGGGGAAGCGATGGAAGGAATTTTCTCAATCCAGGAAGAGCCACCTAACAAAAACACCAGGTATTGGATTCAGATGCATAACATAACCATTACTCTAAAAGAACTAAAAGGAGTTCGTCATCCCCACAAAGACCACTCATGATAACTGCTCAAATCAGACTTTTAGTTGTGATGAAAATCCTTGTTGACACCGGAAGTGCAGTCAATGTAAGCATGCCTTTCGTCAGATGGTTATTCCTAAGGAGAAGCTAGAGCTAAGCCTGAAGCCTATTTTTGGATTAAACAATAAGGGTTCAACCTTCGTAGGGCAAATAAAGCCGCTAGTACAGATGGGGGTTCCGCCACATTGCAGGACTTTCGAAACTCTATCTGTTATAATCGATCAGCCATCAAATTACAATGTGTTCTTCAAAAGGCCAGCACTAGATGAGATTGATGCTTTTGTGTCACTAAAGTACCTGATGGTGAAGTTTCTAACTAAGAGTAGTTGGGGAACAATAAAGGGAGAGCAGTTTAGCTCATGTTGAATGTATTTTGCTACGGTTGATCAATATAAGTGAAACTACATTCCTTGTTATGACATAATGCAAGGTAAATCAATCCAAACTAAAATAACTCAGCCCTTGAGTGAAGGTTCATGCAACCAATCATTCAAAACGAAGGGAAAATCATGCAGTGAAGACCAAGGTATGTTTAGGAAATTCAGCATTTTAGAAAAGAAAAGAAAGAGAAAAAAGCAAACCTAGTGGACGAATAAGTAAAAGGGGAGGAGATTATCACTGAACTCAATTACAGGGGTGATTAAGAGAGGATGAAACCCATCGAGGAACTTGATGAAATATGCATAGACCCAACTAATATGAAAAAAACAGTAAAGGTTGGAAAGAACTAGATAGGAAACTAAAAAGGGAGTTAGTTAATTTTCTTCACTCCAGCAACGACATGTTCGCTTGGCCTCATTCAGATTTGGTACGGATACACTCAACCGTTATGCACCACGCTTTGAACATAGATCCAAAATTCATGCCAATCCAGCAAAAAAAGGAAATTCGATAAAGTTTGATCTGTCGCTTTGAAGGAGGATGTCAATAAGTTACTTGAAAATGGATTCATCTAAGAGGTGCTCTCCGAAGCGGTTGGCCAACCCAGTTCTAGTCAAGAAATCAAACGGAAAATGGAGGACTTGCATTAGTTATACCAATTTAAATAAGGCATGCCCAAAAGATTGTTATCCACTCCCAAGGATAGATCAGTTAGTTGATGCAACAAGCGGACACCAGCTTTTATCTTTCATGGATGCTTATTCAAGATTACCATATTCTAATGCTTAAGCCCGATGAGGAAAACACCAGCTTTATGACAGATTAGGGAACTTACTGTTACAAAGTAATGCCCTTTGGACTGAAAATATGCATGGGCAACATTTAGAATATTCAGAGAGCAAATCGGCTGGGACATAGAAGTATATGTAGATGACATGCTAGTCAAATCTCAAGAAAGAAACAGTCATCTGAAAGACCTGGAAGAAATGTTCGATGTGTTGCGAAAATATCAAATGAAACTTAATCCACAAAAGTGTTCTTCCTAGATCCAGTCTGGTAAGTTCTTAGGGTACATAGTTCATGCAAGGGGACCTTGACCAAATCCAAGCTATCAAAGACATGGCAGAACCTGAAACAAGCAAGGTAATGAGCCTAAACAGGAGAGTGGCGGCATTGAATAGGTCTATCTCCAAGGATATCGATAAATGCATCCCATTTTTCAATGTTATCAAGAAAAAGTAAAAATTTGAATGGAGTGAAGATTGTTGGAAAGTATTCCAAGAGCTAAAAGATCACTTGGAAAAACTGCTAATTCTTTCCAGTCCTATGGATGGAGAAAATATTTATATTTATATGGCAGTCTCTGAAAATGTAGTCAGCTCAGTAATGAAAAAGGAAGAAAAAGGGGTTCAACATCTGATATATTACACTAGCATAGACTCAAGGATGTAGAAACCTAATATCTAGTTATAGAAAAACTAGCATACTGCTTAATGCTCACCGTGCGCAAATTATGGGCTTACTTTCAAGCACATCCAATTAAAGTTTTAATTAATTTTCCACTTAAGCAAGTCTTTAGCAAACTAGAAACTTCAAGAAGGTTAGGTAAGTGGGGAATTGAGCTTAGCCAATATGATATCAAATTCTTACCATGAGTGTTAATCAAAGGTCAGGCTCTAGCTGACTTCATCAATGAGAGCACAGGATTTATTAAGGAGCAATTGGAAAAGGAGAAAGATTTGAAACCTAAGTGGCAATTGTTTGTAGATGCAACCTTAAATGAACAAAGAGCCGGAGCAGGATATGTGGTCATAACTCTTGACGGCATCACTTGCTCTATAAAATGAAGTTAGGGTTCCCAGCTACTAATAATATAGGAGAATATGAATCAATGATAGTGGGACTTATCCTGGCCCTTCAGCTGAAAATCCCTAGAATTGAGATCTTTAGCGACTCACAATTAATGGTAAAACAATTGAATCAGAGATATCAGACGAAGGATGCTAAACTAACCTAGTATGTTAAGAAGTTAATGAAGATTTTAACCAAATTTAAAGATTTTTCAATATATCAAATGTCGCGAGGAAAAAACTCTCAAACTGGCTCTTTAACTAAATTAGCAAGTTCACAAGGGGCATCGGAAGCCAGAATTGTAGTGGTAGGTTATCAAGAGAAAGCAATCATAGAAGTGGAAAGTCTTAATCCAGGAAATGAAACCTTTGTGATGACTAGATCTCAAACCCTAACACACAAAGAGAAAGAAAACAGAACTGAAATCCTTCAAGAAAAATTCCCTGAGATGAAAATCGATGATCAATACAAGAACAATTGGATGACTCCTATCGTGGAGTATCTAATAGAAGAAATAATGCCAGTAGATAAAAAGGAAGCAAAGAGAATAAGGCACTAAGCCCCAATTTGTATCATGTCAAATGGGATACTTTTTAAAAAGAGATACTCGCTCTCTTACGTAAGATGTGTTAGTTCAGAAATATGGTCAAAACTACTAAAAGAAGCCCATGAAGGATTCTATTGGGATCACTCTAACAAAATAAAGCCAGCTAAGAAAGTTATGAGGCAAGGCTTCTATTGGCCTCAAATGACTAGTCAAGCTATCAATCATGTGAGAAGATGTGACAAATGTCAAAGATTCTCTAAAACGTTTACCACCAAGTGAGTTGACTTCTACATCAAGTGCATGGTCCTTCGATGTATGGGGAATCGACTTAATAGAACCACCGCCTGTATCCAAAGGAGGAGCAAAATATGCAGTGATAGCGATCGACTATTTTACAAAGTGGGTGGAAGCTGAACCACTCTCAAATATCGCATCAGGAAAAGTGCTCAAATTTATAATAAAAAACAACGCCCCTTGATTTGGAATCCCATACGAAATAATATCCAACATTGGAACTCAATTTCAAAGTGTAGAATTCACTCGATTCAACAACAATAATGGAATTATCAGAAGCTTTTCATTTATAGCCTATCCCAAAGAAAATGGAGCTGTTGAAGCAGCTAACAAAACTGTAAAGACTATTTGAAGAAACGGTTAGATAAGGCGAAAGGGAATTAGGTAGAAGAACTTCCCCTTGTTCTGTGTGCATATAAGACTTTAACTAAAACTACAATAGGGCATTCCCCATACTCCCTTACATATGGATATGAAGCCATGCTTCCAATCAAAGTCGAGGTTCCTTCTCATAGAAGGATTGCATATGCATTTGACCAAATCAAGAGCTAAAGAAGAAATCCTTAGACTTAATCAATGAACTAAGGGATGAGGCGGTCGTTTGAACGGTTGACTACAATAGAGAATAACGAAGTACTATAATTTAAAGGAAGAGAAAGACCATTCCAAAAAGGAGACCTAGTACTCCGAAGAGTCATGGAAAATACCAAAAATCCAATGGATGGGTCTCTAGACTAAATTGGGAAGCCCCTTGGTTGTGCACAAAGTAATCCCGTCTGGGGCATATAAACTCTGGCGGCTATATGGCAATGTCATAGCAAGAACATGGAATGCAGAATATTTATGACCATACTTCCCAAAAATAGATGAATAAAGAAGGAATTTATCAATCTATGTGCAAAAAGAAATGAGATTCTCTTAGGGCAAAAAAAGGCCCCAGCCATCATAGGCTTGACTGCAAGAGGTCCCGGCCATTAAAGGCCTCAGCCATTAAAGGCTTGACTGCAAGAGGTCCTGACCATCAAAGGCCCTGATCATCATTGCCATAAGCCTTCAGAATCGTCATCAAAGGCTTCACTGAAGCGCCTATTAGAGGGAGGCTGGCTCAATCCTTTGGTCAGTCTAAAGTTTCTATAAGCCTTCAACCACTGCCTACGTGGACTGGTTGGAGCGCCTCCTAGAAGGAGGACGGAGTAAGCCTTTAGTGCCATCATCAATGGCCTTACTAAAGCGACGACCAAGCCTTTAATGCTATCATTAAAGGCCTCACAGAAGTGCCTTTTAGAAGGAGGATGAAATAAGCCTTTAGTGTCTTCCATCAAAGACCTTACTAAAGCACCAAAATCTTCAAAAGGAAGAACAATCAAAATCAAGAGCCAAGTAGCGCTCCAAAGTCAATCAAAATCAAAAGCCAAGTAGCTCTTTCAAGACAATCAAAATCCAAGCCAAGTAGTGCTTCGAACCAAATCAAGTTTTCTAAAGAGAAGTCTATCAAATATGAGTTATTTATGCTCCCTAAAAAATACAATTTTCAGCCACAAGATAAGGATGTCTGGTCCTCTTCTATTATTAGCATATATGGATTTACGGTCTTCTTTTATTATTACCAGATAAGAATGTTTGGTGTTCTTTTATTTACTACCGGATATGGATTTCTAGTCTTCTTCTATTATTATTAGATATGGATTTCTGGTCTTCTTCATTTTTACGAGATATGGATTTCTGGACTTCTTTTATTATTGCCAGATAAGCATGTCTGGTCTTCTTCTATTATTACCAGATATCGATTTCTAGTCTTCTTTTATTATTGACAGATAAGGATTTCTAGTTTTCTTCTATTATTACCAAATATGGATTTTTGGTATTCTTTTATTATTGCTAGATAAGGATATTTGGTCTTCTTCTATTATTGCCAGATATGGATTTCTTATCTTTTTTTATATTGCTAGATAAGAATGTCTTGTCTTCTCCTATTATTGTTAAATATGAATTTCTGGTCTTCTTATCTATTACTTCCAGAAAATGGATTTCGGAATTACTGATGTTATTGCCAGATGAAAACATTTAGTCTTTTATTATTATTAAATAGATACGAATTTCCAGCCTTCTATTATAATTAGACAGATTTCTGGCCTTCTATTATTATTAACAGTTAAGGATTTTCGGTCTTCTTATATTATTATCAAACATGGATCTCTGGACTTCTACCATCATCATCAGACTTAAACTTATGTATTTTTATTATTATTTCCAAGAATTGGATTTAGGGTCCTCTGCTATCATCTTTAAGATATTGATTTCCGATTTGGATTCTCTGATATTGATTTCCAAGTTTTTGGCCTCTTATTGCCGAAAAGAGTTTCTTATGTTTGCAATCATAACTTGAACAAATAATTTCTCAAGTCTATTCTTATTAACTCTTATGATAAAGTTGTAAGCTTAAATTCAAACAAACAATTTGGACAGTGGATGCTAATTAAAAAGTTCAATTGAATCTAGAAGGACAATTGATAATGAAAAATGTCATTTGCTTCATGTTTTATAGGAAAATGAAGTTAGCCAGCGGTCTTATTGAAGATTGAAGAATACGAAAGAGCTCTTGGTTTTACCCTAAAGAGTAAAATGCTTCTCTTATACTAGGAGAGACTGAATATTATAAATATAATTCCAATGTCGAAAGTAATGTTATAAGTGATGGCGTCATAAAAGGAATAAAGCTACCGAAACCCTATGTTGAAATATAAAACCACACCCTGTCAATAATATGTCTCTTTAATGCTGGAAGCGAGCATATTCGATGATATATCACATCGTACCTCACACAGCACCGAACCTCCAAAGATGTGCCAGTCATATCGTAAATCAGCGAGGTTGGGAAGGACTTAGAACTTAATCGCACCCTTATTACCAATGAATTCGAAGGTGTTAAATATCGATGATATATTGGTATCGAAGAGGCGTCTCATCGGCAATCACTGAGATAACTAAAACCGTGATGGCATCCCATCCCATAAGTACTTCAAAAGCATTCTAGTCAAACAAGGTCACATCTCTCTTCGTCGATAACAACATCGCATTTATACGATTCATCAAAGGCATGCTACTACTAACAAGCGCCTCTATTCGCCCACCAAAATCAAAGCAAGTTCGTCGACGCACTGCTCTTTGTCCATAGACTCACTTCGCCATTCATAGGAGATTGCATGTTAAAGAAAAGCGATTAGGCGGTAACATGGTCTACATTACCTCTACAAGACCATCTACATTAGCAGAAATAGTCAATAACATCAAAGACATGGGAATAAGGCAATACCGCCTCCATAAAGAATAAAAGTTGTGGTAATGCTGTCGAAGTCAAATGCCATCGAAGTCCATTGTACCGAAGACGTGAGATGCAAAGTGAGGAAGCACTACAACAAAACTTGGTATTTCTTGCATTAAATGGCAGCGTTTCAATGCTAAGAGCTACCATTGCTGGTCTATTAAAATTAAAGTAACAAAAGAAACGCCACTATGTCTATCCCGCCAACAATCACTAAAAAATTTGGACAAAATTTCTCTTTTCCCGCTCATATTTCTTTCTCTTCCATTATCACTTAAACGATTTTTTTTGACCAACCCAACTTTTCTCAATCCCTTTTATTCTTCAATTCTGTTAAACTTGTTCCATTTCCCAAATACGACTTCCTTTTCTTCTTCTGCCTTCAAACAATTCACTGCCTTAAAATCCGCACTGATGCTTGCTCTCTTGCGTCAAATTTCCAGCCATTGCTGAAGGACTGCTCTTCGCTAGATCTAGATATCATGAGTTTCCTGAATATGGTACCTTTGGGGATGAATGCAAGGTTTTCAAGACTGGCTTGAACCACCATTGTTGAAGACTGGCTCGAGATCTATATATTTTGCCTCAGAATGGTTGTGCCTCAAACGAAATTCCAGTCTCCGACCTCTGCTTCACACCTCCAACTCAATAAAGGTAATTCGAAACAAACTTTATTTTGAGTTTTTGATTAAATTGAGTTTGTGCAATGAAGTTTGTGTAATGGAGTTTGTAGGTTGTTGCTTGAATTCCTCACATAAATTGAATTCGGTTTATTCAAAAATAGTAAAAATTAGGTAAATTTCTTTTGTTTAGATTTAAAATTAGTAGAGCATGTTTGTTAAGGCTTAACCAAGCATTTACGGTACTAAAGTTTTTCTGATGACCCAATGAACTTTCTAAATATGAACGCTTAATCAAGCAATTCTTTAATTCATGGCATATTATAGACCTTAAATTACATCTCAAATGCAAGATTTGAAGAAACCAAATCACCTACTCTGGTTCAAAGGTAAACCAAAAGAATGTGAATAACTAGATTTAATAATCTGACGGTTTGTAAAAATCTTGTGCATTTTAGAAGTAAAGCTGCTGAACTGGGCTAAAGCAGCTAAAATTACTTAGATTTACCTAAAGTTCATATTTAAAATTGTACTGGATTTACCTGAAGTACATTGTTGCACTAGATTAAAATTACACATACACCGGAGGGCATAAGTACGAGATAACAAAATGGTCGAAAGCAAGAGAGCATATATGCGGCATGACTGTTGATGGTGTGAACAACACACCCACCCTCAAGAAAGTTGATGTGGGCATAGTAGTAGCCGATACCACCAATGCTACTCATAGCACTTCGGATATTTTTAGTGCAGTGATCACCAACCAGACCATTTTTCAGAGGATGAAGAACTACAAGGTAATTCATGTCATCTTTTTAGCCCTACACTTTCATATAAATTTGCTTGCTAACACAACTGTATTTATATGTTATTTGTTTTGCATATATATGCAGTTTCTAGCACCATCAACATAATGGTAATTTTTTATGTAGTTAAATCATTTTCGTGCATTGAAAAGATACTGTATGTGACGACCCGGGATTTTTGTATATTTGAAATGGGAATATTTAATTTATTTTAAATATTCGAAGGTTAAATTTTAACTTTAATTTCAAATATCAGTATTTATTTGATAATTAATTGCTGAATTTAATTATCGGAATTGGGTAAATTAGTGAATCTGAAATTTTAAGCTTGATAAATATATATTTTGAAAGCTCGTAAAATTCATATTAATAATACTGAAGGTGATAGAAATTTTGAAATTGAATTTGGAAGTGTTTTGTTCAGTTTTAAAAAAATGTACTGTTTAAATTGAATTTAAAAATAGCCTTTCGAGGCACAGTCTCGGAATTCGACGAAACTAGTTTCATTGGATCCGTAATAGTGTATTATTATCGGATTTCAATTTTCGTAGCATTTGGAGTTGTTGTGTGAGCGTACGACATGTAAACGCGCTGAGGTTAAATCGAAAATTTAAATTTAAAATATTTGTATTGGTTGACATGTTAAATATATTTATTCATCAGCCACCCTATTCTATACCTACGTACGCTTAGCCGACATCCTGTAGTTTTTTTCTTCATCACGCTGCCCTCTCGTACAAGAAAATCAAGGAGTAAATCGATCAATAAATATGATCACATACCCTTCTCTGTGAAGCCATATCCCCTTTTCGTTCTTATTCCTTTTCACTTTCATTCGAAATTCAAATTACGAAGCAAAATCATATCGTTCGGAAAAAAAATCTCGAGCCTGCTTCCTTTTATGGCCGAAGAGAGTTTCTTCCCTCTTTCCATTTCTTTTATATTATCTCGGTTAAGACAATTTTCGTTTCCCTTATTCAAAATCCACGAAAATCTTTCCTTCTCAACCCAAATCAAATCGATGTTCGATCTTTCCTATTGAAGCCGCATTCGATATGAGATGGATTTCCGAGCTCGAGTTCGAGATCTAGAAACTCGGTGAGGCGCGTCGACCTGGGGGTTTCGATCACGTGACGAGGCGATTCACTAGGCTGGACTCGAGCTTTGCAAAGCAAGACAAGGTGGTTTAGCGACGAAATGGATCGGCGAGATGAAGGCGACGACTGTTAGGCTTGGAGGGGGGTCTCGATGATGTGGTTTTGATGCTGCGTTGTGTGTTTGGGGATCTCGAGTTTAAGATTTTGCTGCAGGTAATCGTTTCATTTTAATTCGAATCATGTATTTGTGGTTAAATTACAGAGAAAATATAAGGTTGTCTCTGTGCCGTGGAAACAGAAGAAAATAAAATGTTTATAGTATAACAGAAAATTATTTTACAGTAAGGAATAAAATAAATTAATATTTCAGTTTGAAGATTTGGAAAATAGAAATTTTAAAGGTTGAAACAGAAAATATAATTATACAGTGAGGTATATATTATATGCAGTTTTTTTCACATGTATATGTATAATCGGAAAGCAGAAAAGTAGATTAACAGATAAGAAATTATTTGTAGGTAAGATTTAGGCTAGTAGAAGACTTTAAATGGTGATACAAATTATTTTATAAGGATACTTATAAATATTTTCACTTGCTGTTTCATTTAGAAATAAATATTTAGATAGTTAACTTATCTAATTAGTTTATTTAATTTATTTTACTTACTAGAAATAATTTATTAGAAGGGAAATTTGTTTGGAATCGAATTATTAATTTAAAACCAAATTCCTAATCAATTAGATTTATAAAAGAGAATCAGTTTAAAACTTAATAAATTGTTCAAATTTAAATCACATTACTAATGTTAATGTAATAAAGGAAATTAGCTTTTAACCAAACCATTTTGTTAAATTTAAATTGGAAACTGATTACTCGATTTATTTCGAATATTAATCAACTGTAAATATCTATACAGGGTCTAAAATAGAGAAACGAGCTGGAATGGAAGTGTTTGGGAAATGGACTGCAAATTTAAGGGGTAAAGGTGAGTTAATCTCACTCAGTTAAATTATAATTTAAATTTAATTGGTTAAATTTAAATATTGATGGATGATCGAATTGATTGATATGGTATATAGTAGTATATACCAATATATATATATTGGCATATGTATATATTGGAGTTGTTGATATTCCCGCATTTATATAGCGGATGAGACCCTATGCGCCGCATAATAGCGGATGATATTTTATAAAACCCATATACCGCGATATTCCACCTTGAAGTGGAATTGGTATTGTGCTAACATCTGTGGATGCAGGGAAACAGGTTGGAGGGATCCAACTGGATTCCTCAAAATATTTAATTTTGTTTAAATATTCTGTGATATGATTTTTGATATCCTGTGATGAATTATATGGATAATTGGATGTTATGGTTTGGTTGGACTGATTTGGATGTGCTGAATTATCAAAATCTCTAGAATGGAATTTTTGAAAGAAATAAAAGAGTAAATTTTTAAGTAAAATAATTATAAAGAGTTTGGAATAAATTTGAGAATAAATCTGATTAAGAATAAAGGTGATTTCCAAAATTCTAATAAATATGGAAAAGAGGAATTTTGAATAAACAGAGAAATATTGAATTTAAAGAAAACTTATGTGATATTATTTAAAAGAATAAATAATTTATTTTAATTCAATGTTTAAATGTAATTAAAAAGAAAGAAGGAATTTGGGAAATCTGAAACTGGTGTTTCAGTTTAAAGATTTTAAATCATAATGAGAAATAAAATCTGGAAGTTAATGAATTTGGAAATAAATGGATTAAGTAAGGAAATTTATTTCAAAGTAAAATAAATTGGGAAATCAATTATAAATTTGATTTAAATACTGGGATTTGAAATTTAAAGAGAAATGAGATTTTGAAGATATAAACTGGGTTTATAAAGTGAAATGGAATATCAGTGGATATTAGAGAATATAAATTCAATGTGGGAATTTATAAAAGGATATGGATTTGGTTTAAAAATAAATGTTGATTTATTTTTAAAAGATGGGAATGAGAAGTGTATTTCTCTGGATAGCCAAGTACGTTTTCAAAGCAATTTTCAATATAAGTTAAAAGTTCTAACTTGTGTTTTTAAAAGCATGTTTTTAGAAAATTGATTATTTCTAAATGTTAATTTCCTAAGTAAGTATTTTCAAAAATCTATTATTGTAGTAAGTATATAAAAGTGATTTGCTATTATGTTTTAAAAGAAGAAATTTAGTTTATATTTATAAAGTGGTTTATTTTAAAGTATATATTTTTAATAAAGTATTAAGCTAGTTTGATTTCAATGTTATAATATATTTAAAATAAAGTGTTTTTAAATTATTTAAAATTAAAAGTATTTTGTACTTGGTGATTCAGTGGAAATAAATATTTGGAAATGTATTCCGTAAGCGGAAACTGTTTTGAAACTGTTTTCAAAGGGAGTTGAAAATTTGGAAATATATCTTGGGAAGATATTTGGGCAAATAAATAATGTGGAAATTATTTATTGTGTGATGGTTGCTTGTGGATGTTAATTGATAGTTAAATCACCGACTATCAATATTGGCCAAATGCGCTGATCGTTTCGAAGAGACCGGGATCGAGTTTCCGTATACCGGGATTCTAGGTCTGGAGACTCGAATACCACTTCGATCCGGTTTGTACGTTTCGTGTAACGTGTTCGGAGTCGAAGATGGAGCTGTGAAGTGCAAGGGCTAGTCGCTACTAATCCTGAGGATATTTCCAAAATGGATGTAGTAGGAATAGTGCCTTCGGTTCCGTTCGAACCCGGGACGGACTTGTATGGACGAATGCTTTCGTGACATCGTCAGGTGGACGATGGGCATTCTAAGGGATATGTGCTATAAAGGTATCGTTTAGCCTCGAGCCTCATCAACCGGGAATGACTGAAAATCAGGGGTTATGCAGCAAGGCTTCGTGGGTAGCCCCCACTTGAGAGTAAGGTCATCCCTATCTAGATGTCCCTTTTATTTCGGCTTAGTGTTGCGGTTGCTGATCCCAACCGTGGGGTGATCTTATTTGGAATTATCCAGTAAGGGATGATTCCGGCCTTGTGTTGCAGGGGAGCGGGCGTACTCCTCGGTACTGTGATCTAGGCCACGTACTGTGACAGGTGGTACCCCAGTGCCTAGTCATTCGTTGGAAATCCATTCTCCCTACGTGCCTTGTACGAGTTTTGTTTGTATTACCCACTTTGTGGCTAGTATGCCGGAATTTAATAGATGTAACAATTTCGGCTATTTTAATAAGTATTTGTAAATAGACACTATTATAATATCAGAGGATTTTGATAAAAGTGTTTTAGCTATCGTAAGGTAAAAACCCGACATGTTTATTTGTGGCGTGGTCTTACGAGATGCTTTTGTTTTCAAAGGATTTTGAAACTTTAATAATCAATTTGAGTGTGATTTTCTCACGCTGGTATTCCAGACTGACTCGGGTATTGTTTTATATGATGCTCGGGTCAGACCGAGATAAACAGGTTTAGGATATGATGCTGTGGAGCTCAGGAGACGAGCTGGATGACGATACGTACTCCCGTACTTGTTATTATTTTTCCGCTGTGTATTCAGTTGTATGTTATGGATGTTGATGTACTCTGATGATGTATTCTGATGATGTATGATATAAACAGATATAGTTTTTGATTTGTGTAAAGATCTGTTGATATATATTATATTTTATTCCGCTGTGATGGTTAGATTCTGATGTTGTTTTTTTCTATTTTCTTCTTCTACCTCTTCTTCTTAACTAAAATGGTTCGATTTTCCGGGTCTGGAAAGTCGGGTCGTTACAGTGGTATCAGAGCTTAGGCTGGCGACAACCTTGGCTCTGGTGGGAATTTTGAGAGTATTAATAGATATGAGTGCGTATTTGTTAGTGAATATAAAGTGGTTTTATATTGTGTTGATTTATCGGTTGAGTGTTTATGAATTCTGGTCGATGTGTGGGATGCCACAATATCGATAGGGGTTTCTAAACTCTTAAACAAGATAAACCGACACAGTATTGTTTTAAAAATAGGGTAAATGGAATAATTTTACCCAAATTATTTTTGTATATAAAAGAAAAGTTTTGTAAACTATTCTAGTTAATATATATGGTTGTTTAGATGTGTTAGAAGTGATAATATGGAATTATTATCATTATTATATGGAAACTTAACTAGAAATTGAAATGTATAACCAAAGTAAAGAATAAAATTTTATAATAAAATAAAATTTGAAATATAGATTATAAATGGAATTTATAAATTGGAATAAACTCCATATCCAAATGAGATAGTAATTTAAAATAGAATTCCAGAGAAAGGTTTAAATTTAACTAGATGGATTGGAAATTTGGAATTTTTGAGAAAGGACTTAAAATTCCTTTGGATTTGAAAATGGTTTCAAATGGGTTTTGGAGAAATAATGGTATTATTTCAGGAATATTTTTGAGTTGAATTTGAAATCTTGTGAGATTAGGAAATTAAAAATATTTGAAATGTTTTAAAGAGATAAAAGTAATTAATTCTCTTCCGGTCGCTGGGAAATAATTTCGGTGATGACTGCAGCATCATCGATGTTCATTTTCGAGTTTCCAAGAGAAATTGCTACCTGGATGTTTTGGGCTGGTGTTTGTTTGCAAAACTGAGTTTAGTTTTGAAATTGAAAAGGGTTTTGGGTGTAGTTGATTTCAAAAAAATGATTTTGAAATTTTGAAATTGTTTAAACTCTGGAATCTTATTTAAAGTTGTTTATGAAATAATAAAAATATATTGGCTAAATAAAATGTGAAATTCCAAGTTAAAAGAAAATGTAAATAAGTTTGTGACTTCTAAAATTTGGAAGAGAAATAGATAAGCCAAATAAAATTGTTTGTAATGGAAATGAATATAATCCAAAACTTAATTTATTAAATAAATGGAGCTCCAGTAAAATAGTTAAAATGATTTTTGATATGAGAATCAAATATTGGATATAAAATTTTGAATAAACTAATTGATAACTAACTAGTTAATGGAATATGGAACTTAAATTGGATAAATGGAAGTTGAATTTGAGTTAATAATGAAATATAGAAATGGAGCTTGGGATTGGTTAAATGGAAGTTGAAATAACTTGGCGAAAATAAACAACTTAAGTAAAGTGTGAAATGGTTGTGTCGAGTTGTATGAAATGAAATGCAAGCTCAATACAAATTGATGTGACAAATGTTAGGTTTGTAAATGAATTATGGAATGTTCCTAGATTAATAATTGGATTTTAATAAATTGAATACGATTATGGAATGCAAAATAAATTGAACGGAATCCATTGAAGATGGTCGTCGTTGACACATGAGATTGTATAAAATCTATGAGTTAATATTAACAATAAAATTGGTTTTGAAATCAATTGTAATTATATGAGTTCGTTTGGATTAAGATGAGTTGAATATAAGCAATGAAGTGTAAACCATTTAAATGGAACGAAATAAGAATGTATTGAGAGTGATGGTGGGTGAATGAATTGAAAGCATTTAAGTTTGTGTTGGAACCTTATAGATTCACTTATGGAAGTGTTTAGTGGATATTGCTTATGTTATACAAGTGTTAGCTATTGGAAGTAAGTAAAAAGGTTAATAAACTTTGTATATTTGGCACTTACATGTTGTAATTGAGTTAGTACAGGTTCAGGGAAGCCGGTTGGCTGAATCTGATGGCACAACATGCTAAAATAAATAACCGCTTTGCTTTAAAATGCTAAAAATGAGGTACGCTTACGCAAAAGTTCAAAATAGGAGATATGAACTGTTTATATTGGTATATATTATGATTTCCGGCCTGAGGCCGATGTATATATATATTTGTGCATCCTGCGATATCGCAGAAGTCTCTCCGTACAAGGGAGACTCTACCAAAATTTTCCGTAAATTTTGGGAGTTAGAAAATTTTTGAAAATTTTCATTAACTACAAATGATTTAAAATTTGTTAAGCAAATAAAGTTGAAATTGAACATTTAAATCTATTTTAAATATGAATGTAAAGTAAGTGAAATCGAAGGAACTAAAGAAAGAAAGGTTCACAAATAAATTTTTAATTGAGATTTAAATTAATTAGTAAGTGTAACTGATTGAATATTCAAAGCGGGAACCAAATTGTATTCAAATGGAATTGTAAAGACAAAAGTGAATAAAATTGAATATAAACTTCAAGAATGAAGTGAAATAAATCCAAGAAGTATATAAAATGTTTATCTTGAACTTAAGAAATGAATGGTGAGATTCTTAAGTAAATTCGGTATTGAGAAAATTATTCCTAGTGAATAATTGAATAGAAAATTTAACTGTAAATTGTGAAATGAGATAGTTGTGAATAAGTGAATAACAATCAAAATGAATGTGAATAAAAGAGAATTGATATAATTGATAATCAATTGGGCTAATTACGTAAGGCGTACGTATATTATTTTATTCGCATAGCTATTTGATCCAGATGTCGAGCACAGAATTTCGAGGTGATTATACCGATCCGAGTTAGGATTTTTCACTCGATTTTCGACGGCGAACCTGGATATGGATTGTTGATTGATTCTGGAAATTCTCTATCATAGTTGGTAGCTATGCAAGGAGAATAACGGTTTCTGATCAAGAAACCAGATCTGAGTCCGCACTAGGAAGTCGGGTGGACGATACTAGTTCGGAAGTGGAATTGTGTGATCGAGTGAGCGATCGAATGTGATATTGCGTACGAATGATATATGTGCATCGTATGGGCTTAAGTAAAACATATATTGAAAATTTGTAAAGAAAAGTATAAAATGACTTCGGAATTGAAATTGAATGTTATTGCTTAGTAGAATATACAGGTGTATAAAAGCAATGGATAAATTGGGATTTTTGATTTTAGAAGATAAAATTTAATGGTCCGACAAAAGGTATGTATTTGAATTTCTATATGAAATTTGATTGGGTTTTTGATCCAGCCACTTGGCTTTTTGTTTTCTTTTTGAGATTGGGAGGCCGTAGAGCCATTTTGTAGTAGTACCGAGCTAGCCGCGCAAAGGAGACGCTGGCAAAATTTTTCGAAAATTTAGAGAGTTAGAAAAATTTTGAGAAATTTTGATAAGTTAAAATTTGAATTCAAATTTAAATTTGAATTGATAAGTAGGTGATATGGGTTGAACTTATGAATAAGTTTGGGAAGTTAAAAAAATGATTAGTGTATCATTAATAAAAGATTGTTTGGGTATTGTTAAAACTGTTTGAACTTGAGAAATAGCTAATGGGGTATGGGACATTCTTCCTAACTAGTAATTTCGGGGACGAAATTCTTTTAAGGGGGGAGGAATGTGACGACCCGGGATTTTTGTATATTTGAAATGGGAATATTTAATTTATTTTAAATATTCGAAGGTTAAATTTTAACTTTAATTTCAAATATCAGTATTTATTTGATAATTAATTGCTGAATTTAATTATCGGAATTGGGTAAATTAGTGAATCTGAAATTTTAAGCTTGATAAATATATATTTTGAAAGCTCGTAAAATTCATATTAATAATACTGAAGGTGATAGAAATTTTGAAATTGAATTTGGAAGTGTTTTGTTCAGTTTTAAAAAAATGTACTGTTTAAATTGAATTTAAAAATAGCCTTTCGAGGCACAGTCTCGGAATTCGACGAAACTAGTTTCATTGGATCCGTAATAGTGTATTATTATCGGATTTCAATTTTCGTAGCATTTGGAGTTGTTGTGTGAGCGTACGACATGTAAACGCGCTGAGGTTAAATCGAAAATTTAAATTTAAAATATTTGTATTGGTTGACATGTTAAATATATTTATTCATCAGCCACCCTATTCTATACCTACGTACGCTTAGCCGACATCCTATAGTTTTTTTCTTCATCACGCTGCCCTCTCGTACAAGAAAATCAAGGAGTAAATCGATCAATAAATATGATCACATACCCTTCTCTGTGAAGCCATATCCCCTTTTCGTTCTTATTCCTTTTCACTTTCATTCGAAATTCAAATTACGAAGCAAAATCATATCGTTCGGAAAAAAAATCTCGAGCCTACTTCCTTTTATGGCCGAAGAGAGTTTCTTCCCTCTTTCCATTTCTTTTATATTATCTCGGTTAAGACAATTTTCGTTTCCCTTATTCAAAATCCACGAAAATCTTTCCTTCTCAACCCAAATCAAATCGATGTTCGATCTTTCCTATTGAAGCCGCATTCGATATGAGATGGATTTCCGAGCTCGAGTTCGAGATCTAGAAACTCGGTGAGGCGCGTCGACCTGGGGGTTTCGATCACGTGACGAGGCGATTCACTAGGCTGGACTCGAGCTTTGCAAAGCAAGACAAGGTGGTTTAGCGACGAAATGGATCGGCGAGATGAAGGCGACGACTGTTAGGCTTGGAGGGGGGTCTCGATGATGTGGTTTTGATGCTGCGTTGTGTGTTTGGGGATCTCGAGTTTAAGATTTTGCTGCAGGTAATCGTTTCATTTTAATTCGAATCATGTATTTGTGGTTAAATTACAGAGAAAATATAAGGTTGTCTCTGTGCCGTGGAAACAGAAGAAAATAAAATGTTTATAGTATAACAGAAAATTATTTTATAGTAAGGAATAAAATAAATTAATATTTCAGTTTGAAGATTTGGAAAATAGAAATTTTAAAGGTTGAAACAGAAAATATAATTATACAGTGAGGTATATATTATATGCAGTTTTTTTCACATGTATATGTATAATCGGAAAGCAGAAAAGTAGATTAACAGATAAGAAATTATTTGTAGGTAAGATTTAGGCTAGTAGAAGACTTTAAATGGTGATACAAATTATTTTATAAGGATACTTATAAATATTTTCACTTGCTGTTTCATTTAGAAATAAATATTTAGATAGTTAACTTATCTAATTAGTTTATTTAATTTATTTTACTTACTAGAAATAATTTATTAGAAGGGAAATTTGTTTGGAATCGAATTATTAATTTAAAACCAAATTCCTAATCAATTAGATTTATAAAAGAGAATCAGTTTAAAACTTAATAAATTGTTCAAATTTAAATCACATTACTAATGTTAATGTAATAAAGGAAATTAGCTTTTAACCAAACCATTTTGTTAAATTTAAATTGGAAACTGATTACTCGATTTATTTCGAATATTAATCAACTGTAAATATCTATACAAGGTCTAAAATAGAGAAACGAGCTGGAATGGAAGTGTTTGGGAAATGGACTGCAAATTTAAGGGGTAAAGGTGAGTTAATCTCACTCAGTTAAATTATAATTTAAATTTAATTGGTTAAATTTAAATATTGATGGATGATCGAATTGATTGATATGGTATATAGTAGTATATACCAATATATATATATTGGCATATGTATATATTGGAGTTGTTGATATTCCCGCATTTATATAGCGGATGAGACCCTATGCGTCGCATAATAGCGGATGATATTTTATAAAACCCATATACCGCGATATTCCACCTTGAAGTGGAATTGGTATTGTGCTAACATCTGTGGATGCAGGGAAACAGGTTGGAGGGATCCAACTGGATTCCTCAAAATATTTAATTTTGTTTAAATATTCTGTGATATGATTTTTGATATCCTGTGATGAATTATATGGATAATTGGATGTTATGGTTTGGTTGGACTGATTTGGATGTGCTGAATTATCAAAATCTCTAGAATGGAATTTTTGAAAGAAATAAAAGAGTAAATTTTTAAGTAAAATAATTATAAAGAGTTTGGAATAAATTTGAGAATAAATCTGATTAAGAATAAAGGTGATTTCCAAAATTCTAATAAATATGGAAAAGAGGAATTTTGAATAAACAGAGAAATATTGAATTTAAAGAAAACTTATGTGATATTATTTAAAAGAATAAATAATTTATTTTAATTCAATGTTTAAATGTAATTAAAAAGAAAGAAGGAATTTGGGAAATCTGAAACTGGTGTTTCAGTTTAAAGATTTTAAATCATAATGAGAAATAAAATCTAGAAGTTAATGAATTTGGAAATAAATGGATTAAGTAAGGAAATTTATTTCAAAGTAAAATAAATTGGGAAATCAATTATAAATTTGATTTAAATACTGGGATTTGAAATTTAAAGAGAAATGAGATTTTGAAGATATAAATTGGGTTTATAAAGTGAAATGGAATATCAGTGGATATTAGAGAATATAAATTCAATGTGGGAATTTATAAAAGGATATGGATTTGGTTTAAAAATAAATGTTGATTTATTTTTAAAAGATGGGAATGAGAAGTGTATTTCTCTGGATAGCCAAGTACGTTTTCAAAGCAATTTTCAATATAAGTTAAAAGTTCTAACTTGTGTTTTTAAAAGCATGTTTTTAGAAAATTGATTATTTCTAAATGTTAATTTCCTAAGTAAGTATTTTCAAAAATCTATTATTGTAGTAAGTATATAAAAGTGATTTGCTATTATGTTTTAAAAGAAGAAATTTAGTTTATATTTATAAAGTGGTTTATTTTAAAGTATATATTTTTAATAAAGTATTAAGCTAGTTTGATTTCAATGTTATAATATATTTAAAATAAAGTGTTTTTAAATTATTTAAAATTAAAAGTATTTTGTACTTGGTGATTCAGTGGAAATAAATATTTGGAAATGTATTCCGTAAGCGGAAACTGTTTTGAAACTGTTTTCAAAGGGAGTTGAAAATTTGGAAATATATCTTGGGAAGATATTTGGGCAAATAAATAATGTGGAAATTATTTATTGTGTGATGGTTGCTTGTGGATGTTAATTGATAGTTAAATCACCGACTATCAATATTGGCCAAATGCGCTGATCGTTTCGAAGAGACCGGGATCGAGTTTCCGTATACCGGGATTCTAGGTCTGGAGACTCGAATACCACTTCGATCCGGTTTGTACGTTTCGTGTAACGTGTTCGGAGTCGAAGATGGAGCTGTGAAGTGCAAGGGCTAGTCGCTACTAATCCTGAGGATATTTCCAAAATGGATGTAGTAGGAATAGTGCCTTCGGTTCCGTTCGAACCCGGGACGGACTTGTATGGACGAATGCTTTCGTGACATCGTCAGGTGGACGATGGGCATTCTAAGGGATATGTGCTATAAAGGTATCGTTTAGCCTCGAGCCTCATCAACCGAGAATGACTGAAAATCAGGGGTTATGCAGCAAGGCTTCGTGGGTAGCCCCCACTTGAGAGTAAGGTCATCCCTGTCTAGATGTCCCTTTTATTTCGGCTTAGTGTTGCGGTTGCTGATCCCAACCGTGGGGTGATCTTATTTGGAATTATCCAGTAAGGGATGATTCCGGCCTTGTGTTGCAGGGGAGCGGGCGTACTCCTCGGTACTGTGATCTAGGCCACGTACTGTGACAGGTGGTACCCCAGTGCCTAGTCATTCGTTGGAAATCCATTCTCCCTACGTGCCTTGTACGAGTTTTGTTTGTATTACCCACTTTGTGGCTAGTATGCTGGAATTTAATAGATGTAACAATTTCGGCTATTTTAATAAGTATTTGTAAATAGACACTATTATAATATCAGAGGATTTTGATAAAAGTGTTTTAGCTATCGTAAGGTAAAAACCCGACATGTTTATTTGTGGCGTGGTCTTACGAGATGCTTTTGTTTTCAAAGGATTTTGAAACTTTAATAATCAATTTGAGTGTGATTTTCTCACGCTGGTATTCCAGACTGACTCGGGTATTGTTTTATATGATGCTCGGGTCAGACCGAGATAAACAGGTTTAGGATATGATGCTGTGGAGCTCAGGAGACGAGCTGGATGACGATACGTACTCCCGTACTTGTTATTATTTTTCCGCTGTGTATTCAGTTGTATGTTATGGATGTTGATGTACTCTGATGATGTATTCTGATGATGTATGATATAAACAGATATAGTTTTTGATTTGTGTAAAGATCTGTTGATATATATTATATTTTATTCCGCTGTGATGGTTAGATTCTGATGTTGTTTTTTTCTATTTTCTTCTTCTACCTCTTCTTCTTAACTAAAATGGTTCGATTTTCCGGGTCTGGAAAGTCGGGTCGTTACACTGTATATGACCCAAAGAGAAATTTGTAAATGGATATTGTGCTAATAAAAGATGTTGGACCAAAGGAATTGGATTATCATATCGGTAAATATCAGTTGTAGGGATTTAGAAATTATAATGGTAAATTACATATTTGATAGTACATATTAAATTATTTATATTAAAAAAATCATATAGTAATCAAAACTGGAATGGAAACTGACCCAAAAATTTCAATATTCTTGAAACAGAACAAAAATTTCAGATATATCAAACTGAACGAAACCGAATCAAAAAACAAAATTTCAAACTTTGATTCAACCAAGTATCTAAAACAATTTTGGTAGCTTTCTTTTCATGGGAGGTGGATATAGTTTGTTATGTGCTAATAGTAAATGTTAATGTATGAAACTTGATTGGCTTGATAAATCATATAATTTAGTCTACATGATACACAACAGTTTAATAATTTGTTAGGCCTCACTGTTATATTGATGATCTCTCCCTACTTATGTTTTATATGCTCATGGTGATCTACATGTGCTAAACTTGATATGCTTAGTTATATTGCTAATTTCTTAATTATAATCAATAAAGTAAGAACTTAACAATCTATCAAAATGTTAACCAGCCTTATTAGTGATTGACCTCATCACCAGCACATTGTACATAAAAAAATAGAGCTTTGTTGTCCTATTTTTATTAACTTACAAATGGTTTATATTCATTACCATACATGTTTGCATTGTCAAGGCTGCTCTGATTTAAACTAAAGCAGACGATGAAATCTGTGTTTCATTTATTGAAGTTGTTTGCAAGATCAACATTGAAGGCACCCAGTTTGGACTGCATGTGATCAACCAGATTGAGCAGTTGCATGGGTTATCCTGCTGTTGCAAGGCACAAAGCATGAAGCATGGATCTGAATGAATCTTCCACATGACAGTGCTTCCAATTTAACCAGTTCAAATCCATTTTTTCGAAGCAATTGGAGGAGAAAACTAAATGTATGTCTTTTAATTTTGAATAGTTATTGCAATTTCTCCTCACTATTCCTTTTATAGAAGTGCTTTCATTTCGTAACATTTTTCTTATAAGCCTATATATGTTGGCAAGTTTGTGCACAATCGAAGATTTGATATTTAACTCGTGAGATAGAATTAAAATGAGAATATGTTTTATTGCAATGCTTTGATCATAATCCTAATCAGTGGTTACAAGCCTTTATAAATAGGCAAACAAAGATATTATTGAAGTGGGTTGCGGGTTGGCCCAATAAACTACAGCCCGCATTTGTTATGAGATAAGATGATATCGCATACCCTATCTCCCGTATTAATTGCTTCGCTTTCTCACCCCCTTCAAACCCAAATTAGGTTTGGGGTTTGCAGCGATTTGTAGATCCAGTCGCCGACTTGAAAATTTGAGGAGATTAAGTTAGACTACTATCTTCAGTTGTCTTCAGTCAGCATCATGAGTTCGGATAGCAGTGATTTTCTGAGAGTTAGGTTGAGTTGCCTCTTTGTCGAATGCTTCGATACGTGGAGCCTTGGGAATATAGATCTGAGTTTTAGATCTAAGATTGCTGTCAATTTCATCGACATTGAGCTCGTGTCTGAAGCGGATGAAATTCTGCCTCGATAAGGGTTTGGTTAGTATGTCCGCCTTTTGGTAAGTGGAAGGCACGTAGTTAACTCTCAATTCTCCTTTGATAACTTGCTCTCGTACGAAGTATAGATCTAGTTCTATATGTTTCATACGAGAATGTAGAACTGGATTAGCAGTGATAGAGATGGCACTTTGATTATCGCACCATATAGAAGCTTTGCTATTGAATTTGACATGTAATTCACTTAGAAGTGACTTAATCCACATAATCTCAGCAGTAGTGCTGGCTATACTTCGGTATTCTGCTTTAGTGCTAGACCTTGACACTATTTGTTGTTTTTTTACACACCAGGATATGAGATTATTGCCTAAGAACACATAGTAGCCAGTAGTCGATTTTCTATCATCATAGTCTGTTGCCCAGTCTGAGTCTGAATAGCCAGTAATATATAAGGATGAGCATGATTGTAGAATCAGTCCTTGATTAATAGACCCTTTAAGATACCTCAAAATTCTCTTTACTGCCTTCCAATGTTCGTCCAGTGGTCTTTGCATGAATTGGCTAACTTTATTGACACTATATGATATGTCTGGTCTGGTTATAGTAACATACTGTAATGCCCCTACTATACTCCTGTATTGTTTGTCATTTAATATGTGATCACCTTTGTTTTTAGAAAGGTGTAGATTGCTTGTCATTGGAGTGGGAAGTGGATTTGCCTTGTCCATCTTGGCTTTCACAAGGTTTTCATTGATATAATTTTTCTGATTTAGATGAATTTCAGAATTTGACACTCTTTTAACCTCAATGCCTAGGAATTAGCTCAGTTCCCCCAGATCCTTAATGGAGAACTCTTTTTGTAGACATTGTGTGAGATTATCAATCTCAGGCTTGCTATTTCCTATAATAATAAAACCATCGACATAAATTAGTACATATGTAAATGTATGATTAAGAAATTTGATAAACAAGGAGTTATCAGATTTTGTTTGATTGTAGCCATGTCTGGATAGTGTAGCTTTTAGTTTCTCAAACCAGACTCTAGGTGCTTGTTTGAGACCATAGAGTGCTTTGTTGAGTCTGCACACAAGTTGTTCACTGCCATTCTTTGTGAAACCGTATGGTTGCTCCATATACACTTCTTCCTGCAATTCACCATTGAGAAAAGCATTATTCACATCTACTTGCTGGATGACCCAGTTCTTATGCAAAGCAATTGTTAAAATTATTCTAATTGATGTGGGTTTCACAATAGGGGAGGAAGTCTCATTAAAATCAAACCCATTTTGTTGTGAAAACCCTTTTGCCACCAATCTTGCTTTGTGCCTAAGAATTGAGCCATCAGGATTTTTCTTTAGCTTGTATGTCCACTTGCACCCTATGATATTTTTGTTCATAGGTCGTGGCACAAGATCCCAAGTGTTATTTTTGATTAATGCATTGTATTCTTCTTCCATGGCAACTTTCCAGTTGTCATCTGCTATTGCCTGTTGATATGTGTTAGGCTCACTTATATCTGATTCAACACTGTATACTTTTGGCTTGAATATGCCACTTTTTGCTCTAGTTATCATATGGTGACCAGTACTTGCAGGAACAGTGAGATGATTTCCTTCAGCAGTAGTGTTTCCTTGTTGAGTATTAGGTGATTGTTGATCACTCAGTTCTTGACAAGGATCACATGGATTGATGCTGTCTGTTTCAGTAGCTCTCAGGGTTGCTTCATTGTTCTCATGACCTGGTTCACTTATGAGCATGGTGTGTTGTGGGCTGATATCTCTCCTGCCATGACCTAGTTCACTTGTGAGCATGGTGTGTTGTGGGCTAATGCCTCTCGTTCCATGAGTTCCTCCACTTTGAACTGGTATGACTATCTCTGGTGAAGGTACTATAGGAGGTACAGAAAATTTTGCATTGTATATTTTCTGAGATGTTTTGATTTCTGCATTGCTAAAGGGGAATTCATGTTCATTAAATATCACATGCCTGGATATATACATGCTTCCATTACTATCTAAACACTTGTAGCCTTTTTTATTTGTAGGGTAACCCAAGAATGTGCATGGTGTGGACCTGTAGTTGAGTTTGTGTGAGTTATATGGTCTTAGATAGGGAAAGCACTGGCATCCAAACATTTTTAAGTTTTGATAGTCTGGTCTAACTTTGGTTAGCACTTCTATAGGACTCTTATATTTGAGTACTTTTGTGGGCAGTCTATTGATCAAATAGACTGCTGTAGAGAAGGCATCTGGCCAAAATTTAAGTGGCAAAGATGCTTGTGCTAGTAGAGTTAGACCAGTTTCAACAATGTGTCTGTGCTTTCTCTCAATAAGACCATTTTGCTCAGATGTATAAGGACATGTGATCTTATGTGTGATTCCTTTATTTTGAAAATACCCTTTTAGTGGCAGAAACTCCTTACCTCCATCTGTCCGCATGATTTTTACCTGATTATTTGTCTGTCTTTCAACATTTGCAATGAATTGTATCACTACATTGTTAGTCTCAGATTTTGATTTTAAGAAATAAATCCATACAAATCTGGAGTGAGCATCAATAAATGAGATATAGTATTTATAACCATAGTCAGTACTAATTGGAGCAGGTCTCCAGAGATCTGCAGCAATTAGTTCTAAAGTATTGTTATATATAGTCTCAGAGTCTGGAAATGCAAGTTTATGACTTTTGCCTAATTGACAGTATGTACATACATAGGAATTGGGAATTTTATCAACAAAAGTATTACCACATTCACTCAATACATGTTTAACAACAGTTATACTGGGATGTCCATGTCTACAATGCCATACATCAAATTTTTCACTGTGTTTTTCAGCATTTCTTGTTTCAGTTACATGACACCATTTTCTTTTGGGTTCAGATTTTCTTGAGCTTATGACATCAAATTTGTATAACCCATTATGTTCTCTACCCTGCAAAAGAACTTCATTAGTTAGATTATCCTTAACAACACAGTACTTTGAGTGAAATTCAAAATAGACATTATTGTCTTTAGCAAATTGTGAAACACTCATCAAATTTTTCCTAATTAATGGTACTCTGAGTAGATTTTTAAGGTAGAGTTGTCTAGTACCATTAATACTTGCATTTCCAGTGTGAGATATATGTACAGACTTGCCAATACCCATATACAGTAATTGTTTACCTTTGTATTCCATGTTGTCAAGATTTAGTTGACTCAGATTGTTAGTCACATGGTTGGTTGCACCAGAGTCTGGGAACCAGCTGTCATCATGAATATCTTCAATCTTTGCATTGTTGTTGTCAGAACTTTCTGACTTGATTTCTTGCTGCATATTCACCAAATTGACACTAGGGTTTTGTGATCTTGCATTGTTGTTGCTTTGTTGTTGTGCTGGAGTAAAGTTTGCATCAAATCTCAAATAGCACTTGTTTGCAGTGTGGCCATACCTCTCACATATTTGACACCTTGGTTTGTTGTTGTTATTATAATTGGATCTACCACTTCTTCCTCTACCTCTGTTGGATTGGCCACCTCTGTAATTACTTGATTGATTTCTGATGTTCTGATTTCTTTCTTGATTTCTGTTTCTGTTCAAAGATGCATAATTGACATTACATTCCAGATTTATTGGTTTCTTTTGTTCTAATCTGCCCTCATGAGCAAGTAGCATTGACTAAACAGACTGAAGTGAAGGTAGTTTTTCATTAGATGATATTATAGCTACTACAGCTTCATACTCATCATCCATACCACTTAGTATACACAATATATGTTCAGTGTCTGCTACTTTGTGTCCAGCACAAGCCAATTGATCACATATAGTTTTTGCTTTTGACAGATAGTCTCTCATACTGGCATTATCCTTTCTTAAGTTCTGCAACTGTCTTCTATATTGCATTATCCTTGCTGCAGATTGAGAACTAAATACTTGCTCAATTGTGTGCCAGATTTCATATGCAGTTTTGCTTCCAACTAATTGTGGCATTAGATTTGCACTTATAGAGGATAGAAGCCAAGAACTAATCAGGCTATCTTGTCTTTCATGAGTAATATATTCTTTATTACTGGCTAACTTTCCTTCATTGTCTGTAGTGAATCTTGGTGGAGTAATTGATGTGCCATGAACATATTCCTGCATCCCATAGCCCCTTATAGCAGTTTCAATCTGAAACTTCCATAGCAGATAATTGGATTCATCTAACTGAATGGTGATGATCTGACTATGGGGCTTGATTATGGATTTGATTAAGTCTTGAGTGTCATTTGGTTGATCTTGAGCATTTCTTGTAACTGAACTGGATGATGCAGCGACATTGTTGTTTTCTTCTGTCATTTTGGATGCAGAAATTTTGGGATGATCGGTGATCAAACGAAAGAAGACAGGAAAGGTTAAGGAATGCAACCGGAATCAAGTGAGTGATGAAAAAACTCTGACGCCTGTTTCTTGGTTTGGCATGAAAGGTAGGATGATCAAAATCTTGAGATCTGATCAGAATCTTGGAATTTCTAATGAGCCAAGTGCAGCCGATGGGGCGTTCGATGATGAGATTTCTTTGAGACACCTTGTTCTTGGCACGGCACTTGGTTCAGATGATGAAATACTCATAATTGATGATTATTCTATGAAAAGAGTAATTTGCTGTTAAGCAAATAAAAGAGGCTCTGATACCAAGATAGAATTAAAATGAGAATCTGTTTTATTGCAATGCTTTGATCATAATCCTAATCAGTGGTTACAAGCCTTTATAAATAGGCACACAAAGATATTATTGAAGTGGGCTGTGGGTTGGCCCAATAAACTACAACCCGCATTTGTTATGAGATAAGATGATATCGAATACCCTATCTCCCGTATTACTTGTGTAACGACCCGGAAATTTCGAACCCGAAAATTCCAGATAGTTAGAAGAAAAAGAAAAGAGATAGAAGAAAGACACAGAACAAGACACAGATTCTCACATTCGCAGCGGATCAAAATACAATATCAAATAATAATATCAGTTATACAAAGAAAACTGTATTTGTTAATTACATTTTAATACATCAGAGTTACAACATTCACAAATATACTAGACAGTTAGAATTAACATGTCTCTGACAACTATAATATATCACAACGGAATATACTCCATACGTTCCTGCCATCCAGCTCGCCTCCTGAGCTCCAGAACGTCCTTACTCGAAATCTGTAATACTCGGTCTGACCCGAGCATTACAACAAAGTAACACCCGGGTCAGGCTGGAAACCAGCGTGAGTAAACTCATCTAACATGAAATTTCAATCCATAGAACTTATTTAAACCCGGGGTAACTCGTACTTTACCACAAGTAAACAACTTATATAGTCAGTACTTATTTCACAAAACAATATCTAAGTATCCAACTTAGTTTAAATAGTCCATATTATTCCAAACCGGCCTATTGATTTCACATATCAAATCTATAAAGGATTATTGTAGATTACAAATCGAAGTGGTTTCAGGTATTTACTAATACCCGGCCCAGTCTCTTCGAATCAAATGTCATCATAACCCAAGTTATCCAAGTGAAATACAATTCAAACTTAAATACAGGATGTCACTGTTTTAACCCAAACGTATTATATCACATAACACTTTATATCAGAAATATCAATCAATTCAAGGTATTTAATCATTAATCAATCATTCATAAGCAAGATTAATCACTTCCAAAAATTAATTCAATTTATCTCTAATTAAATTAATTACTAATCTTTAATCACTTAGATTATCCTTACTTAACATTAATTAATCACAAACCAATTGATTTATTATCTTTAATTATTCATCTTAATTAATCACTTTTGATTAATTATCTCTTAATTACAATAAGTAATTAACTCTTAATTAATCACACAAATTAATTATACTTTAGTCAAAATTAGCCTTTAATTAATCACATTTATTAATTTACTAACCCTTAATAAATTTTCTTAATTATTTAATCAACCCTTTCATTAATTACACCAAGTAATTAAACCTTAATTTCTTCCCTTAAGTAATTTACCTTTAATTACTTAATTAATTAATCTCTAATTACAAATACTTTAATCACAAATCATTAATTAATCAATCTCTAATCACTTAATTAATAATACTTAATTACAATTAATTATCCTTAAATTAATTAATTATAATCAAATTTATTTAATTAATTTAATTAATCTCACTTATTAAACCTTAATTATCTTAAGATAAAACCATTATCTTAAAAATACCTTAATTAATATTAACATTTAACCATTTTATCTTAATTGACTTTATTTAATTATAACATTAATTTAGTTTTAAAATACTCATTTAACTTGATAAATTAAAATTACCAAATCATAACTTCTTTCAATCAATAACTTAAACATTTATCAAGTAATAAGTTTAAACTAATTTCAATTTAAATTTAAAAACTTGCTTTTATAAAAACTTTTAAAATAACTTTACTTTACAAAATTTAAAGTAGACAAAATTTAAAACTTCATAACCAATGTTTCAAGAAAATAATTATTAATTTATATATGAAAGTTTAAACTAATTTTATACTTAAATTTCAAAATCTTATTTTTAAAACCCTTTTGAAAATTAGTTTAAACCTGCTTCGGGTCAAACCCGAAGATCACTCGGGTCTAACCCGAGTTTTCCCTTCTTTTTACCCTTTTTACAAACAAACTTATATAAATTTTTAAGTTTTAAAAACTGTACGCAAATACACTCACAAACCCGAGTCCCTCCTCGAGTCCTTCTTCCGAAATCGCGAGAGCTTCTTCGAGCCAATCCTTCTTCTTCCCGAGCTTCTACCGAGACAATTCTCTCCTTCCTCTCGAATACAACTACTGACACACCCAAACACATGTGCACATGCACAGACCACCGGCAATGCTCCGACCATCTCCGACAACCCTCGCACCTCGACGATCGCCAACCTATCTGATTCCGACAACCCAACCACCCAAACAAATCCAATATCGAAATCGAGGTAACTCGATAAATTCCTGGAACCACTTGAATGATTAACTTCCTTCATCGACAACTACCTCGTCCACCGGAGCTCACGTGCCTCCAACCAAAAACACTCCGACCACTTACGAACCCATCCCCCCAGTCGCGATCGATTGAATCGTGGTGACAATGACGAAAATGCCACGCGAATTGCCACTAGCCAAAAGCAGGACTAAACCCTAGATCCACGTCGTTCATCCACCACGATGAACTATAAATGCTTCGAGCATTTTTCCTGAGTTCCCCCTGCCTCCACCTTCCTTCAGCCATGACCCTGACTTACCCAACCTCGCCGATCGTCAGAATTTGCCAAGAAACCATTTTTTGTTCAACCTTGAAATTCTCGTGATTTACTCAACTAAAAAATGTGATTTTTCTTTTAAAAATCATTATTTCCAAAAGTAAAACATTTTATATACGTAAATCAAGAATCTATGATACTCAAGTTTTGACATTTATTTAAGTTTCACTGTAAATTTTCTTCCCAGTAAAAACCATCTTCAAATTCATCTTAAAATTATTTTTAGAAGTTAGAATTTGATTTATGAACATAGTTGGTTTAGAACTTGAAGCCTAAAATGGATCAGAGAAAGAAGTATTGATTTTTGATTATATTTAAACTTGTGAAACTGGAATTAGAGTTCTGCATATATATATACAGACATGCACACTAATATTAACATCCATATATACAGGAAATCCTATCTAAACAAACATGCAATACATATATCACATCATAAATTCAAGGACTATTACATGCATCATATCATCAGACAATTTTAGGCTTATTAAAGAAAATTTTACTCATGGATTTGAAAAACAGAGAACAGGGCTTTTGAAAAACTGGACTTGAGTTGATTTTAAATTGCAACTGTGTTGATCTGTAACTTGATTGTTGAGTTGAATCTTTATATTTGCTTTGCTCTTGCTCAGGTTAAAAGCTTGAAAGAAGTTGTTGTTTGATTTCAGTCTTGCTTTGCTCTGAACTTGATTGTTATGAGGTGAAGCTTGTTTGATTACTAGGTTTTAGATTGTTGTTGAGTTCCTTTGATTTTGATTTGTTTACTGGATTTTTGTTACAGATTTCTTCTTGTTCCTTAGTTTAGTTCTGGAAAAATATATCAGAGAATGAAATGAAGGAAAGAATTGAAAATGTTAATATAAGCTATTCTATTTTTTAAATAAATATTTTTTTCCAATAAAAGAAAATGGGACACTTGTCATTATTCTTATCTAATTTGTTAACACTTGTTAATTAGATAATGTTATTAGCTAACATGTGTATTAATAGATTTTAAATTTAGTTATATATTTATAAATGTCTTTAATATGTATTATATTTTTGTTTTAGGTTTTTATATTATACTTTGTATTTTTATTTATACATTTCTTTTTTTTTTACTTATATGAATATAACTCAAAGAAAACAATATAAAACTTATTTATTTATACTTATCTTAAGCCTAAGCTATTTATACTAGCGCTTTAAAAAAATGTAGAATTTGAATCTAACTTATTTTCAAGATATTCATATAGAATTTCAAATCATAGTTTTATTTACAATCTACATATATATATAAAAACAATAGAAAACATATTTAATTGATTTGAAAATATAATTCTTGTAAATTTTAAATTATGTAAGAAGATTATTAGATTAATACATATATCCAAATATATGTATTCATCATAATTCTATTTGTTCAACTTATAAAATAGTTAAAATCAGTTAATTACCAATTAACAGATGTCCAAAAATCCGGGATATCACATTCCTCCCCCTTTAAATCTTTTCGTCCTCGAAAAGGAACGAAGCAAGAATTTTATTACAGTTAAATTATTCCTTAGACATCTTAACTCTTAACTCTCTTTATTTAAATTTTAAAAACATTTTAAAAAAAATTTACATAATATTATCAAAATAGTTTTTATAAAAATACTTTTTATAACTCGATGTCTCAACCAGTCCATCCTTGTTCTCATAGAAATTTGGTCATACGTTGATCAGGCGTAAGACTGAAAATCTATCAGTACTTGGTAAACCCATTTTCAACACCCAGTGAAAATAATTGGAAAATAATTTATGAAAATATAGAAACAGTTTTGAAAATAGAGGAAATATCTTAGGTGAGAATGCTCTGGAAATCATCACCCCCATCCATGGTCACAGTTACATCACGGGTTACGTTGCCATCACAGCAAAAGTCCATGTAACTGATGACAGCATGGAACCCACAACAGATCGCAGTTACATTCCAGGGTTACGTTGCCATCGCAGCAAAAGTCCATGTAACTGTTGGCTCTCAGCGGCACACACGATTTCGCTGTCAAAATGAAACTTCTCCACTCTACATAGGTCTCAGTCTACCGATATAAAATCAAACGCAGACTGTTGGCTCTCAGCGGCACACAAGACTTTCGCTATGTTACCATAGTGTCGCAGTCTACCGATATAAAATCAAACATAGACTATTGGCTCTCAGCGGCTCACACGACTTTCGCTATGGTCTGCAGTAGATCGCAGTGACATCGAGTTACACTGTCGTCACAGCATAACCCAAATGCCTCTGTGGGCACCAGCCCCTTGACTTTCGCTACACAAATAATCCTCAGGAACTAGTTTATTCCGGACTCCTCACAGAATTAACTTTAGAATCCCCCCTTGGGGTTCAAGGCAGTACCACCCTGTGGTACTCCTGAGAAGTTCATTTCAAGGGAGCGCCTTTTTCCCCAGAGCTATTCTCAAAACACTTTATACTATACACTTATAGTATCTTCAAATCATATCCTTTATGATTTATATCAAAATCTCCTTTACACAAAATCGATTTCCAAAATCGATAATTCTCAAACTAGGCTTTCCAAATTCCCAAAATTGATTTTCCCAAAAATCAAAAGCCTTTCCAAAATTACATAGGTTCCCAAAACTTTTTCCAAAATCATTCTCATAAAATCCTTTATATATATATATATATAGATATATATAACTTTGAAAATCTTTGGATCATTTCAAACTTGTATAAAACCTCTTTTATACTTCAAATATTTTCAAAACACTTTTCTTTTAACAATAGATTCAACAAGGGAAGATTTATTTTATATAACAAAGATATATAACTTTGTTTTATTCCAAATCAAATATTCAAATTTGATAAATATTTTATACAGTTATTTACCATATCACTTTTTATAAAATGAGTTTTAATCATAGAAATATTCAACTCACATTTTATTTCATCATTTATTTCTCAAAATATACCCTTCTATTTCAAAACCATTTTACAGTTTTATCCACAAATTTTCAATATCAATTCATTCAAATCCGTATGATGTACACATACCATTCATATGCTATATCAATCTGATCGCTCACTCAATCACACAATTTATCTTCCGAACTAGTATCGTCCACCCGACTTCCTAGTGCGGACTCAGATCTGGTTTCTTGATCAGAAACCGTCATTCTCCTTGCATAGTCATAACTATGATAGAGAATATCTAGAACCAATCAAAAACCCATATCCAGGTTCGCCGTCAAAAATCGAGCGAAAAATCCCAATTCGGATCGATAATACTATCTCGAAATTCTGTGTTCGAATCTGGATCAAATCACTATGCGAATAGAATAATATACGTACATCCTACGTATTTAACTTCATTGATTATTAGCCAAATCAATTCTCTTTTCTATTCACATTTCCTTTAATTCCATTCACTTATTCTCAATTGCTTCCATTTCCAATTGAGTTATTATTTTAATTACAAACAGTTTGAACTCTGACCAATTTAAATTTAAAAATAGCTTGAAAAAGTTTAAAATAGATAAGTAGTTGAAAAGTAGTTATTAGTTTGTAAAATAGCTGTAAAATAGTTAAATAGCTATAAAATAGTTAGATGATTGCAAAATAGTTTTTAAAATAGTGATTAGATATAAGTAACTGAAAAAAAAAATTAGTTTATAAGATAGTTTCAAAATAGTTAAATAGTTACAAAATAATCGTAAAATAAGTATAAGATAGTTTGGGGTTTAAGAAGAAAGATTATATAGTAAATAGTTTGGAAAAATATTATTTGTATCAAAACAATTTATTTTGAAAATAATCCAGAGCCAAACTGTTTAATTTCCCAATCTCCATTTCCAATTAATTTCCCAACAATTCAATTTAAATTCCACTTCCATTTAAATTGACTCAATACTTCAATATCCATTGAAATTGATTTAATCCCAATTCAAGTTGAATTAATCTTAATTCCTTTCCAAATTCAAATTAAATTCCATTTGATTTTTAAACTTATTCAACTTTAATCACCATTCTAAATTATTTCAAATTAATTTGGATTAATTTCAAATTGAACCAGCTTCTATTTCAAATCATTTCAATTCTAATTTACCATTTGAATTTTTTTTTAAACTTATACATCTTCAATCACAATTCTAATTAATTCAAATCAAATTCAATTTGAACTAATTCTATTCAAATCTCAACTTAAAACCATTCCGAATTATTTAAATTCGAGTTAAATTTTAAATGTTGATTTAATCCCTTAATTTTTAAATCAATAATCCAAATCTTTAAATAATTTAATTCCGAGTCTAATTCTCAAAATTTCATTTTAAATTATCATTGCTTAACTTATTTTAAAGTTCAAATTAAAAGTTCAAAGAAATTTTATCTTCAAAATTCAATTTATTGCCCAATTTTATCTTCCAACTTTGAAACTAATTCTTAAACAATTTTAAGTTACAAATTCAATTCTTAGCATTCAAATCTTAAGTTAAAAGGAATTCCATATCCTTAATTTCAAATTAAGGTTAAATTTTCATTTATCTTTATAATGGATATATTATCACAATCCATTTCTTCATTCATTCAAACAAATCAAATTTACCATTTTAACTTCTCAAGTTAAATCTCAATTTCATCTTAAAATTTCAAATCAGGTTGTTTATTCTAAACTCATATAACTTTCCTCAAAATTAAATTCAATTTAATTTGGTCAACTTGACCTAATTTGAATTCCCATTCAAATTTTAAACCTTATAATAATAATCTTCCCACTTATAAATTCAAAAACTTATCACTTCGGGGTTTCATATCACATTCCAAGGAAAAATTTAAAACTCAACACTTAGAGTTTATTTCAATCATCTTTGACTTTATGTATATCCTTATTTATACATATTTATTTCCTTTACCCACTAAGTTATACCTTAATTTTTTTTTTAAACCACCTTTGGTTTTAATTCAAAACAAATTTCTTTAAAACAATTTCAAGTTTTCTGGATTTAGATTTAAAATTTCACAATTTCAAATTATCTTCAATTCCAATTTATAAGTCATATTCACCTAAAAGTTTACTTCCCTAAAACATTTCATTTTACTTAATCATTTACAACATTTCATTATCAACTATGTATGATAATAACCAAGATTATCATATCTGGAAACCAATTCATTATTATCTTTATTTCTACAAATTTAATTTCAGTTTGGATCCATTTCAAACTTATCTTTATTCAATTTTAATTTGGTTGTATTTCTATTACCACTTAATTTAATTCCAATATTTTAACAACCAATTACCTTAATATTTATTAGAAAGAAATATTGCTTTATATATCAAAAGATATATTAAAATCATTCAATTTAAAAATCATTTTATAATCTTTATATAAGAAAATAACAAGTACGCTCTCATATATAATACTCTCAACTCATTTTAGGGTACCATTGACCCTATCCTTAATGAGTAATCCCACCAGAGCCAAGGTTCTCACTTAACCTTTGCTCTGATACCAAATGTAACGACCCAGAAATTTCGAACTCGAAAATTCCAAATAGTTAGAAGAAAAAGAAAAGAGATAGAAGAAAGAAACAGAACAAGACACAGATTCTCACATTCGCAGCGGATCAAAATACAATATCAAATAATAATATCAGTTATACAAAGAAAACTGTATTTGTTAATTACATTTTAATACATCAAAGTTACAATATTCACAAATATACTAGACAGTTAGAATTAACATGTCTTTGACAACTATAATATATCACAGCGGAATATACTCCATACGTTCCTGCCATCCAGCTCGCCTCCTGAGCTCCAGAACGTCCTTACCTGAAATCTGTAATACTCGGTCTGACCCGAGCATTACAACAAAGTAACACCCGGGTCAGGCTGGAAACCAGCGTGAGTAAATTCATCTAACATGAAATTTCAATCCATAGAACTTATTTAAACTCGGGGTAACTCGTACTTTACCACAAGTAAACAACTTATATAGTCAGTACTTATTTCACAAAACAATATCTAAGTATCCAACTTAGTTTAAATAGTCCATATTATTCCAAACCGGCCTATTGATTTCACATATCAAATCTATAAAGGATTATTGTAGATTACAAATCGAAGTGGTTTCGGGTATTTACTGATACCCGACCCGGTCTCTTCGAATCAAATGTCATCATAACCCAAGTTATCCAAGTGAAATACAATTCAAACTTAAATACAGGATGTCACTGTTTTAACCCAAACGTATTATATCACATAACACTTTATATCAGAAATATCAATCAATTCAAGGTATTTAATCATTAATCAATCATTCATAAGCAAGATTAATCACTTCCAAAAATTAATTCAATTTATCTCTAATTAAATTAATTACTAATCTTTAATCACTTAGATTATCCTTACTTAACATTAATTAATCACAAACCAATTGATTTATTATCTTTAATTATTCATCTTAATTAATCACTTTTGATTAATTATCTCTTAATTACAATAAGTAATTAACTCTTAATTAATCACACAAATCAATTATACTTTAGTCAAAATTAGCCTTTAATTAATCACATTTATTAATTTACTAACCCTTAATAAATTTTCTTAATTATTTAATCAACCCTTTCATTAATTACACCAAGTAATTAAACCTTAATTTCTTCCCTTAAGTAATTTACCTTTAATTACTTAATTAATTAATCTCTAATTACAAATACTTTAATCACAAATCACTAATTAATCAATCTCTAATCACTTAATTAATAATACTTAATTACAATTAATTATCCTTAAATTAATTAATTATAATCAAATTAATTTAATTAATTTAATTAATCTCACTTATTAAACCTTAATTATCTTAAGATAAAACTATTATCTTAAAAATACCTTAATTAATATTAACATTTAACCATTTTATCTTAATTGACTTTATTTAATTAAAACATTAATTTAGTTTTAAAATACTCATTTAACTTGATAAATTAAAATTACCAAATCATAACTTCTTTCAATCAATAACTTAAACATTTATCAAGTAATAAGTTCAAACTAATTTCAATTTAAATTTAAAAACTTGCTTTTATAAAAACTTTTAAAATAACTTTACTTTACAAAATTTAAAGTAGACAAAATTTAAAACTTCATAACCAATGTTTCAAGAAAACAATTATTAATTTATATATGAAAGTTTAAACTAATTTTATACTTAAATTTCAAAATCTTATTTTTAAAACCCTTTTTAAAATTAGTTTAAACCTGCTTCGGGTCAAACCCGAAGATCACTCGGGTCTAACCCGAGTTTTCCCTTCTTTTTACCCTTTTTACAAACAAACTTATATAAATTTTTAAGTTTTAAAAACTGTACGCAAATACACTCACAAACCCGAGTCCCTCCTCGAGTCCTTCTTCCAAAATCGCGAGAGCTTCTTCGAGCCAATCCTTCTTCTTCCCGAGCTTCTACCGAGACAATTCTCTCCTTCCTCTCGAATACAACTGCTGACACGCCCAAACACATGTGCACATGCACAGACCACCGGCAATGCTCCGACCATCTCCGACAACCCTCGCACCTCGACGATCGCCAACCTATCTGATTCCGACAACCCAACCACCCAAACAAATCCAATATCGAAATCGAGGTAACTCGATAAATTCCTGGAACCACTTGAACGATCAACTTCCTTCGCCGACAACTACCTCGTCCACCGGAGCTCACGTGCCTCCAACCAAAAACACTCCGACCACTTACGAACCCATCCCCCCAGTCGCGATCGATTGAATCGTGGTGACAACGACGAAAATGCCACGCGAATTGCCACTAGCCAAAAGCAGGACTAAACCCTAGATCCACGTCGTTCATCCACCACGATGAACTATAAATGCTTCGAGCATTTTTCCTGAGTTCCCCCTGCCTCCACCTTCCTTCAGCCATGACCCTGACTTACCCAACCTCGCCGATCGTCAGAATTTGCCAAGAAACCATTTTTCGTTCAACCTTGAAATTCTCGTGATTTACTCAACTAAAAATGTGATTTTTCTTTTAAAAATCATTATTTCCAAAAGTAAAACATTTTATATACGTAAATCAAGAATCTATGATACTCAAGTTTTGACATTTATTTAAGTTTCACTGTAAATTTTCTTCCCAGTAAAAACCATCTTCAAATTCATCTTAAAACTATTTTTAGAAGTTAGAATTTGATTTATGAACATAGTTGGTTTAGAACTTGAAGCCTAAAATAAACAGCAATGGCTTCCATGATAATCAAAAATAACCCAATCTTTGAAATAAACCCTGATCAGATCTCTAGAGGCTCCCCTCATCTTCTCAATCCCTCTCTCATTTCATCTCCTGCTTCTAATCCAAAAGATAAATCACCTGATCAAGATGAGGAAGGATTTCAAATAGTTATGAATCGGCGCAGAACTAACTCTGCAAAATCTCAGAATCCCTCGCAAAGATCAACAATGGTTCAATCAGATAGATTATCGGCTAGACCTTCGTCCCTAGGACGGGAAAAATACACAAATCCGTCTAATAGGCAATCAAGATCCAGCCAATTGACGAAGACACCAAGAACTCAACCTTCTGCCACATACATTTCAACAAGGGCAGCCTCATCCTGGGCAGATTTAGTCAAGAATGGTGGCTTCAGCAATAATACTGATCTCAGTTACTCTGCCCCTATCAATTTGGGAGACAAGAAAATAGTGGTCGTTAAAGAGGAAATAAGCAAAAGGACTGAGGATAAATGGAGCAACTCTATCATAGCTTATGTTTATGGAACTCGTCCAAACTATCATCACTTCAGGAATTTTGTTTCTAAAACTTGGAACCCTATGGGTAACTTTGAAATCTTTACAAGAAACAATGGCTTCTTCATTATTAGATTCTCAATGGAGCAAGACTGTGTCAAAGTTACTCAAAATGGTCCCTTCTTTATCAATGGCAAATTAATAATCTTGAAAAGATGGGACAAGAATCTAATTCTTGATCGTGACCTTCTCTCTACCTATCCAATCTGGATTAGGCTACCTGAGCTAAACCTTCGATTATGGGATAAGGAGGCTTTTGCCGCCATAGCTAGTGTAGTGGGTAAACTGCTAAAACTAGACGAGCCTATAGCTAAGGAGACTCGTCTTAGCTATGCCAGAATTCTAGTTGAGATAAAGGCCACAGATGATCTACCAGATATAGCGTTAATATCCATGCACGATGGAGAAAGCATCAAACAAATCATTGAATACGAATTTATTCCTCCTAGATGTCAAAAATGTGCTTGTTTTGGGCACCTCTCTGATACTTGCTCTTGGAAAACTGTTTGGAAAGAGAAAAAATCTTCCAATAATAATTTGGATAAAAACTCTTTGGAAATTTCAGAAAATGAAAGCGATCGAAATCAAGTAAATCAAGTTCTGGAAAAGATCTCTTCTGTTAATAATATCGCTACAAACAATTGTGATGCTGAAAATCTTTTACAAACTTCTGAAATCAATATGAGCTTGGAGGCCCCAAAAGAAAATGTTGGGAAAAATCTTGCCGAATTGACTGAGCAATCAGAGAGTTTCACCCCACAAGCTTTTTCAAGTGAGAATAAGGATAAAACCACAATTCTTGATGTAGCCATGGATACTGATCAGCAACAGATGGAAACAGTTGCTTCTTCAGATCATTATGGCAATTCCCAGAAAGATAATAATATTCAAACTTTTTACAAAGAGGACCAGATAGAACAGTTCTTGCTTCCTCCCCCCCTTCAGGAGAAAGCAATTTTAGTTACAAATATGGTTTCTAATCAACTAGATACTGTTTCTAACTATCAAATTGCCTCAAAATTCAACACTTCAGAAAGTTGTGCTCTGCCTGAATCCTTGATGGAGAATGCTGGATTGCTATTCTCTTCTGTCTCCTCCTCTCCTGTCAAAAGCAAAAGGAAGAAGACCAGGAAAAAGTCCATACATGAAATCATAAATAACAATACAGAAGGCAATCCAAACAGTCCTACTACTAACTCTTTTGAGAAGAAATACATCACTAAAAACCCAAAATGGGAAGAATTTCTCAAAGTTCATAACAAAAAAGGTTGCAAAAGGAAAGGAGAAAAAGCTGCTGAAAGCTTGGGAATCAACAGCAAAATCCTGATTTAGCTGTTATTGTATCCTTTAGTATCCTTTATTTCCTTTTTTATTATTATGAATATTATTACTTGGAATGTCAGAGGTCTTAACTCTCCTGAGAGGAAATTAGACCTTTCAAATTTATTGTCTTCTCATAATCCTTCTCTTGTAGGCATTTTAGAACACAAACTGTCGGATAAAAACATTGAACTGTTTAGGACTAATAATCTTAATAATTGGCATCTTATTCACAATAATTCTATGGGGGGAAATGGTAGGATCATTGTTATTTGGGATCCTACCATTTGGGACCTCTGTAACTTTACCCTCAATTTTCAATTCATTCAATGTAGCTTCAAAAATAAAGCCGGTTTACAAATTTTTGTTTCTTTTATTTATGCCTCCAACTTTGAAAAGGATAGAACTCTTCTCTGGAATTCTATCGTTCAGCTTAACTATAATATTTCCCTCCCATGGGTTATTATGGGTGACTTTAATACAATTACTAAAGTTCACGAAAAAAGAGGAGGAATTCCTGTACCACTAAAAAAACTAGAATTCTTCTCTAATTTTCTCATAAAAACTGGATTAATTGAGCCTATCATCAATGGTAATAAATTCACTTGGAAATCTGGTGAATTTAGAAACATTCACTGTAAACTTGATAGGATTCTTGTCAATAGATCTTTTATAAATCATTTCTCTGACTTTAATTGCTACACATTACCTCAATACACTAGTGATCATACTCCCATTCAACTTACATTATCTCAAATTTCTACAACTAGGAAAAACTTTCCTTTTAGATTCAAGAATGGATGGGTCTTTGACTCAGATTATAAAAAGGTTTTTCAAAATAGCTTACATTTTCCCTCAAATGGTTCTGCTCAGTTTAATTTCAGAAACTTTCTCCATTTTACTAAGAACAATCTTAAAGCTTGGAATTGTACCAAAAATAAAAACAATAATGAAATTAAACAAATTAGAGAGGATTGTGCTAAATTACAAGATAGCATTGATAATGACAGCTCTGATAATATCAAAATTAAAGAATTCTATCAATTACAGAAAAATCTTTCCAACACCCTTCATGTTGAAGCTGCTAACATTAGGCAGAAAGCCAAAGTTAATTGGCTTTCTCAAGGGGATTTGCCTACTAAATTCTTTTATGCTAAAATGTCTGGCCGGAAATATCATAACAATGTTGGTAAATTAATCAATAGTAATGGTAAGATCATCAATGAAGCCCCTTTATTAGAAAAAGAAGCTATTCTCTATTTCACTGAGTTGTTTTACACTGAGGATAATTCCTACACTTTTCCAACCATTTTCCCTAAGTATGTTCTTCATCCTAACAGTGAGGATATTCTCCTTGCCCCTATTTGTATTGATGATATTAAAAAAATCGTCTTTTCTGCCAAAGATGATAAAAGCCCTGGGCCAGATGGGTTTGGGGCCAAATTTTACAAAACTCACTGGGATGATATTAAAAATATGTTATATAAGGGAGTCAATGAATTTTTCATTTCTGGTAGGCTTTTAAAAAATATTAATCATACTTTTATAACCCTTGTCCCTAAAACCAAAAATCCTACTTGTCTGGGAGATTACAGACCCATTGCCTGCTGCAATTTCCTTTACAAAATTATTGCCTCTATTCTTAGTAGCAGAATTAAATGCTTTTTAAAATTTCTCATTTCCAAAAATCAATGTGCTTTTATCCCTGACAGGTTTATAGTTGAAAATACTCTTCTATCTCATGAACTCCTAAGGGATTTCAACCAAGCTGGTAAAAATAAAATGTGTCTTAAAATTGACCTTCACAAAGCATTTGATAAAATAAACAGAAATTTTATTATTTACATGATGGGTCAACTAGGTTTTAATGAAAAATTTTGTAACTTAGTTAAGGAATGTATATGTAATGTTTCCTACTCCATTCTTGTTAATGGATCTCCCTGTGGATTCATTCACAGTAATAGGGGTATCAGGCAAGGAGACCCTCTATCCCCTTATCTTTTTACAATTGCTATGGAGTATTTCTCCCTTCAAATGGAAATGGATCTGCTTTGTAAAAATATGAAACCTATTAACTCCATTATCCCTTGTATTACTCATCTATTATATGTTGATGATTTACTAATTTTTTTAAATGCAGATACTTTCTCTGCTGCTACCATTAAAAAAAATTTTGACAATCTAAAAAATCAAGCTGGTCTTCTCATTAATGAAAATAAAAGCAAAATATTTTTCAGCAAAGACTGCAGGAACAAGACATATATTCTCAACATTTTAAATTTCCAGCAGAGTGATCTCCCTGTCAGATATCTTGGGTTACCCCTCAGTAATAATCAGATCAAGGAAAGAGACTGTGTCAAACTCTATGAAACCATTCAAAACAAAATTAATAACTGGTCTAGCAGAATGCTATCTATAGCAGGTAGAGTTGAACTAGTTCATACAGTAGTCACTGCGGTCATTATGTACTGGGTGCAATCTCAAAACATTCCAGCAAAAACCTTAAAAAAATTGAAAAACTTTGTTCCAACTTCATATGGAATGGAAAATTTCATAAAATTTCGTGGAACACCATAACTAAAACCAAGGAAGCTGGGGGATTGGGAATCAGAAACTTTTCAGATATTCATGAAGCTTGCAAATTTAAACTTTTTTGGAAATTCATTGAAGGCAAATCATTATGGGCTGAATGGATGAGGGCCAAGTATGTCAAAAAGAAAAATTTCTGGTCCATGCCCATCAAAAGTCATTATTCTTATGTCTGGAAAAATATTCTTAGTTGCAGAGAAATTGGAGCCAAGCTCCTTGAGCGTAAATTTAAAGATGGAAAATGCACTAGCCTATGGTTTGATCCTTGGATCAATGGCAACTCACTTATCAACCTTCTAGGCTGGAACAACCTATTTTACTATGGAAAAGTAGGGGCTTCAGTTGACACAATTATTCAAAACTCTACTTGGAATTCAGAAGCATTTCCTGCAACTAACATCTTTAATTCTTCAATTAATAAAATTGACATTGACACTAACACTGATGAAGATACTTGGTGCTGGAAATTATCTACTAAGGGCAGATTTTCCTTTAAAAACACTTGGGATTTTTTAAAAGGAAGGGAAATGGAAGTTGATTGGCACAACTCTGTTTGGAACTCTGCTAACTGTCCAAAAATGGCTTTCTGCACCTACTTTGCATTATTAAATCGTCTACCAACTAGAGAAAGGTGTGGCAAATGGAACAAAAACTCTGGTAATATCAATTGCCTATTTTGCAAAACCGAAATCGAAAACACTGATCATCTATTCTTTGATTGTACTTACTCTAGACATGTTTGGTTCATTGCCAAAAATAAGCTCAACATAAATCAAAATTTGGCTCTCCAAAACATTAGAGACAGCATACATTATTTTCAGAAAGCTTACAAAGGAAAGAAAGCAGATTTCAACAAAGCTACAGTAATGCTTACTACTGTCATCTACTTCATTTGGAAAGAAAGAAATAACAGATTTCATAACAAAGTTGAAACTGACAGTATTCAGCTTTGGAAAACTATCGAAATTGAATCCAACATCATACTTCACAAATTCAGCAGAAATAACAACAGTCCTCGTAATATTTCTATTGAAGACAACTATGAGAACATTGTCGAAGAATACTTACAGAAGGAGAACTTTAATAAAAGTTCTCAATTCCCTGCTTTTGATATTAATATAGTGGATAAGCCATCAAGTTCCATTAATCGCAGTCCCTCTGTTGAAGGTTGCTACTCCGCTTTGCATACCAGGAATAATTCCTGCAAGGGAAGTTATCCTAATTTTAACAACTCGTATTTCAAATGTTTTCTAAACAAAAATTCGAATTACTCTTTACCTAATATGCATAGGGAGAGCCGTCCATTCAACTCTGAGCCTCTGCTTCCTTATGACTGTCAAATGCAAAACAACATTATCATATCCAATGTTGTTGTTCATAGAGACAAGGACTTCAATAACTACAAGCACTCATCTTATAAGTTTCTTTCCAATGCCGCTAGCAAGGACACTGTCGACAACTTTCCTAGCAATCAGTTTGCAACTTATCAGGATAGAAACAAAAGCAATCAGACCGCAACCTGTCAGGGAAGTAACAAGTCTCTTAATTCTAATTATATTAGGACTAATATAGGCATATGCACTAATCAAAACATTTCTTTACCTGATTATAGCATGAGGACTCGCTGGATCGAAGAGGCTAACAACAACTTTCCCCTGCCTGATAACGAGCAAAGATTAGGAGCCTCTCATTACATCAGCAAGCTCAATAATAAAATCTACCACTTATCTGTTTGGGAAAAAGGAGAGAGCAGCGACTATTGCGCTGATTACTGCTCAGATCTTCCAAGGACTAAGCTTAAAGAGGCTTCTGACAAACTGAAGTTCGGTAGCAACCATAATAGCAAGGAGAACAACTACAAGGATACTAAGACTAAAACTACTCGACAAAGCAATTTTAGCCTAGATCCTGTTATCTCCAGGCTTCGAGATAAAGAAATCAAGGAGTGGAGACCCCCTTAAGCTCTTGCGAGCGATCTATTTCGAGTTTTTTGCTGTATTTTTTTTTGCCCTCTTTTGATTTTGCTCCGCCATTTTTGAGCTCGTGTGTTTTTGGAGGCGCAGCCTCGTGTTTGTATTCTGAGGTCTAGGGTTTTGCTCTGTTGTTTTTGTGATGTTTATTGGTTTCGGGTTTCTTAGCTGATACCCGTTTCCTTCTTTTCTTTTTATTTGTATCATTCTGGGCTTGGCCCATTTACCCATTTTCAAAAAAAAAAAAAAACTTGAAGCCTAAAATGGATCAGAGAAAGAAGTATTGATTTTTATTATATTTAAACTTGTGAAACTGGAATTAGAGTTCTGCATATATATATATACAGACATGCACACTAATATTAACATCCATATATACAGGAAATCCTATCTAAACAAACATGCAATACATATATCACATCATAAATTCAAGGACTATTACATGCATCAGATCATCGGACAATTTTAGGCTTATTAAAGAAAAGTTTACTCACGGATTTGAAAAACAGAGAACAGGGCTTTTGAAAAACTGGACTTGAGTTGATTTTAAATTGCAACTGTGTTGATCTGTAACTTGATTGTTGAGTTGAATCTTTATATTTGCTTTGCTCTTGCTCAGGTTAAAAGCTTGAAAGAAGTTGTTGTTTGATTTCAGTCTTGCTTTGCTCTGAACTTGATTGTTATGAGCTGAAGCTTGTTTGATTACTAGGTTTTAGATTGTTGTTGAGTTCCTTTGATTTTGATTTGTTTACTGGATTTTTGTTACAGATTTCTTCTTGTTCCTTAGTTTAGTTCTGGAAAAATATATCAGAGAATGAAATGAAGGAAAGAATTGAAAATGTTAATATAAGCTATTCTATTTTTTAAATAAATATTTTTTTTCCAATAAAAGAAAATGGGACACTTGTCATTATTCTTATCTAATTTGTTAACACTTGTTAATTAGATAATGTTATTAGCTAACATGTGTATTAATAAATTTTAAATTTAGTTATATATTTATAAATGTCTTTAATATGTATTATATTTTTGTTTTAGGTTTTTATATTATACTTTGTATTTTTATTTATACATTTCTTTTTTTTACTTATATGAATATAACTCAAAGAAAACAATATAAAACTTATTTATTTATACTTATCTTAAGCCTAAGCTATTTATACTAGCGCTTTAAAAAAATGTAGAATTTGAATCTAACTTATTTTCAAGATATTCATATAGAATTTCAAATCATAGTTTTATTTACAATCTACATATATATATATATAAACAATAGAAAACATATTTAATTGATTTGAAAATATAATTCTTGTAAATTTTAAATTATGTAAGAAGATTATTAGACTAATACATATATCCAAATATATGTATTCATCATAATTCTATTTGTTCAACTTATAAAATAGTTAAAATCAGTTAATTACCAATTAACAGATGTCCAAAAATCCGGGATATCACAACTTGCTTCGCTTACTTCGTGCAAGTCTCAAATCCATCAACTGTAAAATCAAATCCACAACGTTAGTTGAACCCACTGAAAAATTACATTACGTTTCATGCAGTGTTCTTCTTCTTGGATAATTGTTCTATAACTGGTTAATATTTCAGTACACGCTTTGCAAATCAACATTAATCTGCTTCTGTATTACAGGGCGGTTTCATTTTAGACATAGGGTACATTTCATAGCAGGATTGAGAATGGTAGATCAATGTCTAAATTTAACAGTCACGTTTAATGCCAAGTAATTCCTGTAACATTCACCATTAAACATAGTATTCAGTTTTCATTTTTCTTTTTGTGCTAGTTCAGATCACTGCCAGTGAAATTTCCACTGTATCAGCTGTCACACGCTATGTTAATAAAACTTTGCCTCCACCAGATAATATATGTGCTCTTTTGTGAGTCCTTAACATTACGTTAATATCACCAAGTTCCCATTTTACTTATATAGGCCGTCTCATATATATTGTAGTCAGTTAGAAAATGGTTGTGCTGGAGTATTTAAACTGGAAGTGTGTTCGCCATCACCTAAGGTTATAGAAATAAATTCACTGAACTCGACTTTCAAATATCAATATTGTGCTGGCCGGCAAAACTAATCAATTTTTTGTCAATTGTTCTTTGTACGTTTGAAACACGAGCTAGTAGTTTATATTGATATGCTATTTCTCCTTTTCAGATTCTTTGCTTATGGAGTGGAGAAGACCTAGTATGGAGTAAAAAAATTTCTATGAAGGTTAGTGAAAAAATAATTTTGTTCCTAGAAATGCACGTTTAAAATCATGTGAAGTCAAAGTTATACCCAGTATTAATTAGTGTAGATAAGTAGTTCATATAAAATTAATGGGTGAAAGTTAGTGGTGATTCCGAGCGATGCATATGTTATCTTTCTAAAATAATTAAGCAATTATCTTGAATAATGTATGTCTGTTTGAACTGGTCATTTGATCCTTATATTGATTACTCACAAAATCAAAACAGTATTATGTCCATATTGAGCCGGTCATTTGGTCTCTAATGGATTAGTTTTTCGTACTGTAATGTTTGATATTTTGATGTAGTGAGTTAATATTAGATTATAACACATTGTTATTTAGCTCCCACATGATATCTACGTCACTCAGAAGCTTCTTTTACTCCAGCATGTACCATTTCTTACTGGAACTGAAGCAGTCATAATAATTTATGCTATTATATATACTGTATTTTGATAAAAATTAACCGAGTTTATAATAATAACAACAACAACAACAATGAACTATATTTTGATAAAAATGAACTAATTTTATCATAATAATAACAATAACAATAATAGTAATAAAACTAAGTCAACTAAGTTTTATAATTAATAACAATAATAACAGTATTAACAAAAACTATGTTTATTAAAATTAACTAAGTTAACTAAGTTTTATAAAAATTAAATAAGTTTATAAAAATTAACTACGTTTATAATAATAATATTAATATATTAACTAAGTTTATGAAAAATTTATAAGTTTGAGATAATGTATAAAAACTAATTAAGATAACAGAGTTTAAGTTTGAGATAATTTATAAGTTTAAGTTAACTAAAATATAAGTTATGACATTTTAAGTTTTAGCAATTGAGATAATTTATAAATTTAATAATAATAATAATAAAACAATAGTTTGAATAAATTAACTAAGTTTATAAAAATTAAATACATTTATAAAAATTAACTAAGTATTATAAAAATTAATAAGTTTATAATATTAGTAAGAATAAACTAAGCTTGATAAAAAATTAACTAAATTTATAATAATAATAATAAACAACTATAGTTTGATAAAAATTAACTAATTTTTTAATAATAATAATAATAATAATAATAAATTAACAAAGTCAACTAAGTTTTATAATTATTAATAACAAAATTAAAAACAACAATAATAACTAAAAATAAGTTTATAAAAATTAACCAAGTTAACTAAGTTGTATAAAAAATAAATAAGTTTATAAAAATTGATTAAGTTTATAATAATAATAATAAATTAACTAAGTTTATGAAAAAATTATAAGTTTAAGATAATTTACAAAATTAATCGAGTTAATATAAAATTTAAGTTTGAGATAATTTATAAGTTTAAGTTAATTAAAATACAAGCCATAACATTTAAGTTTTACTAATTAAGATAATTTATAAGATTGGGTTGATATAAATAATTTTAAAAATAAGTTAACCGAGCTTTATAAAAATTTAACTAATTTTTATAAAAATTAACCAAAATTTTAAAAATTAACTAAGTTTTATATAATTTAACTACGTTTTATAAAAATTAAACAAAATTTATACAAATTAATTAAGTTTTATTAGAATTTAACTACGTAAATAAGTTTTTAAGAATTAAATAAGTTTATTATAAAAATTAACCAAGTTTTATAAAAATTTAACTAAGTTTTATAAAAATTATTTAAACTTAAGAAAAGTTCAACTAAGGATGTTTGATATACTTTTAATATGAAAATAGTTTCATAATCATTTGTTGATTGTTAAACTTGCCTACAGGTAATTAGCTTTTTAGGAGTAAAGACCAGCTGCAGCAAAGAATTGTGCGTAATCAAGTAATGAACATGTCTTTAATTTTTATATATACTATAACATTTTGTTAGTACTTATTGTGTAAACTTGTTTATGAATGGTTGTGGATTTTATGTGAATTTTCTCGATTTGTCGAAAAACTATTATCGAAATGGTTATGGATATAATATTTGATTATGTGATAATGTGTTTTTTTAATTGTTTGAATACAATGATTATGTGATTGATCGATCGATTGTTTGAATACGACGATTATGTGATTGATTTCTAGTTGTAATAAGACTATTATGCGAGCGATGGCTGGAAATGGTACAAGCCATTAACATGAAATAGTAGCGTGTACAGTATGCTACTAAACAGGTAATAACTTTTAGTAGCCTTCTAAAAATGCTACTAAAATAAATGTAAATCGATGTGATACGATATTTGAAGCGTTGAAAAATGCTACTAAAACTTTTAGTAGCGTTTTAGTGAACACTACGATACGACATGCAACTAAAAGTATGAAACGTTTTGTAGCGTTTCTAAAACCCTACAATAGGTCAAGTTTTGGTAGTGTTTTCTACAACGCTACAAAAAGTTTCACACTTTTAGTGGCATGTCGTATCGCAGGGTTTATCAAATGCTACTAAAAGTTTTTGTAGCGTTTTTTAAGAGCTACAAAAGGCCTTTTCTAGTGTAGTGGAGGCCGACGCTTCTATAAATACGACCCTAGGGGCTCCATATTAAGGGTCGGATTTTCTTTTCTCTCTCTTTCTCTCGTCTAAAACCAAAGCCTTGTAACCCTAGATCAAATTGGGGATAAATCTACTTGACTATAATTATATTTGAATTGAATGAACATGGACTTGACTTTGCATATTGGGTTCGATTAAAACCCTATTGAACATTATTGTTTGGGACTTGCATATTATGATCTTATCACGACCAACTCGACATGAAGATAGTCGAGATGCCTTAGACCGTGATGGACTTCTATATGCATATTTATACGAACCATGGACCATGAACAATGGACTTTGAACATAAGGACGGGATGAATAGTCTATTGATATACATAATGGACTTTACTGCATCTCAATGCCTTGTATTCTACTCCTACTGAACGTATGACATACCATTGGTCTATTGGATTGCCTTACTTAATAGCCGATATGAACTCATATATATGATAATATCATTAGAGGATATCGAGCATATAGATCAATTGCAACAAAATGAACTTTACCTTAAGGGCCATTTGTCTTCCAATAATTAATGTTTCTATCATAAGATTAGTCCTAAGTGGTAAGCTAAACGTTGATGTATTAATCATGTCAATATGATGACCTTATATCTGCATTAAACACGTCGATATAATCAATTTATTCATGATCATGTCTTCATTTATGTAGTAATTAAGTCGACAAGTTTAACCATTGCCTCATCATGTCTTCGCAAATATTCAAATCAAAAGATAAATTACTACACTTGGCTTCTGAAGTGTTATACCATTTTTTGGTCTAACTATGTATTTTGTAAGTGTATTAGTACCATTTGTAGTTTGTAAATGTGGTAGCATGTCAATAACTATGTATTTAATATTTCTTCGAGCAGACTTCTCATAAAGTGTTATAGCCACATTTCATGCAAAGAACATTCTTTGATATCATTTACATTATGATGGCATAACATGCGCATTTAACAATAATACCTATATTTGTTGCATGTTCATAACTAAAGCGTTGATTTTTGTGTGCTTCGTTTGAGGAGATTGGAGTAAGAACAGTTACATTTTACATTCTTGATTCCCATAATTAAACATTGCCATCTTTAATCAAATAACAAAATCTTGGACGATGAAAGTGTTGCTTGGGAAATTTTAATGTTTATTATTTTATGATTGAATAAAATGGATTAATTTTGTCTCTTTTGTTAAATAGAATATGACTATATTTAGGTTATAATATTTTGTTTATGTACTTTTAACTTGTTTTAAATAAAATTGTGCCCAACCGGGGGATATTTATATTCCCATTGTTAATATTCAAGAAACTATAATACACACTGTGTACTCTATTAAATTTGTGATTATATTGACCATTTTTCTTACTCTTACCATGAAATAATTCAAGCCATATAACTGAATTCTTCTTAGCTATTTCATCTTTTCACAAATTCTGCCATGAAAATTGCTATATAGACTTATTATGTCCTTAGTTTATTTTCATTGTTTGTAAGACATCTGGATCATTATGATGGTGGTGAATTGATTTTCTTAATTTTTCTTGAAAGAGCTCACTTTTTTCTGGGACTGTTATGGTAGCCATGATTTTTCGAAATCATTATATTACCAGTCAGTTGGTTACCACCAAAGTTGGCATAACAATACAATTATTACTGTTGTCGGAGGTAATAACACCATCATTTTTTTTCTTTCAAAAATGGATGATAATGGTAACTTATTGATCCATTTATGTCTTTTTATTTCATTTTCTTAAAACGGTAATAAGACATTTCAAAACATATATTGTTGATTGTTCATTGGATTTTATCTTTAATTTTTAAGTATTCATTTATCCTCATTCTAATAAGTCCAATCTTAAATTTTCACACTTCTACCTACCACCTTCATCTTCATCTTCCCATAACTCTCATATTAATTAAGAAAAAGACAAAAATATATTAAAGAAAGTGATCAAGGTAAGTGATTCACTACAATTAATGTTCAACTGTTCAGTTAAGGGACTTTGGATGGTAAGGCATTTTTATTTTTATTAGTTATAACGGAAAATGATCTTCCTAGATAATCATATATAAGTCAAGTTCACTTTGTTGTTTTCCTTCATACTCTTTTGTACTTCTATCTTATTAAAACTTCACACCTTTTTTAATTTATAATTTTAGAATGTAATAAATTATAATAGAAAAATTAATTTAGGAAACCGTTTTCACCGTTAAGTCGTCGCATTTTGTTTATCTTTTCCAAAGATTGGTATTAGAATATCTGAAATAAAATTTATGAAAATCTACATTTGAAGATTTAATTTTATTTTTTTTAATTTCAAAATTATTTCCATTCAATAAAATACCTTATCGACATAAGTTGATAGGAACGTCGGCTACCTCGTCATTGTCGATCAAATGATTCAGATCATGGGGTTGAGGAGAAGCCACCCCTCGAGTTGGTTGATGGGGACACTCCTATGCCAGAATTTTTTTTATTGAATGTTGTTTAGCGAATTGACAACAATCGCAAGTATGTTATGGAAAACACGAACATATGATTGACAATAGCTAGAGATTATCATACACTGATATTGCTCGGCTATGCTCCATACTGATAACACTGGGTATGCTTTGTTGTTCAAAGCGTCATCGGTGGGCCATCGAGCATCGATTATGCTCCATATGGGAAGAAAACCATCTTTCCTCGTAAATCTAATGTTATGTTCCACCCAAACTTTTGGGCGTTGTTTTTATTTTAAATGGTGTTTTCCTGAAGCACTATTTCCTTAGATGCAAAAGTAAACATAATTTATTATTTTACATACATACATGTGTCTGTGTTTTTGCGTGTGTATGTATTCTTTTAAATTGTTGTTGTTACACCACCATTTACCTATAATATTCTTCATATCTGTACGGGAAGGATGAGCTTTATATTATCTAACTAATCAAAGAACCAAAATATTTTACAATATTTATGTTTATCTCCAGTTAGTATTTCTATCTAATACAACCCATGTTCATCATTTTCATTTTTTTGAAATAAATTAGCGGATACTTTATGATACTTTCATACCACTTCAGATGATTAGATTTTTAAGCTTAATTTCATTTTCTATCATTTATTCCTGTTGAAATCCGCTTTCATTGTAAATTATACTGCTATTATTTATTGTTGTGATTTTTGTAAGCATTCTTTTATCATTGTTATTAATATTTAAGAAACTTTGGTTTGAAACTTTCTATTTCTTTATTAATTAAGACTTTACCATTTATGCATGTTTTTTATATTAACTTATTTTTACACGTGTTTCATATTTCACATGCTATAGAGTGATTATTAGTGGTAATTATTTGATCATGACATCGAATATTATGAATAGTTAATTTTAAAACAATATGTTAATTGGTTGTAAGATGTTGTATATCTATTTCAAGATAGAAAATTTGCAATTACTATATCAAACCGTTTAAGCTACACCCACTAGCCTAGACTTTTTTTTTGAACTATGATAAACAGGCCAGGCCCAAGTACAAAAAGATCGGGTAAACAAATATACGATCACCCGATAGCCAAAATAAAGAACAAACCCAGATCTAGGGTTGCCGACATAACTCGACACTTCTAAAAGCTATCAAAAGTCAAAATAATGGCGGACGAGAAACTCTCCACTGCTACAACTAAGTCTCTCTTCCTCCATACTTAGCTCTGCTCGACTCTCCACGTTCCCAATACGATAGGCTGCTATTGAAGCAGCCACGCATCCCTTCAGTATTCGCTTTAAAGCAGTTGTTTCTCTGATGAAGAGAGATCCTTGGGGTACTAGTAGATCTGAGTTCTATACAACTCATATCTGTTAGTTTCTTCCCTCTAGTAGTATCTTCGCCTGAATTAGGGTTCCAGCTCCGCCAGTTATTCTCGCTAGTTTGTTGATTTATGATGAAGTCTTTGTCAGTAGCTACTGAGCTCTGATGAGGAACATTAGCATCAAAAGTCTGCTGCTTGCCATAAGAATTTTTTGCACGAGCGAGAAAGAATTCTAGATGTTTGCTGCCAGCTTCATGGCTCCATTCATCAGTAAGGAAACAAAATTTGGTTTGATCCCTGATTTTCTTCTTTGATTTCTGAAGAATAACTCTGCTCTATGTCTCGATAAGTATCCATTTCTGCTCTTTTTTCGTACTACTCTTATTATTAGTTCTGAAATTCCTCTATTTCCAAATATGAAACACCGCAGTAGTTAACAGTATGTTCGCATAATCTCTCTCGTAACTTTTAACTTTAAAATTGTTGTTGATATGCTGTATGGCTTGAATTAGACCCATCTGACCATTGTTAGTTATGTGCAGTGTGTTCTGTATGTTATTCCAGATGTAATAAGAGTAACTGCATTCAAAAAACAAATGATTAGCATCTTCATTTACTAGATTGCATAGGGATCATAGTGAATTATTGGATTTTCCCCATTTATTAATTCTATCCTAAGTTGGCAATCTATTATTGACTGCAAAATAAGTACAGAAAGCCATTTTGGGACAATTCACTTTGTTCCATATGCAATTATACCAGTCAACGTTAGGAAGTTTATTTCTAATGCTTTCCCATGTAATTTTAAAAGAAAACTTCCCTCTGGTGTTAGCTATCCACTCCCAATAATCACTATCTGCATGAACATCAATAGGAATTTGACATATAATATTTTTATGAGGATATGTGATAGGATGCAACTATGGCTGCCATTGATTGTCTTTAATTATCATTGCCACAGTGTCATTAACCCCCCCCCCCCACAAATAACTAGACTATCCCAACCCACTTTATTCACAAAGGATTCATTTTTAAACCAGGGGTCAAACCAAAGACTGGTTTGATCTCCTGACTTAAATCTTCTTTCCAGAAAAGACTTACCAATATTTCTGCAATCTAGAATTCTTTTCCATGTATAAGACTGATTATTTTTAGGTAATACAGTCCAAAAATTATCATTCTTAAGGTATTTGGATCTCATCCATTTGGCCCAAAGAGAATTTGATTCACAAATCTCCAAAATAATTTTAAGTGGCATGTAATAATGAGATCCTTCATATTTCTAATACCTAATCCCCCTTCTTTTTTGGCCTACACACTTTATCCCAACTGATTTTATGATATTTACCTCTCCATAAGAAATCAGCACATCTACTTTCAATCTTTTTAATTGAGGCAGCAGGAATATGAAAAGTTTGAATCCAATAAAGAATAATTGCATATATAACAGTTATAATAAGCTCCAGTCTACTAGTCTAGACTTTAGTAACATCATCAACGTCTAACACTTCATTGCACCTTAAGCCACATAATTGAAAGCAACTAAAATTTAATTATCTCAATTGAAGCTGCTTCATTTGAGGATAATACGTAGATGATTATAAACAAGTACATTTTAACATTTATGTCAACAACAAATTTTAAGGGTATTTTTATTTATGGACAAAATTTGTGATCTTTCTTAGCCTTCAGACCACTAGCTTTAAAAATTAGTCAAAACGTAAAAAACAAAATACGCGTCTTTCGCTCTTAAAATCACCTCTCTCACACCATTGGTATTCACACCACCTCACCTGCAACTGCTGCTCCTTCATAGTCGATTCATGCTATCACCACAACATTAGTCGTTGCCGCCCTAGCCACCACCTCAATCCTAATGCCCTAATCTATTGAAAATTCAAACACAACACAAAAATTTCAGCATTAGGCAAGCAAACACACGAGTATATATATTTAAAATGAGACGTAGGAGATACAAAAGCAACTATATAGTAGTTTTGTACAAGAATATCTCGACATTTTTTATGAAGTATCAAGTTCAAAATGTTATTATGTACAATAGCGTTGTAGGCATAGTTATGAAAGGAGCATCAAGGCGCGTACCAAGGCGCATGACGTGGTGCGACATCTGCGCCTTTCTTTCTTATAGCACAACGCACATGAAAAGGCGCGGCGAATGGCACAAATGATGCAAATACCCACATTTTCATAATATTATTTTTTATTTCCTTTTGATTTGTTTTTCATTTTTTATAATCCAAATTGCATAAAAATTAGTATTCATCGTATTGTGGAACATTAAAAAGAAGGTACAATACAACATCCGTGACACCATTAATCCAATATTCCTTAAGTATATAATGATTGTAATGAATGATTAACAAGAAATATAGATGATGCATATGATGTTGAAGATGAGCTTGTATTTGTTGATAATAATGATGACATGACTTGGGGTGTTGCTGCTAGAGCTGTAAGAGTGGAGAAAGTTGGACATCCGAGTAGAACATCAACATCGAGAGGTTTTTCAGCACCCGCTTCAGCTTCTTTATATCTTCACGAGGAAGAAACAAATCTAAATGAGATGGATAAGGAAGATCTTGAAGCTTATGAATCTGATGATTCAGACATTGGTTTGGAAAATATAATTGCTGAATCATATTCAGATTTCTAGTTTATCGGTAATAAATATAATTATATTTGCTTTAGAAAACTATTATACTTGAAATCCTATTTAAAATTCTATGTTTATAATATTATTTTTGATGATTTTTTTTGCAAATGCCTAAAAGAACCTTTGTTGCATATGTTTAGTAAAAATATTGAACCTTTTAAATTATTATTATATATATTAAATCTATAAAAAAAAGTTCTAAACATGCGCAGTAAATTAAAAAGATGCGCGCATCATTCACGCTGTGCGATAAGTCTTCGGAGAGGCTTTGCGCCTTTTTGCGCCATGCACTTTTAATAACTAGGGTCGTAGGAAAATATTCAAAAAAATGATATCGAATACTTGATAAAAATATGCGGTTTAAAACCAATGCAATGAACATAAAAAAGCAGAATGAAACTATACAGTAACCAAAAAACTAAATGAAAAAGGTTTTATTTTTATAGAAAAATTAGAACAAAAGGTGACACTATATTCGAGATCAAAGAATAAAAATTTCCAAACTTAAAGAGAAATTTGTTAAACAGAAGAATCTTTCCTAAAATGTAAACTGCATAATAGAAAAATAAATTAAGTAATAAAAAATGAAATGATACTGCATAGTAACACTATTATGGAAATTTGCTCCCAATACAATAAACATAAAAAAGCAAAAAACGAAACTATATAGTAACGAAATGGAAATTAAATAATAGAAAAATAAGTTAAGTAATAAAAATTGAAATGATATTGCATAGTAATACTGTTACAGAAATTTGGTCGATACGATTACGAATCATATAATGATAGCATAAAACACTACAATAAAAAAATTTACTATAAAATAGACTGATAACATCTCCCCTCATATTGAGTGTCACTCTTTCATATATAAAAAATATATATTCAATATTATATTCAATTTTATAATTCACATAATATTATTGTAACTAATCTAAACTTGAAATGATGCTTTACAAAAGAAATTATAAAATTATATACTATAAAGTAATTTCATAAAAGTTATAAAATGCTATTATAAAGTAGAATATGAAACTACTACAAAATAGCTTCATGAGCTAATATATAAATTTCTTCAACTAAATATGCTATTGCAATTCATAAAATACTACAAGATAACAATGTTACCTAAATGCACATACTTCATTTAAAAATATTATTACAACTCACAAAAAACCACTACAAATAACATTATAAGCAGAATTATGCATTGTTATTTTCATCATTACTTAATGTTATATTTTTTACAAATATATAATAAATCATAAAATGCTACTTCAAGGTAAAAATCAAAAAGTTGCTTTATTTAAAAATACTACTACAAAATAAGTTAATGGTGTGAAGAATACTACTAAAAGTACTGCTACAAAAAAATACTTTATCGAAAAATACTATTACAAAAATTATATATTTACTTCATCCAAAAACGCTACTGTGATTTTTTTCTTTTTTGAAACCCATGTTCCAGTTATGTAAACCTGGGGGAGCTTGTGCCGTACCCATGGTTAGACTTCAGGCAAGTGTAAGGGTGTTGATACCATAAAAAATGCTACTATATATAAATGTAACATTGTGAGCGAAGGAATACATATTTCATCTAAAAATGATACAACAATACATACAATGCTACTACAAAAATCATTATATGCTCATATACACGTTAATTTAATTTAAAATTTTCAATTCATAAAATGATACCGTACAACAGAAATATAAACTATTTTATACTTTTCTAAATCAACACTTCGCTTTTTCCCCACTTCATCGTTTTGGACCGGATTATGAAGAAAAGTTGAGCTGGATCTCTACCATTACATTGGATATCATTCTCATCCACACATCAATCTCCATCAACATTTCATTCGGTTACCACTAATCTCATTGCACCCTCCTCCATTATGGTCAACGTCAATCCCGCAAACTTCACCACCATCGGCAGCTCCTACACGGTTACCATGACATGTTGCACCACCATTAAAGACCGCCACGCACTTCCTGCAGCACCTTGAGAAGGTGTAAATTTTATATATGCATCTGATGTTCAGTTCGGTCCGAGGCTGTACAACATTTGGTCCGTGTCTGTCCAATCCTCATATCGAACTTGAATTAGGACAAGAGAAAATGTATAAAAATACATTTTTCCGAAATTGTTCAATGTTTTTGTATTATTCATACATTTTCCATCCGTTGTCCTATTCGTACAAACAATATCCGACTTGAATATTATCTGGTTCATGTCCATCCAAATATCTTATAAGGTAGGACCTAAACAGACCTATTTGCATTTGGTTGCCTTTAGATTATGTCATTGGATTCGTGCTATTTTTTTGCAAAAAAGTTTGTCCTTGGGTTAAAAAAAAGTCGGCATCCTTAGGACCCAAAAACCATTAAAGTTTGTCTTTAAAACAAGTTTTCTATATATATACACATATATACATACATGCGCGCGCACACACACACATATATATATATATATATATACACATGAGATTTTAGTCATGCTATTGTAATGTCAAACATAATGTTTCGAAAATAAAAAATTTCACATAATTAATTAGAATTCTTTTCAAGACATTTAAAAATTTACGGTTTTGTTGAAAATAACTACATTTTTTAAAAGTAGTAAAATTTTATTTGTCATTATAAAAATAATGAAAATTTAAAATCGCCTTCAAAAAAATTAAAATAATAATAGTAGTAGTCAAAAGTTGGTTCTTATGGATCAACGATGCATATCATTAAAAGTTTACCAAATTTGTAATTTAAGATAAAAATGAATCTTAAATTTGACTTTCTTATAGAAAGCCATTACATTTCGAAGACCGAAAATAATTGATTTAATTAGGAAGTTAAAGTGGATATATGTAACGTAGTAGGCACCTAATTTCCATAAATTATTAGAATGGGACATAGTTTACATTTTTAAGTGATTCGGGACCAAAATTCGTTGCTGAAAAAGCACATGTGAGGCACATCTTAAGGCAGGACAGAGGCAAAATAACCTGCGATGTGCTTAGAAAAGTGTTTTACCGTACATCCTAGCAGCCTGAGGTGTGTAAATCATAAACTTGAGATGTAAGGGGCATACACTTTAGACTACATATGTGCAAGTCTTAGGGCAAAAAATGCCCATTGTGTGATGCATTGGGCCTAAAATAAATCCTAATCATTCTATTTAAAGTTTTAGCAAGTAGAAAAGGAAAAAATTCATGTTTTTTTTAAGTAAGCCGAATGTTGTGTTTATGTATAAGTTAGAATTTTTTTCATGAATTGTTTGATGGTGTACCAACTATGTTTAATTATTTGATATATCACATGCATTTAGTGTTTTTATTCAGTTTTAAAGTAACTGATGTTGCGTTATATGCATCAGTGTTTTTTCAGTTTCAAAGTAAACATGATGCTGTGTTTTATGCGCCTGATAGCAATTATTGAATGAGCTAGAGAATTTTTAAATGAAATGTTCGATTTTGCACTATTCGGTGTTTGATTCTTTAATATGTATAACTATAACGCTTACATAAAATTTTATGTAGGCTAATTCTATTTCCACCTCTCCTTTTGCCTTTCCCACCCCACCATTTTAAAAAAATAGCACACACCCCTCTTTTTTTCTTTCCCACTCCAGTTTTTTCCAAAACTGCCCTTGCCTTAGTTATCCTATTTACTTCGTTCAGTAAAAACAGTATTCCACGCCGTATTTTCTTTAATCAAAAATCCTATTCCATAAAACCTAGCACCTCAAAATACAAATCAAAACCAAAATTCTTCAATCAATTTTGTCATAAGAGATATCTTGTTACTTACGTATTGCAAGAGATATCTCTGTTAGTACCTGTGAATGTTAGTTTCATCATAAGCAAAGCCTATTACCTTTTCGTCATATATGCTTGTTTTAACATCTGGCCAACATTAAATCCACGTGTTGCTCGTTACAACTTGCCACATATATGAATTGGTGTGTAAGCAGACTTTGGTTAGTCAACTTTACTACAAAAAATATTTCTACATTCTTTAGAAAACGAAGGGATGGTAACCACATCAATAAGGGACGAGGCAAAAAAATCAATGTTGCATTAGTACATAGTGTACAACATGAACCACGTTCGAAAGGCACGTTGAATATTCATTAACCACATTAAATTATCACTTGTATGTTTCAAGACCAACGTTGGATACTGACGTTGGTATGGTGCAATCCTCGTCCATTTATAGCTAAATGGAGCGATAAACTTTCAGGATAGGCCAACCCTACATTTGATGATATTTAAATCGTAATCTCGTATAAATACAACATGGATATTATAATAACCCCGTCGCCCTTCAACGTTGTACCTATTACCTATCACATTACATTTGGACGATGTATAAAAGGAAACCACATGCTGCATGTTGATATGTATTGTTTATTTCTGAACCAACTAACTAGGTTAGTATATACACACTAGAATTGCAACAACTCTAAGCTACAGATGAACTAGGTTACCACCATATTCTAGTTATGATGAAGAAAACCTAGGAAAAACAGTAGAAGAAATTTGTTGACAGTAGATGAAAAATGTAAAGAGTCAGGGAATATTAATAGACAGACAATTCATTTTAGTCTAATTAGTCAGGCTAAAAATGTCATTTAATTCTAAAATAATTTGTTAGGGTGGAAAAGGGAAAAAGAGGAGTGGAAATAGAATTAGCCTTTTATGTATCAAGGTCTATGCCCCCAATGCCTCGAGTTAGATCCAGCTCCGGCCTAGTGCATTCCGGGCCATCGCATGGGGTAAAAAATTAAAGGGGCCATCACGGATGGAGGAAAAAAGTAAAAACACCGCGCGATATAAAAATAGTGTACAAAAAAGAGAAGGGAAAAATCGTGCATGCATTGTTCAGGAAGGAGGACGGCACAGCTAATAGCTATTGAGAAGGAAGGAAACCTAATTTTTTTTGTCTTATGAGGAAGAAGGCGCAAAGACTTCAACAAGTAGGGCTTCAAGTAAAGACCCAAATTCTTAAATTATTTTCTTTTACATCAAATAATTTTTTCCTATTAGAAAATTTGGAAAGGAGGAGAAAGTCGATTTCAAGTATGGAACTTTAATCCCTAAATTGTTCTCTTTAATTTCAAATAAGAAAAAAAATAGAAAAAAGTTGATTTGTTCATATTAGAAACTTGGAGATTCGGAGAAGAATATCAGTTTGGCTATAAATTTAAGATTTCTAAGCAAAAATGTATAATTTTTACTTATGTTTTTGTTATAATTTCAATGGACAAAGTGTTTTATAAATCATATAATTTTATCTTACCGTAACTATAATTTTTCTTTCACATGAATTGCGTTTTCAAATTGAAGGACATAAAAGCTAATTATAATTTCAGAAATTACTGAATATATGGTCACTTTACCGAATCATTTTAGATATCACAATGTTTTTAAGAAAATAACCAGTGAGAAGTTCTAATAGGAAAAAACAAAAAAAGAAATGAAGTGAGAGAAATTGGTTTCAATGATACAGTAGAAAATGAGACCAATGAATGAACAAATTAATGATATAGAAGAAAATGTGCATCATACCGAGGTTTCACCACAATAAAAGTAGATGAAATGATGTCTAATGTTTAGATCATTTGAATGAAATAAAAAATCGTGTCTTCGAAATATGTTTTGAATATATATAATAAGAAGTTTGGGATAATGTTAATGAGAATGAAAGATATTTACTTATTGGGAAAGGTCTAATTAGAGAACCTAATTTAACTTATCATCAAGACAGAAATTTTGTATATTTCTCTACATGTTATTACAAGAGACAAACGAATAACGGAGAGTACCATGATAGAAAGTGACTTGTTTATTCTAAATTGATGCACAATGTATTTTATTCTTACTGGAAACTGTTTCATGTAATGACTTCCTAAAAGCCAATTAGCAAAATTTGGAATTAAAAATTCTAGGCATCTTAGTGAGAAACTTACACAACATGGAAAAAGTAAAGAACACAATCTTAACTATTCTGCATAGGTTGAGTTGAGAACAATGTAATCAAACAATTGACAAAGATATGCAAGATCTTATTCAAAAATATAAAGAACATCGAAAACAAATTATGCATGAAATAATTGTTGTTGTGAAATGTTTATCATTAACAATTTAGTATTTCGTGGAATAAATGAAAAAATTTATCAGGACTATAATGGTAATGTTTAAACCGTGATTGAAATGATTGTTAATTTGATCTGGTAGTACAACATCATTTTTATCTCATTCAAGATAAACAAATTCATTACCAATATCTTAGCCGTGGAATATAGAATGAATTGAGTGAGATTATAGGATCTAAAGTAAGAAATGCAATCGTTTTAAAAATGAAGGAAGCAAAATATTTTCCTGCTATACTTGACTGCACTTTTAATGCAAGTAACAAAGAGCAAATGACTTTGATCATATGATTTTTAGATGAAGCAAATGGTCCAATTAAAATCAAATTGTTTTTTCTAGAGTTTTTGAATGATCAAGAAAAAACTAGGTTAGGAGTTTTTATAGAACTAAAAAATGCATTAAACTAACTTGATCTTGACATTGATAATATAAACAGATAAGACTATGATAATGGTTCTAATAGGAAAGGGAAAAAAAGCTTGATGTGAAAAAAAGAATATTTGACATTAATTCTAAAGCATTTCACATGCCTTGTGGTTATCATTCTCTTAATTTAATTATTTGTGATATGGCAAGTTCTTGTGTTTGAGTAAAATTCTATTTTTCTTGGAGAATGTCAATACATATATACAGTATTTGCTAATTCTTCTAAGTGGTGGTCTATTTTACTAGATTATGTTGATAGTTTTACTCTAAAATCTTTATCGACTACACATTGAGAAAGTCATATAGGAAGTGTAAAGCTATATTACATCAAATTTCCAAATTACAGATGCATTGATTAAACTAGCAAAGATAAGTGAAGATACAAAATTGTGTCGAGATGCTGAAATTTTAGCAAATCAAGAGCTATCTAGTTTCGAGTTCATATTAAGTTTAGTTATTTGAAATGAAATTTTAGTAAAAATTAACAAGGTTAGAAATAAATAACAATCTAAAGCAATGAGCATTGATGTCGCAGTAAATCTTAGCTAGGTCTTGTCCCTTTTGTTGAAAGCTATAGAAAAATTGAATTTGACCAAGTGACGCAAGAAAAATTGCTTCTAAAATGAATATTAATCCAAATTTTCCTTTGAAATGTCAAGTTTATAGAAAACGACAGTTTGATGAAACCGTGAACTCTAAAAGAAAGCAACAATCTACTAAGAATCATTTAGAACCAATTATTTTATTGTGATAGAGGATAATGCTCTTTCAGAATTGAGAGAGGGAATTGAGCAATTACAAGCATTTCAGTCTATTTTTGGTTTTTTGTTTGATACTTAAAATTAAAATCATTAGATGATGTACTAAAATATTGTTGTGAAAAGCTTTATTTGGCTTTGAAAAATGGAAGTCCCGCTGATGTTTGCTGTAAAAGATCTACTTTCAGAGCTACAAATTCTATAATTTATATTGCCTGGTGAATCGCATCATATAGACAAGCCATGGACTACTGCAAAATTTTTAGAATATTTATAAAAGTATGGATATATTTCCAAATGTGTTGATTATATATAGGATTTTGTTAACCCTTTCTGTGATAGTTGCATCTGCAAAACGAAGCTTTTCAAAATTGAAGTTATTAAAGTCATATTTGCGAACAACAATGAGTCAAGGTAGATTTGATAGGTTAGCAATCACATGCATTGAAAAATATATCTTAAAAACCATTGAATATGAAGATATCATTGATAATTTTGCTTTCAAAAATGCAAGAAGAAAACCTTTTAAATGATACATTTTGAACTTGACATTATAGAAATAAGATAAAAAGGTACGCCGTATGTGACGCCCCACCTCTATACTCACACTAGCCAAGAATAATGTCGTCGACTAGCACGAAGAATAAGGCTGTTGAGGAGTGACCATCTGTGTAATTGCTTTGTGCGAATACCGATATGTCAGATAGTAGGCCATGCATTTCATTTCAAGAGGAAATCCGACATATCAAATACAAACTCAAAGCTACTACACAGTGGCTATGTGGCCTTCGGAAACAAATATAAAATAAGCACAGCACAAAATAAGTCATAAATATTCATATCACTAAGGCAGAAACAGATATGAATATAACACATTGAAGTGTACATCAAAGTAGTGGGCATACAAGATCCACAACATCACTAAAGAATAAGTATACATCAAGGAGTCTCTATCACAAATGTATAAAAGCAAAAACTACCAAGCTAAAGTAGTTAGCCAAAAGTCAGAAGCTAGTCTCTGCTAAGAAGTCAAGTGGAAGCACCTGAAACACCTCGGTCTGACCCGAGTATTATTTAAGAAGAAAAATAATAAACGGATCAGTCTAGTTATAAATATCATATAAGCTGAGATAGAATAAGAGATACGACAAAAATATATGATAACAATAATCTCATACTGTAACAAGTATATATTTGATAATAATGAAAATCATACAATATCTTAAATCTCCTCAAATATCCAAAAAGAATATCATATTCTTTAGCTTATTCACCAAACCTCAAATATTGACAAAACATATCAATGCAAATCAAAAAAATTGGTGAAACACAAATTCTAGAAATCAATAATTGGAAATCCAAAAAACAAAAAAGGGGAGGCCTATCACAAATGGGAGTATGAAAACTCACCAATATGTGTATCACAAACGAGACGCTATCCCACGGGTCGCTAACCCATAAAATGAACCGAACATCGACGCACCTGAAAAGATACGTCCCTTGCACAGACTTGTTGAGCCGAACATCGACGCACCTAAAAGATACGCCCCATGCACCGACTCATTGAGCTGATTGCTCCACGAACGGTCAAAAGACCATGGGTCGCTACCCCTCAAAATTAAGCCGAAGCTCCATAGAATAAGTGTAAATTACACTAAGCTAGTAAATAAATGAGTTTAGCTTCATGTCCCATAACTACTGGCTTAACTTAAATATTTACGAACAGATTGTAGATTTCCACTAGAAAATACCAAATGATCATCATTGATCAAAAAGAAGTGTAAATTATACTAAGCTAGTAAATAAATGAGTTTAGCTTCATGTCCCATAACCACTAGCTTAACTTAAATATTTACAAATAGATTGTAGATTTCCACTCAAAAATACCAATTGATCATCATTGATCAAAAAGAAGTGTAAATTACACTAAGCTAGTAAATAAATGAGTTTAGCTTCATGTCCCATAATCACTGGCTTAACTTAAATATTTACAAAAAAATTGTAGATTTCCACTTGAAGATTGTCACGAGATTTCAATCAACAAGTCCAAAAATTAACCGACGAAGTAAACGCAAGCATTTCATTCCACTTGTTTTGCTAAGTCGTTTAATTAGATTTCTCATACGAATGAGGTAAAGGTTTGTATATACTAATAGATTGGAAAAGGGTTTTAAAAACGAGGTTTGTATTAAAAATAGTGTCGAAATCATTTTTGTGAAAGAGTTTTAGTATTTACTACTAGTATAAAAACCTTTGTATTTTAAAGTGACAAATCACAGAAATGATTGTAAAAACAATCTATCATTAAAATCCACATTCGACGACGTGAATTCAAACCATAAAAATTGATATCAAATCCCAATCAAATGGATATTCCCAAAAATCCATAAATGAAGTCATCAAAGTCGATAATAATTGACAACAACTAACCGGATTAACAAAAATCGATAAAAATTGGAAATCCACTCAAAAACAGCCAAAATAAGCAAAATTGCACAGGACAAGATGTCTGGTTGGGTTTAACCAGACATCTGGATTTTGTCTCAGTCATTTTTTTCTGCATTTGTTTTTTTTTCTTTTTCCAAGGACCCCTACCAGACGTCTGGATTTTTCAACCAGACGTCTGGATTTTCCTACTAGGCAAAAATCAGCCTAGCCCAAAGAGGGCAAAATCCAAACCGGAAGCGATCGAACGAGCGATGGATGCTAGGGATTTATGCCAATCGAAAACCCATCCCTTTAGGCTCTTCGATACACCACCAAAAACATGTCCAAACATCCAAGATAGGATCTTTAAAGATTTTGACTTCAAAATACCAAAATTGGAAAATTGACCAAACCAATTCAAATCGAAAGCAATTGAACATGAAATAGATGTTAGGAATTCATACCTAACAACAATGAAAGCTATAGACATAGATGTGAGTTCAAAAACTCACCTTTAAACCCAAATATAGAAATGAGAAGCTCTTAAACAAGCTAAGATTGATTTCTCTTCAACAACACCTCTAGAATCTTCAATCTATTATCAAATGAAATGAATTTCCTTAGTTAGGTTAAATGGAATTCTGAAAATTGAAGAGAGATTGAGATGGAGAAGATGAAGAGGATGCTTACATAAGCTTCTCTTTGATTTTAGAACTAGAACTTTGAATTTCCTAAGAAGACTAAGGCTTAGGAATTTTAATTTCCCATCTTTTCCCCCATTTTTTCCTTTAGCTTGAGTGTTAGAAAATGTTATGAATGAATGAAGAGGAGTGGGAGTTATTAGGTAGAGGAGTTGAGTTACCTTGTTAGGTTAGTGGGCTGAAACCCAAACCCAAAGCCCCAAATGAAAATATCAAAATTCTAATCAACTCCAAACATATCGATGTTTATACTCAATAAGGTCGCAAACGCCGTTTTGGACTCAATGGAAGTGGTCTCGAGTCCGAATTCGACCGTTTACAAGTAGTCACATTTTGGACTTCAAATTCAACTAACAATGCTATATTTAAATTCAACATTTAAATATATAATCGTAAAATATGCAGGTTGTTACACCGTACACTCATATGCTATTAACTTGTATTATTTGTTATAAAAACAATGGTATTTTACGTCAAACTAATTTTACCGTTACATTTTCCCGACAAATAACCATGTTTATCCATATCTTAATTTGGGATATAAGAAGCGCTACATGTATTTAATGATACAAAGGAAGTATGGGGCAACAAATTAAAGTGGGTATCACGGATGGAGAAAAAAAAACACAGCTCAAAAAATAATTTAGCGTACAAAAAAGAGAAAAGAAAAAATCTTGCGTGTGACAATCTGGGAGGAGAACGACGCAACTAATAGCTATTGAGGAGGAAGAAGGAAACACAACTTTTTTTTTGTTTTCGGAGGAAGAAGGCGCAATTTGAGGGCTTCAAGTGAGGAACCTTAATTCATAAATTGTTTTCTTTTACATCAATATATTTCGCTATTAGAAATTTTAGAAAGGAGGAAAAAGTTGATTTCAAGTATGGATCCTAATTCCTAAATTGTTTTATTTTACTTGATTTCAAATAAGAAGAAATAGAAAAAAAATTGTTTATATGAGGAATTTGGAAATTCAGAGATGAATATCAATTTAGCTATAAATTATTAAGATTTTTAAATACTAATCATGTTAAAAAATTATAATATTTTACTTATATTTTGTTATAATGTTGATGAAAAAAGTGTTTAGTAAATCATATAATTTTATCTTACTATAACTATAATTTTTGTTTCACATGAATTGTGTTTTCAAATTGAAAAAATAAAAGCTGGTTAGAATTTCGAAAATGATTGAATATGCTTTCGACATAGTTGAAAAGGCCTCCCAAGCATTAGAGAAGATGCTTTCATCATGGTTAAAGGAGCTTCCTTCCATCTCCTTCCGCGGATGTCGTTCTTTTGCCTTTCGCAATGGTTGTTAGGGCTTTCGCATTAGTTGATTTAGGGAACGCCTTCACCAGGGTTCAGAAGACACTTCCTCAAGCATCAAAAGATATGCTTCCGCAAAAAGTCATTCCTTTCGCATGTATCGACTTTCTACATGCCGCAATAATAGTTCCCTCCGTCACAGTTGACCCTTCCGCAGGGGTCATCCCTTTCACCGGAGTCGTTTCTTCAACGCCTCTCTTCCGTAAGAGTTGGTTCCTTCTACATCTCTTCAAAGTGCCTCCTTTCGCATCTTTTCTAGGCTGATCCTTTCACTACTATCTCCTTCCAAAGCTCTTTCATGACCTTTCGAAGGTGTCACTCCTTCCGAAGGTATCGGAGGGACTTAGGCGCACAACTACACAAAGTACTACTTTGGTCATCAGCCCCGCAAGCATTGCTCCGCCAACATAGTCCTACCAAAGTTCTTCCCTTCAAATTCATTTGAAGTACTTCCTTTCGCAACTGTTCCTCTCGTGACACATCATGACCCTTCCGTTACCCACCAGAACATCTTTCAATAGTGACAAAAGCATCCAAAAGTGCATATAAGCGGTATTGATAAAGAGATGAGTTGATACCCACCAAGACCCTGCCGCCAACAACTACAGAAGGGTAAATTCTAGTGTATCGGAAGCATTGTGTTAAAAGAATGAATACACTTCAGCATCAAAATCAAAGAAATCTTAGGAAGACGTTCCTTCCGACGGAGACAGAAGGATGGATGCGGAAGGCTCAAACCCACATCAATAAATAGGACCCTAGGCGTACCATTTGAGAGACCGATTCCATTCCCTCCGCACTTGTACTATTCCAAGAGTAGTAAACCCGAATTTCGAAATCGAATTGGGGATTTCACTTCATTGTAAACTTAAGCCTTTGTATTCATAAAAGTTTTCAATATAATGAATACATGGCATTCTCAAATACATGGATTCAGATTTACTGCTTGGATATAGCTTTGTTTATGCAGTATTTACATTTTTTCCTTACAAAGGAATTCCTTTCAAAGCCATAAGATCTATTCAACACACGTAATACCTTTCGACACCATTGGATCACAACCATAGGCTATATTACCCAGTTCGAAAAGGATTTCGAAGGGGTATATTAACGACTTCAATACTCTCCTTTTTTATGCATTCGAAAGGGTTATCTATGCTTACCAAAAATTTACCAGGCTTCACCAAGGCTTCTTCTTAGTTTTCCCTTAAAACCTTCTCGTCTAACCTTACTTTGGGTTGTTGACAAGATTTCTTGTTAACATTTTTGGCGCTAGAAGAAGGGCTCGAACCTCCGATTTCCTATAACCTTCTCTATAGATCATTTGCATAAGATTCTTCATTCAAAAGAAGCAAAACGGTAAGAGCTTAGAGTAATAACAACATTCCAAATGACGAAGCTACATCATAATCAACTTTGAAAGATAATATTATCCTAAACTTTAACTTAGAGAATATGAAAATTGGGCAACCTTCAACCCTAATAAGATTTGAAAACAAGGAGATTAAAGTCCAGAATCTACTACAATAAGTGATAGCTATATGGGAGCTTCTTGAAAGGGTTCCATCTCAAGGATCATTAAAGGTTGTGGAAAGAGAAGATGAAGTGCAATCTATAAACAAGGACCAATATGAAAAGCAAGAAAGTCCAGCTAAGAGGTCCCTTGAGCAATCAAATAGTTCAATCCAAAGAGACAATAAAAGTTGCTACAAAAACGATGCTGACCAAGAAGACATCCTACACCAAGTAATAGCGGATATGCTTAAAGAAAAAGGAATTCCTAATCGAGAAATATGTTATCCCGCTAAAGACTCCTCTTTTAGAAGAAATAATATCTGTTAGCATTCCTCCTCACATTCAAATTCCCCCAGTAAAGTATGATGGCACCACCGAACCAGAGGATCACTTAGTAGCTTTTGGAATATGAGTGGAGTTCTCCAACGCTTTCGGGGCAATTCGTTGCAAACTTTTCACGAAAAACTTTTCAAGGAGCGACCATCAAATGGTATAAGAATTACTAAGGAAGGACCATCCTCTCCTGAGAACAATTTTCTTGTGAGTTTATTATGCAATTTTTCATATACAAGGATCTAACTATGGATTTTAGTTTGTTAGCTACTATCAAGAAGAAGCCAGGAGAGCTACTTGATGAATACTTGAAAGATTCAGTACGGAAGCATTGAAAGCAGGGAATACAACAGGTATAGAAAAGCTTATGGCAGTTCGATCAGGGTTGATCGAGCAAACCCCTTTCCGGGAAGAACTTCATATTCATGGATGTAGAAATCTGCGAGGCTTCTATTTTCAAGCCGAGAAATTTATTCAAATGGAGAAGAGACGTCCTACTGCAAGGGAATCCCAACAAAATTAAAGAGAAGAAGAGATCAACCCTGAGTCTCCTAGCAAAAGATCGAAAGGAAAGGAAAGTAGAAGAAACAGTCAGAGAGAGATTTTTGAATCCAATTACGTGAATTTGAACAAACCCCTTTATCATATTTTCGCCATAGTAAAAGATGATGGAAGTTTCTTAACTACTCATAAAATACGAAGCCAGCCAGAGTCCAAAAAAGGGGAAAACTATTGTGACTATCATAAAATAAATGGACATAAGACCATTGAGTGTCGCATCGTAGCGGGAATAATTCAAAATATGATCATATCGGGGACCTTAAAGGAATTCATTAAAGAAGCTTGAAGAAACTTCTTGTTCAAGTAAGAATAGCTCAAACACTTTAAGCTTATCTTTTCATATAAAAAGAAAGCAGCTTAACAACTTCAAATTTGGACTCCTATCAAGCCATGAAGTCTTATAACATTTTTCCAATTATGAATTTTCTTTCCTCATAATTTTGTATTTAAAATAAATCATGTATTAATACAAAATTTGAGTGCCTTTACAGGTAAAAACAAAACAGTCCATTACATCCGACGGACTCTTAAAGCACAACAAATTTCTAGCTACTTAAGAAAGACTACTTAAATGCCTGGAACGAAATGACTCATCCTTATCTCAATGCTTGAATCAATTTGGTGTAATGAACTACTCTCATGGAACCTTGGATTATCATCAAGCTTCAATTGTAAACTCATTCCTGATGAAAGGTAAATTTCCAAAACTCTCCAAAAAGAGGGGATTCTTGAGAAAAGCATGCCCTTATTCGTGAAAGTCCATTAGTCCATGCATCATGACTTTTCAGATTCGCAAACAAGACATCTCTTTTTGCTGAGCAAAACCTGAGGAAGCATAACTATATATACTATACATTGATTCTGTTTTCAATTAGTTATTCTACCATTTAAGGAGAATTTTCCAAAATAGGTTTTCATGAAAGTTGTTTTCAAAAGTCAAAAAGTATTATCTCTAATTACCCTATAAATAAGGGAAATTAAGTGTTCATTTATTTTTTCTAAAAAATAAACTGCACAATCTTTAAAGAATATTATTTGGCATTAGTAAATGTGCACCAAAGATTTTAAACCGAGCATGTTTTGATAAAAGCATTTTCAAAGCTTTCTAAAGTTATTAACAAAAAGAGAATCTATACTTATCCAAGGAAAATTTTAGAGCTACAAGAGCTCATTATAAAAATTCTAGTAAGAAAGACTTATTCTTGATTAAAGGACTACTGGTTCATGAATCATGACCATTCAATCCCTCGTTTGAGATTTGTGTTTCTATCACAAGAATGATTTAAAAACCATCCTTGGTGACAGTGCTAAGAAAGAACATCTTCATCAAAAAATTATGATATTCAAAGTCTTTTTAGAAGAAAGACCAATTTCAAGAATGGTTTCAACATTTATTAAAGAGGATCCTATTTCAAAAGTTCTATGGAGCAAAAGAGATTTTTGTTAGGAACTGAGATGTTGGTTTTGATGACAACAACCTTTTTAACTTATCTTATTATAAAATATATACGAACACTATTGTCTAGATAGATATGTATATGCAGGAACTATGCAGGATATATATATATACGAGTACTTTGGCACGTGCGATGCACGTGTGCTGAAGGAACTGGTGTTAAGAAACAATGTGCGTGAGGCTTTTTGAATTTTATAAAATGACTTCGACGTACACGTAATGTTGCATGTTTTGTATACTAACTTTCAAAATGCATCCACGTCCGATGGAAATGTATATGTAACGTTTGTATCAAACATGGAAAGAAGTATTATATCAGACCGACCTAATGTGGAGAAAAAGAAAAGTAACAAACGTATGGAATTATGAATTATTCTTGCATGTTCATGCAAACCGTAGACAACAACTTTGATTCCTAAGGGAAATAGAATATGTTCTTCATTACATATAGTAGGTAATCTGAAATAGATATGGTAGCATTTTGTGATGAGAAGAAAACAAAATGACATATTGTAGCTCACAAACTATTTTACAGTAAATTGTAAGTAGTAAGTGTAGTTGTCGTAATCGTTTTATTTCCTCCTTGTTATGGGCTTAAGACCGACATCAGTAATAAGTTGATGGTGGAGTTAACAACGTTTTATAAGGGATTTTTTATGTTAACTAAAAATGAGTTGTAGTAGTAAACTGTTCAGTTTGTTGTTTAGTTTGTTATTTGCATGAACGAAAGAAATAGTACAGATGTGATGAGCTTTGGTTTAATATCATGTATATTTCTTTAGTATACTGCCCTTCCTTCTCCTATTTAATTTTGTTTTGGCTTAAAAGATTGAGTAACATTAGTGTGTACTATTTTGCTTTGTTTGAATATCCATTATTGAATTGAGTTTTGTTTTACTACCAGTTTCAATTATACGCAGAAAGTTCCAAATACCTTTATTTCTTCCAAATTATATAACATGTTCTAAATACATACTTTTCACATAAATTAGCGTTCTAGTTTGAAATGTTAGTGCCAAATGTTGAAATGTCAGTGCCTACCTTTACATTAAATTTTGTTTTGAGTGTTCTAAATATATATAGTTGGGTACGGTGCATTTCTCCTTGCTACTATGTTGCATTGACAGTGTACATATATTTGTGCCTTGTTTATATAATAAGCCTTCATTAACAATAATTGCTTCTAAACTTCATGTTCTACCATGTGTTATACGATTTTTTTCCTCTGCAGTTTGTGATTGCTGAAGCATGAAAATATGAAGCTCAATTGGTACTTAGTTTGCTGAACAAATATAAGGACTATGGATGCAAATGTCGTAATAAGGGCACTATGTGCATAACCTGCTAAGCAAAATTAAACGTGGCATATACAACAAGCTTATATCTAATTGTTTATAACCTGCTATCGATCCAATATACAGCAAGCTTTCTAAAATCAACAGCGTGGCATATACAGGTTATTATCCAGCAATTAATTATAACGCTTGCTGTATATGGGAAAAGATAGAATAAAAATGAATTTCTTCATTCTTCATTCTTCACTGTAGCTAAAAGTGAAAACATCTACAAACATGGAAGCTTGCTGTGAATCAAAAGCATAAAAATACGTTACAATAAACTATCCTCTTAGTAAAAAATACAATAGCATTTCCCTGCTACAAAACTATAGTCTCAGACCACTACATAGTACAGCTTACATCCTCCTCAAAGTCCTCTTCAGAACATCCATAACAGACCCAAAATAAGCCTTAACAGCAATAAGCGGGTTGGCATACCTATAGTCCATCATATCTTTCTTCCTCTCACGATAACTCACCTTAGTCTCCACAAACTTCAAGCCATGTGCCATACTCACCACAGTCTTCCGATCATTCACTTCGATTACCCCGCTCCTCCTCAACTTCTCCACCGTGGCCAGAGCCACCCCCGTATGCTGACAGCAGAACATCCCCATAAGATTGGCCTGGGCCATGGCATCCATCAGCTCTTCCTCGGTGGCCTCCTTAACTACACCATTTGTCTCTTTGATCCTATGCACCGCCATGTCAATCAACACCGAGTCCCTATCTCCATCGCTAACGCGAATGTCTCCCCCACTATGATGGTGCTGAATCGGCAAGTGACTATGTTGTATTGCCTTGCCAATTTGCAGTAATAATGGTACATGTGCATACTAACAGAACAGAGAGTTAACAAAATTATGAATAGAAGTTCAAAAATAAAATTAACAGAAGGTTGAATATGTGAAATACAAAAAAAATATGAATAGAAGTTCAAATATAAAATTAATGGAAGGCTAAATATGTAAAATACGGCATAAGGTTATTAAACATCAATTCACAAAACTTTCATACTTTCAACCATTGAACTGATTTGATATAAACATGTTCGTTATTTGATCCAAATTATATCCATATAGATCGTTAGAAATTAAGCGTTCTTATTTGTAGAATAATTACCTCATATAGGTCCACCATAGAAGTAGCTTCCATTGTGTTGCATGCTTTTTCTGTTAGGAAGCTTTTGCATGATACTTTACAGAAACTATCAAAAAGGCAATCAAAGGTCACCTAACTATCTGTTAGTATGAATTCATCATAATATCACTTAAAACATCATATATTCTTGAAAACATACTCATCTGAAAACATATGCATTTGTAAACTCATATGAAATTAAACATATAACAACCATGTATATTCTAAGACTAAGAATATTCGAAATATCTTACATTTTCAAGACAGTTCTGAAAGAAACTATATATACATATATATAAAAGTAATATTCTTGAAATTACTAAACATGTTCACGTATTTTAAAGGCTTGAAGCTCACATTCAAAATTTTGTTATATTCTAAGACTTCATGCAATAGAAAATTTTAATCCCACGACTCTCCTCTTCCCCATGTGATCTTGTATCTTTTGTTGTCGGTTGTTTCAGCAAAGTTCTTATTATAACGCATCACTCAATCAGTTCAAAAACTGAGTTGCCACACAATAGATTTATGGTCTAAAAAATGCGGTTGCAAAATTTTTTTTCTTTGCTTCCTAGATTTTTCAAATAGTTGTCACACAATAGATTTCTGGTCTAAAAATTGTTGTTGCAATTTTTTTTTTGCTTCCTAAATTTTGCAAATAACATTTATTTTCTTACAATCCTAGATCATCGTATAAAAGCAAACTAAAGGAATAAAAAATATGCATTTAAAAAGAATGTGCATGTTGTGAGTCCTACGTTTGAGATGTTGGGCTGTCATGGGCTTAAGGTAAATTAAATTCCTAATCAAAAGGTCAAACCAGATTTGTTATGGTAGTTTCTGAACACAGAACAATAAACGAACAACTCCGTTTGCGGAGTGCGATAGAACAGAAGATGTTTTATTTTAATGTACTTGTACTTAGTGATAATTCTGAGGTTGGACTAACTTGTATTTTACTGTACTCCATGTATTTCTGGTTAGAAAATCAATAAAGAATCGATTTTATTGTACACATGATTTTTTGAGTAAATTTGAAAATGAGTTTTTAAATTATTTCACTGTTACCTTATCTTTTATCTGTTGCTTCGTAAGAAAATTATTTCAACGGAGATATAAACTATTTGTATTAAAACTTACTGTTAAGACAATAGTAGATACTGATATCACACAACTTACATGTTTTTAGCGCACTTCTAATGTAAATCATGGGTTTACATATATTTTGAGACGTTGAGCATCGAATTACAATTCCTTAGCCACAATAAAGAAAAGGTTAAATTAGAAAAGAAAAAACAACTTCATTTAATTAAGCGGTGAATGCACACCATCCCAGCAATGATGATTTCATGAGAAGCTAAACTGGGTGTATAAAGTCCAAAATAAGTTAACAGTTGTAATAGGTTTAGTGGCAGTACTCAAAACCCTGCTACCAAGAACACGAAGGTATATTCAAATAATTAGCCTATATGATTAACATAGAGGACTTATTATCAACTACTCCCTGACAAAATTGATATTTTTATTTTGCATGGACCAAAGAAATTTTAAGAACTGAATCCCCTCGGACTGAATCAACAAAATGAACCACAAATAATGGTGCCTACAAAATATATATTTTTAAAACACACTTTTAGAGTAATATGAATTAACAAAATGAATCAAGTGAACGGTGGAAAATATGACCGTCGAAGAAAGTTGCTTGCATTATAATTGATCTACATGTCTTATCTCGCAAGATCAATCTCAGGAATGATTTTTTTATGCAAGAAGTTAGTTTCCATTAATTTTTTTCAGCAAAGAGTAAAGTTTACTATTATGTTAAAATCCAGGGTCAGGCTTTTAAAGTACAAACATTTGTTAATCCAATTCAGTATTATCAAAATGTAATTTTTTTAGGATTGTGTATTATATTTTAAAACAATGAAAGAATAATATTAATAGATCTTGCCTTCATCAACTTTATAGTACTGGTATAATGAGTCTTAATAGTGCCTAAAATAACACATAAAGTTATAATGCACCTTTTGGTATTAGTGGTTGACATGTATTTATGCTCCATTAAGGTTTGCACTTATGGAGAGCTTTAAGCTCTTCTGGTAGCTGTTTTTCTTACTTTCTGCTTGTAATGTAGGTGTTGTCATCCAATTGCGTTATTGAATCTATCTTTTTACCTGGTTCGAAACATAGGAAAATGAAGAAAAAAAAATGTTTACAAATTGAATGGAACTAATTCTCTCCCAAACCAATATAATACAGTAGTAATTCAAACAAAAATAATTCAAGCTAAAAGGGAAACTTTACCTAATATCCTATGTTGCCATAATTCAACCCAACCGTTGTTAACAAACATAGGACCAAGATTTCTCCATCAACATGTCCTAGAAATGTAAGTGTTAAAAAAAAATGATAGGAAAAGGTACATTAATATTTCGGTCACATAAGTTATAAATCCTGTAATGAAAAACAGGAGTACTCTAGAAAGCAATACGTATGTGTAGCCAATTTATCAAATCCAACTCTCGTTCGCAAGACACGGTAGGTGAAAATAAAAAAATAAATCGCACTTAAGTCTAACCTTACCTCCGAGCCACCACCATGTTGCGACAGCAAGTGGTCGTGAGCGCCGTAAGTTGTCTTGCACGGCTCGCCTCAATCTTCATACCATCTCTCTTCTGAAAAATGAATTACTTACCTTGATGAGCAACTTCCAGATTCTCAATCGCTTTTCCCTAGAGACATCGTAAGGCAATTACTCCAAAATCAGCCGCAAACGATGTAGAATCCAAATGTATTTGAAGTTAGATTGTATTTTGATTTTTTTTTGGATTAGGAAGCAACTAAAGTGAAAGAAGGAAATTGGGGTTTGGGAATTGAAGAAACGGCTGGAGAGAAACGTGAAGAAAATGTGGAATAGAAATGGAGTAAAATGTGGACAACTTGAAAGACGAATCTGTGCTTGAATTGATGAAGTGAATTATTATGTTGAATTGTGAACGCAGGGCAATTTTGGGAGTATGAAAAAGGCTTCACCTTCTCAAGTATTTGCTTTATATATAAGATATATATATATATGCAGGTATTGATTACTTAGGACTGATCAATATAAAGACTCAAGACTCAAGATTCAGAATGGAGATATCAAGATTGAAGACTCTATAGTATCAAGATCAAGATTTCAAGATAAGTGTCTAGTTTTTGTTAAAACTTCATAATAGCACGGAAATCTTCATTCCAAATTTTATTTGGGATGGAACCCATTTCTATCTTCTTAGTGGCTTACAAACCCACGACAAGTAGCTTACAAACCTACGACAAGTGGCTTACAAACCCACGAACATCTTGGTTTTGTACAAGTTCTCGAGTCCTGATGTGATGAGATATTCTGCAGGAGGAAGCTTGCAAAACTACTTCAAAATGGTTTTTCAAAATGATTTTCAAAACTGCTTTTCAAAATGTTTTAGCCTTAAAAATTAGCTTTTCAAATGATTTTCAAAAAGGATGTTTTAGCCTTAAAATATTCTTTGTTTTTGTTTTTAAATAAACTCTTGTTTTAAACTTCGTTTGTTTTTTAAACTATCTTCTGATTTTTAAATATTCTTTTATAATATATATATACTTGATATTTCAAATCAAATTTATATATTTACATTCTAAAAATATATTTTTCTACTCTTCTTTATTTTAAAACATAGGAAAATTAGTTTATTTTACTCCAGAATCATTTCATCTTGTTTTCCTTTCAATACCTTTTTTGAAACAAATTTTACATTATTTTTAACTAGGGTATGTCGACATAATGGGATACCCCATGCGACATGGTGGCCGTTAAATTCAAAAGTTTCAATTTTCAAAAGAAGTGTCTATTCGTTTAAATCTCTTCACGAATGGTTATGACCGTTACTGGTCTATAAATAGCCTTCACAAACGAATTTTTTAACTATCTATTTTCTTATTTTCTTCACTCCTTCTTCTCCATAAATCCATATTCTAAAATTTTCATATTTTTATGGTCGTGCCGAAATTCTACCGAATTCTCAAGTGAATCAAATTATAATCTCATTCCTGTTTGATTCTCTGCCCTCTCTCGAAGATCAAAGTGCTATTCAGAGTTATAAGATCAATTTGTAATCAAAAGTTTATTAAGTCTCTCTATAAGGTGTGGTTGTGCCTGGAAATCAATTGGGTGATCTTGTGGCCCGTAAACCAAGAGAGTTTGCACTGGACTCGAGAGACAGGAGGGTACCTCAAGGCCTTTAGAAATTGAGGATTGTAATCTCGACATTGGTATAATAAAAATCTGTATGAGGTGTTTGCCTTGGTACAGGACCGCATGTAGGGTAACTTTGAACCAGTGTAAAATCCGGTGTGTTCTTTCATTTTACTGCTTTTTATTTACTTTCTGCATCTGTGTTTGATTCTATGATTGTTCTGTGATTAAGTTCTGCATTTGTTTATATCATAATTTTTAAATTAGTCCATATAAGTCGTAGAATCCATTAAACACTATTCACCCCCTCTCTAGTGTTAAATTAGCCTTAAGATCCTTAATCTGCACTCCCTTTCAATTGGTATCAGAGCGAGGTTTTCATAGTTTTCATAATTTGAAACTTGAAAATTGTTTTAATAGCTACCAACACTGGTAATGTCAACTCTGGCACTAGTTCTGTTAATACTAACACTAGTTCATTAGTAGAAGGTCGGTTTACTGTCAGACCACCATTTTTCAATGGCAGTAATTATGCATATTGGGCTTGTAGAATGAAAATTTATTTACAATCAGTAGGATTAGACACTTGGAATATCACACAAACTGAGTATGTTGAACCAACTACCGATTTTGCTCAGTGAACTACTGAGCAAAAGAGTGTTGCACAAAATAACTCAAGGCCATGAATATATTATTTTGTTCACTAGATAGGAATGAGTTTAATAGAGTGTCTGTTTGTAAGTCTGCATTTGAAATCTGGAAACCTTTGCAAGTTACTCATGAAGGAACATGCAAAGTTAAACAGACTAAAATTTCCATATTAACCAATCAGTTTCAATTGTTTAAAATGCATGCAAATGAGTCCATTTCCGACATGTATTGTCGATTTCAAGATATTGTTCGTTCACTAATTGCACTGGGAAAAAGCCTTTCGGAGGAAGACCAAGTCAGAAAAATTCTAAATTCACTCACTCTAGAATGGGATCAAAAGACACTTGCAATCGAAGAAGCAAATGATATCAGTCTAATGAAAATAGAAGAATTGATTGGGAATCCGATGTCTTATGAAGTTCAACTGCAAGGAAGAAGAGAAAACAAGGTTACAGAAAAGAAGTCATTAGCATTCAATGCAACAACTGAAGATTCGCAACCAAACAGTGATGAGGAGATTGCTTTCATGACAAGAAACTTCCGGAAATTCCTAAAATATAGAAAAATGAATAATTACAAAAGAAATGATCAAAGGAATTCTAGAAATAATACAGAGAATGTCAACAATGATAGATGCTACAATTGCAATAAAGTCGGGCATCATAGGAAAGATTGTCCGTATCCAAATAAACAGTTGTTCCCTCCAAACAATGATTCGTCAAGGAAAAGAAAGAAAGCATACACAGCAACTCTTGATGACTCAGACTCATCATCCAGTGACGATGAAAGTAAGATGAATAATTCAAATCCGTGTTTCACTGCTATTCATGAATCAGACGACGATGGGAGTATGGATCTAAAAATAGGTACGCATTTACATTATTTTTAATTTTTCTTGTTTGAATGGATGCTTGTTTGTTTGCTTGATTTTTTAAATTCCTTGAATTTTAAATTCAAATTTATCCTTTGAAATTTGAATTTTAAATTCAAAAATAATATTATTTGAATAATATTTTAAATATTAAATTATTAATATTTAAGTATTATTATATTTAATGTTATCACAGGAATTATATAAGTAGAATATATGATATAATATATACATTTATTAGAAATTAGGAATAGACACTTGTCCTTTGATTCAATAGGCACATGTCGACATACCTAGATACCCCATGTCGACATGCCCCTCGGAAAATTTGATTTCAAAATTTGAATTCAAACTTTTGAATTTCCCTCCACCTTTTCACCAACTTCAATGCTCTGGAATGATGCCCCTTGACCAGAGAACATGTCTATAGAATCTCTATTTAATTCACTCTCCTTATCATCACTTTTCACTTTTATTTCAAATTTCAAATTTATCTTCATTATCTTCAACTCCTCTCAAACTTCTTCAATGGCCTCTTCAAGGACTCCTAACACCATTAGACTTCCAAATGCTATCAAAAACTTTCTCTTTAATGACCCGGAAGCTACCAAAGCTTACATCAACTATGTAAACTTTGGTAAAATTCATACGGGGAAATTTGCTATTTTTGAAGATTTTCCATCTTATGAAATTGAAAATCTTTTTCAACAATGTTTTATTCTTAGTGTAGTAGATAACAAACAAAATGATTTTGTATGTTATCCAAATCTTGTTAATATGTTTTATGCAAATTTGAATCGTGGTTTTTATGATGGGCAAGATGGGCAAGATGGACAAATTTGGAGTAGTGTTAAAGGAACACAAATAGTTTTGGATTGTGAAATTTTAAGAAATATTTTGGGATGCAAGTATACCGGAATGAATCTCTCGGAATTTCAAATAAATGAAAATGATCGAGAGACATTTCATCACATCTTTGAAGGGGATGACAATTTTGAATTCAAAAATCGTTATTTTCGTCCAAAAGCAAGAATTGTTAACCTTCTTATTCAACACACCCTTATACCAAGATTGAGAAACTACAACAACCCAACTTTGAATGTTTGCAAAGCTCTTTTTTCAATTTTTGGAAATTATGATATCAATTGGGCTTAAGTTATTTTGGATGAACTAAAGCCCAAGAATTTTATTATGGGTGAAAACACATTATATCATGGAGTTTATCTCACTCGGATTTTTAATTACTTTGGAGTTGATTTCAAAAGGGAAGAATTTATAACTAGAAAAGTGTTCAACCATGGAAACATTTCCCTTATGCAAATTCCATTAGTGTTTCAACCATATGAAACACTTACGTAAAAGGAAGAAAGGTTTGCTCACGAAGAGATGGAAGAAATGAAGGAAGAAGAAGAAGAAGAGGAGGAGGAAGAGGAAGGAATGGAAATTGAAGAGGAGGAAGAGGAAGATCGAGAAACTTCCTTAGAGAGTATTGAATATCCTACTAATCCCGCTAATCCATCCAATAAGACCATTCTCAATAATCAAAGAATTATAGTGGAAAATCAAAAGACACTCAAAAGATCAATGAGTAAGAAAATGGATAAGATTTCCACTAAAATCAACAAGTTCATTGAGAAAGTTAGTAGAAAACTTGGACTATCATCTTCTTCATCTTCATCTAATTAGTTTTAGTTCATGTTATCTTGTTTGCTTCAAGTTCTATCAATGTATTTTCCTTTATTTTAGTTAATATTATATTATTTTATGTAATGTTGACTAGAATCATTAATGAAATCTTTTATTTCATGTTATTCAACTTCACTTGTCTCTGTAATTGCTTGTTTTTATTTGCATAGATTTGTTCATAATATTCAAAACAAAACAAAACAAATTGTCACTTTAGGCAGAGGAATGTCGACATCCCCCATCCCCCCATGTCGACATGCAACGGGCAGAAAGTAGTTACACTTTCAAATCTTAATTTCATGTAACTAACATGTGTCTATTCATTTTAAACGACTTTCTACCTTTATTTATACCTGTTTCTTCCAGAATAAATTATCAAACTTCATTTCTAGTCAGTCCCTTTCAAATTTCTTCCTATTTCTTGAATTATGGCTTCTCCGATTAAGAATCTAAGTGATAATCTTGAGGAAACTCTCACTTCATTCAAGAATATCTTTACATTCATACTTCGTAATCAGCACCACTTAGAATTGAGTCAAATGCAGACGATCAAGGAGCAAGAGAGATATTTCGACGCCCTTCGTTGGATGATCTCAGCCCTTAACAAGGACGATCTCGAAGGAAATCCACCAGTTACTCTCGACAAAGATAAAGAAGAATGGGATGCCATCAAAGCAGACCCTATCTTTGGAGAAGATGGATGGGTGGAAGTACCAAGGAATGTCTAGACATTCTGTATGTTATTTGTTTGATTTGATTGGTGTGTTTTATACTTGATTAACTTGACTTATTTAAAACATTTGGTGTGGTTTGTATATATGATTGGATTGAATAATTACTGTAAATATGATTAGATGATGATTGATTTACTTCTGGATTACACTTATGATCACACTCATGATCACATTTCACATTTATGATCACATTTCATACTTATGATCACACTTAGCACTTATTACACTTATATATGGATTACTCTATTGTATTATGGTTGATTATCTTATATCAAGTTCAGGGAATTTATTAGTAAGAAGTTTTTGTTGATGACAAAGGGGGAGAAGTTATAAAATAGTAGTTGGGTTGGAGTAAGGGGGAGTTATGATTGTAATAAGGGGGAGTTATGGAGTAAGGGGGAGTTATGATAGGAGTTATGGTATGGTAGGTATATTTTATAAATACAGGTTGTCATCATCAAAAGGGGGAGATTGTTAGGAACTGAGATGTTGGTTTTGATGACAACAACCTTTTACTTATCTTATTATAAAATATATACTAACACTATTGTCTAGATAGATATGTATATGCATGAACTATGCAGGATATATATAAATATATATGTATGTATTGATTACTGAAGACTGATCAGTATAAAGACTCAAGACTCAAGATTCAGAATGAAGATATCAAGATTGAAGACTCTATAGTATCAAGATCAAGATTTCAAGATAAGTGTCTAGTTTTTGTTAAAACTTCATAATAGCACGGAAATCTTCATTCCAAATTTTATTTGGGATGGAACCCATTTCTATCTTCTTAGTGGCTTACAAACCCACGACAAGTAGCTTACAAACCTACGACAAGTGGCTTACAAACCCACGAACATCTTGGTTTTGTACAAGTTCTCGAGTCCTGATGTGATGAGATATTCTGCAGGAGGAAGCTTGCAAAACTACTTCAAAATGGTTTTTCAAAATGATTTTCAAAACTGCTTTTCAAAATGTTTTAGCCTTAAAAATTATCTTTTCAAATGATTTTCAAAAAGGATGTTTTAGCCTTAAAATATTCTTTGTTTTTGTTTTTAAATAAACTCTTGTTTTAAACTTCGTTTGTTTTTTAAACTATCTTCTGATTTTTAAATATTCTTTTATAATATATATATACTTGATATTTCAAATCAAATTTATATATTTACATTCTAAAAATATATTTTTCTACTCTTCTTTATTTTAAAACATAGGAAAATTAGTTTATTTTACTCCAGAATCATTTCATCTTGTTTTCCTTTCAATACCTTTTTTAAAACAAATTTTACATTATTTTTAACTAGGGTATGTCGACATAATGGGATACCCCATGCGACATGGTGGCCGTTAAATTCAAAAGTTTCAATTTTCAAAAGAAGTGTCTATTCGTTTAAATCTCTTCACGAATGGTTATGACCGTTACTGGTCTATAAATAGCCTTCACAAACGAATTTTTTAACTATCTATTTTCTTATTTTCTTCACTCCTTCTTCTCCATAAATCCATATTCTAAAATTTTCATATTTTTAAGGTCGTGCCGAAATTCTACCGAATTCTCAAGTGAATCAAATTATAATCTCATTCCTGTTTGATTCTCTGCCCTCTCTCGAAGATCAAAGTGCTATTCAGAGTTATAGGATCAATTTGTAATCAAAAGTTTATTGAGTCTCTCTATAAGGTGTGGTTGTGCCTGGAAATCAATTGGGTGATCTTGTGGCCTGTAAGTCAAGAGAGTTAGCCACGGACTCGAGAGACAGGAGGGTACCTCAAGGCCTTTAGAAATTGAGGATTGTAATCTCGACATTGGTATAATAAAAATCTGTATGAGGTGTTTGCCTTGGTACAGGACTGGATGTAGGGTAACTCCTTACTAATATAAAATCTGGTGTGTTCTTTCCTTTTACTGCTTTTTATTTACTTTCTGCATCTGTGTTTGATTTTGTGATTGTTCTGTGATTAAGTTCTGCATTTTTTTATATCATAATTTTTAAATTAGTCCATATAAGTCTTAATCCATTAAACACTATTCACCCTCCCTATAGTGTTAAATTAGCCTTAAGATCCTTAATCCGCACTCCCTTTCAATTTTCACAAGTATTTCAAGAACTATTCTCTCAAATAAAGTTTCCAAAACTATTTTTATACCTCCTAGAGGGAGGGTCAAAATTACTTTCATACTTCTTGGAGAGAGGGTCAAAAACTATTTAAGCCTTCTCTGAAAGCACCTTTTAAAGAGAGGAACGAAAACTCTTTCAAAAGAAAAAACAAAATTAATTAAAAATGTTTTTGAGAATGAACATCTGACGTCCACTTCGAAGCAAAATGTTTTTGAGAATGAGCCTTCGACGTCCACTCCAAAGCACCTCCTGGAGGAAGGGATAAAACCTCCTGTTTACCTCTTAGAGAGAGGAAGGTCATATATCCGCCAAAAGCCTACGGCCAATCCGTAGCACCTTCTAGAGGGAGAGTTAAAACCTCTAACGTTCGGTTCACCTCTTAGAGGGAGGGTCAGGTCTAGAATCCACTAGCAACCTTTTAGAGAAAGGTCAATCTAACATACACTATAGCCCTTAGAATCGGGGAAAGCCTAGAGGGGGCACCAAACAGAAAAGAAGGACAATATGTCCGCAACTCAAAACAAAAGTTAAGACCCAAGGGAACAAAGGGCCAAAGGAATAAAGTTGTCCACCATCTAAAACAAAGATAAAGCTTGGAAAAGGGGTACGAACAAAAGGAAAATGATGAAGATGTCCTACACTATAGACATGAATGGATAAAATATCCAAGACCATAATCAAAAAGGATAAAGTATCAGCTAGCAATCTTCAATACAACTGGTGCTTGAAAAGTGACTCCCACCACAAAGAATTCAAAAATCTGCATCCTAAAAGGAAACACGAGATAAGTAAATGGATAAAGAGATCTATAATTTGAAATGATAAACAAAGATCTGTACAAAAACTAAAGGAATAGAATAGATAACAAAATTTTACTACAAGGATAAAAGTGACTTCATTCGAAGAATAGATTAAGTAAACCACTTCTAAATCCTTAGAAATAAGGTGACCCTTTAGGATAAGACGTCTATATATTATATATGTTAATAAGTTATTTAGACCATTGCACTGCTGAGTGGCCAAGCAGTAGGACTGAACTTGCATAGCTGAACGACATACTAGTCAAACAGAGCTTGCACTGCTGAAAGGTTAGCCAACTGAATGGAACTACCTACTGAACAGTTAAACAGCTGAAAAGCTGAACGGAACTATCTGTTGAACGGTTGACTGGTTTTTCGAAACTACTACTCTAAATGGCTGACTGGTATTACGGAACTACTATTCTAAATGATTGCATGACCTTACGAAACTATCTGGCTCCAAAATAATAATAATCCTACTAACTTATGGACACTTTAGGAATTACTAATCTGCTAGTAGGATACTTTCCTTTGAATAACGGGAATTCCTACTGCTATTCAAGGCATGAGTTCTATATAAATCTCTAGCATAACATTTCAGGTAGAACTTTGAAATTAGGGCCAGATAGGATTAAGGGTCTTTTGCTTAAGTCTGCTTAGGTTACCATTACTAGACAGTTTTGAGACCTTGTACTTATATTAAATGAAATTTTGAGTAGTCTATTCGTCAAATGAGATCCTGATAAATTTCTGATTGGATTCCTGATTTTGTGAATTTTTAATTCCCTTGATGATTTCTTATTGAATTTTGGTTTTATGAATTCTTAATTTCCTTACTAGATTTTTATGTTGACTTACGGACTTTCTGTTGAATTTTTGGTTTTATGAATTCTAATGTTCTTGCTAGTTTTCGTAATAATTTCTGAATATTCCATTGGATTTGTGATTTTCTTATGAAATTCAGTGCATTCGTACAATTATCAAACATGAATTCTGAATAGGGTTTTTTAGTTCTATATGGCTTTCTGATCCTCTGCTAATCAGATGGTATTCAGATGGTAGTACTCTAATCTTCTTATTACCAGATAGTATTCCGGATTAATGTTGGATCATTCACTAATTTATTGTTGAATGAACAATGGATTCATTAAAAGTTAATGATATGTCATCATAGTAGAATTAGGGGTCTTTTACTTTGAGTTTACTTGGGTTATTTATTACTAGGTAGCTTTCTAAATTTGTACTAATATTAGATAAAATTTTGAGCAATTTGTTTGTCAGATGAGATCCTAGCAAGTTTCTGATTGAATTCCCAATTTCATGAATTCTCGGTTTCTTTTCGTGATGATTTCTTATTGAATTTCTGGTTTTATGAATCCTTGATTTCTTGATTTCCTTATTGAATTTTCATGATGATCTGTGGACTTCCCATTGAATTTATGGATTTGTGAGTTTTCTGGATAAGTCTTGAGATTTTGTATTGAAATTGAGGTTTTTCTGAAAATTCAATGTTTCCACACTATTATTAGACAGGAATTCTAAACCAGAGTCTCTTGATACCAGATAGACTTCTATTCTTTTTGTTAGAAGATGATGGTAAAAAGGAATAAGAGCCCCCCCAATCTTCGTATTATTAGACAACGTTCAAAATTAATACCAAACTATTTACTAATTTATTAATGAATGAATGAAAATTACTAACATACAACGTAGGGTTGGAGATAAAATTATAGCATAAAGATAAGATAAAATCACCTAAAGCAAGAAATTAATTCTCGATGGCCAAAGAAAACTTAACCCAAGAAAAAAGGCTTTGGAATGTATGATAATTTTCTTGAAAGATCCTTTCATATAAACCAACATCTGTTGATCAAGTGATATTATTCCACATTTCTATCATCAATGCTAAGGGTGTGATCATGTATTTCTCTGGATGCTCTATCCAGTTATATTATTAGATAATCTCTTGAATTTCAGTTTTAGAATTTAGCGTTATCCATCAAAATATCATAACAAGGTTATAATCCTAACAGAAGTTATTATCTGTTTTATAAAAAATAAGGAAAGAAATTCCATTGAGGTTTGAGCAGTCTAAAAGAGATTCTTAGATTTTTTTCCTAAAGAATAAAAACTTCTTTCATAAAAGGGGGCAATGTTATCCATACAAAGTATGAAAGAAGGAGCTATAATGCGGGATTTGGAAGCTTCCGTAAGCATTAAGATGGCTTCCATAAGTATCAAAGATGGTTCCGTAAGCATCAAAGTTGGTTCCGTAAGAATCAAAGAAGCTTCCGTAAGAGTTAAGGGAGCTTACGAAAGTGTTGAAGTGGCACCTTTGAAAACGTTAAGAAGAAGTGAGTCTTTCAATAGGGTTGAAAAGGCCTCCTAAGCATTAGAGAAGATGGTTTCGTCATGGTCGAAGGAGCTTCCTTCCATCTCTTTCCACAGATGTCGTTCTTTTGCCTTCCGCAATGGTTGATAGGGCTTTTGCATCAGTTGATTTAGGGAATGCCTTCGCCAGGGTTCAGAAGAAACTTCCTCAAGCATCAAAAGATATGCTTCCGCAAAGAGTCGTTCCTTTCGCATTTATAGACTTTCTACCTGTCGCAATAATAGTTCCCTCCGTCACAGTTGACCCTTCTGCAGGGGCCGTCCCTTTCGCCGGGGACATTCCTTCAACTCCTCCCCTCCACAAGAGTTGGTTCCTTCCGCATCTCTTCAAAGTGCCTCCTTTTGCATCTTTTCAAGGCCAATCCTTCCGCTACTATCTCCTTCCAAAGCTCTTCCTTACGTCATTCATGACCTTTGGAAGGGGTCACTCCTTCTGATGGTATCGGAGGGACTTAGGCGCACAGCTACACAAAGTACTACTTAGGTCATCAGCCCAGCAAGTATTGCTCTGCCAACATAGTCCTGCGAAAGTTCTTCCATTCAAATTCATTTGAAGTACTTCCTTCCGCAACTATTCCTTCCATAACACATCATGACCCTTCCGCTACCCAGTAGAACACCTTTCGATAGGGACGAAAGCCTCCAAAAGTGCATATAAGCGTTATTGACAAAGAGATGAGTCGATACCCACCAAGACCCTACCGCCAACAACTACAGAACGGTAAATTCAAGTGTAGCGGAAGCATTGTATTAAAAGAATAAAGACACTTCGGCATCAATATCAACGAAGGCTTAAAAAGACGTTTCTTCCGACGGAGATGGAAGGATGGATGGATGCGAAAGGCTTAAACCCGCATCTATAAATAGGACCCTAGGGGTACCATTTGAGGGACCGATTTCATTTCCTCTACACTTGTACTATTTCAAGAGTTGTAAATCCTAATTTCTCAATAGAATCGGGGATTTCATTTCATTGTACACTTAAGCCTTTGTATTCATAAAAGTTATCAATAAAACGAATACATATAATTCTCAAATACACAAATTCAGATTTACTGCTTGCATATGGCTTTGTTTATGGAGTATTTACATCTATGTCTTGCGAATGAGTTCCTTTCGAAGCCATAGGATCTATTCAACACACTTAATACCTTTCGACACCATCGGATCACAACTGTAGGCTACATAACCCAGTTCGAAAGGGGTTTCGAAGGGTTATATTGATGACTTCGATACTCTCCTTTTTTATGAATTCGAAAGGGTTTTCTATGCTTACAACAACTTCGCCAGGCTTCACCAAGGCTTCTTTTTAGCTTTCCCTTAAAACCTTCTCCTTTAACCTTATTTCGGGGTGTTGACAAGATTTCTTATTAACAAACAACATACCAAGATTTCAATGCAATAATTAGTAAATGAAAATGATGTCCAATGTTTAGATCATTTGAATGAAACAAAGATCGTGTCTTCGGAATATGTTTTGAATACATATAATACAAGAGTTTGGTATAATATTCATGAGAATAAGAGAGATTTACTTGTTAAGAAGGGTCCAAAGTGAACTTAATTTAACTTATGCTCAAGATGGAAATTTTGTATATTTCTTTACACATTATTACAAGAGACAAATGAATAATGAAGAGTACCATGATAGGAAACTGTTTCATGTAATGACTTCTAAAAGCCAATTAGCAAAACATGGAATTAGATATTGTAGACATTTTAGCGAGAAACTTACACAACATGAAAGAAGTCAAGAATACAATCTTAACTATTCTGTTAGGGTTGAGGAGAAAAATGTTACAATGTAATCAAATAATTGATAAAAATATGTAAGATCTTATCTGAAAAGATAAAGAACACCGGAAACAAGTTATGCATGGAATAATTCCTTCTTTAAAATTTCCCGCCATTAACAATTTGGCATTCCATGGAATAAACGAAAAGAATTATGAGGACTCTAATGGTAATTTTTTAGCTTTGATTGAAATGATTGCTGAATTTAATTCGGTAATGCAACATCATTTCGTCTTATTGAAGATAAACAAATTCATTACCGTTATCTTAGCCATGAAATATAGAATAAATTGAGTGAGATTATATGATTTAAAGTAAAAAATGCAATCGTTTCATAAATAAAAGAAACAAATTTTTTTTATTATACTTGACTACACTCTGATACGACTAATAAAGAGTAAATTACTTTGATCATACGATTTGTAAATGTTGCAAATACTCCAATAAAAGTCGAAGAGTTTTTTCTAGAGTTTTTGAATGTTCAAAACAACCGTGTTAGGATTTTTTTCAGAATTAAAAAATGCATTAAATGCACTTGATCTTGACATTGATAATGTGAGAGGGCAAGACTAGATAATAATTCTAATATGAAAGGGAAAAAATTTTAATGTGCAAAAAAAATTACTTGACATTAATCCTAGGGCTTTTTACATGTCTTGTAGTTGTCATTCTCTTAATTTAAATATTTGTGGTATAGAAGACTCCACTGTTTATGTAAAATCTTTTTTGGTGCATGTCAATGAATATATTCAGTATTTGCTAATTATTCTAAGCGGTGGGCTATTATACTATATTATGTTGATAGTTTTACTTTAATATCTTTATCGACTACATGTTGAGAAAATCATGTAGAAAGCGTCAAAGCTATATTAAGGCAAATTTCTCAAATTAGAAATGTGTTGTTTAAATTAGCAGATATAAGTAAAGATGTAAAATTATGTCGAGATGCTGAAATTTTAGCGAATCGAGAGCTATCTAGTTTCGAGTTCGTATTAAGTTTAGTTATTTGACATGAAATTCTTGTAAAAGTTAACATGGTTAGTAATAAATTACAATCTAAAGACACAAGCGTTGATGTCGCGGTAAATTTTTTGCAAGGTCTTGTTTTTTTATTGAAAGCCATAGCAAAAATGGATTTGACCAGGCTAAGATTGAGGTAAAAGAAATTGCTTTTAAAATGAATATGGATCCAAATTTTATCTTGAAACTTCAAGTTTGTAGAAAACGTCAGATTGATGAAACTGCGAATTCTGGAAGAGAGCAACAATCTGCTCAATAATAATTTAAAACCGATTATTTTGTTGTGACAGTGGATACTGCTTTTCAATTAATAGAGATTTGAGCAATTGCATTCATTTCAGTCGATTTTTGGTTTTTTGTTTGGTACCTTAACTTAAAATCATTAGATAATGAACTAAAATGCTATCATGAAAAACTTTATTTGGCTTTGAAAAATGGAAATGCTGATGTTGTTTGATGTAAATGATCTATTTTTAGAGCTACAAATACTGCAACTTATATTGCCTAGTGAATCATATGATGTAGACATGTCATGGACTATTATCAAAAAATTTGAATTTTTGAAAAGCATTGATATGCTTTCGAATGCGATGGTTGTATATAGGATTTTGTTAACTCTTCCTGTAACAGATGCATCTACAAAACGAAGATTTTCAAAATTGACGTTATTAAAGTTATATTTGCAGACAACAATGAGTCAAGACAAACTTGATGGATTAGTAATCATATGCATTGGAAAAGATATCTTAAAACCATTGAACATGAAGCTATTATCAATGATTTTGCTTCTAAAAATGCAAGAAGAAAACATTTTAAATGATACATTTTGAACTTGTCATGGAAGAAAGAATATAAAAAGGTACGTCATACACTTCATATGTTGTTTACTTGTATTATTTGTTATAAGTGGAAATTAGGTTGAAGGGCTTCTCATTTCAGAGTAATAAGTTTTAAGGACAACAATTCTGAATAATTAGTTTTAAGAACAATTTATAGAAAAATAATTTATTCATTTATCTTTTTAAGTAATACAGGAAAATGATGAATTCATTTATCATTATTTCTGTATAACTGAAAATGATAAATTCATTTATCTTTTTCCTGAAATTTATCATTGAAACTAATTTTTTAGAATTGCCGTCCTTAAAACCTATTACTCTGCACAAAGAAGCCTTTAAGTGAAAATCCCCTTGTTATAAAAACAATGTTATTTTATGTCATTTTATTTTATTATCACATTTTCTCCACAAATAACGATGTTATCCATAACTTAATTTGCAAAGATACAAAGTCTTAAGTATATTTAATGATACAAAAGAAACAAGTGATGATTTTTAGTAGTTGGAACACTTCAAGCCTTGTACTAAAATTTCTTCGTATCAAGACTTATTATTGTTACATTAGAATTGTGGTACCTTCATTTGTCTTGTTTGCAATGTTAGTTCATAATAGTAGTGTTGAGTTTTTTAAATTTAGTTATGACTCATTATGAGTAAGAATTTTGTTCAATATTATTGTGTAACTTTTACGGCAAGAAGCATCAATTAGTAAATCACACTTGACATTATAAACCCTAGAAACGGTTCTGTGTAAAATTTCTTCATACCAGAACTTATCATTGTTAATTTTTTGCATTAGAATTGTGATACTTTCATTTATCTTGTTTGGAGCTTTAGTTCATAATAGTAGTGTTGAGTTTTAAAAAAAAGGATTTTATGCTCAAAGAAAAAGTTGTAGAAAAATTTAGTTTTAGGGATAAGAAGTTTGCTTTTTAGGTTGATTGACACTTTTTAGTGTAAATCACAGAATGATAGTTGCAACTGTCATTTTCTATTTACACTAAAAAGCATCCTTCAAATTAAAAACCAAACTTGCTGTCCTTAAGACTAAATTTTTTTTCAACTTCTTCTCTGTGTCTATTTTCCTGTTTTAAAAATTAGTTATGATTCATTATGAATTAGTTTATTCAATACTGTTGTGTAACCTTTTACAACAAGGGGCATCAATTAGTAAATCACACTTGACATTATAAGCCCCAAAACCGACTCTACCTCGAGGTCTTCGCTCCAACATTTTGAGGCCTGCGTCTCTTATTGAAAGAACATCAATGCTCATCTACACCTTTGCCAGGCCAGAATAATTTTTCTGTTTACTAAATTAATATTTTCTAATTATTTTACCACTAAGCAAAGAGATATTTTATATTGCAATTTGTATTCATTTTGAATGAAAGAGAATAATCAAAGAAATAGACCCATCCTCCAATGATAATTACTAATTGCAGCTCAAGGACATTTGAGTACAAAGAAGGTTGGGGGGGGGGGGTGGAGGAGGGGTGGGGGGTAAACTACCACTATTGATATTTCTGTATTACCGACGATATTCGTTTCAGACATGCACATAAAAATGGTATGGTAATAACATTTTCATAGTGGTAGCGTGAAACCAATCATAACAGTTTCCATCTGAATTTCCAATTACATGTGGAAACAATTTGAATGATGGATAAAAATAGAATCCTATATTTAAGCCAAATGAAAAATACAAGTTCCACTTCTTTCTCTTATTATGGCCAAGAAAAATTCAGTTCCCACACTTTTCTCTCATCCTTAAAACAGTACCAGAACTGCAACACCATATATAGCGCAAAACCAATTTAAACAGCCATTATTTCCTTTTTAGTTGATAAAAAAAGTAGAAACAAAATGTTTAATTACCAAACTCCAACAATCCTTTCCTTCCTCATTTTTTGCTCCATCCATTATATTCATGTTAACAGTAAGACAATTACGGTTGGCCCCAGTGGAGATTTTAAAAAAATTCAGGCTGCAATTGACAGCCTACCAGGAGCAAACATTTCATTGGCTGACAGCTTAAAACCGGCAACAAGCAATGCACACGTCGAATGGACTACCATTCATATTCAAGCTGGAGTGTACAAGTAAAATAAATAGCAATCTTAGAATTCTATTTTATTTTTTGTTTGAACATGTTTGTGTGCATGCATTCAGATATATGTCGAGGTACTTTTTGATGTAACACTTGTAGCATCAAAAAATTGTGCTCCAAAGCCTCACTAGTTGATATGCCCATTATAACTGTACTTTCAAATAAATCCAAATAAGTTAAATATTACATCAAATAATCCTGTAAAAATGACGTGTCAAGCATTGAGAGCTGATATTCCCAGTGGAGCATCAAAAAATCACCCCAGTATATCATTATTATCAAATAAATCAAAACTAAGTTCGATAGTACTTAAAAATTCATAAAGCTTTGCAAAATGCTTCTTCAAAAGTAACATGTTTTCATACATGAAAGCTTGTAGTGTGTGTACACACACATATAACAAGGTTTGATATCTCAGTTCCGGTCTTCTGTAACTTTAGCAATTTTGATCTAGTTCATAAATACATTTCAATACAAAAAGTATAAAAGATATTAAATACGCTAAGAAAAATAATTTTAAACGGCAAATATAGATTTTTATACACATTAATTTTTTTACCTAGATAAAATATTAAATGACAATCATTTTGTGTACTAAAATAGACAAAAAACTAACTACAATCTCGATCAAAACCGAATGAATAATTATCGGATGCGGATGTGACGATATCTGCATCCGTATTCAATTTTCGGATATCGGATAATTTATCATATTTCTGATACGGATACGAAGGGATATTGGATTTTTCGGCTACTCATTGAGAGCCCTAATTTAATCGAAACCTCAAACCTTGATAAACATTACCCCGTGCTTCTACAGCTTTTCTATAGTAGGGATATGCTCCACCTTTCATGGTAATTTAATTTATGTTTATTTTTTGTTGCAGGGAGAAGGTTGTTATAGTTAAGGGAAAAGGAAATTTGGTGCTTGTAGGTGAAGGTGCCGATAAAACTAGTATCGAGTATGGCGATACAGTAACTTCAGTGTCCAAATCAAAGTCCAATATTAAATTACAAACATCTATTAAAGAAGAAATATCCACCAATACATTAACTGCTGATGTGCCAGCGTTCGTGCCAGAAACCGATGACTTCGATAAACAAGTACTTATGTCGGTAGAGGGCCATCCTAATGCACTTGAAGATAGTACAACTTTTGCAGTCCTAGCAGATAATGTTGTTTTAAAAGGAATCACCTTTAAGGTCTTCTTTATAATTCAACATCTCCTTCCATACTTGTCTATAATATATTCTCGATTGCCCAATACTCCAATTAGTTAAGAAATGAACTGTGCATAGTTTGAACCTTTTATAAATCCTCTTGATGTGTGTTAAGAATATGTTTCAGAATAACTTTAGATTATGATTTAAAAGTAACTTTGGTAAGTTTACTTTATTCAACACTTTAGATAATGACTTAAACCTGTAAGAGCACTTTTGTGGTGATCTAAGTTGTAAAATCCGATGAAGTATACCACAGTTTTCTCCTTATAAGAAGCAGCTGAATATGTGGTGAATCATAATTGATTGGTTGAAGTAGGTGGAAAAACAGGGGATCAATAATAAGTGAATACATAATGGGTTGCTTAGTAACATGTTAAGCAAACTCCTCACCAACACTTTTTTGTATCATATTTATACCATAGTTTTTTCCTTATCCATGATACCCAACAGGGTGCTGATGAGGTTTTGATGAGACGGTTTTATTTGTTAATTTAACACTTTCGATAATGGTTTATCTAACACTTGGGTTTATTCTCTATGATTATCCAGAACACGTATAGTCCTGACAGTACACCTGATCGTGCACTTGCTGCACTCTTTAAAGGCGATAAGCTGGCTGTCTACAATTGCAACTTCATAGGACTTCAAGACACTGTTTGTGATTTCCTTGGTAGACATTATTTCAAAAATTGTCGCTTTGAAGGCAACACTGACTTTATTTTTGGGTTTGGACAGTCTCTCTTCGAGGTACTTGATCCTTATCATACTTCTTGCCATTGTCGACCTCTTTTTTTTCTTTTTTGCTTGGAACATAAGTCTATTAACGTTAATGGGATTCAACTCAAGATCTTTATCTTATATATAATATAAAGACATACCACTATCTTGTAGGGGACATTCGGAAGATAAGATAACAACTATTAAATAATACTCATTTTCTTTTAACATGGTTAAAAATGTCAGTGAAATTCGATTCCAACTATTTCTAATGGTCATTGTCTGCATTGTTTGAAGGATTGCACATTATATACGGTTCCAAGAAAAGGGCAAAATGTAGGATGGGTGACTGCTCACAACAGGCAGAGTAAAACTGATCCCGCTGGATATGTGTTTAAAAACTGCAAAGTTAAAGGAGAAATTAAGACATATTTGGGAAGGGCATGGGGGTCTTACTCTAGAGTTGTCTTCTACCAATCTGAATTTGATGACATTATTATGCCTGCTGGATGGGATGCTTGGAACAGTCCTAATAAAGGGTATGCTTAGTCCCTAAATTCCACTAAAAGTACCAATCCTTATTGTTTCATACTATACACACACATACATATACATATACACACACATGTAAATCTAGTGAAAAATTATATTTTGTGTATGATATGTGGTGATCAACTTTTTTTTCTTTCTTAACAGAGCCGCTACCACATTCGCGGAAGTAAATTGCAAAGGGAAAGGAGCGATTAAACCAAATAACAATACTAGAGTGCTTTTAAAGACCTTAAGTGATTCACAAGTAAGTCAGCTAGCAAGCATCAGTTTTGTTAATGATGGATGGATTTCTAAACAGCCGATAAAAGCTGCCTAGTTCTTCCTGGTTACTACATGTCATCCTCGATGGTTCGAGATAAATATATATATATTTCAGTTAACTCGTTGCCAGGGATTTGTTGAACTATGATCCAGCAACATTTCTTATGTGTAGTGTTTTGTTATCTTTATGGGGGATTTAGGATTGAAATCATAATGATTTCTGGGCTTGTATGTGCTTTGATTCTCTTAAAAAGTTCAATAAAGTATGGAGCAAAATTTTATCAAGTTAATTTGTCCATTATTCGTTTTGTAGAATATCTATTGATGGTCTTTGTAAACCAATTAATATTTAAATTGTTTGGCATGTGGTAGAAACTTGGAATATGGGTGAGTGTAAAGTATGAATTATTCTTTGATCAATTTTTTGTGTGGGTTAATAAAAAAATGTGAGATGATCAGTGTAAAGTATGAATCATTTGTGATGGCCCACGGTAGCAGTTACAGGGTAGCAACAAATACAATAAGCGTGGCAAGTGAGTTGTATTATGCTTCAATAATTATGAATTTGTGTTTCCACCAAAATCTTGTTAAACAATCCTTAAGAGATAAAATCTTAATAGAGAATGCTTACTCCGAACCACTCTCTGTGTTTATTACAAGGCACCTCTTAAACCACCTTAAGATGGAATACAGCATAATTTTTTAAAAGTGTTCGAATAAGTTTTAGTCAAACACACAAGATGCACAAGATGTTTTGAAAATAAATACCATGTGCAAATTGCAAGTCTACGGAAATATCTCACATTTAATTGTGCAATTGATTGTAAAGGCTTATAGAAAGATTTCAAAATTAATTACCCCCAAGTATGAGAGTTTTCCACCCTCACCCTCCTGAATTAAAAACCTTGATTTTTTGAAGCAAATAAAATTAGGGGTTTTGAGTGTTGTTAAGTCTTTGACAATTTAAGTTCACTCTCACATATAATCTCAGTTTAGAAGAAAATAAAAGTATAGTTGTCGGACTCACAAATGTAGACAATTTGCAAAACTATGGTAAATCAATGCATACCCTATTTTGTATATTTCTTATTTTGGTGATTGGATATTAGTTTATTGTTCATGCTATTTCTTGTGAGTTGTTGGTAATTAATTGGCAAGTCAGATCCTTGGGTTCTGCAATAATAGTGAAAATTTTAACGATAGATTGGTATGAAAACTAGTTGTCGCGTTCTAAATTAATTATCAATCGTTGGTTCATTTTGGAGTAGCATGCAAAATTATGGAATCACAAGGTTTGATGGGAGGGATTTTGGGAGATGGAAGTTGAAGAAGGAAGCAGTGTTGAAAAAGGAAAAGAGTTTTAAGATAGTTTCAAACCCTAAGAAAATTGTTAGAAAGATGGGTGTTGAATTGAAAGTGACGAAGAAGTAAGCCTTTACATATATTAAGTTGTGTTGTATTATGAGGTGTTGAGAGTAGGGGTGTATATGGTGCTTCAACCACCACACCTTACCGATTTTGATGGTTACATTAGCTTGTTAATTGTAATTGTCAACAATTGCACTAGAAGAGAAATGACCGATTTTAGACGTAGATTAACAACGCCATAGTAACTCAGTGTCGGTGCAACGTTGCTAAATTAACTACTGTCGGCAATGCATCACTAGGGCGTCGCAAAGATGTCGTTAGTTAGCTATGTCTTAATGATGCCATGAATATTTTGCAATTTTCAAACCGGCTCGTAAAGGCTTCGAAAATTATCTACGCTTTTGCGATGCGAATAAATTTTACGATGCCTTAGTGACATTACCTTCAGATTTATCGTAGAATTTTTTATCATCACAAAGGCGTAGGGATTTATTGTCGACGCCAGAAAAATTATTTAATATTTGACAACACCACGACCTGGATCCCAATCACCACTAAGAGCATTCCCAACGAGTGGGGGTTGGGAAGCAACCGACTCCCAATAGAGGGTTGATTGCACTCTTCTGGGTTGCTTTGGCAACCCGAAAGGTTGCCAAAGCAACCCGAGGGTTGATGCTTGGTCGGCCATAATAAAGCCGGCTAAGCGTCTGCTTTATTATGACCGGCTAAGCACTCACTTTGGCAACGCCCATTTACATGGCCATTGCCACTTAGCCGGCTATATTATAGCCGGTTAAGTGGCAACTGTCATGTAAATGGTCATTGCCCATCACTCTCATTCCCCATCTCTATAACTTACCAATTACAAAATTTTATTTTCACCATTTATTTTACATTTCTTACTCTCATCAACAAATTATCTTCACACAATCTCAGTAATGTCAAAAATCCAAAAGGAAAATCTCAAAAATCTTCATCTTCAAGATTTCTATCTCAACTAAGATCAAATAATCAGAATCCGACTCAATTCAATTAGAATACGTTTAATTCTCAACATGGTCAAAATCAATATCATTCTCAACAAGCTCCAAATTCGTATCATCCATAACAAAATCAGAATTTCTTTCATTCTCAACAAGATTCGAACCATTACCAAATCTCAAAATTCGAATTATTCGCAGAATAGTTTGTTTCAACAAAACTATAACTATGATCAAAAATATGTATCTCCCAATAGCCAACGATGGTCGGTATTGCCTTATCGTTCATAAAATTTACCAAGAAATCTCAGTAATCAATTTGGAGACAACAGATGTGAAAACCAAGAAAGCCAATTGAATGGCGATGAAATTACCGAAGCAGAAGTTGTTTATAGGAATTCTAATTTGTCTTCTACTCAAGCTTGGGGAAATCAAACAACGAGAATCAACATTAATGAATCTCCAAATGCGGAACCAAAAGCCGCAAAAAAGGTTAAATGGTCGTCGAACGAGCAAGCTGAATTTGCATTCTGTTGGGTTGAATATTCTAGAGATAATAAGAAAGGTACGAGCCAAAGTGAAAGTTCTTTTTGGAATTTTATATGCAATTTGTTCAACCATCGAAGTCCAAATAGTCTTCCAAGAACGGTTGATTCTTTGAAGCAGTCTTGGAAAAGAATAAATGCCGCTTGTCAACGTTGGAAAGAAATAATGGCCGACCTGCATTTAAGACAACAAAGTGGGGGCAAACAACATGGACCTGGTAATGATTTTAAAATTGTAGTTCAAATTATCAAGCTCTACGTTTTATTCTTTTTATAGTACTTCATCATCTACAGCTCAATCAAGTAAATGTAGTGTACATGTCTGAACATGATAATCAACCATTCAACATGCACCATTGCTATGACATACTCGCAAAAGAGGAAAAATGAAGTCGAGTGCGACAAGAACATTCGGTAATGCGCTTTCTTCCTAGAAAGATGAGTGATGAATCTAGCCTTGGTAATTCTGATCCACATGAAGACACCCCCTTCACAACTAGTACAAGTGGTAGGCCTTCGGGGAAGTTCAAGGGGAAGTAAAAAACCGCCACCGATTACACCTCACATTATGAACATATTGGTGAGTGAATGGAGACCGCTGAAGATGCAAATAAATTACATATGGAAATAAATGAAACGAAGAGACTTGAAGGGGCAAAGGAAAAACAACGACGTCACGATGAAAAACAAAAGATAAAAATTGATGAGCTAGAGTTAAGTAAACAAGAATTAGCTCGACAATAAAGATCTGATAATATGGCTCTTTTAACTTGTAACTTAAATGAACTCAATCCAGTGCAAAGGCTGTATATAGAGAAGCAACTTGAGGAGTACCATAGACGTCATGAGGGTTTGTATGAAACTAGGTTCGTACAATGTATCTTAGCATTGCATCTATTATTTGATCTCCTAAGTGTTAGTTGTAGTGTCATTGTTGGTGTTGTTGTTAATGTGATTGTAGTTGTATTAGTTGCAGTTATCGGTAATGCTATTGCTGTCAATTTTTTGTTATTGCTATTGTTATAGTTTACTTTCATTCTTGTTTTCTCATTCTCACTATTGTTATTACTATTAACACGTCAACAACAACTTAGTACAGTAGATATAACAAATTCAAACACAAACATTATCACAAAACGTCAACAATAACTTATTACAATAGATAAGTGAAACACAAGCACTATCTAAACATCACTTCTACTAATTGTTTCATATATGTTCCCCATAGCGTTCCACTAGTTCTTCTATTAAATTAAGATGAGCTTATGGATCTCGAATGTCTTGTGTTATTTGCAAGTATTCGCAAAAGTATTTGGGTCCTTAAAAGATTTTTTTCGAAATGCCACAGAAATGTCCAGATAGTTTCTTAGTTGAAGCTCGTACCCACCACGTTCTACTTCGACGATCATATTATGTAAAATAATACAACAGTATATTATATCAGATAATACCGCCGGATCGTGGTAGTATACCTCTTTTCTTAATATATAAACCTACCTTCAAGCACTCCAAATGCTCGTTCGACATCTTTCCTCAAACTCTCTTGTTGTTTGATGAACTTGGATTCTTTTGCGTTCTTTGTTCTTTTGTATGCTTGCACAAGTATTTTCCATTTTGAGTAGATTCCATCTACCAAATAATAAACCATGGAATGATCTTTATCTCTTATTTTGTAATTGCACGGAGGTGATATATCATTACATAAGTCATTAAATAAATATGACTGTCGTAGAACGTTAACATTATTCAGTGAACCTGGTGCTCCAAAAAAAGCATGTCATATATACAAATCGAACGAAGCAACAACTTCCAATACCAGAGTTGTCTTTTTACAATGTCCTGTGTATTGGCCCTGGAATGCAATTGGACAGTTTTTCCACCTCCAATGCATACAATCTAGGCTACCTAACATACCTGGAAATCCACGTTGAGATCTCAATGCTAACAACCTGTCAATGTCTTGAGGGGTATGGGATCGAAGATATTCTTCACCAAACATACAAACAACGGTTTTGCAAAAAAAATTCATACATAATATTGCCGTTGAGTCTCCAATCTGCACTTTATCATCTTGCGAATCACCAGAAGTTCCATATGATATCATGTGTAGTGCAGACGTAACCTTTTGCAGTAGAGAAATTCCAAGTTCGTTGATTCAATTTCTTCTGTGGTTGAAAAAAATGTTTGTTTCGGTTAATTTGTCGAGAACCCGATTAAAGATATTCTTCGACATACGGAATCTTCGTCTAAAATCCACATTCCCGTCCATATGGTTTTCCATAAAATAATCCTTGATCAATTGATTATGACCTCCAACATAGTCTCATCCATAACAAAAATCTTTCCTTCCAACAACGCTACCTCTTTGGGTTGATGTAGAGCTTTTAGTAATATCACGGGCCATTACATCCCTCATTTCAGTAGCAAACATTATTTGTTGAGTAAAACAATGTTCAACGAAATCGTTCGAAGATGATGAAGATGACAAAGACGAGGATGAGAAGCACCGCAATTTTTTTAGAGAACTCATTTAATATAGGTAGAAGAACAGTGGTGATTAGTTTGGAAATTTGAATGAGTATGTTATTCGATATCATTAATTCTATTTATAAGCTATTGTTGTTTAATGAATACGGGAAGACACAACATCCAATCATATGGATTAAAGAATGGTCTTGTGTTGGGTCACATTGGACATTGTAGCGATGATGCAATGTTTTATACGCATTAAAGATTTGTCAAGTGGCTACATAATGGCAAGGGGATAGGTCTTGTCTGACACAAAAATAATGCTAATGGATGCACTATTTTATATGCATTAAAGATTTGTCAAGTTGCCGTAAACGTATTAAAGCTTTGTCCTATGGAGTTAGAATGACACAGTGTCGGGTTACATCGGACAATGTAGTCACTGTGCATTGCTTTACACAGATTAAAGCGAATGGATGTGGAGTGAGAACGACAGCAATGTCGGGTCCAATCAGCCACTATATCCACGTTGCACTGCTTTACACGGGCAAGGTATTATGATATATAAATATCGTTTTGCTTGCCATACTTCTCTTCATTATTATCGTAGCAGTAGTATATAAAAATGGTCGATTACAATCATATTTCTTTGCCTTCCTCATACTCATACGAAGGTCCCTTACAACACAATAGCTCAACGAATACATCCTCCCCTCAACCACTAACCGAGTGGTATATTAAAATGGAGAAAAGACACAATGCCGACGTAAGAGAGCATGAGTTGGAAGTGCAAGAGCCTATGCAGCTTGAAAACGGTAGACATCAAAGAGAAGAACGGCGTAGTCTTAACGGAATAAGAGAATGAAGGAATGAAATACGAAACCAAGTACCTAGCACAAATCAAGAGGTTAATTCTTGGGAGATCTATTGTAATTATGGGATTTCTGTTCTGTATGATGTTGTAAGTAACAGAACCGACATCAGTCGGTGCCACTTACATGCCACAATTCTCTTGATGGTTGTGGACTTTGGCAACTGATTGACGATCCACTTCCTCATCGAGTAGTTGTGTATGCTAACGAACTTGAAAATCAAATTCAGATGCTTCAAAGGACGTTTGGTTCAATTAACTTATCAGGTGATCAAAGGCAGTTTTTTTAATCATTGGTTGTCTTGTTTGTTGCTTTTTCATTTTCCATGATGTTGTCGTGTTTTACTGTTTGTTGTATTGTTTGTTTTCTATGAAGTTGTCTACGTATATTATTTGTTGTCTTCGTAAGTTAAGTCTTGGTTGTTAATGTTTTCCATGGGTTAAATGTTGTTATTATGTTAAGTGCATAGTAAATTTTGAAAACATAGACTTTACTTGAATTTGAAAGTATATATAACTTACTAATAGTGTAAAGAACTAGCTGAAGGTAATTAACTTAAAAAACTCACTTAACTAACCCAAACGTCATTCAAATTGTCTAATATATCCAACCCAGAGATTATATGCAGCATGTCCAACAAAATCAACGTGATACTCCCACAAATAACGGGAATCAAATGTAGCTCGTATTAACTGAAATAGATCTTCTTCCTTCACTGTATTTATAACGATTCTATATCTTCGACAAGCTCTAGTAAACGTGACAAAAGTACTTCGAGTTTCAAAAAGCCTTCGAATTAATCCACAATCAGGATGACTGTTAAAAGTCTCATTTAGAGTGACCTAAAAATCTTGCTCCAACTCATCTTCCATGTGTCTATGGTCAGTTTCTATGTATGATTTGATTAGTACTAAATAATCATTGGAAGTTCAACTTTCAGTTGACATTGAAGATTATTGACGATGTTGAGAATTATTGAAGATGTTGTGAATTTTTATTACAAAACTTTTGTTTAAATAGAAAGTTCATGATATGTGTCTCGTGAATCAAGTGCCTTCTAATCAACCATTTGGCAAGCATCCACAAACGTGAATATAAACAAACACAATTGTGTTTGTTCCTTCACATAGTTAAGTACATACACTCAAACAAAATAAGAAATCTAAAACCGATACACTTATGCAAACACTACTAGTAAGTACAAATATAGATAATACACTACTGATAAATACAAAACACTGATACAAACACTGCTAGTAAATAGAAACCACTGAAAATACACTTATACAAACTCTGCTAGTAAATACAGAACACTGATAATACACTGATAGGACATACAAATACCAATAGTACATATAAACAATATGGCTCGTCAAACTGGTACTCATCATCAAAAAGACCAACTACATCATCATCATCATCATCATCATCATCATCTATTCTGCGTGTAGGATGATATCGCTGCTCATCAGCAGTAGTAAGGTCGTAAATACGAGCAGTCAACTCATCTATGCTTCGTCGATGCTCGACGTATATGACCTGGTGAAGTCCCATCTGCATCTGAAACAAATCCTCATATGAAAACGCAGCTGGATCTGGATACTGCGAAATCTCAAGCCGAGGAATATCAACATATCTATCAACTCCCGACGTTGTCGGTATACCGACTGTCCAACCATAAATTCCTATTTGGGATGGCTGTAGAGCATGATATACCTGAGTACTCTGTGTAAGGTCCTGTAAAACAGGCGGGACAACACCACTCCAAATGCTTGAAGGCCCTACCAAATCAATGGATGCAGCATGAACAAAAGTAGCCGTATATGCTGGAGTATAAAACCGACGCTAAAAAGATGCATAATCTAAATTCATGATAACGAAGTAATTAGTAGACCACCACTCCTTTGCATACTCATGTAAATTGGCGCTATCATACACCTTCCAAAAAGGTGTATCCGGATGTGGATCGTCAGGAAAAAAATCACCATTAACGTCTATCTCAAACTATGCTCACCGAGGAACCAATAGCATCCTAAACTGGACGGGAATGATACCAATGGAAAACGTCTAGCAGATAGCAATGCAGTGTGCACTACAATAGAGTCGGTCATAAAAGAAGACCCATCATAAGGATTCAAAACAACACTCTCTCGTGTGGTCCGTAACTCGATCTGATTTCGGACGACAACAAATATATGACGTGTCTCCTCTCCTGGCATCATTCTGCGGTTATCTCAGACCTATGCTCTAACTCGGGGGAAGAAAAGGGGTAATGTGGAGTCAAACATCGGATAAGTCATGTTGCAAAAGTACTCATAGTACTAGTACTGTAAAATCTCCCAAAAACCTGTAATGGATGTGGATCTACCCCTAACGATGCACTGATGATCCAAAGAGCGATACAAATACGCTAATATCAGAGTCTACCAATCATATATGATTGGACTATCAAACGACAACTTCGCTACAGGTGCAACATATCCGACCGACAACGTGTTCAATGCATTTATAAAGAATAAGTTCCCCATCATGTACAGAATAAATAGTGGAGCAATCTACAAATGGTTGTATATGCTACGACCATGTATCAATTCATAGATTGCTTGTCTAATGTAAGAGCATCTAATCTGCAATCCGAATGACAATCCATCTTGTAAGTCAAGATGTGGAAGTACACTAGATAAACGATGAAAATGTTTGTACTCCTCGTCATATGGTAAAGTTTTCCCCCTTCCAATGCCTAAACCAGTAAGCATAGTAAAGTCTAATGGGGTAAAATCCAACTCTCCAAAATTAAAGTGGAACGTATGAGTGGTCTACGACAACATGCGGCTAAATTATTACATAACTGAACATCCGAATTTAAAATATTATTGATGCCTATTAAAGCAATTTACGATTATTGAAAGCGCTAAAAAGCATTAAATAAATAAAGAGTAATAATGTAAATACGTACTCAAGAAACCTCCAAATCCTATATCTCGAAGAAAAGCATGAATAATAACATCAGCATCATAAGATCGGATCATTCTACATAGGCGGATTACACTAACCCAAGAGCCACGAGTGCGCTCACGACGAGCCTAATTTAAAACAGGTCGCATATTCAATTTTTATTGTACAATTTTAAATAAAAACATAATTTAAAGGTAGATAACTTACAGAATTTTCAACACACATGCTAACGTGTACTTCATCGTCCGGGAGTATACGGAAATTGATCAAATCCTTGTCGAGTCCCAAATTTTGGTCGATGTGGAGATCTAGAACCATATTTGATGTATTTCTACCGCACGTCTTCGCCTAACAATTGTGCTTCGTCGATCTCTGGTACCCGTCGTTGATACATCTGTGCTTTCTTCGGTAGGGGCGTTTCTACGGCCGGTGGAACATCTCCACCGCTGCTACTGCCGCTTCCTCGGATTCTCCTTAATGCTCTTCTCATTTTTTTAATGTTTTTGAAATATATTTTTTCGGAGCTCTCGGTTGCTGGAAAAAATGAAAGCAGGGGAGCAAAAGGAGAATGGTGGGATGGGGAAAGAAATGGGGTAACCGGCTAATTTATAGCCGGCTACCGCGTGTACACTTAGCCGGCTACATTAAAACTGGCTAAGTGTACGTAATGGATTGCAATCCACAGCTCTTGTGAATTGCAATCCGACGGTTGTAGATTGCAATCCACCGCTTCATCCTTAGCCGGCTATAATTTGGTCGGTTAAGGATGTTTCTCCCTCTATGCGTCGACCCTTCGAATCAGCGCGATACACCCTACACATTGGGAATGCTTTAATTTCTGAAGAAAAATGATATGGAGCATGCTACAATGACCGAAAATAAGCGGTGAAATAGTGCGGATCTTAGAACGAAGGGGAGGAAATCAGGGGGCTAAATAATCTGAAGGCTCGTGGCAGTTTCGCATTAAATGACGTACTATTTTCGGGTGAAGCAGCATTTTCGAAATGATATTCCACTTCCAAATTAAAAAAATCGTGAATCAAAATAACTCTCTCAAATGTTCGCCTTTTCATTGAAATTGAACGCCTTCCGTTATTGTCTGAACCCTAGTTTTTCTTCTTCCCCTTTCCATCCTCCTTCGACAGTTTCCCTCCCATGCGCTCCATCTCGACCTTCTTCCTCCCCTCGCAATTTTCCCCTGCTTTCCACTCGTCCTGGGATGACAAAGAATAGAAGGTCGAAGGTTAGATTCACCGCGTCGATTGAGCATCACGAGTAGTCCACCACCAGATCCGGCCACATCTTTACGGCTCATATTCCATTGAAGGAATGACACATAGACTGCAAAATTGGTGTTCTACTTCACAGGTGCCACCAATTTTTAAGGTAAAAGAGGAAAATTTTCCATTTGTGAAAATTTAGGTATCTAAAGTAACTTGGAGATGATATTATCGTATTGTCTCTTGAGTTGAGACTATGAACTGATACTTTATGGTTCCATTGTTTTGTAGGTCGCCAAGCTTATGTTATTCTAGCAATTAATCGAAAAATTCTCTTATTTGTAATTAGCATTTACTTCGTATGTATTAGCTTATTGCTATATAACATTGGTTTCTTATATTAGATTTCCTTCAATATGTTTTGTTGTACCCAATTTCTTCATAATTAGTGGCTACAATATTTGAGTTATTTTCATGCTAATTTCATCGTTTATTACTTATTTGTTTCAGTTGAGATTACAGGTGAATTTTAATCAAACTACAATATAAAGGAACTGGTATTTTGCTCTACTGAACGAATAAAAAGCAAGACGTATTATCATTATTTTTATGATGATAAATTTTTTCAAACCTTATAGTGTATAAAATTTATTTTTATCCATGTCCTTTTTTAGTGTAAGCAGGCATTATAGAGTGTAAAGAACTAAACATCTTTACTAATCAGAAATTTGCCTCAATATGAATTATAAATCCACAGTCTATAAAATTTACCTTTATTCATGTCTTTTTTTGTAGTGTAAGCATGCATTATAGAATGTAAAGAACTAAACATTTTCGCTAATCATAAATTTACTTCAATATGAATTGGCCACTGAATCAGATCTTCACCCCATCCAACACCCTAACCCCATCTTTTATTTGTTTCCCTATTGCACCCATGTCCTGTTAGCAGAAATGAAATTGATTAAAGACTTAAAGTTGGTGCACTGTAAACCAAAATTTTATAGTCTAGTGATGGATGTGCTTTGAGTAAAGAATACATTGAGAATTTTCATTGATATAAGCTCTAATGAGTCAATATGTGCTGCATTTATGAGGCTTGCAATCTTCCCAAGCTTGATAGCCTATTTCTATAGAAGAGAATTATATCATATTATAATAAAAAATATAAAGGAAAACAAATACAAAATAACTTTTATTACGAAAAAGATTGATTATAGGGTTAGATATATATAAAAAAACTACATATTTACCCATAATGCATACCACTAACTCCCTCAATCTCTCACTTTCACTTAGGGCCAATTAAGGACATTCCACCCACCGCCAAATAGGACAGTTTCAACAATGGTATCAAAGCCCAATTAATCCATCTAAATTTATTGGTCAGTATTTAGGGTTAGCTAATAAACTTATCTCTTAATGGGTAGGAGTGCCTAGGCTTTAGGTTGCATATTAAGTATTCTCCCCTTCTTGGCTTCTGGCCTGGCCTAATGGGTGTGGTAAGTCTAAAAGGTTGGACCAAATGTAAGGCCCAGATTTAATTTGGACCTTGGACTAATTTCAAATTTAAGATTTGAAAATATATTTTAAATTTAAATGTTAAGTTTAAAATATAAAAGGATTTTATTAATGTTTTAAAATAAAATTAAAATGTTTTAATATTTCAAAATTGTTTTGAGAAATTAATTAAATTTCAAAATTTTTATTAAATTAATTAATTAAAATGTTTAATTAAATAAAGAATTAATTAAAATTTAATTGCTTAATATATGTATATGTTAATATATATAACTATAAAGGTTACAATTAAATATTTTTCTTAAACCGTTTAAGATAAATAAAATAAATTTTTTGAAATTTCTTGGATATTTAATTAAAATGCTTAATTAAATAAATAAGTATTATAAATATGTGTGTGTGTGTGTAACTATAAAGATTATATTTAATATTCTTCTTAAATAGTTTAAGATGAATAAAATAATATTTATGAAATTTAAATTATATTTAATTAAATTAAGATAAAATTAATTAAAACCGTTTTAATTAATAAGATACACACACATAAATAAATAAATAAATATATATATATAATATAAATTAATTAAATTATAATAGTTATAACTAAATTGAACTTATATAATTATATGTATAAATAAAACATAAATGGAACAAAAATAAACCCAAAATAGATTTTTGGAATAAGTGCATATGTATGGTACATATACCATGTGCAGTTAAAGCTTTGCTAAAGTCTCGCAAAATTCCTGCTATAGCACACAGAGCTTTTTGACTGCTACGCTATTTCGGTTTAGCGCTATTAAACATTAGATCTGCTTTAAGCCCTGTTATTTTCCGCTACATCTGCTAAATCAAGGTTTTTTAGCATCCGCTTTAGCAATATTAATGTATGAAGGTTGATTTGACTTATTCTTCTCTAAACTAAATTAACAAAGTTAGGGTAAAGACAATTTTAAGGCATAAGTGCTCAATATAAGTTAAAAATCTTTTGTATTTACCAAATCTAGTCTGCATAAATCATGATATTCCTCGGTTTATTATATAAGATTAAACAATGTTTTTTTTCCTATACAAATGATATGAGAGGGAGAATAAATTAACTTTAAACATTGGATTTTATATCTAATGAAACTTTTTGCACCTTTGCTATTTTCCGTTATATCCACGCTTTAGCCTCACTATAAATTTTTGCACCTCCATCGCTATAGAACAGCTAATCGCTTTAACTGCACAGCATATACCATGATATTAGATTTTTGACACTTGTATTATGAGGGTATTTCATAATAAATTGACGCAGCGGATAATTCAAAACGATCTTCGATCGAAGAAAGTAGCAGTCGATGGAATGATGAATACTGGAATGCCCGAATTCGTTGATCCGAGGATACCGAACTCTAGCTATCTCTGACTCGTTGATCCGAAGATACCGGGAAAGAGATCTACGATTCTTCAACGTTGATCTTGCGCACAAGATACCGTGAATCGGCTTCAACAAACGATGATCCGAGCGCACTCGAATGACGTTAGTGGAGATAGGAGATACACTCGACTACCAATTGAAATTGAAAGCAACAAGCTAACAAAAGAGAATTTTATTAAATTTTCAACAACCTCTTACAAATGAAAACACTCGCCTATTTATAGGCTACAACACGCAAGCAGAAAAATATAACTCCTAAGTCGGCAACCGACTTAACAACGCCTCCGACTTAACATAAGTCGTACACGACTTAAGCCCAAACAGTTACAAAACATACAAAAGCTTCAAAGAAAAAATACAAGTATTTAACTCGGCAACGACTTAATCTTCCTTTTCGCGACTTAAGGTAACTCGGCAACGATTTACTGGTAGCTTATCTCGGCAACAAATTTCGTCTTCGTTCGCGACTTTAAGGAATAGCTCGGCAACGTCTTCAACAAATCACGACTTCACGTTACCTCGACAACGACTTAGCTTAACTCGGCAATCGACTCATGGGGTATCTCGGCAACGATCTCTGAGGGCTTATCTCGGCAACGACTCAAACAAGTGCCGCGACATTGTCGTTCGCGAGTTATCTGGTAATGATCTAGGGTTAGGTCGGAACTTGCGAAGTGTTTCCGCGTCATGGGTTTAGGTCGGTCGCGACTTTGGGGAGAGATGTTAGGTCGTAGCTCGGCAATTGGGGATAAGTCGGCAGATGGAGTTAGGTCGGCGATTGGGGTGATAAGTTGTAGCTCGGCAATGGGAAGGGGAGTTAGGTCGGAGGAGATTGAGTTGGAGCTTAGGTCGGCAACTGAGCTTAGGTATACTGCTTCATCATCCTCCCCTTGTTGACAAAAATTCGACCTCGAATTTGTGCTTCTCTCTTTTTCAACAAGCTCATCTCCATGGTACGGAATCAAATGTTTAACGTTGAAAACGTCAGCAGTGTGAATGTGATCTGGCAACTTTAACTGATAAGCATTGTCATTGATTTTCTTCAAGATTTCTACTGGTCCAATCTTTCGAGCTTTCAACTTGTTGTAAGTCCCAACTGGAAAACGATCTTTCGTCAATACCGCATAAACAAAATCACCCTCTTTGAAGACTACACTTCTTCGTTTCTTATCCGCCATTTGTTTGTACTTCTCATTTGACTTTTCCAATCGTTCCTGAACGATTCTATGGCACTCCGTCAACCCTTCAACAAAATCAGTAGCTTTCTTAACTGTCTTCTTTGATTGTGGTATTATCGTTAAATCCAACGGTCCCTTTGGTAAGCTCGAATAAACAATCTGGAATGGACTGAACCCAGTACTTCGATTCACAGCACGATTATGGGCAAATTCTGCCTGACATAACTTCACATCCCAACTCTTTAGATTATCTTGAACAAGACACCTCAACAAGTTTCCCAACGATCGATTAACCACCTCAGTCTGTCCATCCGTTTGCGGATGATAAGCACTACTAAATTTCAGCTTCGTTCCCACCATTTTCCACAAACTCAACCAAAAGTGACTCAAAAATCGAGTATCTCTATCTGACACAATAGATTCTGGCAATCCATGAAGTCGATAGATCTCCTTGAAAAACAACTGAGCAACATGAATAGCATCTGCCGTTTTCTTACAAGCAATAAAGTGTGCCATTTTCGAGAATCTGTCAACCACCACGTAAATGGAATCGTTACCTCGCTGTGTCCTCGGTAATCCCAACACGAAGTCCATACTCACATCAACCCATGGTTTAATTGGTACAGGTAATGGCATATATAAACCAGCATTAGTCGCAGTTCCTTTCGACACCTGACAAATATGACATCTCTCAACAAATCTTTCCACCTCTTTCCTCATTGACGGCCAAAAATAAGATTGAGAAATTAACTGCAAAGTACGATCTCTACCCACATGGCCTTCTTCATGTAGTTCTTTAACAATCTTCATTCTCAAGCTACAGTCTGGGATGCACAAACGATTTCCCTTAAACAGAAAACCATCCACCAACACAAATTCATCCGTATTTCCTTCCTTCACTTTTTCAACAAATTTCACAAAGTAAGGATCTTCTTCAATCAATTCTGGCAATAATTCAAACCCTGTCACTTCAACTTTCATTGTCGTCAACAAATGACTCCTCCTGCTCAAAGCATCAGCCACACGATTGGTTACCCCTGACTTGTGCTTAACGACAAAAGTAAACTGTTGTAAATAAGCAATCCACGATGCATGTCTTGCTGAAATCTTGTCTTGCCCTTGCAAATGCTTTAATGCTTCATGATCAGTGTAAAGAACGAACTCCTTCTGAAATAGATAATGTCTCCAGTGTTTAATAGATTGTACAACAGCATAAAATTCCACATCATATGTACTGTATCGCATCTTCGCTCCGGACAACTGCTCACTGAAATAGGCAATTGGACGCCCCTTCTGACTCAACACCCCTCCAATCCCAACCTTGGATGCATCAGTATGTAGTTCAAACACCAACTGAAAATCAGGTAGCACTAGAATTGGTGCAGAGGTCAAAAGATCTTTGATTCGTTCAAAAGCAACCTCGGCTTCCTCCGTCCATGCAAACTGTTTACCTTTCATGCAATCTGTAACAGGCGCCATCACACTACTAAAGTGTGGAATAAACCTTCGATAAAATGAAGCCAACCCATGAAAACTACGAACTTCCGTTATCGTCTTGGGCTGCGGCCAATTTCTGATCGCCTCAACTTTACTTTGGTCAACCTGTATTCCTTTCTCTGAAACAACATACCCCAGAAATAAAACACTATGCGTCATGAACACGCATTTCTTCGTTGCAGCATAGAATTGTTCTTGTCGCAATACCATCAGCACTTCTCTAAGATGATGCAAATGTTCCTCTGGACTCCCACTGTAAATAAGAATATCATCGAAATACACCACCACGAATTTCCCAATGAACGGTCGAAGAATCTGATTCATCACCCTCATGAAAGTACTTGGCGCATTGGATAAACCAAATGGCATGACCAACCATTCGTATAGACCCTCCCTGGTTTTAAAAGCAGTCTTCCACTCATCTCCTGGTCTGATACGAATTTGATGATATCCACTCTTCAAATCAATTTTAGAAAAGATAGTAGCTCCGCTTATCTGATCCAACAAGTCATCCAACCTCGGCATTGGAAATCTATATCTCACGGTAATCTTATTCAATGCTCGACTGTCAGTACACATTCTCCATGTCCCATCCTTCTTGGGTACCAATAAAGCTGGTACAGCACAAGGACTCAGACTCTCCTGCACACGCCCCTGTTCAAGCAATTCCTCTACCTGCCTCCGCAATTCTTCATGTTCCTTCGGACTCATTCGATAATGTGGTCTGTGTGGCAATACAGCACCGGGAACAAGATCTATCTGATGTTGTATATCCCTCAACGGTGGCAACTCCGTTGGTAACTCGTCTGGAAATACATCGTCAAATTCTTTCAAAACTGGTTTAACTTCTTCTGGAATTTCAATCTCTTCACTGCTCTCACGCCCAATCAACAAGAATACTTCCGGCTCTTCTTCAACTTCTTTAACAAACTCCTTCAAAGTCAATAGAGTTTTCAGCTCTTCGATTTCCTCCACTTTGTTTTCTTCCTGTTGGCGTTTCTTCGGAACCAGAATAATCTTTGTACCTTCGAACATGAAACTGTAACTGTTGGTCCGTCCATCATGTTGTACTGCTCTATCAAACTGCCACGGTCTCCCCAGCAACAAATGACAAACGTCCATATCTACGACATCACACCAGATTTCATCTTTGTATTTCTTCCCAATTGAAAACTTCACACAAGCTCTACGTCCAACTTTCACTTCACCACCCTTCCTCAACCAAGCTAACTTGTACGGTTTAGGATGTTTCTCGGTTTTCAACTCCAACTTCTTCACTGCTTCTGTAGAGATAATATTATCGCAACTCCCAGCATCAATAACAAATTTACAAACTCTTCCCAGAATAGTGCATGTAGATTGAAAGATATTGTTTCTCAACCAACTACTTTCCTCCTCTTGTTTCGGTGTTAAACAACTTCTCCTCATCATCAATGCATACCCGTCATCTCCCGACAGTAAGTCTTCCTCCTCAACTGGTAAAGAATTAGCGCATTCAGCTTCTTCATCCTCATCCTCAACCTCAGCAATCATTGCTCTCTTCTTTGGCTTTGGACACTCATTGCTTTTATGACCCAACTCCTGACAGTTGTAACATTTGAAACCGTTGTTAACCCTTGCCTTCTCAACCTCCTTCACCACTGGTTTACTGATAGGTTTAGACACATTAGAACTTCCACCAACACCCTTCACTTGATTATTGGAATTCGTAAACACACCACCTCCTCGTCGTCCCTGCTTCTCCCAAGCCAACGCTTTTTGATGTGCCTCTGCCACAGATCTTGGATCGAACATATTAACCATATCCTGAATCTGCATTCTCAATCCCCCAATGAATCTAGATGTCAGTTGTTCTTCCGTTTCCATGATATCATTCCTTGCAATAAGCTGATAAAACTCATCTGCGTAATCATTGACAGTCTTTGTGCCCTGCCTCAAGTTCTGCAAACGTTGATACATCAGAGATTGATAATTGTAAGGTAAAAACGTTGCTTTCATCAATTTCTTCATCTTCTCCCAAGATTCAACTTTTGACTTCCCCATTCGTTCACGTGTAAGTTTAGTTTGCTGCCACCATGCCAAAGCTCTACCCCTCAACCTCGTAGCAACCAACTTCACTTTGCGACGTTCTGGAACTTCTTTGAAATCAAAAATTTCTTCAACATTAGCCATCCAATCTAAAAACTCTTCAGCCTGCATACCACCTTTGAATTCAGGAATTTCAGTTTTCATTCCCGATTCCCACTTGTGATCGTACTCCGATTGATTCCTTCCTCGTCCACGTCCTCGTCCATGAACACTACCACCATCATACTCTTCTTCACCATCCGATGTATATCGATGTCGATCCTGACCACCAACATCTCTACCACCATCACGTCTTCCACCAACATTCCTACGATCCACATTTCTTTGATCACGATCATTCACATTTCTATCACGATCTCGATCCACGCTTCTATGATCACTATCAACACTTCTCTCCCGATTAGAATGTGGTGAAACTCTACTTCTTTCATGGCTCGATTCAGGTGATACTCTTCTCTGATTTTGACTCATCTCCAACATCATCCTCTCTAATCGACCAATCCCTTCCGTAAGCTTCTCATTGAAATTCTCGTTGATTCGTTGCTCCATTTCGTCGGCCTCTTCTCTTCCGTATAAAGCATTAATATTGCGATGACGTTGAACTCGTCTTGGCGGCATGATTGAATACTTCCCAAACACTTCAACAATTCACACTTCAAGTTTCAAACACCTTTCGAACTTTGATCCAAATTGAAATGGATCGAAAACTCCAACTTTGTAGCAAATCGCGATGAACACGATGGACAAAGTTTCGGCCTCCAATGCAAATCTGATCAAACAACTTCGAACAATGTTGACTCTTCTTCCTCTCGACCACGGCTCAATACTTCAAGCACTCGGCTTCTCTTCAAACTTCAAATTAATAGGCTCCAAGTCTCGATCTAGCTATGATTGGCTAGAACAAGCTCTGATACCAAAACTGACGCAGCGGATAATTCAAAACGATCTTCGATCGAAGAAAGTAGCAGTCGATGGAATGATGAATACTGGAATGCCCGAATTCGTTGATCCGAGGATACCGAACTCTAGCTATCTCTGACTCGTTGATCCGAAGATACCGGGAAAGAGATCTACGATTCTTCAACGTTGATCTTGCGCACAAGATACCGTGAATCGGCTTCAACAAACGATGATCCGAGCGCACTCGAATGACGTTAGTGGAGATAGGAGATACACTCGACTACCAATTGAAATTGAAAGCAACAAGCTAACAAAAGAGAATTTTATTAAATTTTCAACAACCTCTTACAAATGAAAACACTCGCCTATTTATAGGCTACAACACGCAAGCAGAAAAATATAACTCCTAAGTCGGCAACCGACTTAACAACGCCTCCGACTTAACATAAGTCGTACACGACTTAAGCCCAAACAGTTACAAAACATACAAAAGCTTCAAAGAAAAAATACAAGTATTTAACTCGGCAACGACTTAATCTTCCTTTTCGCGACTTAAGGTAACTCGGCAACGATTTACTGGTAGCTTATCTCGGCAACAAATTTCGTCTTCGTTCGCGACTTTAAGGAATAGCTCGGCAACGTCTTCAACAAATCACGACTTCACGTTACCTCGACAACGACTTAGCTTAACTCGGCAATCGACTCATGGGGTATCTCGGCAACGATCTCTGAGGGCTTATCTCGGCAACGACTCAAACAAGTGCCGCGACATTGTCGTTCGCGAGTTATCTGGTAATGATCTAGGGTTAGGTCGGAACTTGCGAAGTGTTTCCGCGTCATGGGTTTAGGTCGGTCGCGACTTTGGGGAGAGATGTTAGGTCGTAGCTCGGCAATTGGGGATAAGTCGGCAGATGGAGTTAGGTCGGCGATTGGGGTGATAAGTTGTAGCTCGGCAATGGGAAGGGGAGTTAGGTCGGAGGAGATTGAGTTGGAGCTTAGGTCGGCAACTGAGCTTAGGTATACTGCTTCATCATAAATACATTATTCCTTAAATCGATATCATTCTAAGAAATATTAAATATTATGAATTTAATATATAATTGTCCATAGTCATTTATGCATTGTTAGATTACTTGCATACACACTAGTTATTGAGAAAACTCGAGCAGTGGCTGTTATGTATATTGCTAGACGAGGTAAGATAAATGCTTGTATTTGTTAGGCAAACTCAACATATGAGCATCTTTACCTAGGTCGTCAAGAAATGATAGGTAAGTGTGAATGATCTCTTTTGATTTGTGAGCAATTCAAGGTTAAGATCGAGATTAAGGCAAAGACCATGGTTAAAGTTATATGTGATATAATTGATTTAGAGTCATCCATCGCTTGTGGGAATATGATTTATTAAACAAACTCATGGTTAGAATCCCAAAGTAAGCGAGTCCTAATACTTACTAGAGACATCAAAAGGTTTCTATATCTCTCTTTGGGTTTTAAGAAATATAAAAATCTAATGGAGCCTTTTATAAAAATGAAATGATAACATTTAAACATTCTAATATTGTAAGAACATATCTTTACTACTAATAAAGAGAATTCATTGAATAGATTTACTCGGTGTCTTTTTGAAATTCCAAATATACCCTTTTACATCTCATCTCATAGAGAAATAGTATTCAAATATGGAAATATAGCCTGTTAATTTCTAAGTACAACTATTAGTCACCATGGAGAACTATAGCGTGCGTTCACAAGATGAAGTATCAGAGTGTACCATATTGTACGTAATTTAGGTGGGAGTTCATCGGTCGAAGTTTTGTCAGATTCCAAGTTAGTATGAAGAAGTTATTACAGTCTAAACAAAAAAAATAACGGCTTCTGCACTAGACGGTGTTCAAATATTGGAATGTGATAGCATGTTATTTTCTAAGTACAACTGTCAGTCCCCATGGAGAACTACAATGTACGTTCACAAAATGAAGTATCCGAGTGTTTCATATTATCCGTAATTTAGGTGTGAGTTAATCGGTTGAAGTCTCGTCGGATTTCGAGTTAGTATGAAGAAAATATTGCAGTCTGAACAAAAAAAATAGCGGCTTCTGCACTAGGTGGAGTTCAAATGTGGGGATGTGGTATCCTGTTATTTTCTAAGTACAACTGTCAGTGCCCATGGAGAACTACAGTGTGCGTTCACAAGATGAAGTATCCGAGTGTTCCATATTGTCCGTAATTTAGGTGGGAGTTAATTGGTCGAAGTCTCGCCGGATTCTGAATTAGTATGAAGAAGTTATTGCAGTTTGAACAAAAAAAAATAGCGGCTTCTGCATTAGGCGGAGTTCAAATATGGGGATGTGGTGGCCTGTTATTTTCTAAGTACAACTCTTAGTCCCCATGGAGAACTACAGTGTGCGTTTAGAAGATGAAGTATCCGAGTGTTCCATATTGTCCGTAATTTAGGTGGGAGTTAATCTGTCGAAGTTTCGCCGGATTCCGAGTTAGTATGAAGAAAATATAGCGGTCTAAACAAAAAAAGTAGCAGCTTCTGCACTAGGCGGAGTTCAAATACGGGGATGTGGTAGCCTGTTATTTTCTAAGTACAACTGTCAGTCCCCATGGAGAACTACAGTGTGCGTTCACAGGATGAAGTATCCGAGTGTTCCATATTGTCCGTAATTTAGGTGGGAGTTAACCGGTCGAAGTCTCGCCGGGTTTCGAATTAGTATGAAGAAGTTATTGCAGTCTGAACAAAAAAAATAGCGGCTTCTGCACTAGGCACAGTTCAAATATGGGGATGTGGTAGCTTGTTATTTTCTAAGTACAACTGTCAGTCCCAATGGAGAACTACAGTGTGCGTTCACAAGATGAAGTATACAAGCGTTCCATATTGTCCGTAATTTAGGTGGGAGTTAATCGATCAAAGTCTCATCGGGTTCCGAATTAGTATGAAGAAGTTATTGCAGACTGAATAAAAAAAATAGCGGCTTCTGCACTAGGCGGAGTTCAAATATGGGGATGTGGTAGCATGTTATTTTCTAAGTAAACTATCAGTCCCCATGAAGAACTACAGTGTGCGTTCACAAGCTGAAGTATCCAGGTGTACCATATTGTTCGTAATTTAGGTGGAGTTCATCGGTCGAAGTTTTGCCTGATTCCGAGTTAGTATGAATAAGTTATTGCAGTCTGAACAAAAAAAATAGCGGCTTTTTCCTAGGTAGAGTTCAAATATGAGGATGTAGCCTGTTATTTTCTAAGTACAACTATTAGTCACCATGGAGAACTACAGTAAGCGTTGAAGTGGGGATATAGCCTGTTATTTTCTAAGTACAACTGTCAGTCACCATGGAGAACTACAGTGTGCGTTCACAAGATGAAGTATCCAACTATACCATATTGTCCGTAATTTAGGTGGGAGTTCATCGGTCGTAGTATCGCCTGATTCCGAGTTAGTATGAAGAAGTTATTGCAGTCTGAACAAAAAAAATAGCAGCTTCTGCACTAGGCGGAGTTGAAATATGGGGATGTGGTAGCCTGTTATTTTCCAAGTACAACTGTCAGTCTCCATGGAGAACTACAGTGTGCGTTCATAAGATGAAGTATCCGAGTGTTTCATATTGTCCGTAATTTAGGTGGGAGTTAATCTGTCGAAGTCTCGCCAGATTCCGAGTTATTATGAAGAAAATATAGCAGTTTGAATAAAAAAAATAGCGGCTTCTGCACTAGGCGGAGTTCAAATAAGAGGATGTTGTGCCATTATTTTCTAAGTAAACTGCCAGTCCCCCTAGAGAACTATAGTGTGCATTCACAAGATGAAGTATCCGAGTGTACCATATTGTCTGTAATTTAGGTAGGAGTTCATCGGTCGAAGTTTTGCCTGATTCCGAGTTAGTATGAAGAAGTTATTGCAGTTTGAACAAAAAAATAGCGGTTTCTGCCTAGGCGGCGTTCAAATGTGGAGATGCTACTATCAAATCTACTTCCACGAGTACAAATAAAAATGCATGCACATTGTGTTTAAATGCAGGCCCACCTGGGCGTGCATATGTACTCGTGCTATATAATTAATACTAATCTATTTGAAATAAATTTATAGAAAAATGATCAATCTAAGACTATTTTCCCAAAGCGACAAACTCATCATACCAATTATACCGACTAACTAAAAGCAACTAAAATAGCACTAACTTTTGAAAGATTAGGGTTTATCATAACCGAACCTTCAAAAATAAAACCCATTATGGATGCAGATTCTGAAACAGTTAAAATCTTAAAACACATGGATAGTTGAATGTGACATTGCCCAAGCTTTCGTGTTGTCTACTTTAGACAAGTCGTTCCAAAGACAACACTAAAACATCTCTGTCCACAAAATCTTCGATAGCCTCAAATATTTGTTTAGTGAGCGATCTCATTCCGTAAGATATGAGATAGCTAAGAAATTGTTCGATACAAATATGAGTAAGGGCAGCAATGTACAAGACTTTATCATAACGATGAAAGGCTATATTAATAGACTTTTCGAGCTAGGTTCTAAGATTGAAGAAGAACTATAAGTAGACTTAATCCTAGGCTCGTTGACTTCATAGTTTGAGCCATTCATATTGAATTTCAATATGAACCAGATGAAAGCTGTGATATCCCGGAATTTTGGACAATACTTATTTGATAATTTCCATTAATAATTATTTTAAAATATGTAATATTGATTTAATAATCTAATTATCTTTTCAAAACTAATAATTGTTTAAATTTACAAATGTTATCTTTTCAAAATTTATAATAAACTAATAATATTTTGGAAATTTATTCTTTTCAAAGTTAATAATATATTTAATTGATAAAATTTATTTCTAAGCTAATTAATATATATATTCTATTTATAATGTATATATGAGTGTATACATTTTGAATAGGAAGTATGGTTTTAATTTAAATTTAATAAGAAATGTTTTGGAATGTAATATATATATATATATATATATATATATGTATATATTGTGATTTGGGAGATTTGATTGAATTTAATAGAAACTTTTCAAAAGCTTATTTAAAAATCTATCTTATACTTTCAAAAGTACTTAAAGTAAATATTTATTTTGTTTAAAAATATAATAGTTTAAATTAGTAAATTATAATAAAAATTTAATTTGTTTTTCCTTTATTGGTTTTTGAAATAAATTTAGTTTATATATATTTAAGTACAATAATTTAGTTTGAAACTCTAAAATAAGATTTAATTCAATATCCTCTTCTTTTTAAATTTTTCCTTCTTTAAAATTTAGCATTTGAAAAATATATTTAAAAAAAAATATAAATAAAACATAAAGGTATGTAAATTGTATAAAGTTAATTTATATATGAAAACATTAAAGCTAAATTGAAATTAACATAAAAACAAGTTAATATAAGTAAGAAAACAATTTAAATGAATTTTTAAAAAAATTTATAAAATAGGAAATAATTTTAATAATGGAATAAACATGTGGAAAGCTATTAAGAACATGCAAAAACACTTGGAATCATTTTAACAACTTAAGTAACAGGTGGCATTTTTAGATTTAATTTTCTTTTATTTTTAAAATCATATTTTCAGCCTATATAAACATTGTTTCTCTATATTCATTCTTTTCTAATCTTCTTTTCAAAAGATAATAAACTCAAACCTTTCTCTAATGAAAATCCGAAAATCAGTAATCAAACTCCTCAAACCAAAAATCAAATTCAATACCCTGTAATCTCATTTTCAATATCAATACTAAAACCTGAACATTCTTCTTCAAATCAAAACTGTAATTCTTTTTCAAGTCAAAACAACTCAAAGCCTGTTCTTTTGAAAACCCGAGAATTTATCAAAGCACGTTCAAGTAATTTTCTTAAGCATTCAAGCATCTTCAACATTCCAGTTTAATATCAGAAGCATGCATTCTTCAACAATTCAAGTTTCAAGTTTTAAAAGTCTTCAAAAGCTTTTCAAAATAGGCTCTGTTTATCTTTGTTTCAGGTGAGTAACATCACTATTTTTAAAGGTTTAAGTTATGAATAAGGTTGCATGTTAAATTTCTGTGATAAATATGTATTGTATGTATGTATAAGTGAAATTTGCTGTGAAAACAATGGATGTATTCTGTGCATATGTGACTATGTACTATGTTCTTGTTTTGTTTGCCCAGGCTCAAAATTCTATTTAAAATCTCTTACCACTTGATCTAGTTTTTGTTAGGACTTAATTTACAAACAAAAGTTGTTGATTTACCATAGACAAATGTTTAAAAATTTATTTAAGTCAAACTTCAAGTCTGAGTGTCTCTGTAAACCAAAAACAACAGTGCATGTATATAAAAGTGAAAACTCAAACTTTGTAATTCATAAATCCAGGATTATAAATTGAATACATAAACTATTACATGATTTTTAGCATTAAAATCATAATTTTTAGTTTAGTAATGAAGGTGCAGTTCTGGTTTTAACTAAAAATGAAATTTTGGGTAACTCTGTTGATCTCGATGGTTTGGAATGTTGTATTCTTCGGTAATGGGAGTGGGATGATCAGTGATGGTAGGTAAATTGTCAGGAAGGTGTTTAATTCATTGAGGAGGTAGCAGCAGTTGATTCTTTTCTAGAACCCTAGTTTTAAATAGATTAGGAAAATCGATCATCACGGCATCTAGAATGGATCGAGTTCAACCGAACTCTGGGAAATGGTAGTTAGGACGTGGACGAAGTCGTGGCTGGAGTCTCTGGCGTTCTGGTGATCAGCAGTGGGAGGACGAGGAGTTGTTGCCAGGTTTTGGAAGTTTTAGTCTGTGTTCCAGTTTTGGTGGTGCTACTCAATTTCGATTTCGAATGTTGATCGAAGATTTGATGGTCGTAATCTGGTTTGTGATTGATCGCCGATGTGGTGGAGTTGTCGTGGATGGTCGGAGTGGTGGAATCTCTGGTGCACATGCACGGTGAAATTGAATCTCTGGTGAAGTTGGGTTATAACTGGAAGTGGTACTCAGGTTTTTCTCGTGTCATTTGGATTTTTGCTCGAAGCATTTAGGGTATCGACTCGAAGTAATTTAGTGTGGTCTCGAGTAAAAAGTTGTTGCCAGGATTTTTTTTAAAAACCTGTCTGTTTAAAATTTTAAACTGGATTTAAATTCGTAAAGCAATATTTAAACAGAATTTTAAATCAAAGACTTAATATGGATTCAAGTTAGTTTGAATCTTAGATTGGATATAAATAAGTTTTATAAATTTAAATGTTTTAATAAGTTTAAATGTTAGTTACATTTAAATGTTTTGAAATTAAAAAGGAATTTGATTTAAACTCTTTTAAAAAAAATTATAAGATATAAGAATTCTTTAACATGTAATGGTTTTTAAATTGGTTTTAAACTTTGTTAAAGACAAATTGGTATTCATTTTAAATCCAAAATTTAAAATGAAATTTAAAAGTAAATTTGAAAATGGATGTTTTCAAATGTATGTGTGAATGATAAGTTAACCATGGATAAGAAAATGTTTTCATCTTAAAGTTAAAATCATTAAATCTTTAAGGTAATTAAAATGGTTTGAATAATCTAATTAATTAATAACTTGGATTAATTAATTAAGTAATTAAGGGTTTAAATTTATTAATTAAGGTTTAAGTTAATTAATTAAGCAATAATTAATTTGTAATTAAGAATCATAGAGTTGATTTTTAAATTAATGATTAGAAATTAATTAATCAAGTAATTAAGTTACAGTTAACACTTAATTAATTAAATAATTAGGATTAATTAATGGGTTATTAATGGTTAATTAATTTATAATTAATAATAAGAAATGTAAGTTTTAATTATTTTAGAAAAGTAATTAATGAATCTTAAATAGTTAATGAAGATCATTAACTAAGGATTATTATATAATTAATTAATGTGATTAATTTAATAATTAATTAGATTAATTAATTTAAAGATAATCATTTGTGAAAATTGTTTAAATGAATTACTTAATGGAAGTAATTAAGAAATTAATTACTCATTGTAATTAATTGAGTTTAATTTGATTAGTTTAAGTTAATTAATTAAGTTTAATTAATTTAAGATAATCACTTAATGATTTGTGAAGTATAATTACTTAATGTAATTTAATGAAGTATAATTACTTAATAAAGTAATTAATTGATAATTACTGGATGTAATTAATGGAAGATGATTTAATAATGGAAGTAATTTGGATTTAATTACTTTGAATAATTAATCAAGGGATTAATTAAAAGATAATTAATTAAGGAGTAATTAATTTAGTTAATAAAAGTAATTAAGGGTAGTTAATTACTGAATGAGAATAATCAAGAGTGATTAATAAATATGGTTTAATTAAAGGTTAATTACTTAATGCAATTAATTTAATTAGAGTAATTAGTAATAAAAATGTAATTAAGGATCATTAATTAATATAATTAATGATGTAATTAAGAATTGATTAACAAAGAATAATTAATAAATAAAGTGATTAATTAATGTAATTAATTAAGGATTAATGTAATTAATTATAGTTGATTAATTTAATTAATTATAGTTAATTAATTAACGAAGTAATTAAAGTTTAATTACTATAAATGGTTAAGGATAATTAATTGAGTAATTAATTAAAGGATAAATTACCTGAATGCAATTAAAGGGTAATTAGGGGATAATTAATTGATTTGAAATTAGTTAATGGTTAAGTAAGCAGGATTTATAGAATGAAGTAATTAATTTAAATTCACTTTAAATTAATTAGAGAGGGTATAAATCGTTACTTATGGATGGATGAATAATATTGAATGCTTTGCATTGTTTGATATCTCTGATGAGATATGTGCTGATTTGTGATATGGATGTTTTAGTTGAATTGTGATGATAATATGGATTATCTGCTTATATTGATAATGTTGATTATCTATTGTGATATTGTAAATTATCTATCTTTGTGAATACAGATAATGAATTGAATTGTTTTAACTTTAAAACAACTTGGCCTTAAAAGATACGTTTTGGATTTCGATGAGACCGGGATCGAGTTTCCAGATTTGGATATCCGAATGCCACATCGATCCAAATTAACGATAGGTCGTGAATCTCAAGTGAAGATAAAGATTCAGAGTGCAAGGGTTATTGTCGTTAACTCTGAGGGTGATTCCAAAATGAGTGTAACGAGATAATGCCTTCGGTTTCGTTCGAACCCGGAACGAACTTGTATGGATTGAATGCTTTCAGAACATCGTCAGGTGGACGATGAGCATTCTAAGATAGATGTGTTCTATTTAAAGGTAATCGTAGCCTCAAGCCTCATCAACCGAGAATGGCTAAAACAGGGGAGGTGCAGCAAGGTTAGTGGGTAGCACCCAAGTAGGACAAGATTACCTCTGTCTAGATGTCCCTTATTATTTCAGTTTAGTGTGCGGTTGGTCATGACAACCGTGGGGTATCTTGTGCGGGAATTATCCTGTAAGGGATGTTCCGGCCTTGTGTTGCAGGGGATTGGGAGTAATCCTCGGTACGGTGATCTAGGCCACATACTGTGACGGGCGGTACCCCAGTATCCCTGCCATTGTATGGAATCCAATCTCCAATAAGTGATCTCGGAGTTGATTGTATACCTATGTATGCTGGAATTTAATGAATGTAACAATTTCGGCTATTTGTAATTTTGCTATATATATATTTATTCTACCTATTTGTTGGGTTACCTGTTCGGGTTCTCCAATATGAGTTATAAAGGTAGATAGGTGGTGGTGTGTGTAACATGACTACCAATGGTTAGAGTTTGAATGTTTGGGTTGGAAGAATATATGTCGAGACTGTAGATCTAATACCGTCTCGAGTGAGCTTTGCAGTGGTGTAAGGATTTCATCAATTTCTGAAGGAAACTTTTTTTAAAGGTTCGGGGTCCATCCTTGAAGTGCAGAGTTGGATGAGTAGAATATGGATCTGTCGGTTGGGCAGAAGTGTGTGATGGTGTCTTGATACCTCAGGATAATTGTAACTGTGTGATGAGATACAGTGACTATGGATGTTTCCGAAGATGTTTTCTTTGGAACAAGTTAAGGAAGTGTGTATGTTTCGGTGTTGTGGCTGAGTTCAGCATGATGTTTCTGTTTAGTTTGAGGTTCGAGTTTCTCGAAGAGCTTTGGATAAGGAAGTCTCTGGCATTTGTGGCAACAGTGCAGCTCGGAGTATTCTGTGCGTTGGCAGGAAAGTTTTCTGGCTGAGCAGTTTTTCTGAAGGTGAAGTTCAGAAGCAGCAGAGTGGATCCATTTCTTCGATGGATTGGATAGTTAAGTATGAGCTATTCTGATTTGTTAAGGGAGAACAGTTTTCTTTGGAATTAGGTTGGGTTGATCGCAAAAGTGACTTGCGATTGCTGAGTGTTCTCTTGTGTTATCAGGGATTTTCTGGATGTCTTCAGGGAAGTCAGAGATTTGTCCGCATTTAGAGATTGAGTTTTCTTATCGACTAGGATTCCAGGAGTGGTACCAGTAGTTCAGCTGGGAAAAAGGATGTCTCCTAGAGAGAAGTTTTAGTGAAGCAGCTCAGTGTTTCTTGGAACTTCTGAGTTTTTTTCTTTATGGATCTGTTGAACCATTTTTCTGGGATGTGTTGTCCAGTTTGTGCTTGTGTTCTTCATCAGCATTTTCATTCTACCACAGATCAGAGTGGTGCAGCGAAAGCAGTTTGGGAGTGCATCTCTGGATAGGAGAAGTAAGTTTGGAATCTACTGATAATTGTGAAGTAGAGTTGTGTTTTGGATCTCTTCTGTGTTCTGATTTGGATAAGTATTTGGTCTTCTGGGTTGAATGGTCAGTTTGGATAATTGTGATTCGATGTGTTTTACGTATCTCTGAGGGAGTACGTGTAAGATCTATCTCTGGTTTTGGAACCAGCAGTTCAGGGAGGTTTAGTTGTTGAGTCAGACTCGTCTGTAGTCAGATATCCTGTTTAGTTCTGTAGATCTAGATGAGTAGGAGCTCTGTAGCTTAGTTGTGTAGATAGTTTGGATTCTGTAGAGCGGGTATCCCGGTGTTTATCTGGGAAACTCTAGGAAATTCTATTCAGAATTTTGTTTGGATAGTTAGAATTGTTTGATTGGATGAATTGGTTGCTATGGTTGTTAGCATATGGATGATAATATATGCTTGTGATTTAAAATTAAAATCTTAAATAAATTATTAAATTACCTTTGTTTTAAATTTCGGGGACGAAATTCTTTTAAGGGGGGAGGAATGTGATATCCCGGAATTTTGGGCAATACTTATTTGATAATTTCCATTAATAATTATTTTAAAATATGTAATATTGATCTAATAATCTAATTATCTTTTCAAAACTAATAATTGTTTAAATTTACAAATGTTATCTTTTCAAAATTTATAATAAACTAATAATATTTTGGAAATTTATTCTTTTCAAAGTTAATAATATATTTAATTGATAAAATTTATTTCTAAGCTAATTAATATATATATTCTATTTATAATGTATATATGAGTGTATACATTGTGAATAGGAAGTATGGTTTTAATTTAAATTTAATAAGAAATGTTTTGGAATGTAATATATATATATATATATATATATATGTATATATTGTGATTTGGGAGATTTGATTGAATTTAATAGAAACTTTTCAAAAGCTTATTTAAAAATCTATCTTATACTTTCAAAAGTACTTAAAGTAAATATTTATTTTGTTTAAAAATATAATAGTTTAAATTAGTAAATTATAATAAAAAATTAATTTGTTTTTCCTTTATTGGTTTTTGAAATAAATTTAGTTTATATATATTTAAGTACAATAATTTAGTTTGAAACTCTAAAATAAGATTTAATTCAGTATCCTCTTCTTTTTAAATTTTTCCTTCTTTAAAATTTAGCATTTGGAAAATATATTTAAAAAAAATATATAAATAAAACATAAAGGTATGTAAATTGTATAAAGTTAATTTATATATGAAAACATTAAAGCTAAATTGAAATTAACATAAAAACAAGTTAATATAAATAAGAAAACAATTTAATGAATTTTTAAAAACATTTATAAAATAGGAAATAATTTTAATAATGGAATAAACATGTAGAAAGCTATTAAGAACATGCAAAAACACTTGGAATCATTTTAACAACTTAAGTAACAAGTGGCATTTTTAGATTTAATTTTCTTTTATTTTTAAAATCATATTTTCAGCCTATATAAACATTGTTTCTCTATATTCATTCTTTTCTAATCTTCATTTCAAAAGATAATAAACTCAAACCTTTCTCTAATGAAAATCTGAAAATTAGTAATCAAACTCCTCAAACCAAAAATCAAATTCAATACCCTGTAATCTCATTTTCAATATCAATACTAAAACCTGAACATTCTTCTTCAAATCAAAACTGTAATTCTTTTTCAAGTCAAAACAACTCAAAGCCTGTTCTTTTGAAAACCTGAGAATTTATCAAAGCACGTTCAAGTAATTTTCTTAAGCATTCAAGCATCTTCAACATTCCAGTTTAATATCAGAAGCATGCATTCTTCAACAATTCAAGTTTCAAGTTTTAAAAGTCTTCAAAAGCTTTTCAAAATAGGCTCTGTTTATCTTTGTTTCAGGTGAGTAACATCACTATTTTTAAAGGTTTAAGTTATGAATAAGGTTGCATGTTAAATTTCTGTGATAAATATGTATTGTATGTATGTATAAGTGAAATTTGCTGTGAAAACAATGGATGTATTGTGTGCATATGTGACTATGTACTATGTTCTTGTTTTGTTTGCCCAGGCTCAAAATTCTGTTTAAAATCTCTTACCACTTGATCTAGTTTTTGTTAGGACTTAATTTACAAACAAAAGTTGTTGATTTACCATAGACAAATGTTTAAAAATTTATTTAAGTCAAACTTCAAGTCTGAGTGTCTCTGTAAACCAAAAACAACAGTGCATGTATATAAAAGTGAAAACTCAAACTTTGTAATTCATAAATCCAGGATTATAAATTGAATACATAAACTATAACATGATTTTTAGCATTAAAATCATAATTTTTAGTTTAGTAATGAAGGTGCAGTTCTGGTTTTAACTAAAAATGAAATTTTGGGTAACTCTGTTGATCTCGATGGTTTGGAATGTTGTATTCTTCGGTAATGGGAGTGGGATGATCAGTGATGGTAGGTAAATTGTCAGGAAGGTGTTTAATTCATTGAGGAGGTAGCAGTAGTTGATTCTTTTATAGAACCCTGGTTTTAACTAGATTAGGAAAATCGATCATCATGGCATCTAGAATGGATCAAGTTCAACCGAACTCTGGGAAATGGTAGTTAGGACGTGGACGAAGTCGTGGCCGGAGTCTCTGGCGTTCTGGTGATCAGCAGTGGGAGGACGAGGAGTTGTTGCCAGGTTTTGGAAGTTTTAGTCTGTGTTCCAGTTTTGGTGGTGCTACTCGATTTCGATTTCGAATGTTGATCGAAGATTTGATGGTCGTAATCTGGTTTGTGGTTTATCGCCGATGTGGTGGAGTTGTCGTGGATGGTCGGAGGTGGTGGAATCTCTGGTGCACGTGCACGGTGAAATTGAATCTCTGGTGAAGTTGGGTTATAACTGGAAGTGGTACTCGGGTTTTTCTCGTGTCATTTGGATTTTTGCTCGAAGCATTTAGGGTATCGACTCGAAGTAATTTAGTGTGGTCTCGAGTAAAAAGTTGTTGCCAGGTTTTTTAAAAAAAAAACCTGTCTGTTTAAAATTTTAAACTGGATTTAAATTCGTAAAGCAATATTTAAACAGAATTTTAAATCAAAGACTTAATATGGATTCAAGTTAGTTTGAATCTTAGATTGGATATAAATAAGTTTTATAAATTTAAATGTTTTAATAAGTTTAAATGTTAGTTACATTTAAATGTTTTGAAATTAAAAAGGAATTTGATTTAAACTCTTTTAAAAAAAATTTATAAGATATAAGAATTCTTTAACATGTAAAGGTTTTTAAATTGGTTTTAAACTTTGTTAAAGACAAATTGGTATTCATTTTAAATCCAGAATTTAAAATGAAATTTAAAAGTAAATTTGAAGATGGATGTTTTCAAATATATGTGTGAATGATAAGTTAACCATGGATAAGAAAATGTTTTTATCTTAAAGTTAAAATCATTAAATCTTTAAGGTAATTAAAATGGTTTAAATAATCTAATTAATTAATAACTTGGATTAATTAATTAAGTAATTAAGGGTTTAAATTTATTAATTAAGGTTTAAGTTAATTAATTAAGCAATAATTAATTTGTAATTAAGAATCATAGAGTTGATTTTTAAATTAATGATTAGAAATTAATTAATCAAGTAATTAAGTTATAGTTAACACTTAATTAATTAAATAATTAGGATTAATTAATGGGTTATTAATGGTTAATTAATTTATAATTAATAATAAGAAATGTAAGTTTTAATTATTTTAGAAAAGTAATTAATGAATCTTAAATAGTTAATGAAGATCATTAACTAAGGTTTATTAAATAATTAATTAATGTGATTAATTTAATAATTAATTAGATTAATTAATTTAAAGATAATCATTGTGAAATTTGTTTAAATGAATTACTTAATGGAAGTAATTAAGAAATTAATTACTCATTGTAATTAATTGAGTTTAATTTGATTAGTTTAAGTTAATTAATTAAGTTTAATTAATTTAAGATAATCACTTAATGATTTGTGAAGTATAGTTACTTAATGTAATTTAATGAAGTATAATTACTTAATAAAGTAATTAATTGATAATTACTGGATGTAATTAATGGAAAATGATTTAATAATGGAAGTAATTTTGATTTAATTACTTTGAATAATTAATCAAGGGATTAATTAAAATATAATTAATTAAGGAGTAATTAATTTAGTTAATAAAAGTAATTAAGGGTAGTTAATTACTGAATGAGAATAATCAAGAGTGATTAATAAATATGGTTTAATTAAAGGTTAATTACTTAATGTAATTAATTTAATTAGAGTAATTAGTAATAAAAATGTAATTAAGGATCATTAATTAATATAATTAATGATGTAATTAAGAATTGATTAACTAAGAATAATTAATAAATGAAGTGATTAATTAATGTAATTAATTAAGGATTAATGTAATTAATTATAGTTGATTAATTTAATTAATTATAGTTAATTAATTAACGAAGTAATTAAAGTTTAATTACTATAAATGGTTAAGGATAATTAATTTGAGTAATTAATTAAAGGATAAATTACCTGAATGCAATTAAAGGGTAATTAGGGGATAATTAATTGATTTGAAATTAATTAATGGTTAAGTAAGCAGGATTTATAGAATGAAGTAATTAATTTAAATTCACTTTAAATTAATTAGAGAGGGTATAAATCAATACTTATGGATGGATGAATAATATTGAATGCTTTGCATTGTTTGATATCTCTGATGAGATATGTGCTGATTTGTGATATGGATGTTTTAGTTGAATTGTGATGATAATATGGATTATCTGCTTATATTGATAATGTTGATTATCTATTGTGATATTGTAAATTATCTATCTTTGTGAATACAGATAATGAATTGAATTGTTTTAACTTTAAAACAACTTGGCCTTAAAAGATACGTTTTGGATTTCGATGAGACCGGGATCGGGTTTCCAGATTTGGATATCCGAATGCCACATCGATCCATATTAACGATAGGTCGTGAATCTCAAGTGAAGATAAAGATTCAAAGTGCAAGGGTTATTGTCGTTAACTCTGAGGGTGATTCCAAAATGAGTGTAACGAGATAATGCCTTCGGTTTCGTTCGAACCCGGAACGAACTTGTATGGATTGAATGCTTTCAGAACATCGTCAGGTGGACGATGAGCATTCTAAGATAAATGTGTTCTATTTAAAGGTAATCGTAGCCTCAAGCCTCATCAACCGAGAATGGCTAAAACAGGGGAGGTGCTGCAAGGTTAGTGGGTAGCACCCAAGTAGGACAAGATTACCTCTGTCTAGATGTCCCTCATTATTTCGGTTTAGTGTGCGGTTGGTCATGACAACCGTGGGGTATCTTGTGCGGGAATTATCCAGTAAGGGATGTTCCGGCCTTGTGTTGCAGGGGATTGGGAGTAATCCTCGGTATGGTGATCTAGGCCACATACTGTGACGGGCGGTACCCAAGTAGCCCTGCCATTGTATGGAATCCAATCTCCAATAAGTGATCTCGGACTTGATTGTATACCTATGTATGCTGGAATTTAATGAATGTAACAATTTCGGCTATGTGAATATTTATTTGAGAACCCTAGACCCTATTATAATAAAATTGGATTTCCTATCAATGTTTTGGTTATTGTAAGGTAAAAACTTTTCCGTGTTTATGTGCGGGAAGTCTTACGAGATACCTTTTCTTTCCAAATGGTTTTCGAAGTTAAGCAACTTTAACCTGTTACTCACACCAGACCCATGTCTGACCCAAGTGTTTATTTTCTATTTATAAACTCTTGGGTACTCAAATTTTTACGAGTAGCCAAGGGATTCAGGTTAGCTTTGACGAATTGTGGAGGAGCAATGGAGTAGGAGGCTTCAGCGTTGTAGATATAGATAGTAGTTCAGCTGTGTTGATCTTTGTATTGATCTCTGTATTGTATTGAGTTGTAATGTCTAGACAGATGTTTATAACTGTCTAGTATGTGATGTATAATCTGTGTAACTCTGATAGATGTTGTAAACTATGTAATAGTTTATGTTATTAATATAATTTATTCGTTCCGCTGTTGAGATTCTGATGTTGTTTCTTTCTCTCTTCTCTTCTTTACTCTTTTCTATCCCTTTCTTTCTTATTAATGATGTGTCATTCTGTGGAATGGGTGGCGGGTCGTTACAGTTGGTATCAGAGCTCTTGGTTGAGTGAATACCTAGGCTCTGGAGTGGTGTCTATCTTGAGAGAGCGTATTTGTAATTTTGCTATATATATATTTATTCTACCTATTTGTTGGGTTACCTGTTCGGGTTCTCCAATATGAGTTATAAAGGTAGATAGGTGGTGGTGTGTGTATCACGACTACCAATGGTTAGAGTTTGAATGTTTGGGTTGGAAGAATATATGTCGAGACTGTAGATCTAATACCGTCTCGAGTGAGCTTTGCAGTGGTGTAAGGATTTCATCGATTTTTGAAGGAAACTTTTTTTAAAGGTTCGGGGTCCATCCTTGAAGTGCAGAGTTGGATGAGTAGAATATGGATCTGTCAGTTCGGAAGAAGTGTGTGATGGTGTCTTGATACCTCAGGATAATTGTAACTGTGTGATGAGATACAGTGACTATGGATGTTTCCGAAGATGTTTTCTTTGGAACAAGTTAAGGAAGTGTGTATGTTTCGGTGTTGTGGCTGAGTTCAGCATGATGTTTCTGTTTTGTTTGAGGTTTGAGTTTCTCGAAGAGCTTTGGATAAGGAAGTCTTTGGCATTTGTGGCAGCAGTGCAGCTCGGAGTATTCTGTGCGTTGGCAGGAAAGTTTTCTGGCTGAGCAGATTTTTGAAGGTGAAGTTCAGAAGCAGCAGAGTGGATCCATTTCTTCGATGGATTGGATAGTTAAGTATGAGCTATTCTGATTTGTTAAGGGAGAACGGTTTTCTTTGGAATTAGGTTGGGTTGACCGCAAAAGTGACTTGCGATTGCTGAGTGTTCTCTTGTGTTATCAGGGATTTTCTGGATGTCTTCAGGGAAGTCAGAGATTTGTCCGCATTTAGAGATTGAGTTTTCTTATCGACTAGGATTCCAGGAGTGGTACCAGTAGTTCAGTTGGGAAAAAGGATGTCTCCTAGAGAGAAGTTTTAGTGAAGCAGCTCAGTGTTTCTTGGAACTTCTGAGTTTTTTTCTTTATGGATCTGTTGAACCATTTTTCTGGGATGTGTTGTCCAGTTTGTGCTTGTGTTCTTCATCAGCATTTTCATTCTACCTCAGATCAGAGTGGTGCAGCGAAAGCAGTTTGGGAGTGCATCTCTGGATAGGAGAAGTAAGTTTGGAATCTACTGATAATTGTGAAGTAGAGTTGTGTTTTGGATCTCTTCTGTGTTCTGATTTGGATAAGTATTTGGTCTTCTGGGTTGAATGGTCAGTTTGGATAATTGTGATTCGATGTGTTTTACGTATCTCTGAGGGAGTACGTGTAAGATCTATCTCTGGTTTTGGAACCAGCAGTTCAGGAAGGTTTAGTTGTTGAGTCAGACTCGTCTGTAGTCTGATATCCTGTTTAGTTCTGTAGATCTAGATGAGTAGGAGCTCTGTAGCTTAGTTGTGTAGATAGTTTGGATTCTGTAGAGCGAGTATCCCGGTGTTTATATCTAGGAAACTTTAGGAAATTCTATCCAGAATTTTGTCTGGATAGTTAGAATTGTTTGATTGGATGAATTGGTTGCTATGATTGTTAGCATATGGATGATAATATATGCTTGTGATTTAAAATTGAAATCTTAAATAGATTATTAAATTACCTTTGTTTTAAATTTCGGGGACGAAATTCTTTTAAGGGGGGAGGAATGTGATATCCCGGAATTTTGGGCAATACCTATTTGATAATTTCCATTAATAATTATTTTAAAATATGTAATATTGATTTAATAATCTAATTATCTTTTCAAAACTAATAATTGTTTAAATTTACAAATGTTATCTTTTCAAAATTTATAAAAAATTAATAATATTTTGGAAATTTATTCTTTTCAAAGTTAATAATATATTTAATTGATAAATTTTATTTCTGAGCTAATTAATATATATATTCTATTTATAATGTATATATGAGTGTATACATTGTGAATAGGAAGTATGGTTTTAATTTAAATTTAATAAGAAATGTTTTGGAATGTAAAATATATATATATATATATATGTATATATTGTGATTTGGGAGATTTGATTGAATTTAACAGAAACTTTTCAAAAGCTTATTTAAAAATCTATCTTATACTTTTAAAAGTACTTAAAGTAAATATTTATTTTGTTTAAAAATATAATAGTTTAAATTAGTAAATTATAATAAAAATTTAATTTGTTTTTCCTTTATTGGTTTTTGAAATAAATTTAGTTTATATATATTTAAGTACAATAATTTAGTTTAAACTCTAAAATAAGATTTAATTCAATATCCTCTTCTTTTTAAATTTTTCCTTCTTTAAAATTTAGCATTTGGAAAATATATTTAAAAAAATATATAAATAAAACATAAAGGTATGTAAATTGTATAAAGTTAATTTATATATGAAAACATTAAAGCTAAATTGAAATTAACATAAAAACAAGTTAATATAAATAAGAAAACAATTTAAATGAATTTTTAAAAACATTTATAAAATAGGAAATAATTTTAATAATGGAATAAACATGTGGAAAGCTATTAAGAACATGCAAAAACACTTGGAATCATTTTAACAACTTAAGTAACAAGTGGCATTTTTAGATTTAATTTTCTTTTATTTTTAAAATCATATTTTCAGCCTATATAAACATTGTTTCTCTATATTCATTCTTTTCTAATCTTCATTTCAAAAGATAATAAACTCAAACCTTTCTCTAATGAAAATCTAAAAATCAGTAATCAAACTCCTCAAACCAAAAATCAAATTCAATACCCTGTAATCTCATTTTCAATATCAATACTAAAACCTGAACATTCTTCTTCAAATCAAAACTGTAATTCTTTTCAAGTCAAAACAACTCAAAGCCTGTTCTTTTGAAAACCTGAGAGTTAATCAAAGCACTTTCAAGTAATTTTCTTAAGCATTCAAGCATCTTCAACATTCCAGTTTAATATCAGAAGCATGCATTCTTTAACAATTCAAGTTTCAAGTTTTAAAAGTCTTCAAAAGCTTTTCAAAATAGGCTCTGTTTATCTTTGTTTCAGGTGAGTAACATCACTATTTTTAAAGGCTTAAGTTATGAATAAGGTTGCATGTTAAATTTCTGTGATAAATATGTATTGTATGTATGTATAAGTGAAATTTGCTGTGAAAACAATGGATGTATTGTGTGCATATGTGACTATGTACTATGTTCTTGTTTTGTTTGCCCAGGCTCAAAATTCTGTTTAAAATCTCTTACCACTTGATCTAGTTTTTGTTAGGACTTAATTTACAAACAAAAGTTGTTGATTTACCATAGACAAATGTTTAAAAATTTATTTAAGTCAAACTTCAAGTCTGAGTGTCTCTGTAAACCAAAAACAACAGTGCATGTATATAAAAGTGAAAACTCAAACTTTGTAATTCATAAATCCAGGATTATAAATTGAATACATAAACTATAACATGATTTTTAGCATTAAAATCATAATTTTTAGTTTAGTAACGAAGGTGCAGTTCTGGTTTTAACTAAAAATGAAATTTTGGGTAACTCTGTTGATCTCGATGGTTTGGAATGTTGTATTCTTCGGTAATGGGAGTGGGATGATCAGTGATGGTAGGTAAATTGTCAGGAACGTGTTTAATTTATTGAGGAGGTAGCAGTAGTTGATTCTTTTCTAGAACCCTAGTTTTAACTAGATTAGGAAAATCGATCATCACGACATCTAGAATGGATCGAGTTCTACCGAACTCTAGGAAATGGTAGTTAGGACATGGACGAAGTCGTGGCCGGAGTCTCTGGCGTTCTGTTGCCAGGTTTTGGAAGTTTTAGTCTGTGTTCCAGTTTTGGTGGTGCTACTCGATTTCGATTTCGAATGTTGATCGAAGATTTGATGGTCGTATTCTGGTTTGTGGTTGATCGCCGATGTGGTGGAGTTGTCGTGGATGGTCGGAGGTGGTGGATTCTTTGGTGCACGTGCACGGTGAAATTGAATCTCTGGTGAAGTTGGGTTATAACTGGAAGTGGTACTCGGGTTTTTCTCGTGTCATTTGGATTTTTGCTCGAAGCATTTAGGGTATCGACTCGAAGTAATTTAGTGTGGTCTCGAGTAAAAAGTTGTTGCCAGGTTTTTTTAAAAAAAAACCTGTCTGTTTAAAATTTTAAACTGGATTTAAATTCGTAAAGCAATATTTAAACAGAATTTTAAATCAAAGACTTAATATGGATTCAAGTTAGTTTGAATCTTAGATTGGATATAAATAAGTTTTATAAATTTAAATGTTTTAATAAGTTTAAATGTTAGTTATATTTAAATGTTTTGAAATTAAAAAGGAATTTGATTTAAACTCTTTAAAAAAAATTATAAGATATAAGAATTCTTTAACATGTAATGGTTTTTAAATTGGTTTTAAACTTTGTTAAAGACAAATTGGTATTTATTTTAAATCCAGAATTTAAAATGAAATTTAAAAGTAAATTTGAAAATGGATGTTTTCAAATGTATGTGTGAATGATAAGTTAACCATGGATAAGAAAATGTTTTTATCTTAAAGTTAAAATCATTAAATCTTTAAGGTAATTAAAATGGTTTAAATAATCTAATTAATTAATAACTTGGATTAATTAATTAAGTAATTAAGGGTTTTAATTTATTAATTAAGGTTTAAGTTAATTAATTAAGCAATAATTAATTTGTAATAAAGAATCATAGAGTTGATTTTTAAATTAATGGTTAGAAATTAATTAATCAAGTAATTAAGTTACAGCTAACACTTAATTAATTAAATAATTAGGATTAATTAATGGGTTATTAATGGTTAATTAATTTATAATTAATAATAAGAAATGTAAGTTTTAATTATTTTAGAAAAGTAATTAATGAATCTTAAATAGTTAATGAAGATCATTAACTAAGGATTATTAAATAATTAATTAATGTGATTAATTTAATAATTAATTAGATTAATTAATTTAAAGATAATCATTTGTGAAAATTGTTTAAATGAATTACTTAATGGAAGTAATTAAGAAATTAATTACTCATTGTAATTAATTGAGTTTAATTTGATTAGTTTAAGTTAATTAATTAAGTTTAATTAATTTAAGATAATCACTTAATGATTTGTGAAGTATAATTACTTAATGTAATTTAATGAAGTATAATTACTTAATAAAGTAATTAATTGATAATTACTGGATGTAATTAATGGAAGATGATTTAATAATGGAAGTAATTTGGATTTAATTACTTTGAATAATTAATCAAGGGATTAATTAAAAGATAATTAATTAAGGAGTAATTAATTTAGTTAATAAAAGTAATTAAGGGTAGTTAATTACTGAATGAGAATAATCAAGAGTGATTAATAAATATGGTTTAATTAAAGGTTAATTACTTAATGTAATTAATTTAATTAGAGTAATTAGTAATAAAAATGTAATTAAGGATCATTAATTAATTAATATAATTAATGATGTAATTAAGAATTGATTAACTAAGAATAATTAATAAATGAAGTGATTAATTAATGTAATTAATTAAGGATTAATGTAATTAATTATAGTTGATTAATTTATTTAATTATAGTTAATTAATTAACGAAGTAATTAAAGTTTAATTACTATAAATGGTTAAGGATAATTAATTTGAGTAATTAATTAAAGGATAAATTACCTGAATGCAATTAAAGGGTAATTAGGGGATAATTAATTGATTTGAAATTAATTAATGGTTAAGTAAGCAGGATTTATAGAATGAAGTAATTAATTTAAATTCACTTTAAATTAATTAGAGAGGGTATAAATCATTACTTATGGATGGATGAATAATATTGAATGCATTGCATTGTTTGATATCTCTAATGAGATATGTGCTGATTTGTGATATGGATGTTTTAGTTGAATTGTGATGATAATATGGATTATCTGCTTATATTGATAATGTTGATTATCTATTGTGATATTGTAAATTATCTATCTTTGTGAATACAGATAATGAATTGAATTGTTTTAACTTTAAAACAACTTGGCCTTAAAAGATACGTTTTGGATTTCGATGAGACCGGGATCGGGTTTCCAGATTTGGATATCCGAATGCCACATCGATCCAAATTAACGATAGGTCGTGAATCTCAAGTGAAGATAAAGATTCAGAGTGCAAGGGTTATTGTCGTTAACTCTGAGGGTGATTCCAAAATGAGTGTAACGAGATAATGCCTTCGGTTTCGTTCGAACCCGGAACGAACTTGTATGGATTGAATGCTTTCAGAACATCGTCAGGTGGACGATGAGAATTCTAAGATAGATGTGTTCTATTTAAAGGTAATCGTAGCCTCAAGCCTCATCAACCGAGAATGGCTAAAACAGGGGAGGTGCAGCAAGGTTAGTGGGTAGCACCTAAGTAGGACAAGATTACCTCTCTCTAGATGTCCCTTATTATTTCGGTTTAGTGTGCGGTTGGTCATGACAACCGTGGGGTATCTTGTGCGGGAATTATCCAGTAAGGGATGTTCCGGCCTTGTGTTGCAGGGGATTGGGAGTAATCCTCGGTACGGTGATCTAGGCCACGTACTGTGACGGGCGGTACCCCAGTAGCCCTGCCATTGTATGGAATCCAATCTCCAATAAGTGATCTCGGACTTGATTGTATACCTATGTATGCTGGAATTTAATGAATGTAACAATTTTGGCTATGTGAATATTTATTTGAGAACCCTAGACCCTATTATAATATAACTGGATTTCCTATCAATGTTTTGGTTATCGTAAGGTAAAAACTTTTCCGTGTTTATGTGCGGGAAGTCTTACGAGATACCTTTTCTTTCCAAATGGTTTTTAAAGTTAAGCAACTTTAACCTGTTACTCACACCAGACCCATGTCTGACCCAAGTGTTTATTTTCTGTTTATAAACTCTTGGGTATTCAAATTTTTACGTGTAGCTAAGGGATTCAGGTTAGCTTTGACGAATTGTGGAGGAGCAATGGAGCAGGAGGCTTCAGCGTTGTAGATATAGATAGTAGTTCCGCTGTGTTGATCTTTGTATTGATCTCTGTATTGTATTGAGTTGTAATGTCTAGACAAATGTTTATAACTGTCTAGTATGTGATGTATAATCTGTGTAACTCTGATAGATGTTGTAAACTATGTAATAGTTTATGTTATTAATATAATTTCGTTCCGCTGTTGAGATTCTGATGTTGTTTCTTTCTCTCTTCTCTTCTTTTCTCTTTTCTATCCCTTTCTTTCTTATTAATGATGCGTCATTCTGTGGAATGAGTGGCGGGTCGTTACAAAAGCGAGCCCTATTGAGCTACTCAATATATTGAGGTCGGATGAAGGTTCACTTAAGAATCAAAGTACAATGTTTGTTGTAAAGGGAAATCATCATTTTTGAAAAGTTTGAAGAAGAGAAAGCGAGATAGTAAGAAAGGTAAGGGTGGTCCCTCCAATAATAAGGGTGAATGCCACCATTGTCAAAAGAAGTGATCTGGAAAAGGAATATACTATCTCAAGGCAGTGAGAGAGAAGAATGAATCAGATTCCTCAACTCCTAAAGGTATGTTTATGATTCAAAATTACCTTGCAATCATTAAAAACTCTTAGGTTTTAGATACTAGATCTGGAATTCATATATGTAAGTCATTAAAGGGACTTAGGAGTAGGCTACAATTACAAAGGGGTAATGAGCCTTCAAGTTACCGATGAATCTGTAGTAAATGCAACTACACGTAGAGATTTTCAGTTATGTTTACCTAATGGACATGTGATTATTTTGAATAATTATCATTATGTACAAAAGTTTATTTATAGAATAATTTCTTTGTCCTAATTAGTTGAGACCGGATATGGTTTTTATTGCTATAATGATATTGTTAACATTCTGTTTTATGGAAATAATATCTGCAATAGTGTTTTAGATAATGGCATTTAAATTTGTATTTGCTATCAATAATTCTTTTGCTACTAATGTTAAAGGTAGTTATTTGTAGTACTATAGGTGTAACAACTCTACTTTCAACGCCGTAATAAATCAATACAATTTAATTAATATAAAATAAAATGTTCGAATTCGATTTTGATAATTTTTATTTTGAAAATATAGTTTTACTTTATCAAGGTTTATTCGATAAAAGATTTTTTTTCTAATAAGTTGAATTAATTAATAATTCTTTTTGGATAATATACTGAAATTGAAATAAATATTTACAATAAATATAAAATGTTTTTATAAAGTAAATAATTTTTAGATGGTTGAAATAGTTAAAAATGGAATTTTATTCACATTAATACAACGATTAATTAAACATAGATAAACGAGTATTGAATAGGAAATTGTGCAATTATCGAAATATATTTTGTAAATTAAGTGTAGATCTATTTAAATTAGATTGAAAATATTTACGAATAAACAAAGGAGTTAATTAAAAGAGAGAAAAATAAATAAAGGCCTAAAATTGAATTATTCTCTTTACTATGAGCTAAAGAGAAAAATAAAAGTTTGGTCCCTTAGCAAAACTAAAGCCCAAAACCAAACCTAAGCACATTCAAAACCATTCCCTCTTTTCTATTCTGAATCCCAAATCGCTTCCCCATTTTGCCCTAGCTCAAAAGTTTCATTCAACCAAAAATAAAAGGAAAAAGTAAAAGATGTTTATGTGGGCAGCGTGTGTGGTTGGCGACGCCAGCAAGGGGTGATGCGTCGTAAGTGGCTGGCCATGGCATAGTCGATGTCACGTCGTAGGTGACGGTAGGCGGAGGACGAACATGATTTTGCACATAGTGACAACGTCAGAGGGGAAGCGATGGCTGGAAAGGTGGTGGACACATGAGCTTAGGTGGTGGATGGTGTGTGGCAAAGGCAATGCAACGGAGAAGTGCAATGATGGTGAATGAGGCGATGGTTTCTCAGTAATTCATTCTTCCGTTCATCGTTTAGTGAGTTGTTCTATTTAACTCACAATCTACGACTAGAATAATTATTCTTTGCATGCTTTACTTTGATTTTGGATTGCAATGAACTTTGGTTGTGACTGAATGAAATGGTTGAAATACAATTGCACGCTATGATTATCTTGTTTATTGTATGATTTGGTTGACAACTGATTGTGGTGAGATAAATTGATTTATTGTAAGTGTCAATTTGAAAATAGAACTTTGTCCAATTGCGAGTTGAACATTATATCCTTGTATGTTGATGCTTTTACATTGGTTTGTGAACTGGGTTCGCCGAAAGCAACTCGGATAAAAATAATTCTATATGGTTGGATGATATTTTCCGAAGCAATTTTGCTTTATAATTAGTATTATTGACCATTTTATTGTTTAACTGTTTTTAAATATTTTAAAAAGTTTCCAAAAATGAGTTACTAGATTTTAATTCATATTAAAGTTATATCCGGAAAATATTACTAAAATTATGTTCAGTTTGGATCATTTTCTTATTTAAATCTTATTACAAAATTTTAAATCGATTTTATTTTACAAGATCCTTTAACAATCACTAATACAATTATAATTAAATCTAGGAATGTTTCAAAGATAAAACAAAATATGGTGCTATTATATGGAATTATATTATAAAAGCAGTTGTTTCATTTCAAGTGATTTTGATTATAAAAGCTATTTATATACTTGTGAAAGAGTTTTCAAGCCCTTGAAAAATATAGAACTCTTCCAAAAAAATGATTATACTATTTTGAATAAATAAAATCTCTTTCTATATTATGAGAAGAACAACTAAAGTATACTATAAAAGAAAATATCCTAGTTCAAGTTATTCGAGTGTAAAAGGCTATGCAAGTAATTTTAAATGGATTTTTGTGCCTTCAAAAAGAAGTAACTATTTCTTTAAAATTGAATTAAGAACATAAAATGGTCTTAATAAAATAATATTTCCATAATATATGAAGTACTTAATTTATACAAATATTTGAATTCATGAATTACTTCAATGAAGTGTAACTAGAAAAGCATTAAATATGTTTGAAACTTTTTAATAAAGTACAAAATTGTTTTATAAAATATATTTAAGATTCTTTATAATGGTTTTAATAAATAAATCTTTTTTGCATTCTTTGTAATGAGAAATTTGAATAAACAATTTAGTAGTACCGATTGGTATGTGACTTTTGGTAAAACTTTACCGGTTATTTAGATGACTTGTTATGCATAATAGTTTGAGTGAGTGGAATTTCCTAATTTAAAGTAAATATTCAAGCAATACCTGGTGGTATGGGACACGCGGGCGGATGCATCATGCTCATCTTGTGATTCGACGTGCCTCATGCTCGTCTTATGGTTAGGCTTGCCTCATGCTTGTCTTTTGGTTTAAGGTGATTTATGCTCAACTTATGGTTCGATGGGGTCGTCGTGCTTTGTGCTCGTCTTATGGATGGCGAGCTTTGTGCTCATCTTAGGGATGACATGCTTTGTGCTCGTCTTATGGTTGCCTTTCCTTATGCTAGTCTTTTGGTTTGACTCGCTTTGTGATAGTTTTATGGATTTGTTTTGGATATGTTGTTCAACATATTTTCTATGATTGCCTATGATAGGCATGATATTATTTTATGACATGGTGATTTATTTATGGTTATGCCATTTGTTCATTTCGGTTGTTGGTGTATTTAATGTTATGACTATATCCTTTCAGTTTCACTTATGCTCCATTACTTTTATCTCAACCTTCGAATTATCTATAGTCTAACCCATTTTTAGTTTAATAATACCTGGGTCGGACAGAGTCATTTCAGGTACTGGGACACACTGAGTATGGATGTTGGCCTAGCTTTTGGATACACACACATAATTATTTTCAAGTCCTTGTGTATATGTTTTTTATGGCTCTTGTATGCAATATAGTGACTCAAGATGTATATTCTTTTTGGTACTTGTCTAATACTTGGACATGCATGTGTATTATGTGGGTCTAATACTTTTATTTTGTAGACTCACTTCATGTATATATTTATGCATGTATTATATTTTTCGGTGTGTTCTGTGATTCTATGTTCTTTAATACATATATATTATATATTGTTTTGTTCTAATTAGCCAACGTGTTTATTTCTTTATGCTAATACCGTACATGTTTTCTTAGTTGTATGAAGTAAACTGAAATGTTTTGATGTTAGCTCAAGGGAATATCTACGGATGATCACTCCTTTCTAGCCTTATTCTCCGTATTACCAGACATTTACCATGTAATGTTCTTTGGTAGCATGGGTATAAAGGTGCGGCGTTACGATAGGCTAGTCACATTATTGAGAAGAGACTGTACAAACTAAAAACCAAAGGTTTACTCTTGTGTTTTGATTATGAATCATTTGACACTTGTGAGTCATGTCTCAAAGGAAAAATGACCAAGCATTCATTCAATGGGAGTAACAAAGGAGTTAAAGAACTCTTGGGTCTCATAAATACCGATGTATGTGACCCAATATCTATATTGACCAAAGAAAATTCCTCATACTTTGTAACATTTACCGATGATTTCTCTAGACTGGGATATGTATATCTTATAATGAATAAATCTAATATCTATGAGAAATTAAAGAGTATAAAAACGAATTCGAAAATAAGAGAAACCATAAATTATAATACCTTGATCTAATCGAAGAGTTGAGTACATTGAACAAGAACATAAACGTTTCTTAGAAGATAATGGAATGATCTTTCAGGTCACTCCACCCTATAATTCGCAACACAATGGTGTTTCAAAGGGTTGGAATCAAGCCGTATTAAATATGGTTCAATCTATGATGAGTGGGGCCTAGCTACGTCTTTTCTATTTGGGATATGCATTAGAATCCACAGCACACAAGTTGAATTTAATGCCTTACAAATCTATGCCTAAGACACCACATGAGATGTGGTATGGAAAGAAAACCTGACTCAAGTATTTGAAGGGTTGTCCAACCCACCTTAAGAATTTTGGCCCTAATAAGCTTGAAGTAGGATCGGTGTTGTGTAAGTTTATATGATATCCCAAAGATTCTATGAGATATATTTTCTATAACACATAGGAACTAAAAGTTACTATTTCTCGACATTCTATATTTTTAGAAAATGAATTTCTTTTAAAAAATTAACAACAAAGTTGTTGACTTGGATGAGATTCGAGAAACTAACATGGAGACTGAATATATGGAAGAATCAAATTCACCGATATACTATAACATGCACTTATTATAAGGTCTGATAGGGAATCTCGTGCACTAAAAAATACTACGGTTTTCTCGTAGATGGGAAGAAAGAGGATTATGTCTTAGATGATGACATTCTCCTCATGTTTCAGATAGCTCTACAGAGTAAGGACTTTGCACTATGGCTTGACCCTATGAAATCTAAGATGGATTCCATGTACATAAAAAAGTATGGACTTTGGAAGATTTACCCAATGGGGCAAACCCATTGACTTCAAATGGATCATTAAGAAGAAACTGAACATATATGAAAATGTTTAGACCTACTGTTAACCCTCTTTTGATTCGCGACTTAACGACCTAAAGCATATGCGACCTAAAATGTGCCACGACTTACCGACCTAAGAAGCTTCCGACCTAAGGAGGCTACCGACCTAACAAGCTAACGACTTAAGGAGTCCATGACTTACCGACCTAAGGAGTTTCCGACCTAAGGAGGCTACCGACCTAACTACAGAGATGACTTAACAAGCTAAGAAGTTGCCGACCTAAGATATGCCACGACCTAAGAAGCTAACGACCTATGGGAAGTTACGACCTAACGACCTACGGGAAGTTACGACCTAACGACCTACGGGAAGTTACGACCTAACGACCTACGGGAAGTTACGACCTACCAAGTTAAGAAGATAGCGACCTACGACCTATATTGGGTCGCGCGCGACCTAATAATTTGCTCAGAAAGAACTAAGCATAGTAAGACAGACCCCATCTTCTAGGTCGCTGCCGACCTACGACCTACGACCTACTTTAGGTCGTGAACGACCTAGGACTTGTGCAATCGGATTCCACCCAGAATTACACCTATAAATACCAGAGCCATTCCAACGACAAGGGGGACTTTGGATCATTCTCTGAAGCGCCGTTACTCTGCAGAATTCATAACTCATTCAACACTTGAAGAACTCCAAACATTCAAGACACTACAACAAGCTTCGAAAGAAATCTACCACATTCAACATGAATTCGAGGAGATCTTCTACATCGAAGTTTACTAGTCTGAAGTGATTTGGAATCAAAGTGAATTGTATTTTGAAGTGTATTGTAACAACTTGTAATCAAAATCAGCAATAAAGGAATTCAAAGTGGACGTAGGCTTGATCTTAAGCCGAACCACTATAAAATCGCTGTTTTTTTTTCTGTTTTCTGCTATTTTTACTGCTTATTTCTTGTTCCCGTATCATGGGTGGTGCTTTCACATTACTACTACACACACCAGGGTGTTAGCGTTCAATTTTCAGCGTTAACATTTGGTGCTTTCACTGAGAATTGAACTCAGGAATCTTCTGACCATTACTTCATAAAGACTTGATGAAAGAATCTCCTTAAAGATCAGAAGTCTATATGAAATAATGGCTCCTGGAAGAAGAGGTAGACCAACCAGATCTGGAAACGCTCATGAGGGGACTTCCGCTTCCCTAACAGCAGACCAAGCAACTCCTACCGTTGGGGTCACAAGGGCTGAATTAGATGACGTAGTTTCTGGATTATACCAACAAATGGAAGCTCAAAACGCTTCGATGATGGATAGATTAAATGCTCTGCTTGGGGCAAATCGTCAGCCAGAAAACCATGAAACAACCTTTGCCGAAATGCCACCTTTCCAAGCCGAAGGTTCTATGCCGCAGCCAACTTTTCACGAGCATGTGCCCAGGCAAACTTCCGAGAGAAGGACTAATGCCTGCCCGGCGATGCCTCCGAACAATAAAGAGTACCTATCAGAGATGGTTGGCCGAATCATGAAAGAGAGCATGCAGAGGGAAGAGAATGAGAGCGACTGGGGATTTGCACCAAGCAAAACTCCGTTTACTGAAAGGATCCTGAAAGCAGAATTTCCAAGGAAATTTGCACCTCCTACTATCCTAGCCTATAGTGGAACGGGTGACCCTAATCATTTCCTATACAAGTACGACTGGCATATGACCGGTGCAAGAGCATCCGATGAGATTAAGTGCCGATATTTTCCAGTGTATTTGGAAGGAGTGGCTCTACTTTGGTTCACAAAGCTACCGGTTCGGTCCGTAGATCAATTTTCCGACTTAACGCGAAAGTTCAAAGAACTGTTCAGATTATATGCTTCAAAAGCTAAGGATATAATGTCATTGTCTAGTCTTGAACAAGCTCCCGGAGAATCAATCAAATCTTTCTTGAGCCGTTTCAATATAGCCCTAGCCGAAGTGGATAATGCAGAGCCCCGTATGATTCTGACTTACTTAATGCGAGCCATCGACAACTCGAGTGAGTTCGGAAGATGGTTAAAAATGAAAGAACCGAATTCACTTGAGAAGTTCTATAAAAAGGCCGACGAATTCATGCGCCTAGATAGCCTCTCTGCGCCAGCGAAAGTGGTTGTTGCTGAAGTCGAGAATAATGATATAGCATCTAACAAAATAAGATCTGGAGATTAGAAAAGGGAAAATAACGGAGGAAAGAAGCAGGAGAATGAGAAGAAACCACGCCGCTTTAATCCTTCATATTTTACTCCTTTAACTGATACACCGGGAAATATCTTCTTCGCAACAAAGGATGTTGTCAAGTATCCTAAGCCACCTAAGATGGGGAGAGGTGCAGTGCGTAATGAGAAATTCTGCCGATTTCACAATCAACCTGGCCATGGCACCGACCAATGTCGCTAGTTAAAGAATGTGATTGAAGAATTGCTGAAACAAGGTAAAATCCAACAGTATGTGAAGAATAATGGAGTCGATCCAACCTCATCCACTCAGGGGCAACAACATCCTACCCATCAATCCGGCTCTCGCAACAACACTTCAGTGCAAGAATCCGAAAAGCTTGTCATTAATGTTGTCACGGGGGGTCCTCACCCAGGAGCCAGGATGCTGACTTCCCACAAAACTACAGCCGGGGCATCTTCAATCTCTCTAGCATATAAATCAAAAGGCTATAAATCTAGTGCAAATGGAAATTCAGCCCAGAGATTCTGAAACAACAAGCACTTGCATCCATTTTTTACTTAATAGCATTGCTTGAATTTGTAAAATGATGTTGGACGTAAACTTTTGTATTGTAAACCACTGAGAATTCAATGCAATTCAATAATAAAGAACTATAAATCTTGTGTTCTCTAATGCTATAAAATGCCTGTATCATTTCGATATGCAAGTATCTTTGAAATATTGCTAAAATGTCGATCTAATATTGCAGGATATCAAAGCAAAGCTTACCTATTCAACACATCACAAGACTCAGCGATTCCTACAAATCACTCAACAATGTTAAACCACAAAAGAGGTGCTATTCACAAACCGTTGATGATTCCACCAAAGCGGGCACCTTCCTGACAAGAAGGTTCCAGACCCTTGCTAACTAATCGCGATCGTTTGAGTAAACAAACATCCGGTAAAGTAGCTTACGTCTGCCCCGTGGATTCACTCAACGATAAAGTACACTCCATTGGCAGTAAGCAAACAACTTGCAAAAGAATGGAACATATACTTGAAGTGATAAAGAGGAATCATTAAGAAACAGATGATGAAAGAACACAAGCAGTAAATCCCTCTAACGAGGCATAAGCCCTCTTCGGAGGCACACATTTTCGAAGGCACATTTCACCAAGCTTGAAGTGCAAAATCGCTTCTCTTTGGAGACCAAAATCGCTTCTCTTCGGAGACAAAAATGCTTCTCTTCGGAGACCAAAATCGCTTCTATTCGGAGACCAAAAACGCTTCTCTTCGGAGACCGCTTCTCTTCGGAGACCAAAAACGCTTCTCTTCGGAGACCAGATGCTCCTCTTCGGAGGCACACTTCACCATGCTTGAAGTACCAAACAAAAGACCTCTTCGGAGGCACACTTCACCATGCTTGAAGTACCAAACACAAGCCCTCTTCAGAGGCGCACTTCAACTCTCAAAGGAAGATTAACTCGTTCATCTTGAAAAGCTGTTCCTAAAAATTGAAGTTGTAACGACCCGCTATTTTGGACCATTCAAATCGACAATAAATCCACACATGTCTGACTTGAATAATTCAAAACAATGGACTGTTAATATAAATTGGCAAAACTCAGCATATACAGTAAATAAAATAATCACAGATCACAGACACAGAGTAATATAACAGTAATGCAGCGTAAACAAAAGAATAGTAGTTCATGAAGCTATTATATATATAACAGAGTTAAACAAGATACAACAGAGGTCTCGAATACATAGATATCTCAATACAATAGTCAAATACAAGATCTGAATACATCACTGGAATCAACTGAATAACTGAAAGCTGGATAGATAGCTGGATCTCCAAGCGAAGCTCCAACTCCAAAGGTGAGTCTCAAATACTGTATCACTCAGTCTGACCCGAGCGTAAAGAAAACACAAAACACTCGAGTCAGGATTAACATTCTTATATCAATAAATCTAACTCAAGTGAAATAACGACTGAAATACGAGTAACTCAAAGGATGTTTGGGATAACCATCCTCTAAGGATCCGTTAAACTATCTACTATGTAGTAGTGTACGCTAAGTAGATAATGTCTAATCAGTAAAGTACGATATCAAAATAGCGTTAAGTCATGGCCCATTCCACCCTTAACACATTTTTATTCCCAAGAGCATATACAAGACCGTAGTTTCCCCAAAACCGGAAGTCATCAGAGGGCAATCCATATACTAAAGGTACAAAACAAAATCATAGTGGTCGCGAATAGGATAATCGGTATGACAAGGTACTTGAGGCAATACCAACTAGGATACTAGTAGTTGCATGATCCGGACTGATGTTGGGCATAGCAGCTACTACCCCAACACCGCGAAACAACACTCCCATAATCGAGGGGTGCACCCAAATCGAATCACAAAAGTAATAGATATGGTAACGAAGAAGTGTGTCCGCTAGAGGTGGCGAACCTCAATGGCCCGGCGCGGCTCCTGTTTTAGTCATGTCAGGGGTCATCCAAAATCGTTCTCTTTCTTCAGTCAACGCGTTCATCAAAACCACCCACTTCATTCTGGATCAACACTCCGCGTATATTAGTTATTAAAGTGGTTTCGGTATCGACAGAGAGTATGTCCATATCCGATCCCGGTCTCTTTAATAACTACATATTATTACACCGATGGTCATTTAATAAACTTTCAAAATAGTTACACTTCAAAACCGACATATCATTGCCATTTCAAAACCGTATCAATACGATATCACTTTCACTTCAAATAAATCCATTTCCAAAATCATATCACTTTCCAAAGTTATATCGCTTTCAAAATCATAAGTCTTTTAAAATCAAAACACTTTGGAAATCAAAACCTTGAAATTCATAACACTTTGAAATCATAGCTTGAAATCATAACATTTTGGAATCCATAACACTTTCCTCTTAAACGGTTTAGATATTAAAATTTGCGTATAAAATAAAATAGTTTATAAAATAAAATAGTTTATAATAAAATAATATATATTGAAAATGATTTATATAAAATAGTTTATATTAAAATAATTTATAAAGTAAAATATAAATAGTTGTAGATATAGTTTAAAAATACTTTTATAAAATAAAATAGCTTCCACAAGTTCACAAATCGATTCAAATTAACTCGACTTTCAAAATTCAAATTTAATTAAATCTCAAATCATCAATTTAAATTCAATTTAGTTTCTCAATAAACCCTTTCAAATTATCGGTTTCAAATACCTATTTGAACCATAAATAAACCATTTCAATTTCAATATATTTCAAAGTTTAAATATTCGACATTTTAGAACTAAATTCGATAATTCAATTTATGTCCCAATTTAATTTCATTACATTTAGTTTCTTAAATATTTATTTAATCATTTCAATACATCTAAATACGAATTCAATTTAAAATTTAAATGAACAAAATATCCCATTTAAATTTATATAAGTTTGAAATATTCATTTAAGTCACTTTTAATCAAATTCAAGTTATAAAACATATCTTTCAATTTTCAAATTTAATCAATTTCAAATCAACCTTTTTAAGTAAAATTCTTAAATAAATATAATTTCAAATCAATTTCAAGTTATCTTTCCAACCTGAATTATTATAAACTCTATATTTGAAAATATAAATTTACATAAATACTTAAACATAGTTTTATATTGATTCAAATCAACTTAAATAAATCGTTAAATCAATATTTATTAAAACCATATATTTCCTTCCAAACCATAGAAATCATTTTTCAAATATTTATATGTAGACCAACAGTGTCTGTATATAATTTTCTACCCTATGGTCAAGTGATACGGATATTTATCATTTCAATCCGTAATTTAAATATACATATACGGGTAGATATATATCATTTCAACCCGTAATCCCAAATTCAATTCAATTGAAAATCGCTTGGGTTTATCATTTCAACCCATAACGATTTTCTCCTATTCGACAGATCGTTCGGGTATGTATCATTTCAACCCATAGTGAATTCTATATTATAGGGAACTTGCAGAGTGATAACAGATATGATAAAAATATAACAACTGTAATAGGCATATATCATCAGTGATAAATAACAGATAATGGTGTCAGATGTCATAGGTGAATAGATACAGATAATGACATATATATAAAAATATAACTTACAGATAATGGTGTCAGATGTCACAGGTGAACAGATACAGATGATGTCATATATATAACAGTGTAAATAACTAGCAACAACATATTTCAATTGTCGTTTCAATTGAAATCAAATTTAATAAATAAAAGAACGTTAATCATGAGTGAGTGCTCACCTTTCGAGGCTAGATAGATTTGACAAGGAAATAAGCTACGAATTCCAAAGCAACGCTGGATGGATACGATTCGAATGGAGCAAACAGGCACGACGGACAAAGCTGATAATTGGGAAATCGATGAGAACTAATCAGAATCAGTTTGATATAAAGTGAAAACTATACATAAACTGTTATTATTATCATTCTTCTCAACATCAATATTTTTAAAACTTATATAAACTAACACATTATACTTTAAGATCCATATTTATTATAAACCAATATTTAAATATATATATATATACTCTAAATAGTCAAACTAAATAGTCAAACTATTATATATATATATATTTTTTTTTGCAAACTATTATACAAACACAACACATACATGCAAGCTGACATATTATAGCTTGGATTGAAAAGCAAAATATAATATAACTTTCTGTCAACAAGTACACATTTCAACCGCAAGCTATGTCTATGTATTAGTAGGCTGTCATATACTTTTGGTAAAATAGAAATCAATAAAGCACATATCAAATCAATACCTATATATACGTCTGTTGAAAAGCAACCTACTTATTTTGAAACTTTAACTACTGACCGTAAAATATAAATATACTATATATATTAAATTGTTTCGAAGAATCTATAATACTGTCACAACAGTGTATATAAAACTATCAAAAAAAATCAAAAATCAATATATACACAGCAAAACTTATATATATATATATATATATATAAACTATTGCACATATAAGATACGTATTTATACACCTGAGTTCAAAGTGCTATTCGAAAATATTACAATAACCTATTATACAAACTATCATAACAGTTTTATTATATTATATAAAGTAATATAACATATATAACAGAACTTAAAGCTTTTACCTATAACAGACCTTATATACAATTGAAACCATTACAGGCATATACAACAATCCAACAGCCTTTATATAAACATACATAATATATAACTCTCATATATAAACTTATACTCATCTAACAGCAAAACAACCATCAACCTTTAGAAATATATAGAGATATATATAAACTAATATTTATATGAATATATAATATACATGCACCTATATAGATGCTCAAAGGAGGGAGACAACATGCTGTTCGGCCAGCAGGTGGAGGGGCACGAAGGGGCGGAGTTGGCTTCATGGGTGGAAGGCGGGATTCGTTTGAAATGTATGAGGATGGAGGCTAAAGGCGTGGTCAGGTGGTGCTTGGAGTTTGGAGATCTGGGTGGTCGGGATGGCTTCAAGAGAAGGAGTTTCGAGATGCTAGGGAAGTGGTGGATCTCGGCTATGAGTGTGGCGATGGCCGGTTGCCCGGAGGACGCGGGAGTGCTCGGGAATGTGATGGTTGCCGTCGAGTTCGGCATGGGTGTGAAACCGCGTGGTGACTGCTCTGGAGGGACGGAGTTGCCGTGGGTTCAGCGACACAAGCGGTGAAGGCAGTTGAGGCGGTGAGGAGTGGCCGAGGTCGCGAGTTGCTTGAGGGGTTTGCTCGGAGCTAGTCTCGGCATTGGCAGTTGTGGCAACGGCGAAGGCGGAGGATGACGTGGCACTCGGTCGGTTAGAGATGTGGGGTCGGAACAGGTGGAGAGGTGCGGTGCTCGGTCGACCGGCTGGGTCAGGGAGGTGATGGGTTGCTCGGGTTTGGTGGTTGCGTGGATAAGAGGAGGATGGGTTTGATAAGCTTCAGGAAGGAAGAAAAGAAATGGGAGGAGATGTGAACTCAATGAAGACGTGACTTTTGGGGAATGGGAAGAATGAAGCTGCAAATATTAATATGCTTTTACAAATATTATATTAACTATTTGCTTTACAGTGAAGAAAATGTAGAAAAGGTACAGCAATGAATACAAAGTAACGTGAGAAACGAAGGTGAAGTGACAATTCTGAAGATAGCAAAAGTCGGTGACTATTTATTTTAGCCGTTAGAAAAATTGAATGTTCACAGAATGTTAAAAGCTCCGAAATGGGCACCGATATTGCCATCCGTTTTCACGGATTTCACCGCGTACCGGACCTCAAAATACAGAAATAAATATACCACAGAGATCAGCACGACAAGGCGATCAAAACGGTATACCGATATCAGTGGTACGATTGTGTAACAACCCGAGTTTTAGTTAAAATTTAATATCGCCATTAAACGATTGGAATGCTAGTTAATTGCTTGATTGAACTTTTAATCGTGTTGAAATTCTTTGGAAAATTGATTAGTGGTGATACGGGCTTTAAATTCATTTAGCCCACTTCTTTTGTTCCCATTTGGTTGCAAGTGATAAGCATGTATACCCGTTCCCCTTCTATTAAAAATTCGACCGTTCCCATTTCTTTTCATTTTTTCGTTCACAAGCCCTAAAACAAACGAGGGCAAAGAGAAATGGCGGCGTCGTCGTTCCTTCGCCTTGCGAAATTAGGGCTTCGAAACAAATTGGGGGCTGTCGACTTCAATTTACTCGATCGAGAGATCTCGTCGCTTGTTCTTCGAAGCAAAGGTGAGTGAACTAACACTCACATTTAATTCATTCTCAGTATCATGCGTAGGTCGTTCGATTTTATTTCGTTGTTGATGATTTCTATCTATTTTGGTTCGATTCGTGTTTTATTGATTTTGTTCTTCCTGTCTGAGACTTTGCTCGAATTCGTATATTTTTGTGATAGTTTGCCTTGGCTAGTGATTTAAATTGTTTATTATTGGTTCCAAACTGTCATTTATGTAAAACGACATTGATTTGGGGTTGCGATTCCTAGATGGTTTTCATTGTTTCTCTGACAGTTTTAAAATAATCTTCGACTTTACTTTGTTCACATCGGCTTTGATACTGCTGGGGGTATTGGCTTCGGCCATTATACAGTTGTTTACTTGTGAGCTTTGTTCTCTGGCCATCTTTACTGCGCATGTAGTTGCTAATGTTGTTTGTGTCAGTTGCTTCATTTGCTTAGTGCATTGCTCCCTTGCATTCATATTCAGATTGCTTATCATATAGTTTGCATCCACACTGGGTTGACATCTTTTGTATAGTCTTTGCTGGCTTTTGATCTGTTATGTCTACTGTCCAGTAGCCTTCATGACTTCACTTGATTTCAGTTGCATATGTTAGCTCTTTGGTTCGACTACTGCATATATGTGTCAGTTGAAATGTTGGGTCTGTGGTTCAAGTTGTATATCATATTGAACTGGTTCATCTTTGTTGTATTTCACTGATTTGTACTGGTGCTGCAGTGTCATCTCTGTAGCTTACTTGGTACATTCAAGTGTATTGGTTCAGATTCCATTTACGTCTTTGTTTACCGATCACTTGTTCATGTCTTCACTGCTTGATGGACTTGTGACTCTTGCTATGCCTTTGTGCATATTGTTGAACTCTGTTATACTTGACCATTTCCGTTCATTCTGCATTTATTATAGTTCACCCTGGTTTATACTTTGATTTGGTGAAAATAATTTGGGTTTGGCATTGTCCAGACTTGAGGCTGCTGTTTCATAATTATTGAACTCGTTTTGATTCATTGTCCTTGGCATTGTTTAGAATTGTCGCGGTCATTGTATATGTTTTTGGATTGACTTTGCATTCCCTAGGTGTACTCACTTTGGTCCTTATATCTTTGATCTGTAGCCTGATTTTCACCTGTCCACTTTGGGTTGAAACTGCATCATCTTTGTAGTGGTGCATACTGTCGCTCCACTATTTTGTCTAGTATTTGAATTTAAAGTTTTCTTATTAAACTTGGTTCGTGCACTTGGTTTCTTTGTAGTCTCTGGCATCGTTACTCGAGATAGTTTGCATACTTGTTATACGTAGCAATTGGGGTAGCCTTTGGGGTTCACTGACCACTCATGTACATTAGTTCTGTTTCACTGGTCATTACGTGTTATATACATGATGTATTTCCTTTTTCTTGGAATTTGGCAGTTTCTATTTTAGTGGTACCTGGTTATACACTACATATTCATGTGTCATTCTTCACTTGCATCTGTTCATCCCTGAGCACTTGCTGACCTGCTGCATACTTGTAGCTTGTAGTTGATTCTGGTGTAGTTGCACATTTGAGCTTCTGTTCATCACTGGTCACTGATTAGTTGCTTTTGAGTTCCCTGTATTACTTTGTTCACTCGACCTTCACTTCTATACTTGTTGGTATTGTTTGAGTTCCCTGGGTCACTTTGTTCACTGGCCAAGTTCTTTACTTGATGTTACTTGATCTGTTTCACCGTTGTATCCTGATTCATTTGTCATGTGCAGTTTGTGATATATACCATTACTTGTGTACACATTTCGTATTCTCTTAGTTGAAGTTTTTCACTGCTGCACTGCCTTGTTCTCGAATCTGATACATTGCATTGATGCCTTGTATCATTTGCATTTTGTCATTTTGCTTCACTGATGACCTTATTCTCTAATGAGGCCGATCTTCGTCTTTTCTATTGAGTGTTGTAGTGCCATATCTTTGGTGCTCTCGCCTTCAGTTAGCTATTTCCCTGTGCCTTGCTTTGCGACATGTTGAACTTGTTTCACGTGTTGCCTCTGATCTTGTTTAGTATTGCTTTGAGTTGTTCTGTATTGGCGAGGCAGTACACGTTAGCGTGTACTGCAGCCAATCAGCATTGTTGTTTTTAAATTGGCATTTCAATTGTTTAAATTGATTTGGATTGTTGATATGTTGTTTAACACTGTATAGCGTTATATCTACCGTTCTCGGATTCTTTTATCGAGGAGTCGGGTATACGAGATTTCTGTGACTGTCGTCTATTTGACTATTTGATTATTATTGCTTCTGTGCATTAATAACTGAGTTTGAATTAGACTGACCCGTGTATTATTTTCTTTTGAATGTAATACTCGGGTCAGACCTGAGTTATTTCAGGTTGTAGATTTTCTTCTTTGAGTTGCTGTTCAGGATATGAAGACTTTTCACATCTTCTGAAGTTGTCAGTGTCATTTTGTAGTAGTCCTGTCATTGTATAGAACGATATGTATTCATGTATATTAGTCGATAATGTACTTGTATATATAACTTCTAGAGTCGACAGTTGTAGTTGTATCATATGTATTGTGTCAACTATATTGTAACTGACATCGGTTATATATATATATATACATATATATATATATGAGATTTTTGTTAATCTGTGTTCCGCATTTATATTATCTGTGTTGTTATTATATTCATTGTCCTAAACTATTATGAACCGTCGTAGTTCGTTTTATACTAGAATTGGGTGTGTCGATGGGAGTATATAAATAATAGATGAAAAATAAAAAGTATATATCACTCCTATCGAGATAACCAATATTAGTGTAAGGCCAACTACGGATGGTCGCTCCTATCCAGCCTTATTCTTCGTAATAATAGACAGTCTTTCTTCTAATACTCTTTGTTATTATGAGCATAGAGGTGGGGCGTCATAGATTGAATTATAAAAATTTGAATTTTCTACCAGCGGAAAATGCAGCAAAAACGTAGAAGAATAAGATCGACGGAGCTAAAGAAGCCCAAATTTGGAAAAACCAAAAATGGCATCTTGCTCAGAAGATGATTTAGAATTTTTCTATGTAAAAATATTTAGGTTTCGAAAAAATTTTATTTTCATCAATTCCTAACTGATTAAATTGAATAAATTTACGCGCGAAAATAAACTTCATATTTTCGGATGAAAATTTACCAGTTGCTATGTATAACCAGACGCATTCCAAATATCAAATTTATATTTCAAATTTTTATTGTTTTAAATTTCACAAAAATTTCAACTAATTACGTTAATAAAATAGTTAAAAAATTTCGGGTCGTTACAGAAGTGCTACATAAAGCTCTCTTCAGAGGCCCGCTTTACCATGTAGGAGAATTCGCTTCACAAAAATATGAAGTGACCATCTCCGAAGGTTGAAGCGTAAAAACTTCTCCAAAAACGAGATACGCTCTATTAAAGCAGAATAATTTTTCCTCAAGAATGGAATAGTTATTCTCCAGAAATAAGAGTACAAGTCTCGTCACAGCAAAAGATATTACAATGCACTTGTGGTATGGGGACAATATCATACAAGATAACTACGTCACTAAAAGTAGTATTCAAGCAACATACCACAAGTTCATTACAATATCACGCAAAAAAGATGTGGAATAAATGCATTCTTAAACACAGACCAAAAGTTTGTACAAGTAAAAAGAATCGTTTATTCTACACTAAAATGAGAAATAAATGCATTTTTGCATACACAAGAATTTGTACAAGTAAAAGAATTATTTTATTCAATACTATGAAAGTTCTTTACATATGCAGATCTAAAAAAAAAACGGGGATCGGTGCCCGCACAATCTCCGGTCAATACATGCAAAAGCAAAACAAGAAGCATAACTTCCGGCTTATCACTCCTTCTTCCTGCCACCCTTAGAGCTTTTTCCCGGCTTGATAACTAATTTTGGAAACCGTTGTGGAAGGGTCGGAGGAGGAGGAGAAGGAGGAGTAGTCGGATCTTCTTCTACTTTGTCTTCTCCAGCTGAAGCGCTTTTCTTCTTCTTTCTCAGTGCGCGCTTCCCTTTCCTCTTCGAAGAAGACTCGCTTCCCGGAGTGAACAATGTAGAAAGCTTTGTGTCGTCATCATATGACTGCTCCGGGGTCTTCTCACTGTCCTCCAGATCTTCCGCTTTCTGCTCTTGAGAAGCAGGTGGATCCACTAAGCCCTGAAGGGCTGCTATTTGTTCTTCCTGCGACCCTGGCTGGGAAGCATGAGTGACTTGAAGGGATGGAGGAGGAACAGCCGGAAGGGGAGAAGAGTGCACAGCGCTCGGTGCTTCCACTACAGAAGAAAAGAAGTTAAAATCAGTACTCTCCGAAAAAAGAGAAGATATTGGATCATCAGGACTTAAGTAATAAGCGAGAAACTCATCAAGTTCAATTGAATCGAATGAGCAATCCACTTGAGCCAGATCTGAATCGAAGTTACCTGGAGAAGTCGGTTTTATCACTTCAATTTCAAATTTTTCAGCCTCAATGTCTTCCTGGCTCTTCTTCTCGATTTGAGTAAGGGGAGATTCGGTGGTGACGGGCTTAGCCTCAGTTTTTGCAGGAGCTGGAGAGTAAGAGCTGGAACCGACGATATCAACGTCGGCCGAAGTAGAAGTATGGATAGGGGCAGTTAGAGATATTTTCTTTTCCAGATGCTCCCCTACCACTATTTCAGCTCTAGCTTCGGCAAGTTGCTCTTTCCCTCTGGCGAGAGCGGCATGAGTCTCATCATCAAAATAGTGTGCCTCAAGCTCTGCCTCATTATAGCCGGCACGCCGAGCATAACAATCGCGGCCTCCCACACTTCAGCCAAGGTGATCTCATACTTCGGGCCCAAGAATGAGAGGCTTCCGCGCCCCAGAACGCTATAAAGATAGAAATCAAATAGAGTTGAGCTAACATTAGCTTTCGTCGCTTCGTGCGAATGCTCGGCCGCTTTCTTTCCAGCGATGGCTTCATCGCGCTCTTTTTCGGTCTTCAATAACTGAGCTTGCAGCCTTATAATTTCCAAATCTTGAGAGCTGAGTTTTTCACACAGCTGGATGGTGTCATTGCGATATTTTTCAGTGATAAGCTGCTCGGCCTCAAGTTTCAGCTCAGCATCTCTTTGAGCAGCGTGAGCATCTCTCACTTGTTTCTAAAAGACTTCTTCCTTTTGAGAGTGCGATGCAGAAGAAGTGGCAAGATCTTCCTTAAGTTTTTTGATTTCGGATTCAAGTCTCGCATTGTCATCTGCAATGCTCGCCATCTCCGCATCGTGCTGCTTGCAAATTTTATCCCACTCCGTCTTATCGTTCTCCATAGTCAACATGGCTTCAAGATTCATATGATTAACCCTCTGAAGCTCGTCGAGAGTTTCTGCCATCCGGACATCCTCTCGATATCGAGCTTAACAGCATCGAGATTCCTCAGCATGGCCTACTTGTCGATTGGGACCAAATCTAAGTCAAAGCGCACCCCTTTTAAACACCAATTCGGGAATCGGCTTTGAAGAGTAGGAGGGGCATCTTTGACTTGGTATTGAGGCCTGCTGATAATTGCCTGGATGTCAGATTTCTTTAAAGCAGGAGAGCCAGATGGGATATCAGAAGAGATAGGAGTGTCAGTCTTTTCAGAAATCGCAGATGCGTCCTTTTCACTAAGCATGGCCCGTTTACTGGGATCTTCAGAAATTTTGCTCTTTCCTCTGTCGTCATGCGACTTTCTCTTATGGGAAGTGTCATCTCTTTGAGAGGAGTCGTGGTGTTCTTCCCTCCTCCTTTGCTGCTCCTCATAAGCTTGTCTCTCCCGAGCTTTTCTAACCGCTCGCTCCTCATCAGTTTCTCTGCGAACGGGGAGATAGCGTCTGTGATCATAAGTATCACGCCCTCCAAAGCGCTGGAAGTCATCATAATATGAGCCACTTCGCCCCATCAGAGAACCTGAAATTGAATAAAAGTCGAGTCTTAGAAACCTCCAGGAGAAGAGAAGATAAGTGCATATAAGTGCCAAAAAATCCTAAGTGTGTGTGGCGTGCAAACTACACGCGTCAGACTACGAACCACTCGTCGGCTTAGGGGTTATATCGGATTTTGCGGCAAGAGCGAACTCTTGGGACAACGAAAGCGGTCGTAAAGCAGATGTCGCTTCGATCACTGGAGAGGCAACTTTAGCATTGACGACATCATCTTTAAAAAGCTCGTGTGAAGTCACCATTAGATCGCTTAGCTCACCAAAAATGTCTTCGCCATCATGCCGAGCGGAACTTTCTTTTCTAACTTCTTCATCGGCTGCCTTCTCGGAGCGTTGGGGAGATTCATCCTCTTCAATAACTGGAGAAAGTGTTAGCTTGCTGGAGGACCCCACGACGTCAGTAGAAGTAGAACACTTCACCAGAGAAGCCTCTGTGGTAGGTTCTTTCAGTATAAGTTCTTCGGCAGGAGCTGGGGCATCTGATGCCTTAGCCGGAGAATCAGGAACTTCATGTGGCTGAATAGAACGGGAAAGATGTAAGAGTCCAAATTGATGAAAAAACTCGTCTTTCAATAGAAATTGGATACTCCTCTCCTCAACTGGCATGGCCATAAGCCTCTCAAAAGTTGATTTGTGACCAGAATCCCTAGAAGGAGGAGGAAGAGCTGAAAAAGTAAAGAACGAAGTTAACACTTGACAACTCGGGCTTCGAAAAGTTCAGAAAACATAAGGAAAGGAAAAAGATAAATGATCATACTTCCTACTCTCCAAATAGCATAAAATCCCGGAGGACACCGAACGTAGAAAAACTGACTCAGAAACCCGTGAACACTGTCAGGAAGACCAATGATCAGCTTGCGGTTCCTAGCACTTCTCACGACTGTGATAGAAGGATGGTCTTTATTTTTTGCAAATGAGCACAGATAACAAACTTCGTCAAAACTTGGAAGACGATCCAGCGTCCTCCTGAATAGCACACATAGTCCCATCAGGATGGCGTAGCCATTGGGATGTAACTGAAAGGGAGAAATAGACAATCGAAGAAGAAGCTGCTGAAGGAAATCGTTAAATGGAGGAATGGCTCCGTTCATACACATTTGGCGATTAACGGCAACGAAACCATGAGGTGGTAGGTCAGCAGTGTCGCTTCTCTCAGGCAGTTTGGCATCTGTTTCAGCAATGCCGAACTGAGTACACAGTTGGCAGAAAACTTTATATGTTAAAGTGGTCGAGATCCTTTCTGGAGGATTAGCTACTGGAACAGGAATAGGAATAGCCTCTCCAGCTTGAACTGTTACTTCTTCTTGGTGAGAAGCCATTCTACATAAGCAACCGGATGTTCAAATGTGAAGGTGCACGTTTCCTAAAAAGTGTGAAGTGCTGTGCAGAACTGATAAAAATAACAAGCAAACATAACTGGAATTAAACTAATTGACAATTGGTCGATTACGAGATTTCAGGATTTGTTAGTTTAAAACTCAAGTGCAGTGTTAATACAAACGAGTCAACTTTAGTTAACTATTTTAGTTTTGCTTTAATACTTCACTTGAATTGATTGGTTCACAGCATTTCATTCACACAGTTCATTTGAGTTGATTTTTCTTTGTTAACTAATCTGTCATTTGATGTGGGCAGTCAATGGCTGTATATTCGTCCTAGTTTTTTGCAAATATTGTGTTTAACAGGTTGTTAGCATTAGAGATAATCTGTAGGGAAGTTCAAACAAGTTTAAAGTTCAGGCAATTCAAATTTAAGCAGTTTATTCCGGCAATTCAAGTCAAAGATTCAGGTCAAAATTATGCTTCAGGATGAGAATCCAAGTTTAAGCAGTTTGTTCAAGTATCAGCTCATCCACGACCTAAAGAATGAGCTACGAGATAAGTTAAGTCGTCGACCTCTCAAGTCGTTATGCACACAAAAGAAAAGGTCTCAAGTTAGAACGGCACGAATTCCTCTAAGTCCTAACTCGGTCACGACCTAAGGCCTATGCCGCAAACTAATTAAGTCGCAGGAGAGTTAGGTTGCAGAAAAAGTTGACTCGTTAGGTCGCAAGAATTCTTGAACTGGACAAGTTGTTAGAACGTGTATGTTTTAGGTCATCTCCGATGGAATCTCGAGCTGTCTCTCGCTCGAACCAAAGCTTCACCTCCTTTCACCAATTACCTTCCTCTCCACTGAGAAGTTCAGTAACTCGCCAACCAGCCAAAGATCCATAAACCCAATAACCCGTTAACAATTCTCTCATCTCCTCTAAAGTCACAAATCAGTTAGCCTAAGAGCGCCGTAACCCATCGCCTTGTTCTCACAAACTGTCTGAAGCCAAGAAAAACCACCTCGAATCCATCAGCAATCGATTGAAATGAGGATCGTGATGAAGCACGTCATAAAAAAAAGTAGGTCGGAGATGAAAAATGGAATTCATGATTCAGTGACAATCGAGGATTGAATAGAAAAGAGGTTCACTTACGCGATGTAATGTTAATGATAACTGATGATTGAGTAATGGAATTCGTCTTCGAGAGCTCGAGTACTTGCTAATGGCTAAATGGAATAATAGAACAGGTGAAGTGAAGGAGGAACGACTTAAGCTATTTATACGCTGGGGTAGTGAAAGGCGAATCGACACACACGACCTACGACCTACGACTTATCTTAAGTCGCTCACGACCTAATAGACTCATCAAAGAGCGAGCTAAGAAAATCGAAGCACACGACCTACGACCTAGGCGTGTACTTCGAGGGGCAAATTTTAACCCTCTTTTGATTCGCGACTTAACGACCTAAAGCATATGCGACCTAAAATGTGCCACGACTTACCGACCTAAGAAGCTTCCGACCTAAGGAGGCTACCGACCTAACAAGCTAACGACTTAAGGAGTCCATGACTTACCGACCTAAGGAGTTTCCGACCTAAGGAGGCTACCGACCTAACTACAGAGACGACTTAACGAGCTAAGAAGCTGCCGACCTAAGATATGCCACGACCTAAGAAGCTAACGACCTATGGGAAGTTACGACCTAACGACCTACGGGAAGTTACGACCTAACGACCTATGGGAAGTTACGACCTACCAAGTTAAGAAGATAGCGACCTACGACCTATATTGGGTCGCGCGCGACCTAATAATTTGCTCAGAAAGAACTAAGCGCAGTAAGACAGACCCCATCTTCTAGGTCGCTGCCGACCTACGACCTACGACCTACTTTAGGTCGTGAACGACCTAGGACTTGTGCAATCGGATTCCACCCGGAATTACACCTATGTTTGTGCCAAAATTGGTCACAAACACCCAATAGTCGTTGAAAGCACCAGTACGCAATCACAGATCACAAATATCAACTATGTAGAGAAATAAGTATGCAAATCACTCAGGAAACTCAATAAAAACAGTAAATGACACAGGATTTATAGTGGTTCGGCGATCTTGCCTACGTCCACTCTGAAGTTTGATGATTTTATTGCTCGGTCGTTGAAGATTACAATTTCTTATAATGTAGTACAACTGATTTATAATCTAAGTCTGAATCTAAGGTAGCAGTGGTGATTTGAAGTAAATCTGGCAGAATCTGGGCGCTCTTTTTCTCTTAAAATTCTCCGACCTCTTTTCTGAATGACCAGGGGCTCTATTTATAGGTGTAGGAGGCATATATTTTGCCTAAAATCAAGGGAGACCGCTTCTGGCACGTGAGGGGGCCCACATGGCCGAAATCTGGAGATCCGGGCCCACTTTGGGATCGATTCGACCCTTGGTTCGAATCGATCAAGAAAGAGTCCAATCGAGCTGAAATTTGGTGTGTACATTCTTCATCATGTGCTTAAGCTTCTGTGAAAATTTCATAGCATTTGGACTTGTAGATCTCGAGTTATGATCGATTCAAGATGATGTTCTTCGTCCTATGGATTCGTTCGAATCGATTTGCTTCGAATCCATAGGGTCGACTCCATGCTCCTGCACGTGAAAACGATGACGTGGTGCGTGTTCCTCGGGTCGATCCCCCTTTTTCCTCTGAGTTTATTGGGTCGAATCCGTGGTTTTAGCCGCGTTTACCTGGTGGACTCGAGATGTTGGATTCGAAGGTCCGCTTCCATCGAATCGATGGAACCAGTACCTGTTCGAATCGATCTAGACGTGCTACTGTGGATTGATTCGGAGTTGTCTCATCATGGGGATTCGAAGCAAGGCGTACTGATGGATTCGAAGCAAGGCGTACTGATGGATTCGAAGGACCTTCCCTTTGATGGATTCGAAGCAGGGAATGGTTCAATGGATTCGAACCATGGCTTGCTTGATGGATTCGAAGCAAGGTTATGCTTCGTGGATTCGAAGCTCCTCCTCTCGATGGATTTGAACCTAAGGCTACTTCAGATGGATTCGAACCATGCTATCTTCTGATGGATATGAACCAAGGAAATAGCGATCGATTCGGAGTAAACATATGTTGATGGATTCGAATCATAGGCTCGGCCTATGGATTCGAACTTAGGCCATTTACTCCATTTTTCATCAACGATAACTTGGTCATACGAACTCGGATTGACTTGAAATTTGGAATGTTGGTTTGCATGGCTTTACTTGTCATGTCTTATCAATTGTAGTCAGATCCAAACTCGGACAAAATTCATCAATATCCACGGTGAACCAGTGTATAACGAACTTTTACGACGAACTGTCTTTAGTTTTCCATTCAACTTTTTGGTGTCACGGCCTTGCCAAAAGGCGGGATAACATTTGCCCCCCAAAACATGCCTTGTGATAAGAAGGTGTGTTTTGAAATGCCATAAGTTGGATGTTCATATCCCATTGATGACCTGCAAAGGAATTAATAGTTTTATTTGACCACGGATGACGATCGTTCGGGATCGTATGTCATTCGAGGTGATATGTGACCGTTCGTGGTCGGGGTGCCGTTCGAGGCGAATTGTGACCGTTCGCGGTCGGGTGCCGTTCGCGGCGATTTGTGACCGTTCGTGGTCGGGTGCCATTCGAGGCGAATTGCGACCGTTCGTGGTCGGGTGCCGTTCGAGGCGAATTGTGACCGTTCGTGGTCAGGTGCCGTTCGTGGTGAATTGTGACCGTTCGAGGTCGGGTGCCGTTCGAGGAGAATTGTGATCGTTCGTGGTCGGGTGCCGTTCGTGGCGAATTGTGACCGTTCGAGGTCGGGTGCCGTTCGTGGCGAATTGAGTGTGCCCGGGGAGGGACTTAGTATCATCAATACCAGGTTTCACGTTCGGGTGAATTCTCGGATTGTTTGTTGCAACGGTTTATCGCCATCTCAGAGCATGCCTAGGGACCGTTCGCGATCCCGTACATGTGTAAGTGGCTTAGCCGTTATGAAATCACAAGTAGCATTTTTTCATTGAAAATAAGTCTTTAGCAGAAATGTTAAACAAAATCAAGTTTAAATATTCAAATCAAGATGAAACAAAAGCAAAGCAAGGATGTCAAAGTGTAAACTCCCACAACGATAGGGTTAATAGTCATTCAGAGCATGCCTATGAACCGCTCGTGATCTCGCACATGTGTAAATGACTTACCCGTGTTGGTGAGAGGTTTACGACTTGTCCATCGTTATTTCAATTAAGTGATAATCATACGATGTCCCGGCTCGGGGGCACCCCTGGCTGATGTAGACGGTGGTCGCTCTGGCTCCACCGCTGGAGCTCGCCTTCTCACATAATGATGTAGCATACCGTTCCTGATGTGCCCTTCCACCTCATCCTTTAGATGTCTACAATCGTTGGTGTTATGACCATTCAGTTCGTGGAATAAGCAATATCTGTCTGATTTACTTTCGTCGATAGTGGGGTCCCTTCGTACTGGCCTACGGTAGGGGACTTGCTCTCGTGTATCTCGGTAGATTCGCTCCAAACTCTCATTTAGCTCTGAGTAGGTGGTGAATCGTGGCTCTCTCCGCAGTCGCTTTGGCCCGTCACCACTATCCTCAGCCTTTCGTTTTCCTTTATCCTTGCCTGAATCCTTTTCGAGAGGCTTTTTGTCTTTAATTGCATAAACTTCTATTCCCTCTCCTTCTTCTCTTTCAGCATTAGCGTCTTCCAATTGCAAAAACTTTTCTGCCTCGTGATAGAATTCTCCTAGATCCATAGGCGGATCCTTAGTTAATGAATTTTTGAATTCTGTGCCGTCAGCTATTCCGGACACAGCTGCCATCATAACCATGGATGGATCTGGCCGATCCACCGATGCTGCTGCCGCATTGAAGCGCGTCAGAAAATTCCTCAAAGACTCTCCAGCTTTCTGCTTTAGCGTTGCCAAACTCATCACATTCTTGGGCCTTGAAATGTGAACCCTGAATTGCCTCATAAATTTCTCAATCAAATCGGTCCATGTCCCAATGGAACCGCTCTCTAGCTGTCTGAACCATAGAGCTGCTATGTCTGTCAAATATAATGGGAAGCATCGGGCCATGACTTCCTGTGATGCCCCCAGCACTTCCATGTGCCTTATATACCTCGTTAGATGGACCGCAGGGTCCGTCCTCCCATCATACCTTTCTACTGTTGGCAGTTTGAATTCTGGTGGGTTCCTAGCCAACCTAATTGCAGGAGAAAAAGGACTCCTGTTCACGTCTTCAAGATCTCTGTTTACTAATCCGCCTCTCATGGCTTGCCTGACCATCTCTGCCAATCTATCATTGTCTCCAAGCTGTAGTCCTCGTTCACTACCTTCGATCTGCCCCCCGAGTCCGTGTGAGCTTTCGGGTGTCTGCCCCCCTGACTGAGTGTTCATCCCTCTATTGCCGCCAGGTTGCTCGGATATCCTTGTCTCTCTTCCCGGGTTCGGATCAACATGTCCTAAGTGTGTGCCCCCCAGCTCCGGCACTACGCTAGACGGTCCTGCTCCGTTCTGGATTCTGGTTGCTCCTTGATTTTGCACTCCAAGTTGTCCAATCTGTTGAAGCAAATTCTGGATCATTTCCTCCTGTCTCTTCATCATTGCCTCTATCTCATCCCTGGTGATGAAGACTGAAGCTTGGTTTGCTCCTGAGGAAGCCTCTTGACTCCCTTCGTGCTGACTTTGTTCTAGCCTCTGCCTTCTACTTGTTTGTCTTGTCATGATTCTTCGGATCTAAATCTCTTAGCCTTTTGATTCAATTTTCAAATGATAGGACTCCTGAGTTCAATTCTCAGTGAAAGCACCAAAATGTTTGCGCCAAAATTGGTCACAAACACCCAATAGTCGTTGAAAGCACCAGTACGCAATCACAGATCACAAATATCAACTATGTAGAGAAATAAGTATGCAAATCACTCAGGAAACTCAATAAAAACAGTAAATGACACAGGATTTATAGTGGTTCGGCGATCTTGCCTACGTCCACTCTGAAGTTTGATGATTTTATTGCTCGGTCGTTGAAGATTACAATTTCTTATAATGTAGTACAACTGATTTTATAATCTAAGTCTAAATCTAAGGTAGCAGTGGTGATTTGGAGTAAATCTGGCAGAATCTGGGCGCTCTTTTTCTCTTAAAATTCTCCGACCTCTTTTCTGAATGACCAGGGGCTTTATTTATAGGTGTAGGAGGCAGATATTTTGCCTAAAATCAGGGGAGACCGCTTCTGGCACGTGAGGGGGCCCACATGGCCAAAATCTGGAGATTCGGGCCCACTTTGGGATCGATTCGACCCTTGGTTCGAATCGATCAAGAAAGAGTCCAATCGAGCTGAAATTTGGTGTGTACATTCTTCATCATGTGCTTAAGCTTCTGTGAAAATTTCATAGCATTTGGACTTGTAGATCTCGAGTTATGATCGATTCAAGATGATGTTCTTCGTCCTATGGATTCGTTCGAATCGATTTGCTTCGAATCCATAGGGTCGACTCCATGCTCCTGCACGTGAAAACGATGACGTGGTGCGTGTTCCTCGGGTCGATCCCCCTTTTTTCTCCGAGTTTACTGGGTCGAATCCGTGGTTTTAGCCGCGTTTACCTGGTGGACTCGAGATGTTGGATTTGAAGGTCCGCTTCCTTCGAATCGATGGAACCAGTACCTGTTCGAATCGATCTAGACGTGCTACTGTGGATTGATTCGGAGTTGTCTCATCATGGGGATTCGAAGCAAGGCGTACTGATGGATTCAAAGCAAGGCATACTGATGGATTCGAAGGACCTTCCCTTTGATGGATTCGAAGCAGGGAATGGTTCAATGGATTCGAACCATGGCTTGCTTGATGGATTCGAAGCAGGGTTATGCTTCGTGGATTCGAAGCTCCTCCTCTCGATGGATTCGAACCTAAGGCTACTTCAGATGGATTCGAACCATGCTATCTTCTGATGGATACGAACCAAGGAAATAGCGATCGATTCGGAGTAAACATATGTTGATGGATTCGAATCATAGGCTCGGCCTATGGATTCGAACTTAGGCCATTTACTCCATTTTTCATCAACGATAACTTGGTCATACGAACTCGGATTGACTTGAAATTTAGAACGTTGGTTGCATGGCTTTACTTGTCATGTCTTATCAATTGTAGTCAGATCCGGACTCGGACAAAATTCATCGATATCCACGGTGAACCAGTGTATAACGAACTTTTACGACGAACTGTCTTTAGTTTTCCATTCAACTTTTTGGTGTCACGGCCTTGCCAAAAGGCGGGATAACAACCTATAAATACCAGAGCCATTCCAACGACAAGGGGGACTTTGGATCATTCTCTGAAGCGCTGTTACTCTGCAGAATTCATAACTCATTCAACACTTGAAGAACTCCAAACATTCAAGACACTACAACAAGCTTCGAAAGAAATCTACCACATTCAACATGAATTCGAGGAGATCTTCTACATTGAAGTTTGAGCTACTAGTCTAAAGTGATTTGGAATCAAAGTGAATTGTATTTTGAAGTGTATTGTAACAACTTGTAATCAAAATCAGCAATAAAGGAATTCAAAGTGGACGTAGGCTTGATCTTAAGCCGAACCACTATAAAATCGCTATTTTTTTACTGTTTTCTGCTATTTTTACTGCTTATTTCTTGTTCCCGTATCACGGGTGGTGCTTTCACATTACTACTACACACACTAGGGTGTTAGCGTTCAATTTTTAGTGTTAACACCTATAAAGCAAGATTAGTTGCGAAAGGTTTCCATTAAATTCAAGGTATTGAATATGATGAATTTTTTCGCCATAACCATGTTGAAGTCTACTCAGATATTACTCACTATTGCCATGATTTACGACTACGAAATATGGAAGATAAATGTGAATACGACATTTTTAAATGGTGATTTAAAAGAGACCATTTACATATCGCAAGCCGATGGTTTCGAGGTCAGTGGGTGCAAGGGAAAGGCTTATGAGTTGTTAAGATCAGTATATGATCTTAAACAGGCTTCGAGGATTTGGAACAAGTGTATTGATAAAGTGATCAAATAGTTTGGCTTTAACTAGAATACAGTGGAAGCATGTGTATACAGGAAAAAATAAGAAAATCTAAGGTGTTTATCGTTCTATATGTCAACAATTTACTTCTAATTGGCAATGATGTACCATAGTTGCAATCAGTGAAATCTTGATTGTCCAACTTCTAGATGAAGGATTTGGGATAAACAACCTATATACTAGCTATTTGGATCTATAGAGATAGATCATATAGGTTGCTTGGATTATCTCAATCCTTGTGCATAGACACCATATTAAACATGTTTAGTATGGAGAATTCCAAGAGTGTAAATGTTCCAACGTAATCGAAAATTGCTCTTTCATAGAAGGGCGCTCCGCATAATGATGAGGAGAAAGAGCGTTCTAAGAGGATACCATGTTTTATTATGTACAAGACTAGATGTAGCTTATGCATTAGGATGCGTAAGCCAATACCGATCGGATCTCGTGGAAAATGATTGAAAAGCTATAAAGTATATTCTTAAGTATTTCAATCTATGGGAATGATGACCTCCTTATGAAGGGGTATACGAACTCAAGCTTCTAGAGTGATATCGATGATAGCAAATCAATGTCAAGTTACGTATTTACATTAAATGATGGGGCAATATATTAGAAAGTTCCAAACAAGAGATAGTGGTTTATTTAATGATGGAGGTTGAGTACTTTGCCCTAAAAAAAGTAGCTAAAGAAGTAGTCTGGATGTGCAAAATTATGATTAAGCTATGGGTGATGCCATACGTTCAGAATCCCATAACATTGTTCTACAATAACAATGCCACGATGTAGATCATGAAAGAACCTAAAGCTCACAAGAAATCAAGACACATACTCCATAAGTTCCACATGATAAGGCAGTTTATCAACGATGGACAAGTGGGGATTAACATAGTAGATAATATAGACAATATAGCAGACCCATTCATGAAGGGAATATGTAACAACCGACATTTTTAATGACCAGATATTAAATAATTAATTTAAATATTAGATCATTAAATTAATTAAAGGTCCAAAATTTTATTTTATTCGCATACGATCGAATTAGAGCTCGAGACCACTTCGGTTGAGTCAGGATCGATGTTACGAATTAAAATGAGTATAGATATCACTATATTTGGAGTCACGATATTTTTACTAGTTATGTATTGTTAAACTTATTTAATAAAAATACGTGCACAGTTGAGTCCAGTAGGATCTTAACTGCCGGCTTGTGTTTCTAGGATGAGAACTTCATTATGAGACGTACGGTTGAGGAATTTTTGGAATCGGGCCATCCGATAACCAAAACAACCTCAAAATGCATGAAATTATCATCCTAGAGTGTTGTCTCGGATAGCAATGAAATTTATACCATCGGGACCAGAAAAATGAGATGATGTACGTCGACGAGTTCGTGGCGATCCAGTGTATTGTATGATCGTACGAGCTCAAAACGTGTGGCGATTTATTTGAGAAATCAAATAATATGTATACATACATACATACATATATAGTTATATATATATAAATTACTATATATAAATATTGCTTCTTTGGAAAATATCTTTCTCTCTTTTATCCCCTTTCATGTCATCCTACTCCTAAAAACGTTCAAGCCCCCACCTTCATTTAATTTTATCGAGAGCTGTGGACAAAGATTAAAGTTCAGGTCGGATCCGTTGGCTTCAGAGAGAAGACGACATCGAATCTATAATAGCATCGTCGTGTGCGGTGATGATAGAAGGGGGCGATATGTGATGATGTCAACTAAGGTTAGAGGTTTCTAGAGTTCAAGGAGTTAAGCAAAGCAAAGTGTACCAATGTTCTTCTCTCGGTGGCACGCTCCTCCCCGAAGTGGTCGTGTGAGCTCTGACGGCCTGAAAAGATTTGCGTTATGTATGGCATGGAATGTAAGACCTGAGGTTGCAATTTTCATTTTGGGTTCGAGTTTGACTTCAGGTGGCCCGTTGTGAAGAGCGTAGGATGTGAAGCGCATAGGAATCGATTGTTCATCAATTTGTTAATTATAGCTCAAGATAGAGGGGTGCGCATGCACGATGGAGATGGGTTTGTGCTTTGTACATAGAGGTTGTGATTTTGGGGGAGAAGGATTTATAAGGTAACTAGTTAATTAAATGATTAATTAGCTTAATTAATTAATATTTATATTTTGAATTCTAATAAAATTTGTATCTCTTTTCTACGAGGTCCAATCGAGATGCGGTTTTTTGTTGCACTCGTAGTTGGATTAATTACAATATGGTTGAGGTTTGGACCGGATTCAGATACTTGAGAAATTATGGTTTAGGTGGGTGGAATTATAACTTTGAATTTATATTTCAATATAAATTCCCATAATTTTAGATATTGGAAAATATTGCCTAGGAAAGGTAGAATTATATATATATATAAGTATTTATTTCCCTATTTGATTGGATTTGTTTGAGTTGATATTCGGGATAATTGATTAAAATCCAATATATTTTATTCTAGAGAGATATATATAGTTGATATCAATTTATAACATGGCTATAAATTAATTTAACTCCAGTTTGTAGTTATATTAGTGATAGAAATATTATTATATATGTTTATTACTGATATTTGGGATAATTGATTAAAATATCATATATATATAAATATTGGGTTATATTCGTATTATACAGAGTTAGATGGAGTTGATATTAAATTATAACATGGTTATAAATTGATTTAACTCTAATTTGTAGTTATATTAGTGATAATAATATTATTATATACTTTATTACTAATTAGAAGTTAGAAGTATAACCTTTAAAATATGGCGCAAGACTAAAATAATTATTTAGCCAGGATAAACTTATATTTTTATGGCTGTGATGTTTATTTGTCTTTGACATTGGTTTATTATGATGTAAATCAATAATTAACTAACTAGTGGATTTTATAAAGGTGATTTGAAAAGTTAGACATTGCGAAAGAAGTATTGTATTATTTAATAGGGTTTGATTAAGGTTATAAAATCCCGAATATTGTAAAAATGCGATTTATTAACTTTAGACTCTAAGAAATTGTTTGATATATACACACGCACATACATATATACATACATACATTGTATATATGAGCTATATAATATTTTGAGGCCTTATTGATAGCTAAACTTAATTTAAATAGAAAATTAAGTGAAAATAAGCTATAGTATGATTGGTAGGCAAGTGCATTATTTTATATAAGTTTGAAACTTCTATAAAACAATACGAAGAAGATATAATTGTTAGATCGGTTACTTAAGTAAGATGCGTTTTGTTGAATTTTTTATATGGTTGTATGTGTGAATTGTTATTGATATTGAGGTGATAGATTTGTTAATTTGGTTGTGTATTTCCTTTTGTATGTAAATGTGCATGATATGTGTTTATTAGTTCATATAGTTGGATTGTTTATATGTATATATATACATACAGTTTATGTGATTTGTATATGTCTATGTGTATAAACATAGTTCTGGTATGTCCTTCTTTGGGCAACTAGGGGATGCTTGGAATATTATATATATTTATTGATATGCAGTTTAAAACATTTTATAAATAGTTCTCTATGTCTGACTTAGGGATACCAATTGGTGCAAGGAATCCATTGTACCATTGAGACGCATGACTTGCATACACAGTTCTAGAGTAAGGGCGGAGAGAGATTGGGACGCCAACCTTGAGTAGGTCATATACTATTGTGTTGTAGGGAGTCTAGGGACGGGTGCTGCGACAGGACCTACATGCCAACTTCTTTTGAGGTATTTTTTTTCAGGAGAGTCCACAATATAGCTGTGGGTCTTGATAGGTCTCTTTAGTAGCTAATGGTAATTCGACACGATATATCAATACGTCGTTTAATTGTATCTATAGTTTCGGTATGCTCGACTTAGGGTTACCAAATAGTGGGCAAAATATATTATGTAGATATATAAATACATGGTTCAAGTGATAAACACACACATAATTATAGATGCATGGTTTGGATAATTTATGTATATTGGTTTGGTATGTGACGTGGGCAACCGAGTAGTGCAAGGCACTTCAAGAATGAATCACAATCCATACGGGGACGACAATACTTCGGTGTTGTGTATACATGTCAGAAGGGTGTACGTAGGGTGGCATGAATCCAGATTGTTTATCCATAGACAATTGGATGATATCAGTTTTGGAAAAAGAATCCATTGCAACATTGAGACACATGACCTACAAACACGGTTCTAGAGAAGGGTGGAGAGAGATTGGAATGCGAATCTAGACTAGGTCATATACTGTTGCATTGTACGGACGGGTGCTGCGACAGGACATATAAGGCAAATTCTTTTGATATGTTGGTTTTCAGGGGAGTCCACAATATAGTTGTGGCTCTCGATAGGTCTCTTTGGTAGCTAATGGCAATTTGGTATGGGTATTAGTTATGGATATCCATATTTCGATTTTGATACGGAGATGCTATGTTAGCATTGTTGTATCGCTGTGTTGGTTTTGCATTTTAGATGCTTCGATAGGGATCATTGAATCAATTGGTGTCTATAGCGGGCTCCACCCATCAGCAATAATGGGTATCATCTTATTATCTAGGTGTCCCTCATCATTATGATTATGCACGTATATTTGTTGGTTGATTATTATTATGAAAGATTTTGTGTTAGACTTATATTTGAATATTTATATTACTCTTGCATTGGTACATTAGGTTATCATAGTAAGTTGTTACATTTCCATCACATTATATTAGTCGTACTGACTCATTGACTACAGAAGAAGGGCTGGTTATGGTATGATACCCCACCTTTGATGATATATAATTGCTTATAGACAGTTCGGATTATCCTCGAGCCATGTTTGTGGAGGGGACCTGCTTTACTTCAGTAGTTTCCTACTTAATTGTATATAGTTTTGATATACGGTATTTGAGATAGTTTCCCTCATAGCAGGTATGTCTGACCCTTGTTTTGTCTTTGTCTGTTTGTGACATTGTGTCATGAAAAGTTTTGGGCATTCGAGTGAGTAGTTTGGGAGCCAGTTGCTTAAGGGATACACTTTTAGGATAGTTGGAGCACTTTGGAGGCGAAGTCAATACTTTAAATATATACTTGATATTGCGATAGTACATGACATATATGCTATTTATATGTGAGATCTATCATATCAGATATCGTATTATGAATTTCTATAATGATATTTATTTACCAATTACTTCCATCAGTACAGTCTCTTATATATTGTTTATCCTATTATGCTCATGTATATTCAATATATTATATATTATCATTCCATTATGAGATTCTATCGTTGTGTGCTGGTATAATGATTAGTTTTTTTACCACAATGGACTGTCTTTTATGGTATTCAAGAGTCAGATGTTGTCACTCAGCGTCGATTCAGGTATTACGAAAGGTAGGTCATTATAGTTGGTATCAACGAAGGGTTCAACACTCGGGACTAAATAGAATAGTTTGTGTTAGACAACCTGGTAGATGGAGATACGTTGAGAGAGAATACTTGTATTTGTCTATTATATAATATTGCATACACCACTTGTCACCTGAACTTTGATTTATCAGTCGCTAGTGGCTAGGGTATCTTCATTTAAGGCTGTCTATATAAGCTGACAGGGTGCACAAGCGACTGAAGATAGGCAATTTGAGATGCCAAATTGGTTCGAGGAATATTGGAATGCAGCAAGGAATGTTTCACCATCCGCAACCATTTTGGAAGCTACGGTAGGTGTTAGAGGTAGTGTAGCCCGTTGGGCATAGTAGTAAAAGAGATTCATGAGCAAGCCATTCTTGGATTGATTCTAGATATCGTTTTGAGTATTGGTTTATTTTTGAGATCGAAAGGGACGTGTAGCTCGAGCGCTTCATCCATTTGCAGCAATGTAGCTTGTCAGTGAAGCAGTGTTAGTCAATTTAACCTTTTGGCTAACTGCTGACTGGAGATGATTATCACTTTGTTGGGATAGCCAAGGAAGCTTTCCTAGGTTCTTAATGCATGGATTTAGAATTTATTGCTTAACCATATCTCAAGCATGACCCCTCGCCTTGTAGGTTAATTACTTTGTAATGATTAATCTTATATAATAACCTCGACTGTCGAGCTATGGTATGGTGATCGAGAGTACTTCCATTTGAACTTACTACATGAGTTTTTGAGTAGAATGAGGTTGTTCAATGAAGTGTGACTTGGAATTTCATCCAAGTTGGGTTTGGTGGATGCCCAGTAATGAGCAAAGACCAAGTGAATGACTTATAGGCGTTTCCCTATAATCAATCCTGTTAGAAGTGTTTATCCCCTTATGTTGGTAAACCTTAGGTGATGGGAGTAATCCCATGTGCTGAAAAGGTATTTCCTAAAGACCAGTCCATTTGCATACCCGTTCTTAATCTATAGCTTAAGCACGGGATTTCTAGGTAAATTTCATCAATTGGACAAGGTTTTTTCACTTGATTCTTAATAGCTAACTCTCGAGTCAGATTCTTGAGGTGATTGAGGGATTTCCAAATTGCGAATCTAGTCGCGTGATGAAATTTTAGTGGTTGGACCAAGGAACTAGATCGGAGTTCGTTTGGGAGGAGTTAGGTGGCCGACCCTTATTTAACAAGGAAATCATGTGGGCAAACAAAAGATTGTTGGGCACCGTATATTATTTTGGATGATCTTTATTGTTGTAAAATCATAGTATAGTGTAGTTAAGGTTGCTTGTAATAGTTCAAGAATGGACTTCTTGACCAGCTTTGTGACGATTCGTATAATCTTCTAAGTGGCGGGATACTTGCCTAGGTGAGCTTTGTAGTATACTTAGTATACTATCCTTATTAACATTGTACTTTTGAGGTAAGTTTGAATCTAATGAACCTAAGCATTTGTAGACCTTCATTTAGCGATGATTTAATTAATAGAGTTTTCTCCTTTAAAGAGTGAGTTATGTTTGGAAGGGAAGGAAATATTAAGACTTAGTTCGCTTGATTTATTCGAGAGTTTTGAGACTCGATAACCGAGCATATCTATAAGTTTTCCTTTTTGTAGCGGGAGGTGTAATAGTCTTTCGTGTATTATATTCATGAAAGGAGTTACACCACTTAAGCATTTTGCTTGTCTTGGCGGTCGAATAGACTCAGTGGAGTTTACAGTTTACCATACATGTATCGACTATTGTTGGCGACCGTGCGTGTTGGCATAAACTCTTTGGTATGTTTCATTGTTTTGAATGCATACTGTTTAGTATTGTTGCTTGCTATTATTTGATTGTTGATTTATCGTTATTGCTTTCTGTTGTTTGCTATTATTAATTATTGATAAATTGTTAATTTTCGATTGATTAATTATTAGTTTTTGATTGATTGATCGCTTGCGGTTCCTTAATTTTTGATTGATTGTTTAAAATTACTGATTGACTGTTGGTTGATTTTTTTTATTGATTGCTTATTGTTGATTGTTATTGCTAGCATATTGTGCTAATATTCCTTTTCATAAAGGATTGCATAAAGTATTTTGTGAACTCTATTTGTATAAAAATATTATTTTAGTTATGTCGTCGTAATGATTGACTAAAGAATATGGATGTGGACTGGATATAGCTTCAGACCTCGAGGGCCTATTTGTTTTTAAGAATATAGCTATATGGCTACGGACCAATGGGGTTATGCTTGTCCGTGTTCAATGGAGCTTTGTATTGGTTTGTCTCTAATTACTTAAGGAATTTGTTTACCTTTTTGTTTTGATAAAATGTAAAAAACATAGTGTAGAGCTTGCTTTGTTGTTACTTGTATTTTACAAGTGTGCTTATTGTTTATTCGAGATGCTTGTTGCATTAGATGTGTTTGTTGCAAAATTAGTTGTAACATGTTTATTTGAGATGCTTGTTGCATGATTTGATATAGCATATTTGTTTGAGATGATTTCTATATATGATTTAACATGCTTAAATCCACGATTTAAAGTTGCAATTATGTTTAATCCTCTTTGTTGAGTACATGATTAGGTACATGGAAGCAGTTATGCGCTATTGGGATGCTTATTCGTTTAGATTTGCATTTAAACGACATACTCTTGCTATACAAGATGTACATAAGATCTGTAGTGTAGATGGTGCGATATACATGCTTGTATGTCCTCAGAAATGAGATTCCTTAAATATGGGATGCCTCAGATATGAGATATATATATATATATATGTTGTTTTAGGATTTTCTTTGGAGCTAGGCGTGCAAAGGAGGTACTGGTGAACTTTTGCAAAACAAGAGGAGCTTTATAATCTTAAGGGTTAGGAGTTGTATTCTATGCTTTGGTCAGTCGGGTTGCATCGTCATACTCATAGGAATTTTGGGGACAAAATTACTTTAAGGGGTAGATTGTAACAACCCATATTTTTAACGATCAGATATTTAAATATTGGATTGTTAAAATAATTGAAGATCCAAAATCTCATTTTTTTCTGCATACGGTCGAATTAGGACTCGAGACAACTTCCGTTGAGTTAGGATCAACACCAAAAATGAGTATAGATGTCACTATATTTGGAGTCATGCTATTTTTACGATTAACGTATTGTTGTACGTATTTTACAAAAATATGTGCACAGTCGAGTCCATTTGGATCTCAACTGGCGGCTTGTGTTTCTAGGATGAGGACTTCATTATGAGATGTATGGTTGTGAAATTTTTGGAATCCGAAAATTTGATGGCCAAAATGACCTCAAAACACATGAAATTATCATCCAAGAGCGTTGTCTTAGATAGTGAAGAAATTTATACCGTCGGGACCGAAAAAATGAGGTGATGTGCACCGATGAGTTTCATGATGATCCGTTATGCCCTATGATCATACTAGCTCAAAACTTATGGCGATTTATTTGAGAAACCAAATTATATATACATGTTATATACTACTTCCTTAGAAAATATCTTTCTATCTTTTATCACCTTTCATTTCCTCTTTCTCTTAAAAACTTTTAAGCCTCCACCTTCATTTAACTTTATCAAGAGCTATGGGCAACGATTAATGTTAAGGTCGGATTCGTTGGACTCAGGGAGAAGAGGGCATGAATCAATAGTGGCATCGTAATGTGCGATGATGCTAGGAGGAGGGCGATGTGTGATGATGTCAACTAGGGTTGGAGGTTTCTGGCGTTCGAGTAGCAGTTTGGCAAAGTGGTGTGTACCAATGTTCTTCACTCGACAGCACACTCCTTCATGAAGTCATTGTTTGAGCTCCAGTGGTCTGAATAGGTTTGCATCATGTACGACCTTGAGTGGAAGACCTGAAGTCGGGATTTCCATTTGGGTCCAGGTTTGACTTCACGTGGCCTATTGTGAAGCGCACGGGAGCGTGGAGAAATTGATGGTTCACCGATTCGTTGACTATAGCTCGAGATGGAGAGGTGCACGTGCATGGTAGAGATAGGTTTGTGCATGTACGGGGAAGCTGTGATTTTGGGGGAGAAGTATTTATAAGGTAGTTAGCTAATTAAATGATTAATTAGCTTAATTAATCAATATTCATATTTTAAATTCTGATAAAATGCGTATCTCTTGCATATGAGGTCCAATCGAGACGTGGCTTTCGCTGTTGCGCTCATGGTGGGATTATCTACAATATGGTAGAGGTTTGGACTGGATTCAGATATTTGAGAAAATATGGCTTACGTGAGCAGAATTATAACTCTGAATTTGTATTTCTATATAAATTCTTGTAATTATATATATTAGAAAATATAAAGTAGGAGAGGTAGAATAATATATATAAGTAATTATTTCCCATTTTTGATTGGATTTGTTTGAGTTGATATTTGAGATAATTGATTGAAATCCTATATATATATTGTATTTTATTCATATTGAATAGAGATAAATAGAATTGGTATTAATTTATAACATGGTTATAAATTAGTTTACCTCTAATTTGTAGTTATGATAGAAATATAATTATATATTTTTATTACTAATATTCAGGATAATTGATTAAAATCCCATATATATAAATATTGGGTTCTATTCATATTGTATAGAGTTAGATGGAGTTGATAATAAATTATAACATGGTTATAAATTAATTTACCTCTAATTTGTAGTTATGTTAGTGATAGAAATATTGTTATATATTTCATTACTAATTGGGAGTTAGAAGTATGACCTTTAAAATAAGCCGTAAGGATAAAATAATTAATTAGTCAAGTTAAACTTATATTTAAATGGATTCGAAGTTTATCTGGCCTTGACATTGTTTTATTATGGTGTAAAGCAATAGTTAACTAATTAGTGGACTTTATAAAGGTGATTTGAAAAGTTAGACATTACGAAAGAAGTATTGTATTATTTAATAGGGTTTGATTATGGTTATGAAATCTTGAATATTTTAATAACATAATTTATTAACTTTAGACTTTAAGAAATGGTTTTAGATATATATATATAGATATATATATATATGTATATATGTATATATGTAAACATATATATATACACACAAATATATATATATATATATCTGTGTGTGTGTGTATAGAAATTATATATATATGAGCTATATAATATTTTGTGGCCTTATTAACAGCTAAACTTAATTTAAATAGAAGAATTAAGTGAAAATAAGCTATAGTATGATTAATAGGCGAGTCAATTATTTTATATAAGTTTGAGGCTTCTATAAAATGTTAGGAAATCCAATCTACGGTTTCGATGACCACAAGTATACAATGGAAATCGAATATACATATATATTTTTATATACATGTACTTGCTAGAACAACATCACTAGAAAGACAAGAAAGAGGCTCAAAGGACACTACAAGAGACTACAAGATGATAGAAACAAAGAAACACAAGAAAAAGTGCACAAAAACTGATATGCACAATATCAGACGTCTGGGTGCACAAGCCAGACGTCTGAATCAGTTCTCTAGAACAACAGACAGGCAAAACCAAACGTCTAGTAATAGCACTCAGACGTCTGATCTTCTACTATATTCAAAATATATAAAGTATCAGACGTCTGAAACATATCCCAAATGTCTGATTTCAAACTCGAATTTCAGAAATGGACTTCAACTGCCACATACGAATGGACATCTCCGCTTCCCTTCGCCGCAACTCTTCATCATTAACAAAAGCAACTGAAGAACATTCGTTAATGTACGTAACTACTCAAGATACCTATCTATAACTATATATAGCATCAAGAATCAAGAGAAAGACCTCACCTTACATACTTACGCTTTCTAATTCTATACTCTATTCTTAATCTCTGCACTCTAGCAATCTTTACTTATATTCACTCTTTCATATACTCAATTCTTCATAGACAATATTGATTAGAGATATATTGGAAGCAATTGTACTAATTAGTCAACATCCGTGTTATACTAGAACACACATTTGATAAGAACAACTCATTGTAACCAAGCCTATTCCTCCGGGCGAAGCGAGGGTTTTTGATAGTCGAATTCCGAAGGGGGGCTTCGGGACTGGACGTAGGACGGGAGGTCCGAACCAGTATAAAATCCTGGTGTGCTTATTCTATATTTACTTAGATTAATATTATTTTAGTTGCATCATATATTTTGTCACATATACTTGCATATACACTACACGATCCACCCCGTAGACTTTCAATTGGTATCAGAGCAAGGTTTGATCAAAATACAGTAACACGTATTTGAATCACTTTAATATGGCAAGTATTTTTCAAGAAGAACAATCCACAGCACGTCCCCCACTTTTTAACGGTTCTAATTATGCATATTGGTCAACACGTATGAGAATTTTTATGGAAGCCAATGGATTAGAAATTTGGTCAGCCACTCAAAATAAATATGAAGCACATGCTACTGCTATGAATACATGGAATGATGCACAAAAAACCGCAGCTTCTAATAATGCCAAAGCTATGAATGTTTTATTATTTTCATTATATAAGAATGAATTTTCACGTGTCATGTTATGCAACACTGCATATGATATTTGGCGTACATTACAAGTTACACATGAAGGCACGAACAAAGTTAAACAAACTAAGATCTCAATTTTGCAAAATCAATTCTCTTCATTTAAAATGAAACAAAATGAATCTATAGTGGACATGTACTCTAGATTCCAAACAATTCAACACGATTTAATGGCACTAGGAGTAAAATTCACAAATTTCGACTTAGCATCTAGAATACTCAATTCTTTAACTCCAGAGTGGGAAAGAAAAGTATTAGCTATCGAAGAAGCTAATGACCTCTCAACACTCTTAGTTGAAGAATTGATAGGAAATTTAATGTCCTATGAAGCTAATTTGCAGGCAAGAAAAGAACAAAATTCGGAAAAAAAACATAGCATTCCCAGCAACAAATGAATACTCCGGCTTAGAAGAAGAAGAAATCGTATTTATTGCCAAAAATTACAACAAATTCAAAAAGTTTAGGAAAATGACAAAATTTTAGAAAGGAGGAAAATCAAGCTCAACAAATCAAACGTCAATCAAATGCTACGAATGTGATCAATTTGGACATATGAAGAAAGATTGTCCCAAGCTCAACAATGATAAAAAGAAGAACAAATTTGAAAAATTCAAAAAGAAGAAAGCTTTCAAAGTAACATGGGATGACTCAGATTCTTCATCATCATCAGATAGTGACAGCGATAGTGACGGAGAATAAGCTAATGTAAGTTTTATGGCACAAACTGATGAGGTATGTCCCGAACTTAGCTATGATGAATTATTAGAGCTTAGCATGGAATTAGATGATAAATTTAGACAAATTAAAAAATTGAATAAAGAACACAGCCAAAATAAATCGATTAGAACTTGAAATAGGAAGTGGAAATTGGTGTGAAGGGCCTAATTATACGGCCCGATTTTTTTCTAGGACACGGTTTGAAATTATTTTTTTGCAGGACAAATATCTAGGCGGCGTGCACCTTCATCTTCTCAAACTAATCGTATCTTCTAAAATCTAGTGCTCGTGGAAATTAGGCAAAATAAGCCGTCTTTTCTTGTGCAATCAAAGCACTCATTGATTTTTTCAAAAAAAATTAGGCGTTAGTTTCTTCTGAAATCAAATTCGACTTTAATTGTGGGAAATCGTGAGGCGATTTTCTTCATTTGGATAGGCTAATCGATTTTCTCTATTGGATTGCTTGTTCTTTGGTGAGTCTCGATTTTATTTGGTGGTTTTCATTGTCAAATCGATGTTTTCTGATGCTCATGATGTTATTCTATTTTTCTTATCAGGGTAGGCGGTTTTGATCTATTGGAGGAAGGTTTTGTTTGATGTAGTTGGAATAATGGCCTCTGAATGGTATTCTTTTATTCTGATAACACAAGAATTGTGTATTTAGCCTGGTTGCATCATTCACTTTAAATTATGATTTTAGTATTTAGAGTATCTCTTCAGATTTGGTTTGAGCAATCAAAGTATTTATTTTTGTTAGTCAATTCTGTTTGTACTCACTTTGGGTATGAAATTGGATCTGAAATAATATTAGTTGAAGTTGTTTATTCTTTAGTTCTTGTTGATTTGTGATCTTTAAAAGATAAATTGTTTTATCTTTTTTCGAAAATTGGGATAGAAAATGATTTGTTATGTAGTATTTTTTGCTATTAGTTTCTAATTCAGATCAATTTCACATACTTATTTTTTTGTTTACATTTTTTTTGCAGGTGTGATTCATCTGTTATAGTTGTGTTTGATTTCAATAACAATTGTTTTAGTGCTTGTTTTGGATTGGATGCTTATATTTCTTCTGTTAGGAGTAGGATTTGCGAGGAGTGGATTAATTTTAGTCCGTTATGCTTTGATATTTTTTATATTCGAGAATCAAAGACTACCTTTGTTGAAACGGATAGTGATCTTCAAGCTGTATTGTGTTTGTCTTGGTTTGAAAAGGAAGAATTTTTGGTATTTTTTCTACGGTTGAAGATTGATTCAACGGATAATTTTGTTGGTGAAAGTAGCAAGTCTGGTTCAGTAGTTGGTGGTGAGTCAAGTAATAATATGTTAGGTTATGATGATGATTTAGATTCTGGTTTTACTCAACAAAAGGATTTACATGTGTTGTTGAAGAAGAATTCAAATATGGAATTTTTTACTGGGGTTGTTCAATAGTTTGATTCTGCTATTGGATTCCGTAGAACGGTTAGTGCTTATTGTTTGAAGAATGGGTTTAAAGTACAATATATTAAGAATTGTAAAGAACAATTGACAGTTCGATGTGCTATAGATAGTTGTCCTTTTAGGATTCATGCTTCTTGCAAACTGAAGCAATTGGACCAACTATTTGTTAAAAACATTCAACTAATTCATACTTGTGGTGGTGGATTTCGTTCACTTGGTAGTCCAACTATTAATAGCTATCTTGTGAAAAGTCTAATCTTCAATCAAATTTGTGATGAGCTAAAAAGAAAAACTAAGGATATCATTAAAAGTTTTAGAAGAGATTATGATGTGGAGCTGAGCTATTATTTTGCTTATAAGGGTAAGAAATTGGCTATGAATGATATTTACGGCGATGAAAAGAAATCTTCCAATGAATTAGTTTGGTATTTGAAGGCATTGGAAAGAAATAACCCGAATAGTTATTCAAGTATGGATGTGAATTCTGACACTAATCAATTTGAGAGAGTTTTTGTATGTTATGAGGCATGTATATTTGGATTCAGCTATTGTCGTCCTATGGTGTTTTTAGATGCTACCTTTTAGAATGGGCGAAGTGGTATTTTGATGGCTGCCACTGCAAAAAATGGGAATCAAGGTACTGATTTTGATCTTTTTTTTGCTGTTGTATTTACTTTGTACTGTGTGCATTAGTTCCTTGTTATAAATTTATGTAACATAGTACTGTTTCTTTAAGTGAATTTTGTTATGTACATACTGTATTTTGGTTAAGTGATTAGTCTACTGTTATATAGTACTGATTCAAATATAGTGCATTTGGTTGTTTCAAATGTAGTAATATCCAGTTCAATTCATTATAGTTTCTTTTGCGTTAGGGATTAGCATGTGAAATTATTGCAGAAATGAATTTAGAGTCACAATTTAGTACTAATGAAATTTAACGATGATTAATGTTGGTTGTTTTTTTTCTTGATAGATACATAATTTAAATGTTTTATTTTTTCCGTTTATCCACCAAATGTCATGATACCTACTGCTTATACTGGATTCACCATAATTTGTTATATTTCAAATGATAAATGCATATATGTTTTTATCTCTAACATCTGCAATCTAGTTGCAGTAGTTACAAAGTAGGTACAATTGTTCAATGTACAACCATGCTCCTTCTTATTGTAAATTTGATCCAAAACAAACACTGTAAAAGATTTAATGTTATTTAATTTGATGTACAAAATATTACTGTATACAGGAGTTAAAAAAGATAAATGCATTTATCTTTTAAGATAAAGAATTAAATAACATATTAAGCCGTACTTATATATCATAGTTACTACTACATGTTAAACATATTTATCGTTTTTCTCATTATTTGAAGTTCTTACATAACGTATACAAATGATTTAAACAGCATATAGAAAAGATAAAAGCATATATGTTTTAGAAGTTCGAATATAAGTCTTTGTATTGTATGCATGAATTATGTATCATATCTGTGCAATTTCTACCCTTCCTGCATAGACTACACATTCAAGTAGCAAAATTTAAAAAACAAAAGAAAAAAGGATGAATTGCCTCTAGCAAATTTATTTTTCCTTTTTTATTTAGGCCAAGGGCATAGTGTTCATGTGATTGTCTACTATTAGATAATACTGTTTCAAACATAGCGCATTTTGTTGTTTCAAATGCACATTAATAAACAATGAATTATTATTTTTGTTTTTTTCCAGGTTTATTCCCATTAGCAATGGCTCTTGTTCCTAAAGAAAATGAAGAGTGTTGGAGTTGGTTTTTGAAACACCTAAAGAATGCTCTTAGTTGTGATAGAATATTAACTTTTTTAAGTGATAAACACTGGGGTTTATTGTTAAGTATTCCAATTTTTTTTCCAAATAGTCATCATTCTTATTGTTTGCGTCATATGCAAAATAATATTGCTAGCATTGTGAAAAGTGGAAGGGGTGTTTGGGTAGCTCATTTACTTGAGCGTTGTGCTATAGCTTCTAATCATCATGAGTTTGAAAAAGCCATGTCCAAGTACAAAGAAATTGGAGGTGCCAAATCTATAGAGTACTTGAATGATAAACCATATGATCATTAGGCCAATTTGTTTTTTCTGGGGAAGCGATATGGTGAAAATAAGTCCAATGTAGCTGAGAGTTTTAATTCTTGGATTTTGGATGAAAGAAGTTTGCCTGTTACTGCTTGTCTTGATGGAATTAGGGTAAAACTTATGATGCAAATGTTTAATCGTAGAGAAGAGGCATTAAAGTGGACTAGTGTGCTATGTCCAAAAATGGAAGCTCGTTTGTTAAAATAAAAGTGATGTTCTTATGTATAGAATTTTTAAAAGAGCATACGTAGAATTGTCAATAAAAGTGATAGAACATACTGTCAATAAAACATGAATGCATTTATCTTTTTAACAGAGCATTAAAAACATTAGCCATTACAAATTCACTATCAATTACCATAATTTCATTATCAAATTTAAAATCAGTTGTGTAAGTACTTGCTAGTTAACAATATACAAAAGCAACATATACTGATGTGATTATGTACTTAATATTTCATTTGACAGATACATTGGTTCTAGACAGTCTTGCCTTCTTGGTTCATAATATCATAACAGTTTGACAATACATCCCATGGTACTTGGCGGACTGGAGATCGATAGCCTCTACAGTCGGGGTCGTAGCATTTCTGATAGTAGCCACCCCTTTGGAAATCAACAATGTACATAACATGATTACTTTTATGTTCTCTTCCAATTCGTTCACAATATCGACTTTTGGACATGCTATAAATTATGTAGCCATGTGCAGAAAACTAGTGCCACCTTCTGATTTTACCCGAAACATTTCCATGAGAGGCAAAATATGAAATTTTATCATCCAAAGCTGGAAAGGGAGATTTTCCTGAACAATAGGACTTAGGTATATTGCTTCCATAATCATGTAATGACTTATCTCCTTCGGTGTAGGTTCTATTATCATTGACCTCAGATTCAAAATGAAGAATTTTGCAACAGTCCAGATCCATTTTGCACTCTAATAGCTTATCAAAATCAACATCTATTCTGCAAATAAGTGATTTGATAAACACTTGTTCCTCATTCAGATTCTTACATCCAAAGTGTCCGCCTGGCAGGAATAAAGCATTCTTCCCTGCTTTTGATGAGAAAGGAAGACGAAAACAACGATTACGGGTATAATCTCCAGTATCAACAAAAAGAAACTCTGTATTGTCTGATGAGCTTGAACCTTTCTTGATGTACAATTTTTCAAACTGTGGATCACTTACTCTTAAATTTATTATACATGAGCATACCTCAAAGATGAATGCTCCAATAAGCGAGTTGTCTTTGAAGGCAATATTGGGGATATGAATGATCACATGTCGAGAGAACTTTTCTTCAGTAGATGAATCAAGCTCTATAACCCAATCTTGATTTCCCTTGATTTTGTATTTGTCATTTAGCACTTTGAAGGTGATAGATATCAGAATATCTACCATTTCATCGGCATTTTTTCCAGTGTTAGTCTTTTTATTGAACTCCAGATCATAATACAAGTGGAAAGGCAGTCCGACTTGAATAACCTCATAATGGTGGCGTAACTTAGGATTCATGGTTTTGTACCTTCTCCAGAACTCATCATATGTAGAAACAAGGAACCTTCTTTGTGCAGTCAAATGATCTTGGTAGCAAAAAACGTAAGTGTTTGCATGTGCTTGGACAAAACTTAAAGCTTCTTCTTGTCTAGGAAAAGTAGCCCATACTACATCCTTTTGCTGTGTAGAACAACAAAATGAGAAAACATAATAATAAATATAAAACTATAAATTATCAATAAAAGATAAAAGGATTTATATTTCTTAAAAGAGCAGTAGAATAATATTTTGGATTACAAATTCATGATCCATATTTATCTGAATAACATCATCAAATCGACAAAGCCATTAGAAATTCATTATCAAATTCATCATCAAATTTTCAATATCAGTTACTACAAATTCATCATGTAATTCATCAGTAAATTCAAATATACTCCCTAAAATCTATGATCAATTTAGTATCATCCATTACAAATTCATCACCAAATTCATTATCTAATTTTTAACATCACCCATTACAAATTCATCATCTCATTTATCAGCCATTACATTTTTATGGGCTGAAGAAGAGCTGCAAAACTTGTCAAGCCAGCAGTATGGTTCGTCGGATTGTATTTGTGCAGCTATATGTGCTCTGAATGCATTAACTTGTTCAAGACTAATTTTTTCTGTAGTCTGCATTCCTTGAGCTATTTTTTGCATAAACATCATCACAAAACTTCCACAGTCGTACCTGTATTTTTGAAGTTTAGTACTTTGAATATAATGATAAAACATATTATCTTTTCTTTATTTTGATAATGAATTGTAATTAGTATTATGTTTATCTAAGTAATTGTATGTGAGTAAATAATCTTATCTAATTGGTCATATGTGTGTAGGTAGTTATTGTGTATCGTGAATTTTTGTATAAAATACTGAACTATCTTCAAAATTACCCGTTGCTTTGTTGAGCGCAGTCAACATGTTTAAGCACTGAATTTTTCCTGAGAATTGTTTTGTGCCCTTCTTATTGTAGCTCTTTGTTTAGGTAGTTTACTGCTGATTTCTGCAAATAGTGAAGGAAAATTAGAATAAATATAAACACATTTATCATTTTTACTTTTTGTGTATTTTTACTTACCACATTAATGGCAAATTTTGTATGTCCACTTCTACAGGTTTTTGATCTCGTGGTCAAGTGCAGAGAGTCGTAGTGGTTCCAAGTGCATTCTCCAACAACTAGTTCAAGCAGGCTCCAATGTTCATTGCCATGTATTGGGAATAATACGTTGCAAAATAATGGATCTAAAAGTGTTCTTTTCATAAAAGGATTGAACATTTTTTTCTTGATATTTTCCAAGCTTCCATCCGCTGCGCTTTTCTGTAAAAAAATTGTTTTAGAAAATTTATGTTGTATAAAAAAATGTTAATTTGAGAATATAGTTCACTTACTGTCATAGTTGTGTTGACATAGATAATGTTATTGCTTTTTTCTAGTTGCTTTGTTTTTCGGAACCAAAACCAATCAATGATCTACATTTGAAAAATAATATGGATAAAGTATATAATTTATAATGAAGGAAAGTTTAGTTTGTTGTACTTACTTGAACACAAATACTTTGTTGATAGAGGAGGTCTTCTATCATGATTTTGTTATGGTGATGAAGTTTTCATCATCACAACTAAATGCTTCATCGCTGGAAAATTGGACGGTTGTTAATAAAAGAAATTAAGTTTAGTACGTACTATGTTGTTTGCATTTGGTAGTAAAACAAAATAGAAGCCTTTATGGAAGTATGTATTAAAAGTTAAAGATAAATTAAGTTATCTTTTTTAGTTTTGTTTAGTTTTTGTTTATTTTTGAGAAAGTGTGTGGGTGTACAGTAGTTGACAGATATACTGATAGTTGACCAAACTAAAACAGAACGAAAATAGTACTAATAATTAATTTAACATATTGTTGATATATAGTTTGTATGAGTGAAAAGTAGTTTAATTACTTACTTGTTTCCTCCCAAAACTTTGAAAAAAAGTTTTACATTTTGTTGTTGTTCTTCAGTTAGATGCTTCATGAGTGGACACTTTTCAACATTCTTTTGCTTCTTCTTCTTTTTTTGTTCTTTAGGACTAACATCTTCAACAACAATTGGTTTTTCTGCAGCAATTTCTTCACTATTTTGTTTGATATTTTCAGATTTTAAACCGTCTTCGGTTTCTAGAATGCAATCTTGAGTTTGCATCAAATCAAAACATGGAAAGTTAGCAGAACTATTTATGTGCATCATACCTACTATCTTTCTTTTATTTGTACCTTTTTCAGCTTCACTTTTTCTTTGAAATTATTTTTTTTCTCCACATTATGCTCTTCAAAATTTTCCAGCTTTTGAAGTTTCATTTCAAGATTGTGGAGTCTTTGTTCAGCCAGTTGTCTTGAATGTTGTTCCTCATTCAGTTGTTCTACCATACTTTTCATCTCAGAAGATAAAAATTTCACTTTCCTCTCTAACTCTTTTATGCTACTAGAGCAGTCCGTAGCATATTTGTCATCTTCCAACCCAGTATATTTTTTTTGAAAAAAAGTATTTTTTTTTCTTTAGTTAAATTTGCAAAAAAAAATTAAAATCTGCATGGAAGGTATTTGAAACTAAATTTGGACATGTAATATCATTGAATTACTATGAAGTTAGAAATCAGAAATTATTAAAAATATACAGGTAAGAAAATTTCGGACACTTGATAAATGGATACAACATGTAAGCACTTTCATATGGAAAGGAGAGAAGACCAGGAAAATCTATAATGCACACACAAGTTAAGCTTGCACATATACTGTCGTTGAAGTACTAGACAAGTTAAGCTTGCACATATACTTTCTATACTCATTTGGTTTTCTTTTATTTAGGCTACTAACATTCCAAAAAATTGCATTCCAAGAAATAAAAAAAATGTATAGTTAAAAAAAAACTAGCATACTTTGTCACTGTCAACTTCAGTGAGTTCCAAATCTTTCAGTTTTGATAAATCTCATTTTCTCGTTCTTGGGATTTTGGTTTGTAGATTTTCCTTCTCATCAATTATTTGTGTTCGTTTACAAATCCAGTACTACAAGAAAACGATAAATACATTTATATTTTTGTAATAAATATAAATTTGAATATATTTATATTAAGTTAAAGTTATGAAAGCATACTAGTAACACCATAGTACAGCCTGGTGTACTTCTAGGGTCAGCATGATACTTTTTAACATTTTTCAAAACATTTTCACATATTGCCCGTGGCCAAGAGATTGAATTTAATTTTTTTGAATTCAGCAACTTCGGCTAGAAACCCCATTGCATATGGCTTTGGTTGTTTGGAAAAAGGAAAGTTATAAACAACAACAATAATAACAATTTCACTAAATCTTCATTTCCTTTTTCCTCTTCTAACAGTGTATTTAATCTTTTGGTTACTGTTTTTTGGCTGATTATGTCTTCTTCTTGAAAATTGGCAGTTAAAAAATTGGAGAAACTTTCCATGGCTAAGGCTTTGTTAGAAGCTGGTATAGGAAATAAGTCTTCTCCAGCTAATGGCATTCCAAATATTATACTGACTTCTTCAGGACTTATTTTGAGTAATTTGTTTCCAATTTTGAAAGCATTTTCTTTTACGTCAAAAGCAGTAATGATGTCATCAAAATTTGAAGCACTTTTCCTTAAATCTTGTCGTGCTATTGAATCTCTAAGAAAAACATTGAAGAAGTTTTTGAATGGTGATTTTCTATAAAAGCTTTTGCTTCAGGTGAAAGAATGTGTTTCTCCTTTATAATTGACATCACTTTATAGATTGCATCCAAATTACATCTATATGTACCTGTGTACTGTTGCCTTTTTTGCTTCTTGGCTATTTTTTTAATTTCATACTGATCAACATCATCTGAATCAGTACTTTCTTCAGCCAGTTGTTGTGAAATCATTTTTTCATCATTAGAGTTTTCTAATTGTTTATGTCAGAAGTCCTTATCTGTGAAGTCTTCTTTTTCATCAGCATCAGGTAATTCTTGTGTTGGTCCAGTCTGATTCTACATTTATGAAAATCAAAAAATCAATTAGGAGGTAAAAATAAAAAGTTTATGAAAAAAATATCTTACTACACAAAAATTGGAATAAAAAGATAATATGGTTTATCTTTTTAATTATTTTGTATTTTTTTGGGATTAAGATATTTTTTTAGTGTATAAAGTACCTCTATTTAAAAAAATAAAAGATAAAGCACTTTTTTAGTATATAAAGTACATCTTTTTTTAGACCAATAAAAGATAAATGAACATTCACAACTGAAAATCAACAAGAATTATTTAATGAAATGAAAATTTACAATTAGAAAGTTTCAAAGTATAGAAAGATAATCTGCTTTATCTTTTTTAGTTGTTTAAGTAATGGTTAATTAGAAATGAAAACTTAAAGAGAATGAAACACAAAATAGCCATCAGAATATTGTATAAAAAAGATAAATGCTTTTATCTTTTTTAACAGAGCATTAGAAACAAATTAGCCATTACAAATTAGTGATCAGTTATTAGAATTTCATCATCATAATAGCCTCGAAGTAATAACAGGTACAACATGTATGAATGCAGTGCACAGTGCAGACTCATATGGTCAGAGAATCAAGCTACAACATTAACGAATAGTCAGATTCAAAAGTGACAGTGCGAACAAGTGCACAACATACACATAAACAAATGCAACATGAAAACAACTCAAGACCAATGCAAATGAAGCAACCAAACCTGACTGAAGTGTTCAGACATTACATATATACATGTGTGTAACATCAAGTGAATATGCAACATCATACACATTGAAACCAGAGTCCAATGCAGACATGTCGACAAGATGAGAATGCAAGTGCAGACAAGCTACATGATCACTGACTGCATATAAAGCAACAACTCAAGTCAGTGCACATCAACCCAATACAAACTACATGATGTGAATGCACAAACATATATATATATATATGTATGTATATACACATGTATACATACATGTAGTGACAACATAGCAGACTAACCAAGGTAAACAATGCAAGCTCAAAACATTTAGCAATTTTTTTTATTTAAAATATGGAATCTAGATTCCAATTTAATATGTATATACAAATTGAAGAGTACAACTAAATATTATAGGAAACATAAGTAGGAAAATAGTTACCAATGGAGTTGAAGATAATGATGATCTCTGTCTGTGTTCATTACAGAAAGGACTAGATATAGGTCTTATGTTTATGCATTGAGTTCCACCTTCATTTATGAATATGCAAGTAGTTTTACGAATGAATAGCTTTGATTTAGAAGACCTTGTGTGCATCTTTACGCTGCATAAAAATTGTCATACATAATGAAATGTTAGAAAGAGTGAAGAATAATTTTTACATTAATAGATAGATACCTTTATCTTTTTTAACAGCTAAATAATAACTTGTTCAGTTTAACACCTAGGGTTTAGTATCATCTGCCATTGAATATTTAGGTATGCTTAATTAAACAAATGTCGATTATGTTAAATTATAACAACAACTAAAATACCTTAAATTTATTATAAGAGCTATTATCAGCATCGGTAAGAATGAATATTTAACTACGATTTATCATCTAAGTAAAACATTTACATCAAAATAAAATATAGCTTACTTGTTTCGCATTTAAGCTTAAGGTGATTGCAGAAATTGCTCGATGAAAGTATTTTAATTTAAGCTGAAATCGATGAAGCAGAAATCGATGACGCTGAAGTAGAAATATTGGGAAGAGAAAATGGAATGGAAATTGATATAGAAGAAATCGATTTTGTTTCTAAGCCCTAGTTTTGTTTCGAATTGGCGGCAGATATGGATTAGCGAGAAGTAGTGGGTTTATTTTCGACCCGTGTCCTGGAAACTAATTATTTTGAACACGTGTCCTAGAAAATAATTAGTTGATGCTAATAGGCCCTTATAGTGAAAATCCCCAAATAGGAATGTTAAAAGATGAAAACATTATTTTAGAGGAGGAACTAGAATTATCTCAAGAAAAAAATTAAAAGTAGTTTGGTTGAATATGAGACTATATCTATCGATTTTGGAAAAGTTAAACTAGAAAAGGATATTTTGTTAAAAGAAAATATCCTCTTGAAAAGTAATACAGGAACATTGAAAATTGAAAATTTTGAATTAAAAGAAAAATTAGATAAAATTACAAATAATGTTTCAAAATTTAATAAAGGAAAACAAGATTTGGAAAATCTTATCAAAACTTCAAAAACTTTAGGAAATAGAAATGGAATAGGATTTAAAAAAATTCCTAAACAAAGAGGGAATAATATTAAGAAATATAGTTTTATTTATCAAAAGACTAAAAGATCACCTAAGTCTAATGCGAATACCAAAAATATAAAAATTTGGATTCCTAAGACAAATAATAAATTGATTAGACAAAAACACATTAATAAATTCCTAGATAACGTAGTCTATAATAAAAATTATATTCATAAAGGTACCAAACCTTCTTGGGTATGGCTACCTACTCCTCCTAACATCTAGGACCCTAACAAAGTATATGGGTACCAATTAAATCATTCTTATCTTGCAGGTACCCAAAATAAAAAATAAGGAGAAATGGATACTTGATAGTGGATTGTGACGACCCAACTTTCTACTACCGGAAAGTTGCATCATTCTTAAGAAAGAAAGGGGAGAGAAATAGAAAAGATAAAGAAGAAAGAAGAAACAACATCAGAATCTCAACAGCGGAACGAATAAATTATATTAATCACATAGATATTACATATTATACAACATCAATCAGAGTTACACAGATAATACATCACATACTAGACAGTTATAAACACCTGTCTAGTTAATATAACACGATACAACTCAAATACAATACAGAGATACCAATACAGCGGGACACTATACATATCTATATCGCTGAAGCCTCCTGCTCCATTGCTCCTCCACAAATCGTCAAAGCTAACCTGAATCCCTTGGCTACTCGTAAAAATTCGAGTACCCGAGAGTTTAAGAAAAACAAAAATAAACTTCGGGTCAGACATGGGTCTGGTATGAGTAACAGGTTAAAGTTGCTTAACTTTGAAAATCCTTTGAAAACAAAAGGTATCACGTAAGACTTCCCACACATAAACATGGAAAAAAAATTCCCTTACGCTAACCAAAACTTTGATAGGAAATTCCGTGATATTATAATAGGCCTAGGGTTTTCAAGTAAATAAGAAATAGCTGAAATTGTTACATGATTAAATTCCAGCATACTAGCCAACAAGTGGGTAATACAATCAAATCCGATGGCACTTATTGGATTTTGGATTCCATACAATGGCAGGGCTACTGGGGTACTGCCCGTCACAGTACCTGGCCTAGATCAGCGTACCGAGGATTACTCCCAATCCCCTACAACACAAGACCGGAACCATCCCTTACTGGACAGTCCCGAACGAAACAACCCCGGCAGTTGTGGCCACAACTGCCCACACAGCCGAATATAAAGGGACATCTAGACAGGGGAAAATCTCGCTCTCAAGTGGGTGCGACCCACGAAGCCTTGCTGCACCTTCCCTGTTTTAGCCATTCCCGGTTGATGAGGCTTGAGGTCACGATTACCTTAACAGAACTCATCACTTAGAATGCTCATTGTCCACCTAACGATGTTCTGAAAGCATTCAATCCATACAAGTTCGTTCCGGGTTCGAACGAAACCGAAGGCATTATCTCGTTACACTCATTTTGGAAACATCCTCAGAGTTAACGACAATAACCCTTGCACTCTGAATCTTCATCTTCACTTGAGATTCACGACCTATCATTAATTTGGATCGATGTGGTTTTCGGATATCCAAATCTGGAAACCCGATCCCGGTCTCATCGAAATCCAAACCGTATCTTTTAAGGCCAAGTTGTTTTAAAGTTAAAACAATTCATTTCATTATCCATATACACACAGATAGATAATTCACAATATCACTGATAGATAATCTACAATATCATCACAAATAGATAATCTACATTATACATATATTTCAACCCAAGCAACCATATCATACAGCATGTGAATGGATCATAAAGCTACATTAATACTAGAGAGGGGTGAATAGTGTTTTATAACTTTTATGGAAAATTTTAACATATTTAAAAATTTGAATCAAATAATGATAACCAATCATAGATATATATAGTAATAGGTAATCATAGATATAAATAAATGCGGTAAAAGTTAAGTAATGAGTTAGAGTGATGACACTAGGGATTTTGTACTGGTTAGGATTTTTCCTATATCCAGTCTGGTACAATTTCTTGTACAAATGTAACGACCTGGGTTTTTTTGTCGTTAATTTTGAATATTTAAATGGTTTTAAATATTGGATTTTGAATTATAATATAGTTAATAAGTTTTTAAAACTAAAAATTCAAGCGATTTCATAAATTTTAGGCACCGTCGATTTAATCGACGCGTTAAAATAGCGATCCAGGGCACAGTCTCGGAATTCGATGAAACTAGTTCCATTAGATCCGTAATAGTGTATTATTATCGGATTTCAAATTTCGTAGTGTTTGGAGTTATGGTTTGGCCGTACGGTATATAAACGCGTTGAAATTAGTATCGAAATTTAATATAAAAATTGGGTCCAAAAAGCTATCTTCTCCATACGATCGAATTAGGATTCAAAACCTTTTCCATTGCATTCGAAATAGGGGTATAACATATGAACGCCTAGTGGCACGCCTAAATAGGGGTTCGGAATTTCGAGATATGCAAACAAAATATTTTGATTTGTAAATATAAAAAAGGGTTGGAAGGCCAAACACGCCACCTTCTCATACACGCGACCTTTCATTTCTTTTAATTCCAATCATGTAGCCCCTTTTCAGCTCTCAGTTCAAAAATCGCATATATTATCACTTTTACCCTCAAACAAAAATCAAAAGTAAAAAAATAATAGAACGAAATCAAAAATCATTTCTCAGACAAAAGTGAATCGCCTCGTTCAAAAATTGAGGGAACGAAGTAAAATCGACTTCGTATATAGTTATAAAAAAATAAACGAACGAAGACTTCGTTCGAATTAGATGGAGAATCGAAGCGGGGAAGTCGCGATTTGGTGGTAAAAGGAAGGCGACGAGTGGGGCATCGGACTTGCGGAAAGGCGGGGCGACTGTGTCGTATGGAGAGGCGCAGGGTTTCTTGAGTTGGACAAGTAGCGGTGGCTCGGCGTTGATGTCGAAAGTGAAAGTCGCGATTCCCAGTAGGCTCGCGTGCCTGCCTGTAGCTTGAAATCGAAGGGATGATTGCGAATTGCAGGAGGAGGGTTCTTCATGTGCGATGGAGGTGGGAGGCGAAGTATGGTCGGCAGTGATGGGTAGTGGGGTAGTGACGTTGAATGCTTGGAAGGGCTGGGTCATGGCTTGAAACCAGAGAGTGAAATGCTGTTAAGTAATTGATTTTTTTAATAAAGAGATTAGTGAAATAAATATATAAATTTATTCGTGAAGCTTATGAAGGCTATTACTAATACATACGAGGTCGAAACTGAATAAATACAAGTCAAGAGTGTTGCATAGCTGGGAAATCTAGGCAATGGAATGGGTTTGGAATTTTCCAGAGGCAGCTGGAATTTTAGGACAAGAGAAAAAAAAAATTAAAATCTAGATATTGGACAAATTTAAAAAAATCAAGGTGAGAATTTCTCACTCATTTGGATTACCAGATTTAAATTAATTGATGCTTGATTAGATCGAAAAATTTATAATTATCTATTGGATGACTATATATATAGTAGTATATATATTAGTATTTGGAGTGATATTCCCGCACATTATAGCGGATGAGACCCTACGTGTCCCGCATAACAACGGATAACCCTATATACCGCGATATCCCCTTCGAAATGGAATTGGTATTTTTATTATTATCTAACATCTGTGGATGCAAGGAAACAGGTTGGAGGGATCCAACTAGATTACTCAAATATATTAGTATTTTTCATATATATAAAATGCTGGATGATTGTGTGCTATAATTTTTTAAATGTTATAATGGCATGGAAATAAATTTTGGGTATATTAAATACCATAAATATTATTTTAAATTTTTAAGGAATTAAAAAGAGATTTTTAATATAAAAATATGTATATCGAAAATTGGATTTATTTAAAAGAGGCTGGTTTGAATAAGAAAATGGTGAATTTTTTATTGTACTAAATAATGCAGGAAAATATTTTAAATAGAGAATTTAAAATAAATTATATAAAGGAATTTTTAAAGACTGGATTTTAAAATGATATTCGGAAATATAGAAAGAAGTTAAAATCGATATTAAAAATGGATTGGCAAAAATAAGTGGAATTTATAAGAAATTGAATTTATAAAATGGAATTTTATAAATGAGGTTATTTTTAGTGAAAAGAAGTTACAAAAAGTTATAAACAATGTTTATAAATAAAGAAAATTGATATCTGGTGATAAATTGGAAATATAAATTTACAGGAAGAATTTAAGTAAATTTATATTTAAATATGGAAATAGGGTGAGAGAAAAATAGTGGATACTATTTTTGAAGTGGAAATGGTTGAGGAGACCGGAATGGGAGTGATGTGATGAAAACCGAGAGGAGTTATAAATTGAAAATTTGGTTATCCAGATTTACAAATATATATTTTATCAATAGTTAATTTTTAAATTTTAAAAAAGGAAATTTTTATTTATTAAACTATGTAATTTTAAAGTTAGTTAGTATTGAGATATTTCAGAAGTGAACTTTTAAATACTTAATATTTATTTTAATAAAATCCTAAATTTTTAAACCTACTTTTAAAAGTGGTATTATAAAAAAAGTGTTTTCAATATTTTAAATAATTATTTGAATATGTCTTAAAAATAAATTATTATTATTTTCTTTTAAATACTTATTTTTATTTACATATGTATATGTAAAGAGTTTGAAATGGTTTAAAATTTATTTATAAATCTTCTCGAGAGTTGGAAAGGGTTATCTAATAGATGGGACTTATAAGAGAATTCTCAAAGTGAAATTTGAAAAAAAAAGTTAGAAAATTCCGAAGTAGCTAAATAAAAGCAGGCTTCGAAAATGAAATAGAATTCATAAAAGAAGTAGAAGATAAATTGGGATTATAAGTAAGCATAATTGGCTTATGAAATATTAATGGGAATTAATTAAGGAATTTTGGATTTATATAATTCGTAGTAAACTAGTCAAGGAATTTACGAATAAAATTTGTAAATGATTTTGAGAAAAGAAATAGGAAATAAATAGAATACTTCCTAAGTGTTGAATATAAAATGAAGTGGGAAATATTCTAAGTATTGAAAAGGGGTAGAACATTCCGTTGGAAAAAATAAAAGAATTTGAAAACAGTTTTCAAAAGGTTTAAGTACTGGAAGGAATATCTTATAAAGATATTTTGGAATAAACTTTGGAAAAGTTTGAAATAAGACCTGATGTCTGCTTGTGGATGTTTATTGATAGTTAAATAACTGAATACAGTTTTGGCCAATTTTGTTAATCGTTTCGAAGAGACCGAGATCAAATTTAATTATCCGAAAAATCACTTCAATCTGGTTTGAACGTAACGAACGAATACCGTGAAGATGATGAAGACGGTGATTCGGTTTGTCCAGACCCAGTACAACATGTATGGACGAATGCTATCAGAACATTGTCATTGGAGGACGATGAGCATTCTAAGTAAAATTGTTGTTGAAAGGTAACGCTTAGCCTCGAACCTTATCAACCGGGAATAACTAAAACAGGGGAGATGCGGTAAGGCTAAGTGGGTCGCACCTAAGTAGGGTATGTTATCACCTTTCTAGATATCTTCGGAAACCTATTATTTATGGATATGGTTATGCATGGAAGGAGCACTCGACAGTAAGGGTGGGAACACCCGGGGTGATAACATACCTGGTCTATCCAGGTTAGGGGTAGGCCGGTCTTGTGTAGAAGGGGATCCCGGTGTGGTCCTCGGTACATTGTTCTAGAGGTGTACTGTGGTGGGCGGACCCCAGTGGCCCAGTCATTCGATGGAATCCATTCTCCAATAAGCGCCGTATGGTTTTGATTGTGCCCAACTATGCTGGAACGTGAGATGCAAGCATTTCAGCTATTTTCTATTTACTTTCTATCGACACTATTATAATATCAGATGATTTTGATAAAAATTGTTTTGGTTATCGTAAGGCAAAAACCCGTCATGTTTATGTGTGACGTGGTCTTACGAGATACCTTTGTTTTCAAAGGATTTTGAGAAAGGTTAAAAAATTAAATTGAGTGTGTTTTCTCACGCTGGTTTTCCAGACTGACTCGGGAATTATTTTATTATAATACTCGGGTCAGACCGAGTATTGCAGATTCAGGATAGGATGCCATGGAGCTCAGGAGACGAGCTGGATAACAGAGGCGTATTTCCGTACTTGATGTATATTTCCGCTGTATGAGGACAAATTATTATAACTGTCCAGATTTGATGTAGTGATTGTTGTACTCTGATGATTCTAAGTGTTAAAAGTTACATATTCTTTTGTATAAAGATCATGTATTATATATTATATTTTATTCCGCTGCGATTGTGAGATTCTGTGTCGTTATGTTTCTTTCTTCTATCTTTTTCTTCTTCACCCCTAGTGAACTGGTGTTTCTAGCACTCGATTTCTCAACATTCTATACAGTGGACGTATTGATGTCGATTTTCGAGGGTCGAAAACCCCGATCCATTACAGTTGGTATCATAGTTGAAGGTTAAGCGAGGACCTTAGCTCTGGTGGGGATTTCTCATTAGAGATAAGGTCCGTAGTACCATAGAATGAGTTTGAGTGTATTAATAGCTATGGGCGCGTATTTTTTTAGTGAATATTAAACATTTTATATTGTGTTGGTTGATTTATTGAGTGGCTTATGAACTCTGGTCGGCATAGTCCGTACAACTGAATCGATAAGGGTTTCTAAACACTTAAATAGAGAAATTTGACACAGTATTGTTTTTAAATGGGGTAAATGAAATAATTTTACCTAAGGATATATTTTGTTATAAAAGAAATAATTTTTCTCAAATTATTATATATATTTGGAGTGTTTGGATGATAATACTATAATCAAATAAGATTATAAAATTGGAAATGGTTTATATAACCAAATAAAAATTTGTATAAGTGTAAAATTATACAAATGGATTATAATTAAAATTGGGTTCAAAACAAATTTGGAAATTTGAATCCCGAGAAGTTTGGAAAAATATATTTTATTTTCAATGTGGTGTGGGAAAATAATAATAAGAGTATTATTTTTGAGAATATTTTCGAAAGAAATTTTTTTTTAAATGGATTTTGGAAGAAATGTAGCACTGAACTCACTTCAGTCGCTGGAAAATAATTCTGGTGATGACTGCAGCACCACCAGTATTCATTTTCGAGTTTCTAGGTGACTTATTGCTACCTTAGTAATTTGATATGGAGATTTTTTGTGAAAAACAAATGCTGTTTAGAAATTCCGAGGGAGCTGTTTTGGATAAAAATCAAGTTGGTTTTTGGAAGTTGAAGGAAATGGTTTGTTTAATAGGGTTATATATATATGTAGTTTCAAATGATTTGAAATAAGAACCGGGTGTTTAAATTCTGAAATTTCTAATTAAAAGAGAAGTGAAAGCTTTGAAATAAAACTTGGAAAATGGAAATTTCAATATGAAATTAAATTTTAACTTGTGTAAGTTAAATAAATCTGATTTGAAAAAGAAATTTGTACGGATTGAATTTAACTTAAGTAAAAGTTAAAGAAAATAAACTAAATAAAGTGATTATAGTAAATATAAGTAAGATGTAATGAATTTACTTAGTAAGGTGCATATGAATGTGTAAGTAAATGGGATAAATAAATATAAGTATGGGAGTGTGGGAAAAATTTGAAAATTTGAAATTGGAATTAAATTCTTACTTGACTAAATGGAATGAATTAAAAATAAAATTTGTTTGGAATGAAATTAATTTAAGTATAAATAAATTCGAATATGGTTCAGAAATATTGGTTAAAGGAAATTGAAATTGAAATTAATTTGAATTGGATTGGATTTGAAACCATATTGAAATAGAATATATAAACTTGGATTATTAAGTGACTAATAACTATAAGTTGTAAAAAAATTAAATGGAAAAAAATTTGAGTGAAAATTTGGGATTGTGGATAAATAAATTTGAATAGCTTATAAAATTTGAAATTTATGGAATAAGTATATATTTAAGCCATAAAGTGATGTATAATCCTGAGTTAAAATTAAAATGTGATATACTCGGGTATAAACTTGATGGAGATAAGTTGTGTAACTTATAGAAATTGGAAAGTAGAATAGAAAACCAAAAATAAAAATGGTGTGATATTTTAAAATGAAGAAATAAAAATCCAAAACTTGAATTATAAAAATTGAATGTGAACTCAAGTGGATTAAATAGAATGATTTTTGAAATAAAAATCAGATATTGAATTGTAAAATGGAAGTGAACTAATTAGATAAATTAATTAGTTAATTGGATATGGAAATGAAATTTAACTTGATTAAATAGTATGGATTGTGGGCTGAAACTGAAGTCGAATATAGAACATGAGTAATAAATAAAATGCGACTTATATATAAGCTGATTAAATATATGTTGAATGCGACCAAATGAAATTGGATTGAAATAAAAATGGATCGAATTATAAATAAATTCAATGTGAGTGGAAATAAATTAAATATGGCCTTGAATATTATTTTAAATGAATTTGAGAATGAATTTGAGTTTGAAATTGAAATTTGAAGTGGGTTAAATATGGGAACTAATTAAATTAATTAGTGAATGGAACGAAATTTGATTGAATGACAATCAATCTAAAATTTAAATTGAAAACATGATGGAAAGGGAAATAAAACTTGAGTTATGGAATTAAATTAAATGGAGATAAACGAATCAACTTAAGTAAATTATTTTGGATCGAAGCTTGGCTCATATAAAACCATAATGCATAAGAAAACAACATGGAATGATTTCGAGCTAATAAAATAGATTTGAAAATAATGTGGTTATGAATTAAATTTGAAATGGAATAGGATTAAATATAAATTGATTTGGAATCAATTTAAAATAACTATAGATTGGAATGGTTATTTTATTAAATGAATAGTGCCGAAATTGTATAGAAAAGTCATTGTTCGACGCAAACTAAAGCAAATAAAATGCTATGAATAAATAAAATGTTAATAAATTGATTTTGAATCAATTTGGAATGGATATGAGTTTATTTGGTATGAATATGAGTTGAATGCTAATAAAATGGGGTGTAAATCATTTCAGATTAAATGAAATGGTATATAAATAGTAATGGAACCTTATAATTACTTTTAAATCTTTGTTAGCATGTTGTATATGAAATTCATGTGTTAAGTTAGTTAAATGAATGAAGTGTTATGGAACTTTCATATTTTGGTACTTACGTAGTTAAGTTGAGAAAGTACAGCTACCCGGAGGCTATTGGGCTAGAGTTGGGTTGCGTAGTTGCATATTAGATAAGCCGTTTGCTTAAAAATGCTAAAATAAGGTACGTTTTGCGAATTAAATACAACAAATATATAAATATTGATATATATTTTTGTTTTTCGACCTGTGGATCGATGTATATATATTTATCTCTCTTGTCATATTGCAAAAGGCTCTCCGTACAAGGGAGACTCTGCCAAATTTTTTTGGACAAATTGATTTCAAATTGAAAATGAAATAAGGTATTTTGGAATTAGAATTGAAAACTAATTGTTTTGGGCGAGACTAAAAGATTAGAAAAGTGAAATATCAAATTTTAACTAAGTGGGTTTTGGATAAGTTAACGGGTTTGGAGCATTTTTCCTACCTTAGCAATTTCGGGGACGAAATTATTTTAAGGGGGGAGGAATGTAACGACCCGGGTTTTTCTGTCATTAATTTTGAATATTTAAATGGTTTTAAATATTGGATTTGGAATTATAATTTAGTTAATAAGTTTTTAAAACTGAAAATTCGAGCGATTTCGTAAATTTTAGAAATCGTCGATTTAATCGACGTGTTAAAATAGCGATCCGGGGCACAGTCACGAAATTCGACGAAACTAGTTCCATTGGATCCGTAATAGTGTATTATTATTGGATTTAAAATTTTGTAGTGTTTGGAGTTAGTTTGGCCGTACGGTATATAAACACATTGAAATTAGTATCGAAATTCAGTATAATAATTGGGTCCAAAAAGTTATCTTCTCCATACGATCGAATTGGGATTCGAAAACCTTTTCCATTGCATTCCGAATAGGGGTATAACATTATGAATGCCAAGCGGCATGCCTAAATAGGGGTTCGGAATTTCAAGATATGCAAAAAAAATATTTTGATTTGTAAATGAAAAAAAGGGTTGGAAGGCTAAACACGCCACCTTCTCATACACGCGACCTTTCATTTCTTTCAATTCAAATCACGTCGCCCCTTTTCATCCCTCAATTCAAAAATCGCATATATTATCACTTTTACCCTCAAACCAAATCAAAAGAAGAAAATAAATAAATAATAGAACGAAATCGAAAATTGTTTCTCAAATAAAAAGGAATCGTCTCATTCAAAAATTGAGGGACCGAAGTAAAGTCGACTTCGTATATAGTTAACAAAATAAACGAACGAAGACTTCGTTCGAATTAGATGGAGAATCGAAGAGGGGAAGTCGCGATTTGGTGGTAATAGGAAGGCGACGAGTGGGGCATCGGAGTTGTGGAAAGGCGGGGCAACTGTTGTAGAGGAGACGATGGGCGACTGTGTCGTAGGGAGAGGCGTAGGGTTTCTCGAGTTGGACAAGTAGCAGTGGCTCGGCATTGTTGTTGAAAGTGAAAGTCGCGATTCCCAATAGGCTCGCGTGCCTGCCCGTAGCTTGAAATCGAAGGGGTTTAAATTAAAATCAAGGTGAGAATTTCTCACTCATTTGGATTTCCATATTTAAATTTAAATGTTTATATTAAAATTAATTAATGCTTTATTAGATCGACAAATTTATAATTATCTATCGGATGATTATATATATATACATATATATATAGTAGTAGTATATATATTAGTATTTAGAGTGATATTCCTGCACATTATAGCGTATGAGACCCTATGCGCCCCACATAATAGCGGATGACCCTATATACCGCGATATCCCCCTCGAAGTGGGATTGGTATTTTTATTGTTATTTAACATCTGTGGATGCAGACAAACAGGTTGGAGGGATCCAACTGGATTCCCCAAATATATTAGTATTTTTCATATATATAAAATGTTGGATGATTGTGTTTTGTAAATTTTTAAATGTTATAATGGCATGGAAATAAATTTTGGGTATATTAAATACCATAAATATTATTTTAAATTTTTAAGGATCTGAAAAGAGATTTTTAATATAAATATATGTATATCGAAAATTGGATTTATTTAAAAGAGATTGGTTTGAATAAGAAAATGGTGAATTTTTGATCGTATTAAATAATGCGGGAAAATTTTAAATAGATAATTTAAAATAAATTATATAAGGAATTTTTAAAGACTGGATTTTAAAATGATATTTGGAAAATATAGAAAGAAGTTAAAATCGATATTAAAAATGGATTGGCAAAAATAAGTGGAATTTATAAGAAATTGAATTTATAAAATGGAATTTTATAAATGAAGTTATTTTTAGTGAAACTCAAAAGAGTTACAAAAATTTATAAACAATGTTTATAAATAAAGAAAATTGATATCTTGAGATAAATTGGAAATATAAATTACAAGAATAATTTATATTTAAATATAGAAATAGGATGAGAGAAAAATAGTGGATACTATTTTTGAAGTGGAAATGGTTGAGGAGACCGAAATGGGAGTGATGTGATGAAAATCGAGAGGAGTTATAAATTGAAAATTTGGTTATCCAAATTTAAAAATATATATTTTATCAATAAGTTAAGTTTTAAATTTTAAATTTTAAAAAAGGAAATTTTTATTTATTAAACTATGTAAATTTAAAGTTAGTTAGCATTGAGATATTTCAGAAGTGAACTTTTAAATACATAATATTTATTTTAATAAAATCCTAAATTTTTAAACTTGCTTTGAAAAGTGGTTTTATAAAAAAAGTGTTTTCAATATTTTAAATTATTATTTGAATATGACTTAAAAATAAATTATTATTATTTTCTTTTAAATACTTATTTTTATTTACATATGTATATATATAGAGTTTGAAATGGTTTAAAATTTACTTATAAATCTTCTAGAGAGTTGAAAAGGGTTATCTAATAGATGGACTTATAAGAGAATTCTCAAAGCGAAATTTGAAAAAAAAGTTTGAAAATTCCAAAGTAGTTAAATAAAAGTAGGCTTCGAAAAATGAAATAGAATTCATAAAAGAAGTAGAAGAGAAATTGAGATTATAAGTAAGCATAGTTGGCTTTGGAAATATTAAAGGGAATTAATTAAGGAATTCCAGATTTATAGAATTCGTTATAAACTAGTCAAGGAATTTACAAATAAAATTTGTAAATGATTTTGAGAAAAGAAATAAGAAATAAACAGAATACTTCCTAAGTGTTGAATATAAAATGAAGTGGGAAAATATTCAAAGATTTGGAAAGGGGTAGAACATTCCGTTGGAAAAAATAAAAGAATTTGAAAACTGTTTTCAAAAGGTTGAAGTACTGGAAGTAATATCTTATAAAGATATTTTGGAATAAACTTTGGAAAAGTTTGAAATAAGACCTGATGTCTGCTTGTGGATGTTTATTGATAGTTAAATAACCGACTATCAGTTTTGGCCAATTTTGTTAATCATTTCGAAGAGACCGGGATCAGATTTAATTATTCGAAAAACCACTTCGATTCGGTTTGAATGTAACGAATGAATACCGTGAAGATGATGAAGACAGTGATTCGGTTTGTCCAAACCCAGGACAACTTGTATGGATGAATGCTATCAGAACATCGTCATTGGAGGACGATGAGCATTCTAAGTAAAATTGTTCTTGAAAGGTAACGCTTAGCCTCGAACCTCATCAACCGGGAATGACTAAAACAGGGGAGATGCAGCAAGGCTAAGTGGGTGGCACCCAAGTAGGGTATGTTATCACCTTTCTAGATGTCCTCGGAAACCTATTATTTATGGATATGGTTGTGCATGGAAGGAGCGCTCGATGGTAAGGGTGGGAACACCCGGGGTGATAACATACTCGGTCTATCCAGGTTTGGGGTAGGCCGGTCTTGTCTAGAATGGGATCCCGGCATGGTCCTCGGTATATTTTTCTAGAGGTGTACTGTGGTGTGCGGTACCCTAGTGGCCCAGTCATTCGATGGAATCCATTCTCCAATAAGCACCGTACTGTTTTGATGGTGCCCAACTATGCTGGAACGTGAGATGAAGGCATTTCAGCTAATTTCTATTTGCTTTCTATAGACACTATTATATTATCAGATGATTTTGATAAAAATTGTTTTGGTTATCGTAAGGCAAAAACCCGTCGTGTTTATGTGTGATGTGGTCTTATGAGATACCTTTGTTTTCAAAGGATTTTGAGAAAGGTTAAAAATTCAAATTGAGTGTGTTTTCTCACGCTGGTTTTCTAGACTGACTCGGGTGTTATTTTATTATAATACTCGGGTCAGACCGAGCATTACAGATTCAGGATAGGATGCCATGGAGCTCAGGAGATGAGCTGGATGACAAAGGCATATTTCCGTACTTGATGTATATTTCCGCTGTATAAGGACAAATTATTATAACTGTCCAGATTCGATGTAGTGATTATTGTACTATGCTGATTGTAAGTCTTAAAAGTTGCATATTCTTTTGTATAAAAATCATGTATTATATATTATATTTTGTTCCGCTGCGATTGTGAGATTCTGTGTTGTTCTGTTTTTTCTTCTATCTTTTTCTTCTTTACCCCTAATGAACTGGTGTTTCCGGCACTCGATTGCTCGACATTCTATACAGTGGACGTATTGATGTCAATTTTTGAGGGTCGAAAACCCCGATCCGTTACAACCAATTTCTTTCCAATCGCCTACTTTGACGATAGCAATCAAATCAGAATACTGTCTTGGTTTCAAGGCAACAAGATACACCCTCCTAATTTCCGAGTTTAGGATAGATTGTTTCAAATAATTCGGGCAACAAGATCACCCACTTGATTTAAATGGGCTACAAGCACACCCACTTGTTTTTAAAGGGCAACAAGCATACCCACTTGATTTGAACGGGCAACAAGCACACCCAAACAAATAGTAGTAGAGAGTTATTGGTTTTCAAATACAAACAGTTGTACTTTGATACAAGATATCTCATAGCCCTTTTGATAGCACTTTGATCTTTGAATTGATGAGAGAATACATGCAGATGAGTGAGTAGTTCAGAGAACAAAGTAGAGTTTTAATTTGAGATAATATGTAGTGGGAGTTTAGAGTAAGAAGGAGAAAGAAAAGTCAGTTAAAAATTCATTTTCTGACCCTTTATATAGTGTTTGAGAAGATGTATCTGTTCGTGAAAAGATGTAATAAACAATCACAATTTTTAAAAAATTTAAAAAGCCTTTTTTCACTGATTTAAACAGTGTTTGAAAGGATGTGTCTATTCATGAAATGATGTGATAAGAAACATAACTTTACAAAATTTAAAAACCATCTCACCAACGGTCTATATGTCGACATACCTATATGGTATATGTCGACATATATTTGTATGTTTTGAAAAACAAAAACATTTAAAAAGAGTTTCAAAATTCTAAACTCTTGTAATATCATTAAACATAGTTTCTAAATACTTTAATATGTGTAGTAATTTTATAAAATATTTGTTAAAACATATTCTTAAAATAAAATAAATATTTGTATGATAAAGTAATAATAATAAATATTTTGATAAAAGATAATTTAAGGAATCAAATGGTTGTTATCTAAGGACTTTAACAAATTATTATAATGTTTATTTAATATAAAATATAGCCTTGATCTCTTCTTGTCTTTATCTCTAAAATTCATGAGTCTTCAATTATTTTGATCATCTCTAAATCTTGATCTCTAACCTTTTTACTGATCGGTCTTCATAACAGGATTACCTGTACGATATTCTGCAAAATACTCTATACAACTTGGTAAAACATTAATACATATTTATATGGTTGTTGTCATCAAAATCAATATCTGTGGTATTTAACAATTACATTATCATTAATCTATCTCATTCCCGTGCATTAGTAAATATAATAAGAAATAAATATAGTGGACTCTTAACTAGTAATAAAGGTTTTAGACAACGGAAATTTCAAAATAAGCCTCCTACTTCGATTTTGGAGTCTTTATTCAGTTTTTCCAAAAGCCACATGTCTATATCATAAACTTAGCCTATTCAAATGAGAACTCGTGAGTTTATGGGACATAATAAAAACATGGGTCAGATATAAAGCCTGGTATAAGTAATATTTTACCCTAAACAAACAAATCATACAGTGAGACCACACCGCTAAAGCACGTAACGGGTTTCCCCTCACTATTCCAACCAACAATACATCATACAATGTCATATCATCGTATCATAAGCAACACACAAACCATTAATATCAACATAAGTGTGAGATATTCCTTCACAGCCTATTCCGACTGGTTTCTGTAGTCAGTTTATTCTAAATTGCAACATAGTCTTATCTTAGTTTCACATTTTTATCATGAATAGATAGTTAGGTTGCCACCAAGGCCTTATGCTTTCATCCTCATATATTGTCATGAATAGACATTTGGATGCTACAAAAGCCTTATACCCTCATTCTCGTATATTATCATGAATATACCTAAGTTTGCCATTATGGCCTTTCACCAACGTTACCAAATCTAATGTCATGTTCAGACATATGGTAGCCGCTAAGGCCTTCCATCAACGTTACTAAATATAATGCCATAATTAGACATTTGGCAGCCAATAAGGCCTTCCATCAAAATTACCGAATATAATGTCGTGTTTAGGCATATTTTTTCCATTAAGCTCTTACAGCTACATTTTCATTGTCTCTAATGATTCAATTTATCATCTTGTAGCTTTCTTAATCTTGGTCTCAATTTTCTATCTTTAAATAGATAAGTTATTTCATTTTAACTTATTATTCTCTATGGCTATTTCATCTCTTTGAAATTCTCATCCATTACTATAGAAGATGGCTTCCAAAGTGCTAAAAATAGTCCATTCATTCACTTAGAATTTATTAGCATATTTAACTATTGCATGTTAACATTACATGGCAATCGCATGTTAAACATTTCATTACTATCGTATGCCATAAACTATCGCGTATCATGAGTTATCACATTCTTAACCCTACTGCATGCCCAAAGCTATCACGTCAAAGAGCTATTGCTTGCTTATTCCTCTCGCATGTCATAAGCTATCGAGCTTCAAAGTGTTATCGCATGCCTATACTTAATGCATTACAGAGCTATCGCACCAAGGAGCTATCGCATGCTTATTCCTATCATGTGCCATAAGCTATCGAACTTCATAGAGCCATCGCATGCCTATACCTATAGCATGCCATAAGCTATTGAGCCTAAAAGAGCTATCACATGCTATACCTATCGCTTCCATAAGCTATTAAGTGTTAACATTTTATGGCTATCACATATTAAGCTTTTAAAGCTATCACATGTTAGCATCTTTAATTACCATATGTTAACTATTTGAACTATCGAGTGCAAACAATTTAAGCTATCATGGGTTGATGTTTCAAGCTTTCGCAACTATACATCTTTAGCGCTATCGAGTGTCAAGGCCTAAAATAAGCTATCACATTCTAAAGTTTTTAGAGCGATCGCATGTTAATTTTATAGCTATCGAGTGCTATCATTTCTAAAGCCATCGTATGTAAATTTTAGAGATATTGCATGCTATAATTCTAGTCTTGTAATTAAAGTGTAAATTATTTTCTTGCCATTAAAAGTAATCACTTTACACCAAATCTTGTTGTACATCAAATTCTTATTGGCTGACCTAAGGTTATGCAGTTTTCTTTTTAGGGATTATTAATTCTTTACTAATTAATTAATTAATTAATTACCCACTAGCAATTCACTCTTTCCTTTACTAAATATTTCATATTAATTTGAAAGTACCTGGGAAAAACCCAAAAATTCACCAAAAATCTGAATCATTGTATTTTGTCTTATATAAAATTTTCAGGCTAAAATATTTGTTTATTTATTTAATTTCCCAAAATTAAGAATTTTCTCTACTTAGAAATTCTTATAAATTCTAAATAATTTCAAAAAATTATGAAATTAAAAACGCATCTCCGTATTATTATTCTACACATATATAAAATTTTCAAGTGATTTGGAAAAGATTTGATTCTCATTTTGCCTTAACAGATCAAAAATCATCATCATAAAATTCATAAACATGAACAAATATATAAGTATTCATCAACTTGTTTATTAACATTCAAAACATGATAAGAGCTTACAATCCTAACCCATATGGGTATGGAATGTTTTAGAGAAAGGACTACTCACTTAGGGTTGTTTAGAAATTGATTAAAAGTTTCTTATTGATGAAAACACCTCCCTTTATCTTGATTTTTCTTCTTCTTCCACTTAAAATGTGGCCAACCTAAATTTACTTCCTTTTTGTTTGTTTTTGGAATGAATGAGAGAATGAATGAAAGGTTGAAGTGTTAGAGGGTTAGTAATTTGGGCTTTGGACTAAAATCCCATTCTAGCCTATTCTTATTATTTCCCTTAAAACTTCATCTTAAATTCAGTCTTCATCCTTATTAATAAATTTGCCTCACTTAGTCATTATGTTATAATGTAATTAAACTAGTCATTTATTTACTTAATTTCTCATATTATGGCATTCTAAAATATAGGGTGTTACATTCTCCTTCTTTTTAAGAATTTCTTCCTCGAAATTCAGACAAAGCAGGACAATGACCACTATTGTCAATTCAATGTACACACAGTAAAATAATTACACTAGTTCTCTACTAATGTAAATCATCAATCATCAAATGTAATATAGTAGTGCACTACAGTTACATACTAATATCATATCATAAAGTCATACCATGTCAATACTAGTCTATACAACCAATCATACATGGAAAAACAAATCGAGATAAATATTCCTAATCTTATCCACTACCTCCTAGGTACAATCATAAACATCGTCACTCCACTAGATGTGAACAGGTTTAACAACTTTGTTCCTTAACTTTTTTTGTATCGCCACCTATTATTCCTTATCGTCGTCTAACATAAGTCAAATCTAGCTATATAGATAAATCCTCAACTGGCCTAGGTTCTATCATCGAATTTGGGTCATACACGCATTTCCTCAAATGTGATATGTGAAAAACATTATGCATATCCGCTAAACTAATTTTTAGCTCGACTTGATAAGCGAGTTTACCAATCTCCTCTATCATTAGAAACGGTCCTACATATCTAGGTGTTAATTTCCCCACCTTCCTAAAATGTATCAAATCTCGCATCGATGAAACTTTTTTGAATGCATGATCGCTTCTACGAACTCTAGTTCCTTTCTCCTCATATCAGTATAACTCTTCTGCCTTGATTGCATCACATTCATTCTAGCATGAATCAACTCTACCTTCTCAGTATCATTCCTTACCAAATCCGATCCTAATATTAGTCAATATCCCGTGTCCAATCGACAAACAGGTGACATACATGGTCTACCATAAAGCACCTAGAACTTGGCCATCCCGATACTAGACTTGTAACTATCATTATATGAAAACTGTACTAGATGCAAATGATCTTCCAAAATCCTTCAAAGTCCAAAACACATGCCTTTAGAAAATCCTTGAGCATATGGCTCACCATTTCTGCTTGACCATCGGTCTATAGGTGGTAAGTTGTACTCATGCCTAGCTCTTTATGCAATGCACTCTACAAAATTTTCCGAAACCACCAGTGAACAATGAGTCATTATCAATAACTACACTAGTTGTAATCTCATGCGGTCTCACTATGTTTTTCATGTATAACTTTGCCAAACTAGCTACTATTCTTATCGACTTCACAAGGATGAAATGGGAACTCTTAGTCAATCTATTGACTATCACCCAAATGCTATCATTTCTTATCCTTAACCTAGGCAACCGATCAATAATATCCGTGGTCATTAAATCCCATTTTTAGTTGTTACTTCCAAAGGTTGAAACAAACCATTTGGCTTCTGATTCAAAATTTTTACTTATTAATAAGTGAAGCACCTTTACACACATTTACTGACATCCCTTTTCATGCCTTCCCAAAAGAATACTCTCTTCATGTCACAATACGTCTTTGTACCATGGTGATGAATAGTAAACTTAGACCGATGACTTCCTTCCAAGACCTCCTTCCAAAGGTTTCCCACATTCGGAAGACATAGTCTTCCTTTCTTCCTAAATCACCCTTTCGAATCTATCTCGAATCCTTTTAGATCCTCAATATTTGCTCCCATCCTCAATCGTCTAATTCTCTCGGCTATTAATGGGTCCTCCCTTTTCCTTCCAGCAATTCTGTCTATAAGGCTTGGATGTACTTCCAAACTCGTTACCATTCCCGAATCTCGACTTGATCTGCATTTGTCCTATAATGCACTCCACAAGATGCCAATGTTTCAAGCGTCTTCCATTCCTCAATCATGGCCAACACTCCATTTTGAGGCTTTCCACTTAAAGCATCTGTGACCTTATTCCCTTTTCCTAGTGTAAAATCTATACCGAAGTCATATGCGACCAAGAATTCTAACCATCTTTGTTGTCTCATATTCAACTCTTTCTAAGAGAATAAATACTTAGGGGACTAATGGTCCATATACTGTTTGATGTGTGTTTAGTGTTTGATGATAACAAAATATATATCGAATTATAGATGTGTTTGCAGATTTTACAAATACGGGAATAAATGTGTTTGCAAATTGTATACACACAGGAATAAATATTCATTTTGAGTACGAATACTATTGCACAGAATTTAACAGATTCAAAACAGTATTTTATTCAAAATAATATTTTATTCAGTACAATGTTTTCAGTTCATACACTGATTTCACTACAGTACACTGATCTCCTATTTACAGTTCACTCTCACTCTCACTCATACATTTCATATTTACATTGGAGTCCTCACAACATCACTCATACACTCAGTTGTTTCTTCTGCATCTGCATTGTCCAGCTCTAGTATTTATCTTGTCTCCTGTGTACCTGTATAATTAACATCTACAGCAGTAATCTGAAAATAAACAAATTTTAATTTGCAAAAATATAGAATGTGTTTTTAAAGCTGTCTCAGATATATGGGTTATCGTCGTCATCTTTGATTGTGTAATATCTGTGCATATCAGTATTCATATCAGGGACAGGTAATTACGAGTGGCTGCAGTACACACGTATACACGTGTGCACTGCCTCGCCAACTCGAGTGCACAAGGTCAAATCAAAATTAGATTCAACACAAATGCAAATGGTCTCGACCAAAATTCAATGATCACTGCAACAATGAAATGTCAATGTACACTGGATTCAACATGCAATATCAACATGAACAAGAGTGAATCAGAGTAGACAGCAACTAACCACAAGACCATCAACATATATACACAAGAGCACAATAAACTCAAGAGTCAATCATAACATCACAGTCAATATGGAAGTGAACAAAGCAAGTGCACTAGTACAAAAGAAGTACAACAAGCAACTGAAATGTCAAGACTCAACCAAGATCACAAGCAATACAACCAGAGTTAACTGCAAGCTACAACATGAATAGCACATATATACATACAATGGCAACTGACTCAACAAGGCAAAGCACCAAAGTGCAAAGTCTCAAGTGACCAAGAGCACCATTGAATCAGCAAACCAAACCAACAAGATGAAGACTACACTGACAAGTGCACAACAACAACATGCAACCATGAATGGATAGACAAGCACAGTCTACACTAACAAGTGAATGACCAGAGCACATGACTACAGTAGCTCAAAGTCAATGATGCAACTCAATGCATAAAACAGTGAACTGGAGGCAGTATGCAGAATGAATGTAATTCAGGTGAATACATATACACTAATCCAACAAGAATGAAGAACAACAACTACAACTAAAATGCAAGCTCAACTAATCAGTGTGAACAAAAGCAAAACAGTGGCAAATGTAAATACATCACTGAAATAGGTTCAAGTGAGGAGGCAACTGCAACAACAAACAAAACAGTAATGTGCAATGTAAATGGATTCATGTGGAACAAGTAAATCAAGTCCAGACCACACAACTCAAAGTAAAGCAGACATGCTATCAAACAGAGGAATATACAATGAAGAATGCACGACAACTAACCCCAAATGTAACAACAGCAATTACACACAAGAATCAGGAAATCAAGTCAAATGCTCACATGTAAATCAGAGAATATATGCAAAGACAATATTCAAATGCAATGAGAAGTTCAGGATTAAACCAGAGGAGATGGTCAGAGATGAAGTACACAGAAGCCAGAAATGCAGACCAAAGAATCAACATAGTCAACCAGAAAATATTCTCAAAATCAAAAATTGAAAAAGTCAAAACTTTATAATTTAGGAAAGTTTCAGAATTCATAGGATCGACTATATTAATTCGAAAATCGAACGATCAAGAATCAAAGCCGTGGGTTAAAAGATCTTTCCAAAAATATGAGAGAGTAAAATCGGAAAGAATTAACAACGTGAATAACACGTATATCAAATCAGACGTGTATATAAACCCCCAATAACACCATCGACTTGGTGTGGTGATTCAGAGCAACGAAACAAAAACCCCAAAATCATCACTGACACTCAAGCAACCAAGTTCAAGTATAATCAGAAAAGGATCGAGAAGATATCACATACCAATTCCAGAGAGAACCAACAGTCGATCGATTAGGTAATCGCAAGCCAGAGCAACAGAGATCCAAAGCTCATAATTCCAGAGTCGCCACAAGCGAAGCCGAAGCTCCAATTCGCCAGCAAAACGAACAAGGGCAAAGCCCTAATTCCAGACTCGAGAGAAGAGCCAAAGCCTCGATTCTAGATTCGAGAATCAACAGAGATTCAAGAAGGCGAAGCTAAGAATTCCAGAATCAACAAAAAGAATCACCGAAGCCCTAATTTTTGTTCGCCATTTTTTCTCAAGGGATCGGGCCAGAGAAATAACAAAGGGGATCGATATAAGATCGAAGCGGGCCGATAATTTAGATTGAAAGAAGATAAAGATAGCGGGCCAGGCTTTAAATCCTTCTAGGGTTTTAGTTTTCAAAATTCTTATTATGCCGGGTTTACATGATTTAGTTTGGGCCTAATTTAAATGAGGGCAAAAGTGATTTAAATTGTCAATTTATATTTTGCCCTGGGTTTAATCTGTATTTTAGTTTTCAGTTTTGTACTTTGTCAAGTCCAGTCAGAGTAAATCACCACCTAGGGTTTAGGTAGTGTCAGATTGTCTAGTTAGGGTTAGTTCAGTGAGCAGGGTGTGCGAGTTTATAAAGCTCTATAGGCGGAGCAGGGTGTGCGAGCCTGTAGGAGTGTTTGTAAGCGGGATACTGTTTAATCCTAATAGAAATCTGGGAATGCAGCAGTAGGCCGGGGTTGCCGAAGCTGGGTAAATTTTGTGTGTGATTTACTTTTCTACATATTTATTTATCTGCATTTTGATTTCGCGTTTAATTCGAGAAAATTTGTGATAACCCTATTCACCCCCCCCCTCTCTAGGGTTAATCTAGATCCTACAAGTGGTATCAGAGCGAGGTAATTTTTTCTTTAACTCTAGAGTCATGAATTCATCAAATAATGCTTTTTCTGAAGGGCAATCTATTGTTAGGCCACCAATGTTTAATGGGAATGATTATGCTTACTGGAAGGCTAGGATGAGTATTTATCTTAGTTCTGTTGATTATGATGTTTGGGATATTATTGAAACTGGCTATACACCTCCCACTAAAACTATTGGTGATACTAAGATTCCTAAACCTAAGGAGAGGTGGGATGCTAATGATAAGAAATTAAAAACTACAAATGCTAAAGCCATGAATGCTTTGATCTGTGCTCTTGATAAAACTGAATTTAATAGAATTTCTCATTGTAAAACAGCACAGGAAATTTGGCATACTTTGGAGGTGACACACGAAGGAACTTCTCAAGTCAAAGAGTCTCGTCTAGCCCTATTCAGCAATGAATATGAGAACTTCGTGATGGACAAAGGCGAGAGCATAAAGGATATGTTTGGACGCTTCTCAACCTTGGTGTACAATGCTAGAGCGCTTGGAAAGGTATTCTCTGAGGTAGAGCTAGTGAGAAAGATTCTACGAGTCTTACCAATGAACTTTGAGGCAAAAGTCACGGCAATACAAGAATCAAAAGATTTAAGTAAACTGAGCATGGAGGACTTGATCGGAAATCTGATGACGTATGAGCTTGAGTTAAAAGCAAAGGAGGAACGCATCAATTCCGAACCAAAGAAGAAGATAATTGTCTTAAAAAACAGAGAAGAGAGCGATGAAGAAGATCCAATTGAAGAACTTGCAATGGCTGTCAATAATCTTAGAAAATTGTCGAGATTCAGGCCACGCAAGAAGAAAACGAATGGTAATAGATCAAAGGATTCTAACAATTCTGAAAACGAATTAACCTGCTATAACTGCAATAAGTCTGGCCACTTCAAACAAAATTGTCCATTTCTCAAAATCAACAAAGGAAAGAAAAAGAAGAAGGCTTTCGCAGCGACTTGGGATGATGAGGAAGGAGAGGAAGTTTCAACTGATAGCTCAAAGGAGGCTAACTTGTGTCTTACGGCAAGATCAGATTCAGAAGCAAGCTCAGAGGAATCAAGATCAGATTCGGAAGCAAGCTCAGAGGAATCTAATGAGGTAAAGAACTATTCTTATAAAGAACTTGTTTATTTGTGCCTCGATCTTACTAAAACAGTTGAAGCTCTTGATTCTAAAAATGAAAAACTGAAATCTGATAGAAAAAAACTTGTTCATGAAAATTTTAGGTTAGAAACTGAACTTGAAAAAATTCAAAACCTAGAATGTAAAAACTGTAAAACTTTAGATTCAGAATTATCAAAACTGAAGAATAGCTTCGAGGATCTTGAAAAAGAAAACTTGAATCTAAAAGAGACCATTGAGACTAGGAAAAGGATTTTATAAATAGATGCACCTCACTTGTGTCTGAAAACTCAACACTGAAAACCAAAGTCCAAGATCTTGAGAAATCACTGAATAACTTTTCAAAAAAATTATTCAATATGTTATTGGGAAATCAATTGTTTGCCAACAATAGAAAAGGACTAGGTTTTGGGAAAACACAAGTTGATAATAGTGCAAAAGGTAAGGGTATCTTTACTGAATGTGAAATAATTGGACATCATGTTGAAAATTGTAGTCATAGGAACAAGAACACGAAATTTATACAAGTTTGGGTTCCTAAAAATTCTACAAACAAATTTCATGTCTATTGGAACAAGAATGAAAGGACAAAACAAGTTTGGGTTCCAAAAGGATTGTTTATTCACAATTATTTTGCCACTAACAACCATGGACCTATAAAAACAAATAGGTCACATAAATCTTTAACCGTGTAGGTGTGGTGGTAGGCTAAGGAACAACATTAGTGTTATCTAGATTCTGGCTGTTCCAGATACACAAGGGGTGACAAATCAACGTTCCTTAGCCTAGTATAAAGGCGACAGATTCACTATGGGCAAACAACGAAAGATTATCGTACAGGTAAAACAGGTAATCGTATTTATTTTCAAACGATAGATAACTGGTAAGAATCTGCACCATAATCTGAATTAAATCAGCCAATTATGATTGATGGTGTTAATTCTGATTTTTTTATTAACCAATCATCTTTTAATAGAATTACTCGAGATAATTATGACGGTTGACAGATTCTAACTTACTATGATCTTATATGATTTATTCTTATCTATGACTTTGACTTGTGCTTAAGGTTGACCAACCATTTTACTTAAACTTAATCTGTTTATGATGTTGATTGATTATTGAGTACTCATGCTATAAAAGTATTTTTAGAAATTGTTGAAACTATTGAAACTTCACTGGTGAAAACTTCAAATTGCTTTTGAGATAATCATGATATTTTAACTGTGATCCTACGGAAGGTATACACACTCGCTCTTCATTTGATAAAAGTTTGTGTGCGTTTTGTTGTCACAGTGGTTTATTTCTGAAATTGAATCTGATTCTGTTGAAATGATTCTTAATAATGAAAGTTGGATTTGAGAGATGCAAAGTTGAACTTAATTAATTTGAAAGAAGAAATATCGAGGGATAATCAGTTCACTTCTCTATCTTACTGCTTCTAGACCCGATATTATGTTTTCTGTGTGTTTGTGTGCACGTTTTCAAACTCTTTCTGATTTTGGCTTAGTTTTTAAACTAGTTCCATTAAAATGTGATAGTAATAGTGCAATAGACTTGTCTAATAATCCTATTCATCATTCACGCACGAAACACATTGATGTGAGACACCATTTTCTTAAAAGATCACATTGCTAGGGAAGACATTTGCATTGAATTCATTTCAACTGAGGATCAACTTGCTGATATTTTCACAAAACCCCTCCCCGAAGACAGATTTTCCAGATTACGTTTGGATTTGGGGATTATGGAAATTGACTAATCCTTTTTTCAATTTTTGGTTGAAATATTCTTGGATATTTATTTTCAACTTCAATTTCTAGAATTCAAACCTGTTTTGGATATCATTCAAAGATTGATTCAAATATGGTATTCAGTAGTGGAAATACGTTTGGTTTATGAAATTTCATAATATGATTAATTTGGTAACTTATTCCACGATCATTTCTATGTCTACCATCTTTCTATCATTCATAATGGTTTTGAAAGATGAGAAGAGTGAATTACTTTTTAAATTAAAAAGGAAAATAAAGAAAAAATTTAAAAATATTTCTCATGCATCCATTCTCATTTAAAAGTCCTTATGGTTATGCATGGATGGATCATGTGAGGTTATCATTACTCCATTCTCATTTAAAAGTCCTTATGGTTATGCATGGATGGAGCTTGATAACTAATGAGTAACTGCTAATCCCATTTAAAAGTCCTTATGGTTATGCGTGGTTAGTAAGTGCTTATTTCTTTTGTGCTTAAATGTCAAATCTTTTTAAAATTATAATAAATAGAATAAAACATCTCTCTTCTCATTATAAAAACCAAATCATCGATCCATTCTCTAAAATGTGGAAATTGTTATCTTGTTATGATATATTATGGTTTTTCCCTGTTTTTTCCATTTGTTTTCCCCTACCGTTTCATTATTTTTTGTCAGTCTTTTGATGATAACAAAAGGGGGAGAAGAAAGAGATTTTGATAAGGAAATAAGTATTTTTGGAATACTACACCAAATTTGTTAAATGCTGTTAGTTATTTTTCTATAATTCTTTTATTCTTCTGTAATTTCCTAAATCTTCTAAATAGGGAGTGGTCTCAGTTGTAGGGGGAGCATACATATAGGGGGAGCTAAATATTTCATGTTTAAACACATCTACTGGAATTTCAAAATCTTTAATATATATGTTTGTCATCATCAAAAGGGGGAGATTGTTTGATGTGTGTTTAGTGTTTGATGATAACAAAATATATATCGAATTATAGATGTGTTTGCAGATTTTACAAATACGGGAATAAATGTGTTTGCAAATAGTATACACACAGGAATAAATATTCATTTTGAGTACGAATACTATTGCACAGAATTTAACAGATTCAAAACAGTATTTTATTCAAAATAATATTTTATTCAGTACAATGTTTTCAGTTCATACACTGATTTCACTACAGTACACTGATCTCCTATTTACAGTTCACTCTCACTCATACATTTCATATTTACATTGGAGTCCTCACTACATCACTCATACACTCAGTTGTTTCTTCTGCATCTGCATTGTCCAGCTCCAGTATTTATCTTGTCTCCTGTGTACCTGTATAATTAACATCTACAGCAGTAATCTGAAAATAAACAAATTTTAATTTGCAAAAATATAGAATGTGTTTTTAAAGCTGTCTCAGATATATGGGTTATCGTCGTCATCTTTGATTGTGTAATATCTGTGCATATCAGTATTCATATCAGGGACAGGTAATTACGAGTGGCTGCAGTACACACGTATACACGTGTGCACTGCCTCGCCAACTCGAGTGCACAAGGTCAAATCAAAATTAGATTCAACACAAATGCAAATGGTCTCGACCAAAATTCAATGATCACTGCAACAATGAAATGTCAATGTACACTGGATTCAACATGCAATATCAACATGAACAAGAGTGAATCAGAGTAGACAGCAACTAACCACAAGACCATCAACATATATACACAAGAGCACAACAAACTCAAGAGTCAATCATAACATCATAGTCAATATGGCAGTGAACAAAGCAAGTGCACTAGTACAAAAGAAGTACAACAAGCAACTGAAATGTCAAGACTCAACCAAGATCACAAGCAATACAACCAGAGTTAACTGCAAGCTACAACATGAATAGCACATATATACATACAATGGCAACTGACTCAACAAGGCAAAGCACCAAAGTGCAAAGTCTTAAGTGACCAAGAGCACCATTGAATCAGCAAACCAAACCAACAAGATGAAGACTACACTGACAAGTGCACAACAACAACATGCAACCATGAATGGATAGACAAGCACAGTCTACACTAACAAGTGAATGACCAGAGCACATGACTACAGTAGCTCAAAGTCAATGATGCAACTCAATGCATAAAACAGTGAACTGGAGGCAGTATGCAGAATGAATGTAATTCAGGTGAATACATATACACTAATCAAACAAGAATGAAGAACAACAGCTACAACTCAAATGCAAGCTCAACTAATCAGTGTGAACAAAAGCAAAATAGTGGCAAATGTAAATACATCACTGAAACAGGTTCAAGTGAGGAGGCAACTGCAACAACAAACAAAACAGTAATGTGCAATGTAAATGGATTCATGTGGAACAAGTAAATCAAGTCCAGACCACACAACTCAAAGTAAAGCAGACATGCTATCAAACAGAGGAATATACAATGAAGAATGCACGACAACTAACCCCAAATGTAACAACAGCAATTACACACAAAAATTAGGAAATCAAGTCAAATGCTCACATGTAAATCAGAGAATATATGCAAAGACAATATTCAAATGCAATGAGAAGTTCAGGATTAAACCAGAGGAGATGGTCAGAGATGAAGTACACAGAAGCCAGAAATGCAGACCAAAGAATCAACATAGTCAACCAGAAAATATTCTCGAAATCAAAAATTGAAAAAGTCAAAACTTTATAATTTAGGAAAGTTTCAGAATTCATAGGATCGACTGTATTAATTCGAAAATCGAACGATCAAGAATCAAAGCCGTGGATTAAAAGATCTTTCCAAAAATATGAGAGAGTAAAATCGGAAAGAATTAACAACGTGAATAACACGTATATCAAATCAGACGTGTATATAAACCCCCAATAACACCATCGACTTGGTGTGGTGATTCAGAGCAACGAAACAAAAACTTCAAAATCATCACTGACACTCAAGCAACCAAGTTCAAGTATAATCAGAAAAGGATCGAGAAGATATCACATACCAATTCCAGAGAGAACCAATAGTCGATCGATTAGGTAATCGCAAGCCAGAGCAACAGAGATCCAAAGCTCATAATTCCAAAGTCGCCACAAACGAAGCCGAAGCTCCAATTCGCCAGCAAAACGAACAAGGGCAAAGCCCTAATTCCAGACTCGAGAGAAGAGCCAAAGCCTCGATTCTAGATTCGAGAATCAACAGAGATTCAAGAAGGCGAAGCTAAGAATTCCAGAATCAATAGAAAGAATCACCGAAGCCCTAATTTTTGTTCGCCATTTTTTCTCAGGGGATCGGGCCAGAGAAATAACAAAGGGGATCGATATAAGATCGAAGCAGGCCGACAATTTAGATTGAAAGAAGATAAAGATAGCGGGTCGGGCTTTAAATCCATCTAGGGTTTTAGTTTTCAAAATTCTTATTGGGCCGGGTTTACATGATTTAGTTTGGGCCTAATTTAAATGAGGACAAAAGTGATTTAAATTGTCAATTTATATTTTGCCCTAGGTTTAATCTGTATTTTAGTTTTCAGTTTTGTACTTTGTCAAGTCCAGTCAGAGTAAATCACCACCTAGGGTTTAGGTAGTGTCAGATTGTCTAGTTAGGGTTAGTTCAGTGAGCAGGGTGTGCGAGTTTACAAAGCTCTATAGGCGGAGCAGGGTGTGCGAGTCTGTAGGAGTGTTTGTAAGCAGGATACTGTTTAATCCTAATAGAAATCTGGGAATGCAGCAGTAGGCAGGGGTTGCCGAAGCTGGGTAAATTTTGTGTGTGATTTACTTTTCTGCATATTTATTTATCTGCAGTTTGATTTCGCGTTTAATTCGAGAAAATTTACGATAACCCTATTCACCCCCCCTCTAGGGTTAATCTAGATCCTACATATACAACTCAAACCGCTCTCCTAAAAGATAATGTCTTCAAATTTTCAGTGCAAAAACTACTTTTCCATGTCAAGGTCATGAGTCAGATATATAACTTCATGCTGTCTCAACTGTCTTAATGCGTAAGCTATCACTCGCCCTTTTTGCATCAACAGTACTCCCAAACCTATTCTACAAGCATCAGTATACACTACCAAGTCCTGATTCCTTTTAGGTACGGTCAAGACATGGGCATTTGTCAATAACTTATTCAACTCCTAAAATGATCCTTCACCCTTATTGGTCCATATGAACTTCTCATTCTTTCTGGTTAACTTAGTTACGAGCGTTGCTATATGCGAGAAATCCTTAATGAATATGCATTAATAGCCAGCCAAATCCAAGAAACTTCTCATCTTTGTAATTATCTATGTTCTCTTCCAACAGTTAATGTTTTTATCCTTGATGGATCCATTACTATGCCATAAAGTGAATCAGACAACATCGATCACACAACATAAGGTAGATTTTCTGTTATCCCAATATTTACCACTGTTTCACATAACATATGGAAAAATCATCAATTGTGTGACATGGCTCATGAATCAGTATTTTATTGAGATTTCATCCATGCTAGAAATATTTTATCTGTTGTTTGATTTAAGTTATCAAAAATTTCATTTGGCCTCCAAATCGGTATTTTGGTTTCCCTCTCTATGTTGTGGCAATTATTTCGTAGCCGCGTTATTTCCGTCTTTTATTTCTTTCCATTCTATTTTTTTGTCACCTCTCACATTCAAAATCAAATTAGGGTTATTTCCCTCTTCTATTTCATGGCCGCATTATCCATGTCGATTCCTTCTGCTCCTTTTGTCCTTAGCACATTGCTTGAAACCTCCGATTCACTAATTGTTGAATGAATGCGTCATTAACCGATCATATAGCTTTGAACTCTCTCGGCTGCTTCAACGTCGAGTGATTGTTGCTTTCAAATCGATATGAATTTTATTCCCTTTTGAATTTTGTGTTCAAACTCGACTGTTTGCCAGTGATGACTTGGCTTTGAATTTATAGGAATCAATTTTCAATGATTCCCTATATTTCGTAAATGTTTGATTTGTTTTTCGAGTTTGAATATTTCATATAGACTTGCGTTCCTTGTTACTTTCTGGTGTTCCTTATTCATGCCTTTATCTGAATATTTTCAATGATTCTCACTATTTTCCATAATGATTTGAGTATTGATATTGCTTCAACTGATTTGAGCATTTTCTGGTGTTCCTTGTTCATGCCTTTATCTGAATTGAGTTTGATTAGGTCTTGCAAATGGCTTTGTTACTTTGAGTCTGGACTTATCTATTTTGGTTTGGATGCTTGAGTGTTTCTATATATTGTTGTGTGTGCTTATATTTCAGATTTTCATTTGGTTCAAAGGTTTGATTCTGTGAGTCTGCTTGGATGTAGGCCTGAACCACATTGGATGTGTTGCTTGAAATTTCATGTATATACATACATACATATGTATGTATATATGTGTGATAGCTGCTTGTATGTTTAGGCCTGTCATTGCTGGACTTACACTTGAACTTGAACTTGAATTTGGGACTGGAGTTGAGTACTTGTGTTTTGCTGCCTATGCTTGTCATTGCTACTCCTCACTTTGGTTTTACGAGTTGAATGTATGTCTTAGTGTACCAATGTGTTACTTGATGTCTTTAGTATATGTATACATATACACATATATGTGTATATATGTACTTGTCTTGTTTTACTTCATATATGTTGTTTTGTGAAGATGTTTATGTTGCATTAGCACAAAATCAAGGACATTTGAACTTGAACTTATTGACTGGCATACATACACTTGTGTTTTTCTTTACACTACATGCTGTTGAACGTGAACTTGTTGAATTTGGGAACTGGAGTTGGAACACTTGTGTTTTGCTTTGCACTATACGTAAACAACTGCCTTGAACTCCATGTACTCCCTAGCTCATTTGAATCATGTGTGAATCTTTTGATTCATGTTCATTTGATTCTTGCACGTTACAATTTCATTTCAATTCTTATTCTTTTGGTTCTTGCACCTTACAATTTCAGTTTATTACTTCTTGGCGGTGTGCACTGCCTCGAACTCATGTACTTCTGTTTGTGGCACTTCTTGGCTGCATTTGACATGTGTTGCACATATACATGTATACATGTATATACATATGTGTATATGTGTGTTGCTCACTATACTTGTACTTCAACTTATGTGATGCTCTTTTTCCTGAACCATTGTTGTTGCTTTTGCTTTAGTCTATGTGCATTGAATTTTGGCTTGTATGTTCTTGTTTGATACATGCTTGCTGTTGCATTAGTGCTTCTTGGAGTTTGAAGTTTCCACCATGTCCATGTATACATGTATATAAATATATGTATATATGAATGCTTGTACGACTGTCTTCTTGCACTTGATTTTGGTTTACTGATATGATCTTATGCACTTGTGTTCGCTGCACCATAATCCAGCCTTCACTTCTATTGAACTGTCCCTTTGATGATACTAAAAACTTGAACTTGGTTGCTGGTTCTACTTGTACCATGTCCTCACTACTTTCTGTCTAATTGTGTACATAGTTTTGGCTACATGTTCACGTGTTGATCTTTGCACGTGCAATACCTTTGCTGGTTGTTTATGTGCACTTGACATTCTTATGCCCATTTCTGGTTTGGTTTATTCCCTGCATGCACATGACTGGTTTCACTTGTATGCATGTATTTGAGCCATGATCCACTTTCCATGTATATACATGCATACATATATATGTATGTATGTATGTATGTGTGACTGTGTAAGTATGAATGCCTTATGTACATTGGTTGGTCTGACCTTTTGCACACTTCTCCATGAGATTTAATCAATGCTCGGCCTTGTGATATTCATAGTGATACATTATGCAAATCATAAGTTTTCCATGCACATATATATTTGTCCCTGTCTAAAACATGAAGAAATACAAACCTATAAACTAAGGCAATATTAATATTCAAATTGAATTTTATTTTGCAATTTAGGTTTGTTTCTTTTTCCATTTTACTGCGTTGTTTATTTGTCAGGTATAGAAGATGGCTAGACGTAAGCTGGAGCAAGCAAATCAAGATCAACATTAAAAATAAACTCGTGTGAGTGTGAGTGACTGAGGGTAAAAGAGATGTTGTATATGAGAGTGTATAGAAATATTGTATATATGAGAGTGATAGTGAAATTTGTATTTGAAAATGTAAGTAGAGTGATAGTGAAAGTTGTATTTGAATTTGATTTGAAATAAAATATTGGTTTAAATAAAATATTTGAATTTCATTTTGTAAACAATTATTCATATCAATCAATATTTATATGTTGTCTAATAAGAATTTCTAGAAATGATGCAATAAAATTAGACAACATGTATTTTTCTTATCGTGCTAGTGCATATCAAATGACGACACATCTCTGTGGTTTGATGCGCAATGAGACGACACGCGATTAAAAGACAGATAGATATGCAATCAGACAATGGAGCATATCCATATCTGATGCCTTTTTTCCCATAGTGCACTACCAACCCATTCTCTGATACCACATGACTAAGAAACTTTACTTCTCGTTTCCAAAAGATACGCATGGAAAACTTCACCTTCAATTTGTGCTTTCTCAATGTCTCCTACACCAATCTAATATGGACTTCATGGTCCCTCTCATTCTTAGAATACACTAGAATGTCATCAATGAAGACCAACACAAATCTACCTAACCGATTGCGAAAGATTCGGTTCATATGATCCACGAAAAATGCATGGGAATTGATCAGTACAAAAGGCTTCATTAACCACTATATAATCCATATTTTGTTCTGAATGTGGTCAATGGAACATTATCATATGCTACCCTTAATTGATGGAACCCCATTGCCGAATCTAGCTAGGAGAATATTCTAGCTCCACTCAACTGATCAAATAAGTCATATATCCTAGGCAATGGATAACCATTCTTCACTGTCAACTCATTCAATTACCAGTGACCAATATATATCCATAATGATCCATCCGACTTCCTTACGAATACCACAGATGCTCCCTATGGTGAATTACAAAGGCCTAATGAAAATTCCATGCTCATGTTCCACTAGTTGTTTCTTTAATTCTTCCATCTCCTTTGGTGGCATTCAGCTTGGTGGTTTGTTGACTAGAAATTTAGCCAATCTCGAAAGTGTAGTTAAGAGGCGATATTAGAAAAGGTTTGATTACTAATATCTTAGTTAAAAATGGAAAATAAGGAGACAGTAGTAAACAACAAAGTAAATAGATAAGAGTTTTGAGTGGTTTGATTAAAGATGATCAATGTCCACTATGGAAAATTTTCTTATTACTTCACTTCTATTACAACAGCCTATATTATAAGGAATAGTGAATATAAAGATACTTGAAAGCAAGTATCATTCCACCCATGTAAGAATGCATGCTTTCATCTATTTATAGGCGCTGAACCAATGCATAAATGACTGAGATCACGCTAAATAAGCTTATGAATTGTTTGGGGCTGCTGATAGAAGTATACGGTTGATACACATGCTAGCTAGGACGCTAAATGGCATGTGTAGTGTGGTTGAAGACTATTTGTATCGAATGGTAGGCATGCATGAAAAATGGTAGATGGCATGGGATCAGGGAGTGGTTGCAACAGAGGTATTTGGGTCGTAGTGAAAAACATGAGAGGATTACTGTACAATGACACTTTTTAGGTAAATAGTGCACGTTGGTGCTAATTTTTTTAAAGGAGCAGTACATGCAGAGCTTCTCTTAGGAAGAAGTAGTTTGACGCTTTTATGCATGGTTGAATGTAGCTTGCGGAACTTGCAGGTGAGGATAGACCAGAACAATGACGAGCTTGGGAGCTATCCAGTGATATGTTGATTGGGCCGATCTGGCGTTGGTGGGCCCTATTCTAGATTGCCCTTCCTCTGGCCTTGTAGCCCAGTGCCTGCAGGGTAGCTGGTCTGACACCCATACCAAGGCAGATGAGTTGCTCCTTTAGAAAGTCTTTCTAGTCTAGGTTGATCGGTAGGCAAGCCAGGTGGATGAGCTATGCTCCGGACAACTACGGTTCATGGGCTGGTCACTGCTATCTAAGCCGAGGTGGATAAAGTGTTGGACCATTGTAGCATATAGGCCAAGAAAGGTATGGCTGCCTAGGTGGGTCGATTGGACAATGCGGGCCTTTCTAATTTTATATTGTGGGAAATTCAAGCAACATTTTCCCCTAAGCATGGACCCATGCACAAGGGCGGGCCTATCATTCACGCATTTAATGACTTATTAAATGCTGTGACATGTGTTGTTGGATAATGGGTGGAAATAGTCTGTTTTCCCGAGCACCGCTGAGACCAAATGCTTTTCAACATGATGATTTGATTGATACATTGATTATACTTAGACGACCCAGATCACTCCATACGTGTCAAATCTGACAGCCAATGTTGTTTCCCTTGCCTATATATTCTCTTCTCCTTCTCCATTTCAATCTTTATCGAGACTTTGAGAATTTCCGCCATTCATCAACTGTTGAAGCTTTTCGTTTTCAACACCAACTCGATCTTCTCACTCATGCTGATCATATTATCAGTAAGTGATATTCTCTCGACTTTGATTCATGTGTTTTCCGTGTTATGGCCTTTGTTTGGACATCATTTTTTTAAAATGTTATTATCAATTTTTGTTGCTGATTTTCCCTTTGCTTTGCATGCTGTGGCATTGTTCTTTTAGGATTTGTTAGCTATTGGCATAAAAACCCTTTCTATGATGAACTTTTCTCATGAATTCTTATAGTCTATGGTGTTGGATGATCGTCAATGTGCCATTAATAGTGGTCATCTAATGCCACTATAAAGAATAACATAATGCTTTTGATGCCAATATTGCTGAACTATCCTCATTTGTTTAGAAGTAGGAAAAATGTAGTCTAGACTCATAAATAGAGCTAGGTGGTGGGCCAAAACGGACGCAAGATGCGCGACCCATCATCGGTAGTAGTACGAGCGTGACTTTTGAAGGATGGTAGATTGCCCACGTTAGTATGGGGTATAGGCTTACCCCTAACCCCAGCTAGACTACTTTTTTTATTACATTAGGATGGTTCAGTAACCTATGTGATTTTCTATTGATTGTGAATGGTTGGAGTTGCTTCTACTAGTGCCCGATGACCTCTCCCTCCAAGGGCTTCTAAGGTCCAAGAGGACCGGATCAACCTTGCCATTCTTTGGTCAATTTTGGTTGCGAGAACATTGTTCCTCTTTACCCTCATGATCGCGAACTAAGCCAACCAAATCCTAGCGGGCTATTTCTCCTTGTCGCTTGCTTACACGAAAGTATGGGCGACCCTCCCTCTTCACCCATTCTTTATTAGGTTCTTAAATGCACACCGGCTGACACTGAGGCAGCTAGCCCCAAATAGTTATAAGCTTCTTGCCAGGCTCTTCATAGTCTGCCATGATATGAACATCCCAAAGCCCGACCCAACCTTGATTGGGCTGGTTTTCAAGCTTTGCCGATAGAACAAATTTAAATGGTGTAGCAACTACTTCCTTTACAGTATTGAGGCACCCTTCTTTTTTTTGTTTTCTCGAGCAAGGCATCGCCCTACAAAGATTAGTTCTTCTTCATCCTTACAACCGTCCACCTGAACCTTACCACCCGGGCCTTCAACGCGTCTGGTACATTTCCTTAACTTATTATTAAGGAATTTTGTGACATTAATTTCTTTTCAGTATTCATTTCGTTCTTAGTTGTAGTGACCTCTACCAGGACTGGGGTAGTACACATATGTATGAGGACTATATCGCCCAAATTAAGTTTACTGGGTCCAATGCCAAAAACTTGGCAATGATTTTGAATGATGAGACCCTTTGTTGGGTCGGATTGCCAGGCCCTAGATCAAGCATAGGTGAACGTGCGGCTATGAAGAGGGCCCTGATTACATGATCAGCAAGGCCGGCAAGGGTTATGATTAGGGAGTTGGTGGAGCTAGCAATAGGGGTGGTATGACGACGATGAGACCACTATATCGGATCCTAGCAAGGGCCAAGTGGGCGATCAATGTGAGTGAGAATCTTACAACCTGGCCCTTTTAGAGGGCGCCATAGTCCCTTGTCAGGATCCTATTACTGATTGGTCATTTGATCATTCTAGTATTTTAGAGACGGTCGAGGTGGAGTGGAGGGGCGATTGGGCATATATTCCGGGTTTGCCAACAAGAAAGGGCTCCTCCTTCGAGAACCCTTTCTCCCGTGGCTCTCCGATACAATTAACATATATTGTTCCCACTCAACAAACAAAACCTTGAGGGGGCACAGGCTAACAGTAGTAGAACAAGGTCTTCACGCCCACCCTAAACTAGGTGGCGACGAGAGGGTTGATATGGTGAGGGTAGCTTAGCTTTGCATTTGTTCCCTCTTATTTTCCTTCTTGCTTTTTTCTAACTCTTTTGTGTTTTGAAATGGTCCATTTGAACCTGGGTGCAACTCTTGATGTTATGGCTATAATGGGAACTCAATCGAGGAGTCCCACCTTGCAACTCCACACTGGCACCACTTCCCAGCCGCAGTGGCCGAACCCAAAATCCTACCACAAACACCGACCAGCTCCTAGCCGAATTAAGGGAGGGGTGCATTTTTCCCCATCACACCCTAACGATGTAGGACGAACCTCCATTTGAAGGGGATCGTCGGGATGTTACGGCGGAGGAAGGAGGTGGTGAAACTTCAGCAGGTAACCTCACTGATTCATGTCTATTCGAAATTCAATAGCCCTTCTTCTCGGTAATCTCGCCACTAGTTCGAAAACATCTATAAATTCTCAAACTACTAGTATCTACTTATCTCATCCTCCTATTCCAACATTGCATATAACGTCAATCCTGACTTTTTGTACATTACATCTAATGCCACCATGATCCTTTCCCCATCACTTGATTTCGTAAAGCGACGACTCTATCAGCACAAAAGATCCTAGAGTCATTTCGCACTGACAGGTCCATAACAAATATTACACTGTATCCCACGAAGTTAAACATATATGAGTTGCAAATAAACAAATGACCACATAAATCAAAAACAAGGTTGGTGCACCTTTATCCGAGAGTAGCATACCCTTCAATCATATTAACCACACGTAAAGACATGACTAAATGGGCAATATATAACTTCAACCTATCCACCACATCCTTTGAAATGAAAGAATGTGCAGCACACATATCAAAAGGAACTTTAGCTGAAGCACTAGAGATTAAGCTAATACCTCCTAGCATAATTTTATTTCCCTTTCCTTCTGCCATTGATCTAACTGACGGTCCTTCCAAAGTGAAGGCCATTAACTACTTTAACTTAGGGAAGTCTTCCTGTGCCAGAGTTTATCACAAATAAATAATTTTACCTTCACCACTCCAATCGATTCTAGAAACTTATTTGCATAGTGTTCCCTTTGCCTATAATTATAGTAGGTCACGTTAGCAACATCTTTCCATTCTCCTGAGCCTTGAACCCTTCCTTTCTGCTGTTGGCCTTTCTTGCCTTTTTAATATGGAGAAGACTTCATTTTCTTTTCAGCTTGAGCCTTCTATCCCACACCGCGCCTCTCGATGTACATCAACTCATACCTCCTTGCCATATCTACCACTTTGTTGAATGGAAGTGCTAGATGAGCCATTGTCAGGCCACTCAATCCTAGCCTCAACCCCAAGATGAACTTCTCTACTCACTTTTTTGGATACCTAATCAAATCAGCTTTGTGCTTGGACAATGCATTGAACTTCTACACATACTTTAGCATAGTCAAACTCCCATGCTGTAACTCAACAAACTCTTGGAACATCGCTGACTGCACCGATCCAGGAATAAACCGTTCTTCAAACATCTCCTTAAACCTATCCTAGGTAATTTCTTGCTCAGGAAACTCTGCTCTCACTTTTCTCCACCATACACCTGCTAGTCCTTTGAGCTGTCTAGACATCAACTTCACTTTTTAGGCATCTGTTAATTCTAGGTCCTCACACAATCCTTTCGCGCATCATCAGCCAATCAATAGCCTCCAACACCTGTTTCGTCCCATTAAACATTTATCCTCCCAACTCTTGAAATCCTTATTCATTTTAGTAAAACCCTCCCTAACTGGCTATGTTGGGCCCCTTGGGACATTCTGGGCTTGTGAAGGTACTTGTTATTGCACTAAATTTACCTAAAACTGTAGAAATAGTGCATTTATATCCATATTCCCTACATCTGGGCAAGGCATTTCATTACCAACTCCCACATAAACCTCTAGGGTTACCTCCTTAGCTATTAGTTTGAGTATTAGCGGTTCCTCTACTAGTGTTTGTTCTTCCACCTCCTAAAGTCAAACATCCACTTTACGGACCCATTCTGGCTTTCTGCATAAGCAAGCATTTGTAAGAAACAAAGGTAAAAGAGAGTCAAAACAATAGTAGAGGGATGGACATATTCACCTATATATCAATATTAAAATACAAGTATGTTATGTATATATAGGGTATACCCTCCCCAAGGTGTTAGTATTCTACTACTTAGTGTCTACTTGGCTTTGTTTTACTTAAGCGTCCTCTAACCTATGTGCTAATACCAAGTTGTAGCATCCCCCACTTCGAGACTCAAAAATGAATGCTAATGATGTTGTAGGTGTCACCAGAATTATTTTCAAGCGACAAAGTGAGATCAACATATTTTTCACAACATTAAGTAAACAGAGCTGCTAAATAATTTCATTAACTCGGAAGGTTTTATATAAATCATTACATCATCATTAACTAATCTCGTTCTCACATAAGGGTAAATATAATAAGAAATAAGTATGGTGTCATGCCCAACATATGGATATGCCGACATGAACAGTCAACTAGTTATAAATCCTAGTTTTACATGGTGAAAATTTCAAAATAACTTTTATTTGCAAAATAAGCCTCCTGCTCCATCTTCAGAGTTTTTATTCATCTTTTCCAAAAGCCACATGTGTATACCTTTAACTTAGCCTGTTCGAGTGAGTGCCCATGATTTTGTAGGAAATAATAAAAACATTGTTCAGACATAAAGCCTGGTATAAGTAATACTTTACCTAAACAAAAAAATCATATGGTGAGACCACGTCGCTAAAGCACAGAATGGGTTTTCCCCTCACTATTCCAACCAATGGTACATCATACAATGTCATATCATCATATCATAAACAACATACAAACCATCAATTTCAACATAAGTGTGAGATATTCCTTCACAAACTATTCCGACCAATTTTTATTATTGGTTCATTCTAAATTGCCACACAGTTCTTATTCTTAGTTTGTCATTTTTCATGAATAGATAGTTAGGCTACCACCAAGGTCTTATACTCTTATTCTCATATATTGTCATGAATAGACATCTGGATGCCATAAAAGCCTTATACCCTCGTTCTGGTATATTGTAATGAATAGACCTAAGTTCGCCACTAACGCCTTCCTCCAATATTACCAAATCTAATGTCATGTTTAGACATATGGTAGCCACCAAGGCCTTCCGTCAATGCTACCAGATATAATGCCATTACTAGACATTTGGTAGCCCCTAAGGCCTTCCATCAAAATTACTGGATATAACATCGTGGTTAGATATGTTGTTCCACTAAGGCCTCACAACTAAATTTTCATTATCTCCAATGATTCAATTTATCATCTTATAGCTTTCTTAAGCTTGGTCTTAATTTACCATCTTTAAATAAGTCATTTCATTTTAACTTATTATTCTCTATGGCCATTTCATCTATATGATATTCTCAACCATTACTTTTGAAGATGGCTTCCAAAGTTAAAGACCCTCGATGTCAAATGACTTTGCAATCTCCATGGACTCCCATTGGACAAAATTATGGTCCCACTACCTTCTCAAAGGACACACAGTCCTTTGGAAGATTATATAGCTTGCAACAGGTACATGTGCCTTTCCAAATCTATCCAATCATTCAACCACTTTCTAAGGCTGACACTCCACCTCTTCAGGCTAGCTCTAACTCAAATGCACATGAATGAATATGCTGCTTTAAACCGCACGTATATGATCTTCGTTCAACACTTGGGAATGATGCTGAACTTTGTGAAAATACAGTACCACTATAACTACAAGAAGAGGTCTAATGTCTATATCTCACCTTTATGGAGTCATATCATAGCCTCTAAATAGTCATTAGGCTCCATAACAAGTTAAGAAAATTCAAAGACAAATGCTTCTTCATCGGATGCCCAACCATTTTTTTCTTATAAATGGTTATCTGGACGTAGTTTCTACTCCCTATGATCCACTATATTAGAGTTCACTTCTCTTTTCTAATCTTTTTTCGCTCCTTCTTTTATAGATATCCCTCTAATAGTCACCAATGTTTCTTTGGCATACACTCTTCAACTGCTAAAAGAAATCCTGGAACAAAATAAAACAGAATGAACCTACTTACCGACCATTGGCTAAGCCACTTTTGATTGCTACATAATCATCAAAGGGTTAGTTACTTACCTCCCGCACCCTGAGCCACACAAGCTGTCCTAGCTGTCTAGGAGGACGAAATCGATCCCCCAGCCCTAGGACATTAAGATGATCCAAATATGGTAGAGGACATTCAAAATATAAGCGATGAGTAGGGCGAGCAAAATGTAGAAGAAATAGGAGAACTAGAAGTAAGAGTGAAGAAGGAGGAAGGGGAGGAGATAACGATGACGATGAAGAAGATGATGAGGAAGAATCGATTGAGGAGATCGATCCTTTGGAAGATACAACTTCACCAGCCCCAAGGCTCCTCAAACTAAAAATCAAAACAACAAGGATGGAAATCGAGTCCCAACAGAGTCCCATTGGCGGACTTCTCCCTCACCTAACTACGGAGGACATTCTATCCAACTTCAATAATGTTCCCTATTGTGTTCGGCCCGAGTTCAATTTTGATGACTTCCCACCTCCTGACTTCTCATCTAGCACTGATGCTCCTTTCACTTCCATAGGAAAGTTAATCCGACCTCCCAACCTCGTGATCATCATCTATAGAATCAATAGGACACATAATACTATGAGATCCCTTAATATGAGTTATCCTAACACACTTATGCAGAATGGATATTAAGACAATTAATAACCTTGAAGTGAATAATGCATGTTAGACATTTACAAATTAACTTCTGAATTATTATCTACTCGGATCAGTAAGCAAATCACTAACAAAGAAGCTAATGATAGAAAATATAAAGTAAAGTAAAAGTAAGAGCAGTAAAGTAAACAACACCAGGAATTGTTATACTAGTTCGAATTCACAATCCTACGTCCAGTCCTGTGCCCTGTACATAATTTCCACTATATAACTTGCTTTTCACGGGTGAGAAGAACACCTTTACAACCGTGCAATTCCACAAATAGCAAGGTACACCTGACCTCTTAACTTTCCTTTAGTAGCAAGCGCACTTTCTCTTTATACCAACAGTAGACTATGGCAAGTAGTTGTATCTTTTATATAGATTCTTGTAGATTCAGTAAAATGATCCCATAGGCCTCCAATAAAAATATAACTATGAATTCTTTTGAGGAACAGGATGATATCAGAGGGAGAATGAACATGAATTAAAGTACAAACTCTTTCATATTGCATAGTTTGCAAATCCTTGAAGAATTAAAGTGAAAGATTATGGATTTGCAAAGAAAGTAAAAGAATATTTAGTGGAACTTTCTCACAAAAGTATAAAAGTGAAAGAGTAAGACAAAGCGTGAGAATTGTGTGTTAACATTCATTTTCTAGAGCCTTTGTATAGAAAATGAAGAGACGTGTCTTTTAGCGAAAGGATGAAGAGAAGTGTTTATTCGTTTAAATTTGAATGGTTGTCCAACGACTAGTATGTTGACATACTCATTTGGATATATCGACATATAAATTCAAGTATTTAGACATATATGTGTATATGTTAACATACGCTACAGAAGTATGTCAACATACTTAGTACAATTCTAGTTTCCTTTTTTTGAAATTCAAATAGAGACTTCCACTTTTTAAAACTCAAATTGTATGTTTATATAAAGATGTTAGGAATTAAAATAGAGTTAAATAAAAGAATGATAGCAAGGGTATTTGCTATGGGTCTTTATAAATATTATAAGACTCAAACTAACTCACTAAAATCTTCAACACTACAAGAAAAAATATTTTTAGTTGCATTAATTGGTGGCGTTTTAAATTTTGTGCAACTATTGGTAATTTTACAATATAAAAATAAACAAAGAAACGCGGCTAATTCTCCCGCCAGTAATTCGTGGAATTTTTTGCTAAAGTTTTTTGTGGCCGCTCAAATTTCCTTTACCACTTTTTCTTCTTCTCAAACTACTCCACTTAAAAAAATTATTCGTCTCTTCCAATTTACTCCAATTACCATAATCAAAACCCCCAACGCAGACTTCGAACTGGATTTAGGTGATTTGATTTTCACGTGATTCCATTTCGGTCGCCGCCTCGACTTCAACTTCAGGGGAATCTCAGCGTCTCAAATTCAGGCATCGACCTCGACTTCGATTTCGCCCTGGCGATTTTATTTTCACCCTCGACTTCAGGTATTGGCCTCGACTTGGATTTCGGCCTGGCAATTTGATTTTCGCCCTTGACTTCAGGTGATTCAATTTTGCCCTCTCCAGGTTTAGTTATTTTCTCTATGCATCGTTTTTGCCATTAATTGATTATGTATTGTGTATTAAACATGTATTAATCAACGATGGATTATAGTTGTTCACGGGGTTGATATTACTGCAAAATTGTTATTTAGATCATGGATAGAAAATCGTAAATAATTAAAATTGGATGTTTCTAAGTTGCATTGAACATAGACATAGAACTACATTTATATGTACAAGAAAATTTGTTGATCGCAACTTAGTTTTAATTGGTAAATTTTTGGAAAGAGTGTATTGTATGACTAACGCATACTTTAGGTAAGCGAACGATGCTACAAGGCCCGTCTCTATTGCATAAATTATCATGTATTTGGACACAATTTTTCCGATGGAAATTGTGGAACTCAGAGGCGCATTCAGTTTTTTCTCCCATGCCCAGTTAAAAATAAGGCATTGTATTCTGGTTTGAATAGTGATAAAGAAAACAATGTAAAATAGAAATAATAAATAGTGATAAATATGAAATAGAGGAACATGCAATGCATCACGGGATGAATGAGTAAACGGGCGTGATATGCATGACCTGTCACGCTGTTTAATTTTACATGCCATGTGATGTGATACCAATACATGGGAAGAGAATAAAAGATCTCTATCAAATGACATAATTCAAACCATCAATTAATAAAAGATCACGACTGCATCACTTTGTTAGTTCAACCAAAGACTTTAGCATGTAAACTTATCGTTATATTCCTATGCAGTGGGAGGATTTTTCAACGTGTTTACATATGAGTAATTGTTAACATTATGCATAAGTCCTAATTATCTTTAATGATTTTTAAATATAAGTCTAATTTGTATACTATATATAATATGATTTTTTGACTTCTTTTACTAAGAGTTTAGCTTGCACCGACAACTTTTACTTCTAATTTGTATCCTACATGAATTTTGCTGTTTACACACAGCCCCTTTGAAACCATATATAACATGAGGGCAAATGTTCAATTATTTAAATCAAAATCAATATATACATTTCTTTAGAAAGGACCAGCTAGCAGTCTAGAACATCTCACACACACAGGGCAAGGATCCCCTACAACCCTTACACAATACCTCAACGTTTTTTAAAGAGTTATCTAATTCAAAAGGAAAGCAAACAATGTAGGTATCTTATAATAATATTCAATATCATCATCACAAAAATATAATTTGTTTAGACGCTCGTGTGTGTGTGCACATACATGCATATACATATACATATACAAACATACATATGCATATATGTATGTGTATTTATATGTATATGTATACATATAACATTTTGGATATGCTAGAAAATTTGAAATTGTCTCAAATTTGGTGAAGATGATCTTGAATGATAGTAAAACATATCAACAAAATCCTGTTTCATTTCAAATTGTAGTACTATATAAAACATTGAGATGTAACATAGAGGTGTAGTATTATGATGTAGAAATGCGATAAATACGTGGATATTTATATAACTTTAATGATGGTTGAAACAATGACGCACCAATGAATTTTATACAATCAATTTTGTTGCTAGTAGCACAAGCATGCTTGCACACACATATGTACACACATACATAGCTAACATTGTACTACTACAAAAGTGAAGAAACCGATGATAATGACATCAAGTTAATAATACAAATATAAATCTCTGGCACATTATTAATACCATTCGGTCAATGTATTTTAAATCACCTCTTTTGGAACAGTGAGAAGTTATTAGGGCTGAAAACAAACTTTTGCTTGATTGAAATTGCAGTCCTACCAGTTTACTTGAAATTCGGCCGATAGAAAGACAGAAGCTACTAGAGATTTATCAGAGGTAAGCATATCTCCTTCTATAATTTTAAATCCTTATATGTCTTCAATCATTGAATATTATTTGAATTTATAATTATCTTAAATCATTGGATTTCATTAGTACCCTTATATAGCTTTGATATTTTAATACGTAAACCTACTTTTGCTACTATTTTAATACATAAATTAAGTAAGGTAGCTGTTTATGCTTTTGTTTAAGGTAGATGTTTGATCTCATATTTGAAGTCCTACGCGTTAACGTAATTGTTTGACTATCTGTTGTGCTTTCACTTGTGTAGGCATCGGACTTTTGAAGAGAGCAAATTTGGACTTGATGATGCTAGCTTTCACTTGTGTATGCAACAAAGAATTATGGGTAATCAAATGTTTTGTTAGCACTAGTTAGATATAACATTTATTAGTACCCGATGTGTAAATTTGTATAAAAATGGTTATTGTATGTGAGTTAGGTCATTTTGTCGAAAAACTATTGTATTGGAATGGTTATGGATATTTTATTTGATTATATGGTTAATGTGTTTTTTAACTTATTTGAATATGATGACTATGTGAGTGATTGTTGATTGATATAATAGAACAAAAATAGACCATTAACAGGAAATAATAGCATGAAAAAATGGTATAAAATAATAAACAACTTTTAGTAGCGTTTCAAAAACGCTACCGAAATATATATAGTGGCGTTGAGTAAATGCAACCGTAAAACAGGGGTAAAGTTGGAAATTCTATTGGTAGCGCCAAAAAATCTTTTGGTGGCGTTTTTTAAACGCTACAAAAAGATTTATGGTGGCGTTTGAAAAACGCTGCCAAAAATGCATTTACAGTGGCGTTAAATAAATGCAACAAAAAATCATGGATTTTTAGTCGCATGTTTTCTCGCGGCGTTTATCAAAACGCCACCAAAAGTTTTTGTAGCGTTTTTTGAGCGCCACAAAAAATAAAATTTCTTGTAGTGCAAATATCTTTTTCACTAAAGCACTCGTGTTCCATCCATCTTGAGTCAATTTTTTTCTTCCATTTATTTGTTTAATCATCATATGTGTAACTCATTTTCTTGAACTAAGTTTTCTTGTTTATCTTTGTAAAATATCTCCATAATATATCTAAAAATACTGCACAACTCGAAGAAACATTGGTTGTAATATTTATATATGGTTGTTGTCATCGGAACTAATACCCTTGGTTCTAGCGATGTAATGACCCTAATTTTGAGTAACATTATTTAGGATATTTAATTAGTTAAATAAAATAAAATAATATAATGATTAAAGGGGTTATATTTATGATTAATAGAAGGGTAGCCGTGCCCACTAAACAAATAAACTAAGGGAATTAAAATGAATCAAGTTGGGGTAATTGGACAAGGGCAATATAGGAATAAGTATATTCTTATACCCTAAACCCTTAAACCGCATTCATTTTACACATTCATAAACATAAATCAAACATTATAGAGGCTGGCCACCATTAAGCAAGAATAAGAGGAAGATACGCAAAAGGAAGAAGCTAAATCAACTTAATACATTCTCAGATCTCACATCTTTAATCTCAAAGCTAAGATTAATAATGACTACATCTTATGTTTTCTAATTATTTTCGGTTTTAGGATGAAATCCGAATTATTTTGCAAAGTTATTTGCCATGTTTTAATTGTTAAAATGGATATATATGATTGTTGATGATTTGTGATATTTCTTATGGATTTTATGATATGTTTTAATGTGAAAACCCTATTAAATGACATCCAAATGCCTTGCGATTTTAGATTTAGATCAGAAATGATAATATAGAGATGGGTTTCAATTTTCATAATTTTCAGAATTAATGTGAATTTTATATTAATTTTCTAGTGAGGAAAATAGATTTTTGGGTTTAAAATAATTTAAGGCTAAATTATATATGTCTTGGTTTGAAATTTATATATGTTAGAAAACATATTAAAACTGATTTATAGGAATTTTTGTAGGATTTTCCTAAGTGTTTTAATGAATAAATAAAATTATTTAAGGTATGAGACTTAAATGTTTTATATATTTATAAAAGGAGAAGGGGTGTTTTGTAAGTAATTTAAATTGTGTATTTCTGAAATTTTGGCAGTACTTTTAGAAAAGAAAAATAGCAACCAATAATATTTTTACAAACAAGGCAGGTTAGTTGAAAAGATTACTTTAAAAAGCTAAAAACCATATTTTACATGCTTTTTACATGTTTCACCACTTTCGGCATCTAGGTTTCGATTGAATACTTCCGCCTCCATCACCATCGAAACCAATGCACATAGTATCAATGATTTGGTACATAGTGAATTGGATATAGGCGGAAGGTATTGGATTGAAACAATGGGTTCTGGTAGGGTCGAAGCGCTATTTTGCTTTCAAATGGAAATGTGTCTGCTTTGCTTTCGAAAGGAATGCTTTCGACTTGGTTGGTTTCCGACGGGGTGAAATTGATTTAAGGAATAATTTGGAATGAGGTTGCACCTTTTGTTTTAAGCAATGCTTTCGAAGGGGCAGAAACCCCTTGCTACCGCTTTCTACCTTTCGAAGCAAATGGTTTTGAAAGGATATTTTGTTTTTAAAACCTAGCCACTTCTCCAATGCTTTCGAAGAGTTGGTTTCGACACCATCACTTCTTTACTTAGGAATTGCTTTCGAAAGAGTGTTCTCGACTTAGTTGTTTTATGACCCTTTTTGTTCTGTTGAAGGTAGAACCCAAAGGTTTTGTAAGGAAAGGCTTTTAAATGGTTTCTAAAGGTTTCCACATGTTTTACTTGAACCCAAATGCTTTTGAAAGGGTTGATGTTTATAAAGGATTTTAATGCTTTCGAAAGGTCTAAATGAAGGTTTCGAATGGGTGATTCCTCGATGGTTTCGAAAGGTTTAAAAGGAAGGTTTCTAATGTTTTTAAAAGGCAATGTTAAGCTTTTTAAAGATAGGATGTCTAAGGTTTTAAAGCTTTCGAAAGTGATGATTTCAATGTTTTCCGAAAGGTGATTATGAATCATTTCGAAAGGGTATGTTTTAGCCTTCGGCCTAAGGTTTTACTTGTATTGAAAGGGGTACTTTCAATGGATTCGAAAGGGGTACTTTCAAAGGTTAAATGTTTTTATCAACAAAGTTTTGTGTAAATTATATATAACATGGCAAGGTGATTTGAGCAAATCATAGAGTATATTTTCCTTATTTAAAGAATGATTTAAAGGTTTAAATCATTCTTGAAAGAAAAGGTTCTCAAGGAAAATTTATGGGTAGTTAACCCTAAGTAAAATGACTTAGATATTAGAATGCCAGATGGGACTGGTATAGGGTCACGCTCTATACATTAGCTATTAGCCCCTAGCTAATTTAGTCCAAAATTCTAGCGTGTAGGGCTTAGTCACAGGTAAGACTAAAATGATGTTACACACAGAAAGGAATATATATGTACAAAGATAGGTTATTGGTGAGCCCGCAAAACCATTAGGATCAGTTGACCCTGGAGAAGTAAGTTAGGGACAGACAATCTAGAAGAGATTTATCTAACAGAAGTTAGATTATTTGTTTATTTTGTCCGGTAGGCCCGAGTCAGCCAAAGGTTAGTAGTTAGCTAAACAAAACTATATTGTTCGGGCAGATAGTCCATTCGTTACCTGATTTATATGCTTTTATGATATTGATATTATTGCTTTAACCAGTTTTGTTGTAGGATTAAGATTTGCAAAAGATATGTTTTAAAAGGATAATAGTGAAAGGAAACCCATTCCGCAAAGCGGCGTGCTCTCACTTAATATCAAATAATCAAGATGTATAGTATTATTCACATTGGGCTTTATGTCTGACTCGAAGTTTATGTTTTTCCCCTTAAACTCTCGGGTGCTCAAAATTGATTTGAGTAGGCTGAGGGTTAAGGATATACAGGTTTAGTAGGTTGATGAATAAGCTTCCGAAGACGAGCAGGAGGCTAATGGCTAGCTATTTGGGAGTTGTTTTGTTTGTTTTATCCCACTGTATTAAGTCAGATATGACTATCTAGTACTCTAGTCAACCAAGGGGGCATTTTCATATGTCACCTTGGCGTATTTATGTAATAATTATTTCTGGTCTGAACTTGGGAAATGTTTGGGATTATGTAACTTGGATATGAAAAGTTGTTTTGAAATGTAATCAAAAAAATATTTTAATCTATGATGATTTTATTTCATATTCAAGTGCTTTCGATATTGTGGATACCGTTAACATTGCCGTATTTGATCACCGGAAGTTAATACTATGGATGACTATAGCATCTGTGGCGCTTAGCTTCGGACCTCCAGGTAGGGGATGTTACAAGCAAATTTTCTACACAACACTTAGGATTACAAGCACGTTCACTCCACATGTACCCTTTTCTAATGTAAAGCTCTAATCCAATCTCTTCTTTGTATGTACTATGGGATTCTATCTATGCAATGGTCTTGGAAGGAAATCCAGCTAATTCGGCCATAGGCAGCCTAACTCTTCATAACATCGATATGAATCCGAAGAAGAGAGGACAAGGAGGAGAGATAGAGAATGAAGGGAAGATGAGGAAAGGGAGAGACATTCTTAGGCTGGTCGGGACTCTAGAGATCGCTCTCGCTCCAAGAGGCGGCCAGGCTTTCTCTCACGATAGCATTTTCCTTTCCCAAAGTTTCAAGACCCTCATTCTAGAAGGTCATATCCTCATTTACCAACTTCTAGGGCTCCGACTTCCCCTGTTTGTGCACCTCCTCAATAACAAACCTTAGCCACCTCATCCCACAAATCCAAATCGATTACTTACCTTGTCCATTCTAGCACTTCTTCTCCTCTCCAAAGGCACAACAAGGTAACTCTCTCAGGATCCACCAACCCAAGTCGTCTCTTCTCCGACCTCGGCAATAATTTTTATTTTGATGGAGATGCGGCGATCTTTTCCAACTCTTTGCTTCATCAAGGTTAAATTCAATTATCACCTGAAGAACATTCATCCGGATGCTACAAAACATGTGGTGGCTCTCATTAGAGACACCATCAATCAATATCTTACATGGAAAAGGTTAAGCCATGTCACGTCAGACATGAATAAGGCCAACTAAGTCCTTCTTGAACAAGCCAGTATGAGAAGAAAGACTAGGAAGGAATCGTCCAGAGTTATATCCGAGAGCTCGACAAAGCTGAAAAAATGATCAAAGAGAAAAACTAAGCTATGAAGGAGGCGATAAGAAACATAAAGAAGATCTGAAGGCCATGAAGGCTAGGTTAGATATGATGGAAGAGCATATAAAGAATGGTTATGCAAAGAGCGACGAACTTGCCAAAGCCAAGGCAATGCTCCTACAAATCATCAACAATCAAACACTTCCTATCACAAACTTAAAGATAGAGGTAGCCAAAGAGAGAAAGGAAAATGAGGAAACCATAGCCCTTGGCGAGGCATGCAGACTCGAAGTTATATAGGCCAGGGAAGAAATAAAGGCCCTTAAGGGTAAAATTAACAAATCAGAACCTCAGATCTCCACAGTCGGGAATGAAAAGAGTAGCTCAGAAAGAACACTGAGACCACTCACGTAGGGTTCTATGCTAATGTGATTAGATTCAAAGACCTCAAATGACTCGAGGAAGAATATCCCCTATTGCAATCTCTGGCATAGGATTAAATATTGAAACAAGAATTGGAGTTCAACAGCCAAGCAAACGAAGATAAACACAAGGTCGAACTGCTTTAAGATGATGATCTTGAGGCACGCGTAAAGGGTTAGGTAGAGAGGACGTCTGAAGCTTCCACCTCCGCCCAGGTGCTCATCGAAGTTCCTGCTAAGTGCAAATCCAAGGAGTTGGCCACATACACTACTGTTATTCCCCCGGAGCCTTGAATGGAGGATACTACTCTTATACCGGCCAGCTTAGAGGCCATCACTCATGTCACACCTGTAACATCCCTCATTTAGAGGTCGAAATCTAATGGCTATGGGTGCTGCAGTCATCCATGGTTATTAATCATCGGCGACTAAATATTTTAATGTTAATTAGATTGATATATCAGTAACACATGGATATGGAAAATTTTAAAGTTTCAAAATAACATTCATGTTCCATTCCAAAAACCTTTTCAACATTCTTTACATAATCCCACAACGTAACCACGATCAGATAAATATATTTATTACAACATACTCCAGGAGCGACATATGGAGATGCCCCCTTGCTGATCAGAGTATATAATAGGCAATTAACAACTTTGCCTTAACAAAACATAGCACAGCAGAATCAAACTGAACAAGAACTCAAAATAGCTATAATGCCTCCTGCACGTCTCCGGAAGCTTATTCGTCTAATGAGGTACCTGAAAATGTCAACCCTCAGACTACTCAAAATTGATTGAGTACTTGAGAGTTTAAGGGGAAAAAAGCTTCGAGTCAGACATAAAGCCTGCTATGAATAATAATCTACCATTTCAAATAAGATAGATATCTAGTGAGACCACGCCAATTAGCGGAACGGTTTTCCCCTCACTAGTATCCTAAAACATTTGTAAAACCATATACTATGCTCCAACATCCACAATGGTTAAAACATCCCAAAATAATATGATGATATGTAAAATAAATGAATAAATTCTGGATTACCCATCCCCATTTATTTTGACTATCTGTCTCAGTTATAGTTTTTAGGATTATTATTAACCTAATAGTTTTCATGGGCTGACTAATAACCAGTTAAATATTTAAGGACTCCATATCCAATCACATAGTTTTCATGGGATCACTATGAACTTATTGGTAACTCCAATATCTTTTCTTTTATCCTAGTTTTCGTTGGCTGACTAGGAGCCTGTTGACTAACTGTCAATATCTTCTATTTTATCCTAGTTTTCATGGGCTGACTAGGAACATGTCTTTCTGACATCTTCATTTCTACATAGTTTTCACGTGCTTACTATGAACCTATTGGCCTCTGCCAATATCTTTTTATATGCACAGTTTTCATGGGCTTATTGTGAACCTACTGTCCCCTGCCAACATCTTTAATTTATATTCACTATGGGTCAACCTAGCTGGTTATTCTGCCTTTCCCCTAGGTTAATAACTATGTGAATAAATATATAAAGAAGCATACATAACATCAATTAATACCAAGGTTTATTATCTTATATGTATATATATATACCCTAGTTAAACCCTTTAACCTTTATAATCAATGAAAACTTCTTCATTTCAAAACCCTTTGTTTATTTACACCTTGGTTATTCCTTGAAATTGAAATTGGATTTATGTTTTGAAATATTAAAAACATCTCTTTCAAAACCTCTGGACAACTTCTGTCAAAAGCAAAAACTTCTTTTCAAAACATAATAAACATTCCTTTCAATGCCCTTGATAAATATTCTCTTTCGAACTAAATTTACCTTTCGATAATACCAAAATGTCATTTAACACATAGTTTGAAACAAGTAAAAGTACTCCTTTCGAAAGTATTGGGTTTATGCTTTTAAAACACCATTTAGGTTAAAGGAGTTATGTACGAAAGTATCTCTTTCGAAACCCTTATAAAATCGTTTGGGGAAAAGTTGATGGTGTCGGAACCATCTAGTCGAAAGCACACTCCTTTAAATTAAAACTTTGAAGGATAGAGTCGAAACCCCCTTTCGACTCCATTGCCTTCAAAACCATAAACCCTTTTCGAAAGCATTTAGGAAGTGGCTTAATCCTTCTTTAAACACAATATTACCCTTCGAAAGCATTGATGACTTCAATACCCTTGAAAAGTATAAGAATTGGCAGCAGGGCTGCGACTGAGACGGAACCCCTTCTTTCGAAGGCATCTGTTTATAATTAAAAGAACTAATTTAAAAGCCCTATACTTTAAAAAAATGGCAACCCCTTTGAAATCTATTATAAAACTCCTTTCAAAACCATATGTTTCGACTATGTCGAAAGCTTTAGTAAAACTAAGGCAAGCGCTTAATATTTTATAACAAACACAGGTATCGACTCCATCGGAAGCCAAGCTTTCGACACCATACCTTCCGCCTTTCTCCAATCCACTATGTACCACCTATATGATACTCTGTGTATTGGTTTTCGCTAAATGGGGTTGCGACTTAGTCGAAGGCGAAAGCTATGATTCAAAAGGTATCTTTAATAGGAACGAAACCTGATTTTCTGGGTTAAATGTCAAATTTATGTTAACTAATTTGCCTACGTGTAAGCATATAAATGGTTGCCTCAACTTTTTCCATACTTTACAAAACTAACCGCCTTTTATTTTGGGATAAACATCAATATTAGCTCTTTGCAGATAAACCCTTCCCCTTAATTTATATGTAAGTCATTTGATCCTTCTCTTAAAAGAATTTATTTCATATTGTAAATTACTTAAGAAAAATCCCCAAAAATTACAGAAATTCACTTTGATCATGTTATTTAACATATCAAAATTTCAAATCCAAATTCTTGATATAATTTTTGAAATAAATTCTTAAACCCAATTAATCATATTTTCATACAAAAATTCATAATAAACTTTCCATAGCTTGGAAAATTATCAAATTTAAAACCCAACTCTAAAATCATGTTATACATACCATAAAAGTTTTCCATGGCATTTAAACAGCAGTTTCACTCGGTTTTGGGCTAAAACCTTATAAATCTTTATTTAAACAATCTTGTTTAAATTTAAACAAACCTTAATTCAAGCATATCATCATCAAATATCATAGAATCCAAATTTAACTTAATTCCAAAACATATATTCAGAAATTAGAGATGGAAATAATTATTCAGCTTGATTTATGATAAGCATATTGGTTTGGATTTGAGATTATTCACCTTCCTTAATTCTTTTTCTTTTCTTTGAATTTCCTTTCGTTTTCCTCTCTAATAATGGCCAGCCTTATCCTCTTCAACTTACGTTTATTTTTTGAACATGAGATATGAATGTGAATGGCCTAAGAGGTATATATATATAGTAAAGGTTATGTATGGCAAATACCTAATATACCCATGTGTATTTTAATTATCCTATAAACCATTCTTAAATCCATTTGGATTAATAAGCATGGACACTTAATATTTATTCAAATCTCAATCACCTTATCACTCAACATTTACATTATTCTGTTTAATTTATCTAATTAAATCTTCTGGATAATGTTTTTGAAATTAGGGGTGTTACAGGCTCCCCTCCTTAAAGAATTCATCCTTGAAATTCAACAAGGACCAAATACTAATCATAGTAACCATCTGTAACAACTCCTAACAACCATACTAGTCTATTTGACTAGTGATCATCTATATAAGTCTAATATAGATATACCCTCAAAGTATATCAGGATAAGTATCTCGAATCCCATCATCTATTTCCCAAGTACAGTCTTTCTCGTTGTCACTCCACTGAACTTTTACCAACTTGACTATCTTGGATCTCAATCTTTTCTCATCCTTTGCAATAACACAAACTGGTCGTCTAACAACTGTCAAATTAGGATCTACTACCAACTCATCCAACCCTGTCGGAGGAATAGTAGTTTCTAAATCATGCACATACTTGCGAAGATGAGATACATGAAATACATTATGGGCACCTGCCATATTGCTCGGCAACTCTACTCTGTATGCAAGCTTTCCAAACCTTTCTATAATTTGGAATGGACCAACATATTTCGATGCCAACTTTCCTGACTTTCTGAATCGTATCACTCCCTTCATCGGTGACACCTTAATAGAAACCATGTCTTTAGCTAAGAACTCTAGGTCTTTGCGCTTTTATCTGCGTAACTCTTCTGTCTGGATTGAGCTTCCTTCATCCGTTCTCAGATCAACTCAATCTTCTCTGATGCCTCTCTAACCAAATCTGGACCTAAGACTAATCTGTCTCCAGTCTTTAACCAACATGTTAGTGATTTACATGGCCTTCTATACAAAGCTTCAAAAGGCTCCATTCCTATACTAGTTTGATAACTATTATTATAGGAAAATTCAATCAAATGTAGGTGATTTTCCCAATATCCACCCAAATCTAATACACAAGCTCTCAACAAATCTTCAAGTACTTTATTGACTCTCTCAGTCTGCCCATCCGTCTGTGGCTGATATGCTATACTCATCTTGAGCTTGGTACCTAATACTTTCTATAGACTTCTCCAAAATTCGCTAGTGAATAATGCATCTCTGTCACTGACTATGCTACTAGGAATCCCTTGAAGTCTAACTATGTTCTTCACAAACAACTTCGCTAAAACAGGTGCTGTTCTGGTTGACTTGACTGGAATGAAATGGGCACTCTTGGTCAATCTGTCCACTATGACCCAAATGCTTGCATTTCCCCTATTCGACCGTGGAAACCCGTCAATGAAATCCATGGATATAGAATCCCACTTCCAAACTGAAATCTCTAAAGGCTGAAGCAACCCGCTCGGCTTCTGGTGTTCGACTTCACTTATTGACAGTTAGCATACTACCTAACCCACAAGCTAACATCTCTCTTCATGCCTTCCCAATAGAAGCTCCTCTTCATATCTTGATACATCTTGGTCCCCCCATGATGAATCATAAACTTGGATCGATGATATACTTCTAGAACTTCTCTTTTCAAGTTCTCTACATTAGGAACACATAAGCATCCCTTCTTTCTCAACCATCCTCTTTGGTCGATGCCAAAATCTTTTAAATCATCTATCTCGGATCTCATCTTGAGCCTTCTAATCCTCTTGGCTAATTCTTGATCATCTTTCTGTTTAAAAGCTATCATTTCTATCAGCATTGGTCACACTTCTAAACAGGCCAACATAGCGGTACTCTGACTAGAACTTGCAGTCGATCTTGACTTTATACTACACATAGTCAAAGCTTCTAAATCTTTCCATTCTGCCAACATAGCTAACACCATATTCTGATGTTTCCTACTAAGAGCATCCGCTACCTTATTTCCTTTCCCGAGAGTATATTATTCACCAAAATCATAAGCTGCCAAAAACTCTAGCCACCTCTGCTATCGCATATTCAACTCCTTCTGAGAAAATAAATATCTTAAGGATTTATGATCAGTATATAGCTTAAATATCTCCCCTAAGAGATAATTGTGAGAAATGCGGATTACGGATCTTAAGGTTGGAATAACACTATAGGAGGGTGAATAGTGTTTTATGGATTTTTTAAATCTTTTTTAATTTTATTCAATTTAAACACCAACAAATGCAATTCACAAACACAGATATAATCACAGAATCAGACACAGATGCAAATACTAAATAAAAGCAGTAAAGAAAAGAACACACCAGGATTTTATACTGGTTCAGAGTTACCCTACATCCAGTCCCGTACAATCGTACATATTTTTTATCAAAATAATCTCCCAGATTACACCCTCGGTTTCAAGGCTACGAGTTACACCCTCCTGTATTCGAGTCCAGGGCAAACTCTCTTGAATTAACCAGGCTACAAGATCACCTAATTGATTTTCGGGGCTACAATCACACCTAGTTGATTTCAAGGCTCAACCGCACCTTTTACTCAATAGTTTGATTTACAAAAGATTCTATAACTCTAAATAGCACTGAGATCTTATGGAGAGAGTGGCAGAGAATCAAACAAGAGATAATCAAGTTGATTCACTTGGTATTTTGGCAGAGTATAGTTTAGGATTCTTTAGAATAAATGTGGAAGATGAAGAGAAGAGAAAATAAATGAAATCTGATAAAAATTCATTTAGAACTTACTGGTATTTATAGTAGAGCAACAGCCATATCTATTCATGAAAGGATACGACAAATAGACACTTCTTTTGAAAATTGAAATTTGAAAATAACAGACACCATGTCGACATGAGGGGTTGAGGGATGTCGACATGCTCAAGGCAAAATTGATGTTTTTATTTTCTTATTAAATTTGGTTTCTATAATTTGTCAAAACAATTTCTAAACTTTGTAAATATATTTAAATATATTTTAAACATATAAAAGAGTTTAGAAAATAATTTTTAATATATATAATCTTAATCTATAAAGTGATTTAAAATCTGAGTATATAAATATTTTAAAGCTAAATATTTAAAACAAGAGATGGTTTAAAAACAAGGACAATTTTGAAATCAAAATATTAAAAAATAGTTTTGAGGCTAAAATATATCAAACAAGAGAGATGTCTTTTTGAAAAGAAAGTTTTGAAAACATTTTTAGAAAACAAGAGATATATTTTTGAAAAACATTTTTATAAAATTAGTGGATATCAAAATAGGACCAGTATATGTTCCACTAGATATTGTCGTGGGTTCCATCCTACTAGAGTTCCATCCCTTTAACAGGCTCGAAGTGGATTCCATTCCACGAATAAATTTCGAATAAAGATGTAAGTGCTTTCAAGAAGTTTTAACATAATTCTAGACTAACTACATTATTTTGTACTGTTTGAAATCTTGAACTCTTGATAACTTGATTTCTTGATACTCATGAGTCTTTAATCTTGATATCTTCGATCTTTAAATTCATCAGTCTTGTATCTCTATACTGTACAATCTTCATTCTTGGTACCTGCATGTTTATATACTGCATATATATATATATATATTTATATATATATATATATCTAAACCATAACGTTAGTATTTATATTTTATAACAAGTCCTAAGGTTGTTGTCATCAAAACCATCATCTCAAGGACTAACAATCTCCCCCTTTTTGATGATGATAGTCTATGTTTATAAAATATTCTTCACCTTCACTATAGCTCCTGCTAAAACTAATAACTCCCCCTTAATCTAAGCCTAACTACTCTATTTTATACTTCTCCCCCTTTATCATCAACAAAAACTAATTCTAAACTTACATATAGCCCCCCTCTTAATCTAATACTATCCAAACTAAATACTAATAAGGAAGTATAATAAGCGAAACTATAATTTTATTATATACGATGTTATATTTTCATATATATATATGGAACATAAACACACAAATATATTCAAGTACATAAATTATAGAATAACACTACTAACGAGAGTTTTTGACAATTGGAGATTTGTGAATCGAACAATTTGGATAATGAAAACAAAAGTTTCCACGTTGTTCGACCAAATTCCCATCTTTGTTAAAACAGACTTCGCCTACGCAGACCACGTTGTCGTCTTCTTCCATAGGTGCTTCTTCCTCTTCCTCTTCTTCCTCTTCTTCTTCTTCAATCACAATAGGATTTGCATGATTATCCATTAGGAATTTTTGCAAATTCCGAAGAATTTTGCCTTGCTTTTCTTGTTCTTTTGCCATCCTTATTTTCACAACTTGAAGTTCAGTCAACATTTGCATGGCATCCTTCATAGATTCTTCAATCTTTATCACACGTGCCAGTGTAATGCGTTGGAATGGACCAGAATGAGGAGAAGGAAAAGAAACGGTGTCATTTTGGTTTGATTTAGTGGAGGAGGCCATTAATTTTAATTTTAAGAAGTTTATTACAAAGAAAGAGAAGTGAGAAGATAGAAAAACTCGACATACATAGGTTTATATAACTACCAAACTGATTTTAGAGGGAAAATCAAATTTTCAAATTTTACCGTTGTATGTTGAAATGGGTGGTAGGGGTATGTCGACATCCCTATGAAAAATTTGGTTTTCTTGTATATCTTTGTTTATTAAAAATATATGTTACTATATCTATATTCTATATCTCAGTTATCGAACAAATGCCTAGTTCTCTTCTTAATTTAGTAAGTATAGGTTGATTTAAGGGTTTGGTTAAAATATCGGCAATTTGATTCTCGGAGTTGATAAATTCAAGAGAAATAATCTTTTTACTTATATTCTCCCTGAGAAAATGATGTCTGATATCAATATGTTTAGTCCTAACATGATGAGTAGGATTTTTTGATAAATCAATATGCCTAGTCCTAACATGTCTGATATCAATACTGTACTGGTATTATCACAATAAATTGGTGATTTTGAAATTGTTAATCCAAAATCTTTTAGGGTTTGTTGCATATAAATGACTTGAGAGCAAGCCAAAGCAGCAGAGATATATTCTGCTTTAGTTGTTGATAAAGAAATAGTGTTTTGCATTTTTACTAAACCATAAAACCAGAGAATGCCCCCAAAAAGTGACAAGTTCCACTTGTACTTTTTCGGTCAGATTTGCAACCCGCATAGTCATCATCACAATAAGAGATTAAATCAAATGAATCATTTTTAGGGAAAAATAAACCATAGTCAAAAGTATGTTTAACATATCTTATGATACGTTTCACAGCTTTTAAGTGATTCTCTTTGGGTTGAGATTGATATCTTGCACAGAGACAAACACTATGCATGATATCAGGTCTACTCACAGTGATATAGAGTAGTGATCCAATCATTCCCCTATATAGTTTTTGATTTAAATCTTTTAAAATATCTTCTTTATTTAAAGCTTCATTGGTTGCCATGGGAGTGGGTTTTCTACTCGCGGTAGTCATACCAAATTTACTAACTAGATCCCTAACATATTTTTCTTGACTAGTAAAAATACCATTATCTAATTGTTTTATTTGTAAACCTAAGAAGAAAGTAAGTTCACCCATATGACTCATCTCAAACTCTTTTGTAATTATTTCAGAAAATTCTTTATTCATTTCATGATTAGTTGAACCAAAAATAATATCATCCACATAAACTTGTACTAGTTGGATATCATTTTTATTTCTTTTAATGAAAAGAGTATTATCTACTTTACCAATTTCAAATTTTAATTGTAATAAAAAAGATCTTAGTCTGTCAAACCATGCTCTAGGAGCTTGTTTCAGACCATATAGAGTTTTCTTAAGTTTGAAAACATGGTTTGGAAATTTTTCATCTTCAAAGAGTGGAGGTTGTTCAACATAAACTTCTTTTTTAACAAATCCATTTTGAAAAGCACTTTTAACATCCATTTGAAATAATTTGAAATTATTATAGTTTGCGAAAGCAAGTAGAATTCTAATGGCTTCTAATCTTGCTACGGGTGCAAAGGCTTCATCAAAATCTATTCCTTCTTCTTGATAATAAACTTGTGCGACTAATCGAGCTTTATTTCTAACGACCTCACCTAGTTCATTCATTTTATTTTTATAAACCCATTTAGTTCCTATTATAGTTTTATCCTCGAGTCTAGGAACAAGTTCCCAAACATCATTTCTGGTGAATTGATTCAGTTCTTCTTGCATAGCCAGAATCCATGAATCATCAGACGATGCTTCCTTTGGATTTTTAGGTTCAATAGATGATATAAAAGCTACATTACTCATGTTATTTAGTTGATTTCTAGTTCTAACAACAGATTGAATATCTCCTAGTATATTTTCTATAGGATGATCTTTTAAAAGCTTAACCTTTTTATTTGGATGAATAAGATCATTATTTGTTCCAATTGATTCATTATTTAGGATAGCAAAATCTTCTTCATCATTAATTTGTTCAACATTTTTGAAATTTTCATCAAATGAAACATGCATTGTTTCTTTAATGGTATTAGTTCTTAAATTGAAAAGTTTGTATGTTTTACTTCTATTAGAATATCCAATAAATATTCCTTTGTCGGATTTAGGATCAAATTTATCCAAATTATCTTTTGTATTTAGAATAAAACATTTACTTCCAAAGATTCTAAAATAAGATACCTTTGGTTTCTTCTTGTAAAGAAGTTCATAAGGTGTTTTATCAGTTAACGGTCTAATTAATATTCTATTCAAAATGTAGCAAGCTATAGCGGCTGCTTCAGCCAAAAATGTTTTGGTAAATTACTATCTGAAAGCATTGTTCTAGCACACTCTTGAATCATCCTATTTTTACGTTCTAACACTCCGTTTTGTTGTGGAGTTCTTGGAAAAGAGAAATTATGAGTTATTCCCTTTTTATTGCAGAATCTCTCAAAATTTTCATTTTCAAATTCCCCACCGTGGTCACTACGAACAGTTATAATTTTTAAAGAAAGTTGGTTTTGGAGTCTTTTTGTAAAAAAAATTAAATGAATCAAAAGTATCACTTTTATGTTTCATAAAAATTGTCCATGTAAACCTAGAATAATCATCTACAATTACAAAGACATATTTATTGTGATTTGTTGATTAAATTTGAGATGGACCAAACAAATCTAGATGAAGTAACTCAAGAGGTTTTGAAGTTGAAATCATATCTTTTAATTTGAAAGAACTCTTCCTAAGTTTTCCTAATTGACAAGCATCACATATACTATCTATTTTAAAATTCATTCTAGGGAGACCTCTTACTAGATCAAGTTTAGAAAGTCTAGATAAGAGTTTAAAATTCAAATGCCCAAATCTTTTATGTCAAATCCCAGGGTCACTTGTATTAGCCAAAAGACATAGATTATCATTTGAGATTTTCATACTAAGAATGTAAATATTTTTCTTCCTAATTCCTTCAAATATAATATTTGAATTATTATCTTTGATGTGACACTTATCTTTTTCAAATTTAATTGTGTATCCTTTATCGCAAAGTTGACTAATGCTAAGCAGATTGTGTTTCAGATTCTTAACTAATAAAACATTAGAAATAGTAGGAGTTTTAGAGTTACCGACATTGCCGATGACAATCACATATCCTTTTGAGTTGTCTCCAAAATTAACCAATCCTCCATCTCTATAGATAATATCATTCAGCATATCTGGATTACCAGTCATGTGTCTTGAACATCCACTATCAAGTATCCACTTATTCTTCTTGATTTGTACAATTTGTCCATTGAGTGTTGATTCTTCAAAGTCCATATAGCATTTTTCTTTCTGCACAGAATACAAACTCGGTAGATAACTTGATTTTCTATAATAACTATATGCAGACTTATTAGACAATGATGATTTGAACAGTTTTAAACTAGTGTTAACAAAATCCCCAAAAATAGCCATTTAAAAAACTTTTTCAAAATTCAGATTATGAAAACTTTGAAAACCTTGCTTTGATGCCAAATGTGAGAAATGCAGATTACGGATCTTAAGGCTGGAATAACACTAGAGGGGGGGTGAATAGTGTTTTATGGAGTTTTTAAATCTTTTTTAATTTTATTCAATTTAAACACCAACAAATGCAATTCACAAACACAAATATAATCACAGAATCAGACACAGATGCAAATACTAAATAAAAGCAGTAAAGGAAAGAACACACCAAGATTTTATACTGGTTCGGAGTTACCCTACATCCAGTCCCGTACAATCGTACAGATTTCTTATCAAAATAATCTCCCAGATTACACCCACGGTTTCAAGGCTACGAGGTACACCCTCCTGTATTCGAGTCCAGGGCAAACTCTCTTGAATTAACCAGGCTACATGATCACCTAATTGATTTCCGGGGCTATAATCACACCCAATTGATTTCAAGGCTCAACAGCACCTTTTACTCAACAGTCTGATTTACAAAAGATTCTATAACTCTGAATAGCACTGAGATCTTATGGAGAGAGTGGCAGAGAATCAAACAAGAGATAATCAAGTTTGATTCACTTGGTATTTTGGCAAAGTATAGTTTAGGATTCTTTAGAATAAATGTGGAAGATGAAGACGAGAGAAAATAAATGAAATCTGATAAAAATTCGTTTAGAACTTACTGGTATTTATAGTAGAGCAACAGCAATATCTATTCGTGAAAGGATACGACAAATAGACAATTCTTTTGAAAATTGAAATTTGAAAATAACAGACACCATGTCGACATGAGGGGTTGAGGGATGTCGACATGCTCAAGGAAAAATTGATGTTTTTATTTTCTTATTAAAATTGGTTTCTATAATTTGTCAAAATAATTTCTAAACTTTGTAAATATATTTGAATATAGTTTAAAAATATAAAAGAGTTTAGAAAATAATTTTTAATATATATAATCTTAATCTATAAAATGATTTAAAATCCGAGTATATAAATATTTTAAAGCTAAATATTTAAAACAAGAGATGATTTAAAAACAAGGACAGTTTTGAAATCAAAATATTAAAAAAATAGTTTTGAGGCTAAAATATTTCAAACAAGAGAGATGTCTTTTTGAAAAGAAAGTTTTGAAAACATTTTAAAAAAATAAGAGATATATTTTTGAAAAACGTTTTTATAAAATTAGTGGATATCAAAATAGGACCACTATATGTTCCACTAGATATTGTCGTGGGTTCCATCCCTTTAACAGGCTCGAAGTGGATTCCATTCCACTAATAAATTTCAAATAAAGATGTAAGTGCTTTCAAGAAGTTTTAACATAATTCTAGACTAACTACATTATCTTGTACTGTTTGAAATATTGAACTCTTGATAACTTGATTTCTTGATACTCATGAGTCTTCAATCTTGATATCTTCGATCTTTAAATTCATCAGTCTTGTATCTCTATACTGTACAGTCTTCATTCTTGGTACATGCATGTTTATATTCTGCATATACACATATATCAAAACCATAACGTTAGTATTTATATTTTATAACAAGTCCTAAGATTGTTGTCATCAAAACCATCATCTCAAGGACTAATAATAATGCCTCCAAATCTTCAATGCAAAGATCACCGCGGATAACTCCAAATCATGAGTAGGGTATCTCACTGCATGCGGTCTAAGCTGTCAAGAAGCGTACGAAATTACTTTACCATTCTGCATCTATACAACTCCCAATCCCGATCCACATGCATCAGTGTACACCACCAACCCTTTGTTTCCATCTGGAACTACTAGCACTGGTGTATTGGTCAACAAATGCTTTAACTTAAGGAACCCTTCCCTACATTTGTCAGACCAAATGAACTTCACATCCTTACTGGTCAACTTAGTCAAAGGTGCTGCTATCTGCGAAAAATCCCTAATGAATCTTCGGTAATATCCAGAAAGTTCGAGAAAACTTCTGATTTCGGTTACCGTCTCTGGTATCTTCCAATTATTGACAACTTCGATCTTAATTGGATCTACTACCAAACCCTCCTCTGAAACTACATAACCAAGAAATTTGACCTCTTTCTTCCAAAAATGACATTTGGAAAATTTCGCCTTTAGCTGATGCTGTTTCAATGTCTCTAACACTACTCTTAGATGATTTTCATGCTCTCTCTCATCTTTTGAGTGCACCAAACTATCATCTATGAACACCAATACAAACCTATCTAAGTACTCTCGGAAAACTCGGTTCATTAAATCCACGAAGAAAGTAGGTGCATTTTTCAATCCAAATGGCATCACTAACCACTCATACGAACTATACCTAGTCCGAATTGCAGTCAAAGGAATACTGTCCTCCGCCACTCTCAACTGATGGAATCCAGTCACCAAATCCAATTGGGAAAACACTCTAGCTCCACCCAACTGATCAAACAGATCATCAATTCTTGGCAAAGGATACCTATTCTTGATCGTCCTTTAGTTCAGCTTGCGATAGTCGATGCATATCCTTAAGGACCCATCTGGCTTCTTTACGAAGACCGTGGTTGCTCCCTAAGGTGAACTACTTGGTCTAATAAAATTCCTACCTTCTAGATCCACTAACTGTACCTTTAATTCTTTCATCTCAGTCAGTGTCATTCTGCTAGGTGGTCTTTTGACAGGTGCAGCTCCTGGCACAAGATTTATTCGAAACTCAATAGCTCATTTCGACGGTAGTCCTATGACCGGCTCAAAGACATCTGCAAACTCTTCTACAACACGAACCTGACTTAGCACTTCTGCTGTTTCTAGGGTACTTAACAAAGCACAAACGTTCCTATCGTAATTCTCCGCTGAGAAGATGATTCGGTTATGACTATCTGGGTGTCTTACTGATATTTCCCCATCCTAGCAGAATATCCTAGCCTCATATCTACCCAACCAATCCATACCCAAAATGATCCCGAATTGTACAAAATCATAAGCATACAGATTGCATGCAAATATATGACCTAACAAATCAAGTTCTAACTGGTCACATCTTATCCCTAGAGTTGCATATCCTCCCACTGGATTCGCAACCCTTAAGGAAGAAACAAGGTGGGTGGGTACTAAACATAACCTATCAACCAGATCTGAGATATAAATGAATGTGATGCACCGGTATTGAATAGTATCCTAATTGGAATACTCTGAATCAAAAACGTACCTTCCATCATAGATTTCCATTTGTCAGCAGCAGTTGACTTAGCAGACGATGGTTCAACAACAAAAACTTTTCCCTTGTTCATCCTAACTAGTTTTGGACACTAGTTCTTGTAATGCCCAACTTGATCACAGTTGTAGCATTTCACATGTTTCTTATCCGCAGTCTTCTTCTGCCCCTTGCCAGAACGGCACTCATTTGCAAAATGACCCTTCTTGTCACATTTGTAGCAGACCAGATCAGCTTTTGACTTTTTGGCTGTATCTCCCTTCTGAGCTCCTTTCTTTTTGAAGAACTTCCTCTTCTTACCCTGAATACCCTGGGATTCAACTGGCTTCTCTCTAGCACACACAGCAAGCATTTCCTCATGGTAGATAGCCATCTCCACCACTATGTTACTAGGATGATGGATATGTGTCAGGGTTGACCTAGCAAGCTCGAGCCTCAGTCCCCGAATGAACCTTTCATTCCTTTTAATGTCAATGTCTACAATAGTGTATCCATATCAAAATAGCTCATCAAACTTATTAGCATATTCAGTAACTGACATATCTCCTTGAACTAAATCCATAAACCTCATCATCAATGCTGACTTAGCAACCTCTATTCGAATCTCCTTTGAAAATCAGCCCAAGTCAACTCTTCCTCCGGAACTCCGACACTCACAGTATTCCACCAGTGAAGTGCTGACCCTTGCAACTGCCTAGAGGCCAACCTTCTCTTCTACTCATCTTCTAAACCCAGATCAGCAAATATTCTTTCGCAATGCAACAGCCAATTCTCCACTTCGATATCATCCCCCGTTCCTATAAACGGCTTTCCATCCAAACTGGCGTAGTCTCTGCTCAGCTTAGCATAATTATTCCCAATATTACCAGCAACTCTTGCTTGCACCAAATTAGCAAGGAACCGATACATCATCCCTGCATCTACTGGTGGATTTCTAACACCCACATTGGCTTCAACATTTTGATCAACGTTAGCCTATCGACCTTGGTTCCTCCGAGCGTTAGGTCAAACATTTCCATCTGTTGTGGTGCTTCCTCCACCTAGATTTCCTCTTCCATATCTTCTTTCTCGTAAATCTGTATACGAGCCTTAATAAGATATAGAAGAACGGTCTAAGAGAAAAGGGGAATACGTACTTATGTATATATGTATATATATCTAAATATCAATTACAAGTACATTACAACCACATTAACCCAAACCCCGATCATATTTCTGATTCATTGGACTAAGCTTTAAAATCCTTTTAGGTTTAAATTGCTTAAGTTTTCATAAACCTATGCTCTGATACCAACTATAACATCCCCCATTTAGAGGCCCAAAACTAACGGCTACGAATGCTGTAGTCATCCATAGTTATTAATCCTCGACGACCAAATACGGTAATGTTAATTACATTGATATATCGGTACCACATGGACATGAAAGAATTTAAAGTTTCAAAAAAAAATCATATTCCATTCCAAAAACCTTTTCAACATTCTTTACGTAATCCCACAGTGTAACCACGTTCAGATAAATATTTTTATTACAACATACTCCAAGAGCGATATATGGAGATGCCCCATTGGTGATCAGAGTACATAATAGGCAATTAACAACTTTTCCTAAACAAAACATAGCACAACAGAATCAAACTGAATAAGAACTCAAAATAGATATAAGGCCTCCTACATGTCTCCGAAAGCTTATTCGTCTAATGAGGTATCTGGAAACCTCAACCTTTAGACTACTAAAAATTAATTAAGCATCCGAGAGTTTAAGGGGAAAAAAACTTCGAGTTGGACATAAAACATGGTATGAATAATAATTTACCAACCCAAAATAATATAATATGATGATATGTAAACCAAATGAATAAATTCTGGATTACTCATTCCCATTTATTTTGACTATCTGTCTCAGTTATAGCTTTTAGGATTACTATTAACCTAATAGTTTTCATGGGCTGACTAATAACCGATTAAATATTTAAGGACTCCTTGTCCAATTACATAGTTTTCATGGGATCACTATGAACCTATTGGTAACTCCAATATCTTTTCTTTTATCCTAGTTTTCATAAGCTGACTAGGAACCTATTGACTAACTGTCAATATCTTTTCGTTTATCCTAGTTTTCATGGGTTGACTAGGAACCTGCCTTTCTAACATCTTCATTTCTACATAGTTTTCATAGGCTTGCTATGAACCTACTGGCCCCTGCCAACATCTTTAATTTATATTCACTGTGGGTCAACCTAGCTGGTTATTCTACCTTTCCCCAAAATACTGTTATGGGTTAATAACTATGTGAATAAATATATGAAGAAGCATAAATAACAACAATTAATACCAAGGTTTATTATCTTATGTGTGTGTGTATCCTGGTTAAACCCTTTAACCTTTATAATCAATGAAATCTTCTTTATTTCAAAACCCTTTGTTTATTTATACCATGGTTATTCTTTGAAATTGAAATTGGGTTTATGTTTTGAAATATTAAAAACATCTCTTTCGAAATCTTTAGATGACTTCTGTCGATAGTAAAAACTTCTTTTCAAAACATATAAAAATTCCTTTCAACGCCCTTGATAAATATCCTCTTTCGAAACCAAATATACCTTTCGATAGTATCAAAACATCATTTAACACATAGCTTTGAAACAAGTAAAAGTACCCCTTTCGAAAGTATTGGGTTTATGCATTAAAAACGCCATTTAGGTTAAAGGAGTTATATACGAAAGTATCTCTTTCGAAACCCTTATAAAATTGTTTGGAGAAAGTTGATGGTGTCGAAACCATCAAGTCGAAAGCACACTCCTTTAAATTAAAACTTTGAAGGATAGAGTCAAAACCTCCTTTCGACTCCATTGCCTTCGAAACCTTCAACCTCTTTCGAAAGCGTTTAGGAAGCGGCTTAATCCTCCTTTAAAACAGTACTACTCTTCGAAAGCATTGATGACTTCAATACCCTCGAAAGGTATAAGAATTGGCGACAGAGCTTCGACTGAGACGGAACCCCTTCTTTCGAAAGCATATGTTTACAATTAAAAGAACTCATTCGACAGCCCTTTACTTTTAAAACAAAATATGGAAACCCCTTCAAAAGCTGTTATAAAACTCCTTTCAAAACTGTATGTTTCGACTATGTCGAAAGCTTTAGTAAAACTAAGGCAAGTGCTTAATATTTTAAAACAAACACAGGTATCAACTCCATCCGAAGCCAAGCTTTCGACATCATACCTTCTGCCTTTCTCCAATCCACTATGTACCACCTAGATGATACTCCGTGTATTGGTTTTAGCTAAATGGAGTTTTGACTTAGTCGAAGGCGAAACTTATGATTCGAAAGGTATCTCTAATAGAGGCGAAACCTGATTTTCTAGGTTAAATGTCAAATTTATATTAACTAACTTGCCTACGTGTAAGCATATAATTGGTTGCCTCAACTTTTTCTATACTTTACAAAACTAACTGCCTTTTATTTTTGGATAAACATCAATATTAGCTTTTTGCTGATAAACCCTTCCCATTAATTTATATGTAAATCATTTAGATCCTTCTCTTAAAATAATTTATTTCATATTGTAAATTATTTAAGAAAAATCCCCAAAAATTACAGAAATTTACTTTGATCATGTTATCTAACATATCAAAATTTCAAATCCAAATTCTTGATATAATTTCTGAAATAAATTCTTAAACCCAATTAATCATATTTTCATATGAAAATTCATAATAAACTTTCCATAGCTTGGAAAATTATCAAATTTAAAACCGAACTCCAAAATCATGTTTTACATAACATAAATTTTTTCCATGGCATTTAAATAGCAGTTTCACTAGGTTTTGGCCTAAAACCATATAAATCTTTATTTAAACAAACCTTAATTCAAGCATATCATCATCAAACATCATAGAATCCAAATTAAACTTAATTCTGAAACATATATTCAGAAATTAGAGATAGAAATAATTATTCACCTTGATTTATGATAAGGAGATTGGTTTGGATTTGAGATTATTCCCCTTCCTCAATTCTTTTTCTTTTTTTTGAATTTCCTTTCCTTTTCCTCTCTAATAATGGCCAGCCTTATCCTCTTCAACTTACGTTTATTTTTGTGAAAATTAGATATGAATGTGAATGGCCTAAGAGGTATATATATATATATATCTATATATATAGCAAAGGTTATGTATGGCATATACCTAATATACCCATGTGTATTTTAGTTATCCTATAAACCATTCTTAAATCCATTTGGATTAATAAGCATGGACACTTAATATTTATTCAAATCTCAATCACCTTATCACTCAACATTTACATTATTCTGTTTAATTTATCTAATTAAATCTCCTAAATAATGTTATTAAGGGTGTTAAAACACTTAAGGCATTGTTGCCTATCTTTGATGCTCCTACCTCCATTGCTAAAACATCCATTGTTGCTCCGACTTCTAAATCCAAGGGGTGAAATCCCGACAATCCAAGCTTCATACCACCTTCGATTACCCTACTCTTCCATTAATGTCTCCAATTATTAAGGAGAGGTAGGCCGAAGATTCTTTATGCATCCCAACATCTACTCCAAGAGGTATATCTCTGACCTCACTCGTCTTCAAGAATCTTTAGATGTCCTCAGAAGACATTCCTAATCTTCTAGTCTCTATTTGCCATCTTTCAGGTCAAACTACTACCATGGCACTCCCAGCTCTTCCTTCGGTAAAGATTCCTTCGATTAACACTCTTGGCATCTCTTCTCTGGTCATCTCAACCTCTTATCCAGTCTACACCTCCTCCGTCGGGTCTGCCCACTGTCTTAATGCTAAAAAGGTAGATGCTTAAAGGGAAGAATCTTTGGACGAGGCCACTGTAACTAATGATAATGACAAGGGCATTATCATTATGAAAGAGATGGTGTCTGATCCTTCCTTAGCGCCAATCAAGGTGGATAATTTTCATAAGTTGAAGATGTCAAACTTGAACCGAGAATGGAGAAGATTCCTCCTCCGTTTCAGAATCTCTACTGACCTTCCCAGCTTATATCTTTCCTTCCTCTATCCTTAACACTATGATGATCAACGAACCTTCTAAACTCCCTACAGGATCCGACAATGATTATGAATGGCAACTCGATTTAGAAAACTAATTTGGATTGTCAGAGATACCAAAGAAAGGGAAGTGGAAGCATGCACCACCAAAGACGGAACGAAAGCAGCCCAAGAGGGGTAGGCACAACAAATGATGTATGATGTGTTTGTCCAAAGATAGTTTCATTTTTTTCACTTTTTTATTTTTGTATTTCTATACATAGGCCGATGATGTGTAGCTATGACCCCCACTTATTCAAAAGACTTAGTAAATAAAAAGTTGTTTTCTATTCAACTCTGTCTTATTTACTTTATCATTGTTTACTTTATTACATATTATTTTCTGGCTTGTGTACTTGTCTACATGTACAAACATATAATTATCCATGCTTAAATTACTTATATGTAATACCTGCCCATGATCCATGCAATGCCTTTATTTATTATAACTTTGTACATGTAAACAAGTTTCTGCTATTACCCAGTGTTGGCTTGTTACTTAGTTTTGTTTATTATTGGTCAAACATTTCTCATTTAACTAAACAAAACTATATTCCATCAGTTAAATTTTATCAATATCGATCAAACTTATCTCATTCAACTATAAACAAAGTTATGCTTTATCGACATGGATGAGAATATACAACTTATCTTCCCATGTCAACATGGGTACCAATATGATTCAATAGTGTATCTGCATAAGTATTTCAATTACACCTCGACTTCTATCTTAAGGAGTCGGAGGACCCTAATGTCTATCTCTAGGCATCCATCTGAGACATGCCTTATCTTCAAGCATTGGTCAAAGATAAGAAGTGTGCAAGAGAATCATCTGATTGACCCCTAGTCCAATAATACTCTTATACCCAATAGTGGACCAAAGGAGTTGGTCGATACCTATCTCCGGGTACTTGGCAATCTAATTTTCAAAACACAAAATGTCTACTTGTGCTACTACTCTTGCGCAGCACAAAATCGGACTTTAAGAATATGGTTCCATTGGTTTAGAATGCTAACTTTATTTATGAACAAATGAATGGCAATTATTGCCTTATTATATCGAATCTTGATGAATAAGATGCCTTATTTACAAATGGCAAGTAAAGTAGCAATGCAAATTCACACAATTCCATATTCGCGGAATTGGGATCTCATCAACTATCGATAGCTTGAAATTAATGTCTCCAAGCTTCTACCCTATCATGTAGGGTCCTTCCTAATTTGTACCAAGTACCCCCATACCTAGAAAAACCCATTTCATAACAAAATCGCATATTTTGAAGGTACAGTTTCTAACCTTGGCATTGAATTGTCTTGGAATACTTTTATAGTAAGTAACTACTCTCAAATTATCATCCTCTCATTCCTCTTCAACGAAGTCAAGGGATGAAAGAAAAATCTCCTTCTTGAACTTGGGGTAAATATGAATTTTTTTGTGAGAACAAACTTCAGCTTCAATCAGAATCATGGCCTCGGTTCCATAGGCTGAAGCAAATGAAGTATGTCCTGTAGCGAACTTCTGGGATGTCCGATAAACCCATAATTCCAATGGTAACTCATCCGCACAGTTTCCCTTGGCTTATTTCAATCGCTTCTTAATGAAGGATTTGATGATCTAGTTTACTACCTCCACCTGTCCATTCTTTAGCGGATGTGCTACCACTATAAAGCCCTTCTCAATCCGGTATTGAGCACAGAATCAAAGAAACTCTGCACTTTTAAATTGAGTTTCATTGCCACCGATGATCTTCTATGGAACTCCAAACCTACATAAAATAATTTTCACCACAAAGTTAATCGCTTTCACTGAAGTGATCGTCTTAAGAGGTTCAACTTCAGCCCATTGCATGAAGTAATCCATAACCATTATCACATACTTCGCACCTCCGTGAGACAACGATAGCACTTTGAAAATATCAAATTCCCCAAACCACAAATGGCCACGGGATACCATCTGTGTAAGCTCATAGATAGGGCTTTGGGAATCTTCATGAACCTCTGGAACTTGTCACATTTCTTCAAATGGTCAACTGAATCTCAATTGACAATTAGCCAAAAGTATCCATAGCGAAGAATCTTTTTTGTTATTGTCAGCCCCAGTGTGATTGCCACAGCTTCTTTTATGTACATCTGCAAGGATTTTTTTAGCCTCATCTTTGTTGACACACCTTAGGAAGGGCGTAGAGAATCCTCTCATATATAAAACTCCTTCTTGCATAATGAATAAAGGTACCTTACATTTGAGTTTTTATCTCCCGTTCCGACCTTTCAAGAGTGTGCCCTTTAGCAAATAATCTTTAATCAAAGTTATCCATGACTCCTTTTCCTCTTTAACCTACAATCCCTAATCAATGTCCATTTCATCAATGCTTAGAGTCATCAAAATCTCTATTGGTATGATTCCCAACAGATGAGCATCGCTTAAACTTTCCAATTTGTCTAATGAATCGACATTCATATTCTCTTCTCTAGGGATTAGGCGACTAGAGATGGGTGTGGATGTTGAGGATCTAAAAGGATTTGAGATGGATTGGAAGGGATGCCTTAGAAAGAAAGTAAAACTTTGTTTTCCTAATATGGGGAATCTATGGAAGGAGGTCTTGGAAGAAAGTCATCATTCTAAGTTTACGATTTATCCTAGAGAGACGAGAATGTACTATTACATGAAGCATATCTTATTTTGAGAAGGGTTGAAGATTGACGTAGGTGAAAGTGCAAAGAAGTGTTTCATATGTTAGAAAGTGAAAGTTGAGCATTAAAAGCCGAGTGGTTTACTTTAACCCTTGTAAGTACCGAATTAGAAGTGGGACCCTGTATCGATGAACTTTATAGATAGGTTGCTACGGTCGAGAATGGGGAATGATAGTATTTGGGTATCGATATAGTGACTAAGAGCCTCTACTTTATCCCGATAAAGTAAACAAAAATGGCAACTGGTTTCATGAGGTTATATGTGAAGAATGTTATAAGACTCTATAGAATTCCGAGTAACATAGTTAGTGATAGAGACCCATTGTTCACTGGTGAGGTCTAGAGAAATTTGTAGAGTGCTTTCGGTATAGAATTGAATTTGATTACAACTTACCGTCCACAGACGAATGGTCAAACTAAAAGGGTGGACCATGTGTTAGAGGATTTACTGTGTTCATGCGTGTTAGACTTTAGAAGGCCTTGAAGAATAATTTGCATTTGGAGCAGTTTGCCTCCAATAATAGTTACCAGTCAAGTATTGGGATGACATCATTTGAGGCACTTTATGGTAGACCTTGTAAGTTACCTATTGGTTGATTGAATATGGGAGATAGGCTCATGTTAGGACTAGATTAATTGGTAAGATTCCTTACCGAGAAGATAGATTTGATTCGTGTTAGAATGAAAGTTGCGCAATAAAGATAGAAGAGTTATGTCGATAAGAGGAGAATGGAACTAGAGTTCGTGATGAACGATCTTGTATTCATGAAGGTTTTACCGATGTGAGGTGTTATACGCTTTAGGAAGGCAGAGAAATTGGCTCCAAGATATGTAGGACTATTTCCAATGGTAGAGAAGATCGAAAAACTCGCATATAGAGTTGAGTTACCTAGAAGTTTGATGGTTGTGCATGATATTTTTAACTTGTTACATTTAAGGAAATGTGTGCACGTCCTCGGTATGGAAGTGGAACCGAGGGCAATAGAGTACTTACTCATCGAACTAGGTTTGACTTATGTTAAATGGTCTAAAGGAATAGTATGTCATGATAAAAGGAGTTGAGAAACAAGGTTATTAGACTTATTTAGGTCTAGTGGAGTAACAATAAGATGACTATACCTAGAAGGTAGAGGATAAGATTTGGAACATCTATCTCGAATTGTTTTAGACATTCATTTATGTAGCAATTTGCTTTTTCTGTCTATAGTATGTACTAGTAGTGGCACTAGAGAATTCATGTTATGATATGATTATGTGTTAGTATTTATACTAATGCATTTTGTCTGACGAATGATGATCTACATTACTAGGGTACTAGTGTTACCTTTTGTACTTACGTGTACTTATGATGATGATTTAACATTTTTAGGGTGTAGTTTAATTTATATTCTCGCTTATCGAAATTTTGATGATGAAAATCCTATAAAAATGGGAGACTATAACACTCCATATTTTGGAGCACCATAATATGAGAAATTAAATTAATAATAGGAAATTATAATATGATAATTAAAATAATTTAATTGCAAGAATTACCTAAGGAAGGTTTGATTAATTATGCATGAGACACTTTTCAAAGTTAATTAAATAGACCAAGGATAATAAAGGATGCCCTTATTAATGAGAATAAATAAATTTGAATTTTGAACTAGAAGAAGTCTTGTATTAAGGAAAATAAATTAGCAAGGTTAGGCAAGGAGGGATATCAGTCTAAGTTAGAATCATTAACATTTATGCCTTAACATATTCTCCTCATTCTACCTCATTTCATTTTGAAAAATAATCCCTAAAGTACTTCAAGACTAGCACATTTTCTAAGCATTAGAAGAGAAAAACAAGAGCTAGAAGATTCAAGGTTTCATTTTAAGGAAGAGGGAAGATTAAATCAAGATTTTAAAGCTTTTCTAAGCTAAGGTGAGTAAAATTTTCCCTAAAATCGTTCCAAAACCCATTGGGTTTGGATTTGACTTGGATGGGATTATTTTAATGATGATAAAATAGTTTGAATTTTTTGAAGTGGCATGAACTTTAATATGCGATAGCTCCTATATGCCAACCTACGATGGGTTTAATTATTCAACTGACGATAGGTTTTGGAAATGTCTATATATGGTGGTTTGGTTCAACATGCGATAGTTTAAACATGCGATAAATCGAGGAGCAAAAGGTTCCTAAGTGAAACAAGAAATACTGTTGCATTTTGAAAGCCACTTTCTAAGATGTTGGATTTGAATTTGATAGAGATGAAATTGTACAGGAAGATATTTAAGTTAAAAGTGTGTTGACCTATTTGAATTTTGAAATGGAGAAAGCTTTGGAAAGCAAAGAAATGATATTCGTATCGGTTAAATTAAAGATAAAAATGTTTTATTTAAAGAATCTATAAGGTATATAATAAATAAATGAAAGAAATGGATTGAACCTAAGTTTGTAACGATATACCGACTCGTGGAGTTGTTGAATGGTAGGTTGTCAAGATTACTAAAGCTGAAATTTGATGGTATATGGCAAGGAATCGCAATAAGGTTTAACTCAAAAAGATCTAAACTCTAGTGTATGTTATGGTCGGGCGCCAAAAGATCACGATGATGTTGGACGGCAACGTGAAACAAAAGGGTTTTGGAACTAGGATGAGCAATTGATTGCTTAGTAAGGACGCTTGCTAAAATGTATTCCATGTGATTGCTTTCAACCTTTTAAGAGAGTTAGGGTGGCTTCTATGGTGGAATGGGTAACCATTTCGTTAGGTGATGTTGTTTGGGTAAGGATTGAATTAGAGACGTGAAGGCCTAATAAGGTAATCACTAAATACTTAACTATAACTTTTTGATTGACACCTAAATAAGAGTTTAGGTAATGTGTGTTGATGTGAATGTTGATTGCATGACTTGGTTCCTAATTAGATGACAAGTATAGGGTATAATTATAGATAAAATGATGCTATATGGATGCTCATGTTGTAATGGTTATTCACGTAATATGATGTAATTGTTGTGATGTATAAGTGAGGGGAAACCGTTCCATGCTTTAGCAGCATGGTCTCACTATATGTGTGGTTAATGTAAAACTCTACATACCAGGCTTTATGTCTAACCCATGTTTTTATTATTTCTTATAAACTCATGAGTACTCATTTGAGTAGGCTGAGTTCGTGGGCTTAGACATGTACCTTTTGGAAAGACAAATAAAGAAGATGAAGAAAAAGAAAGAGGCTTATTTTGCAAATAAAAGTTGTTTCGGAATTTCGCTATGTAAAATCAGAGTTTATAAATGGTCAAGTGTCTATGTCGGTATCTTCATATGTCTTGCATGATTCTCTATTTACATTTAGTTGTATTTCCCCTTACATGGGAAAGAAATGGGTTAATTATGATGTAACGACTTATGTAAAACATTTGGATGTAATGGAAAATTTATTTAGATGCTCTATTTACATAATGTTATGAGAATACTGATCTCATTTTTTCACTTGAAAATAAATCCAGTGATGACTACAGCATCATCAACGTTCATTTTTTGGTCTCAAAGTGGGGGATGTTACATCTTGGTATCTAAACATAGGTTAGGAGACAATTAAGTAAAACTAGGCTAAGTAGAAACTACATAGTAGAAATAAACACCTCAGGAAGGTTATACGATATATATAATGTACTTATGTTTCGATATAGATATATATGCGGATATATCTATCCATATACTATTGGGCTCACTCCCTTTACTTTCGTTTCCTATGAACTCTTGCTTACATAGAAAGAATGAATGGATCTACATAGTGGACATTTGAGTCTGGAAGGTACAAGAGCAAATGCTATTAGGGGAATCACTAGTATGCAAACTAAATGGCAATGGAGGGGTGGCAACCCCGGAAGTTCATGCTGAAGCTGAAACTCAAATGCCTGCCTCGGCTACTAGAGGAATGGATATGAATGCTTTGGTCCATCGGTTTATAGCTGAGATGATAAGCTAATAGCTAGCTAAAGTTGTTGAGCCTAGATAGGTAGTTAGAGGAATGGAACTTTCTAAGATGATGCAGGATTATAAGAACTGTGGAGGAAAGGTGTTCTTGGGAAAGGAGTCTTCTTTGGAAGTGTTGAATTGGTTGAAGGTGTGTGAGCACATATTTGGAGACTTAAGGTGTAACCAAGGTTTTAAATCTCCTACATCTTGCCTCAGATATCCTTTTCACACTTCAAAGAAACAAGACATCAAATCTCATTCATATCTCCCTCGACATTCATCTCGTCCGAAATATTCAAATCTCGCGATCAAAATACCAATACGAGATCCTACCTGAAATTATATCTTTTTCTTCTTTTGCATAATATTTTGTCATTCTCATATAGATTCAAAAGAAACTACTAAATCCAATGACTACTTATCAACTCGCCGAACGTATTTTTCACTTTTCATTTTGATAACTCATAATAATAACTTCATTCGTTTTATGTTCAAATAAGAGTATATTATTCAATCACTCCAAAATAAATTAAGCTAATCAAGCTACCACCCTTCTTCATAACATTAATTTCAATTCTTTTTCTATGCAAATCAAGTATGTAACAATTTTTATGTTTACTCTAAGAATTATAATTATCAAATAAATTATAAAAACATCAATTTAAGACACATATAAGTTATTCCATGATATTCTCGAGATGCACTTTAAGATCCGAGATGTCAATCAAAGATGTACACGCGAGATACACTCATCTCGTCCGAGACCTCCTCCGATATGAGATTGCTTTTGTGAAAATTCCAAGAAAAAACATGATCAAATCCGAGATTTAAAACTTTGGGTATGAAGATGCTCAGAAAAGGAGGTTGGCCTCTCGTCAACTTCAGGAGGATGCCTTAGATTGGTAGGAGGATATGATTGCTGAAGTCCTGAAAGGGGAAATAACTTGGAAAGAGTTTGATGAGTGGCATGAGACCTAGTTTATTCCTGAATTGCATAAGAGTTCTTTGTGTAGGGAGTTCCTTAACTTGAAGCAAGGAGAGATGACATTGGTAGAGTACATTCTGCGCTTTAATGCTTTGTTAAAGTATGAAAGGGAGCATACTAATACTTCGCTAAAGAAGAATAAGAAATTCATCAAAGGTTTGAGGAAAGGGCTAATCCACAAGGTATTGGCGCACTTATTATCTCCATTTGATATGGTCATAGAAATGTCAAGGAGATATGACTGCTTGTTCAAGGAGGAAAAAAAAGACCGACGTTAGGCACAAGGGTAGGTAGGAGAAGAGATTCAACCCATATCAGAAGGGCAATAAGAATTAAAAAGGAGGAAAGTCTTTTGAAGGAGAAACTCAAAAGCCAAACATGGAAGATATTACCTAAATTAATTGTGGGTAAAAGGGAAACTACTCTACTAAGTGTAACTAGTTGGCGAATAAGGCTAGGGCAAAGTGCTTTAAATGTAATAGGCCTGGCCATAAGAAGAGAGATTGCCCGAAATTGAAGTAGGCAAAGGTTTATGCTTTGGAAGCACCATCAAGTGGACCTACTATCGAGGAAAAGGAGAAGAATGTTATTCTTAGAGGTATGATCTCAATTTTCAGTAACTAAGTTATAGTTTTGTTTGATACTGGTGCTACCCACTCTTTCTTATCGAAAGATTTGGTCAATAGGCTAGAATTAGATACTACCAATTTTATTACATCCTTGCGTATAGTTAATCTGATTAGTGGGTATGCCACTTTCGGGTTTAGGTGCACTGACGTTGAGTTTGATTTGTATGGACATTATTTTGTTTGTAACCATATGTGTTTCACTTCGCGGAGTATGGGGTAATTCTGGGTATGGATTGGTTAGTGCGTAATAACGCTAGGATTTACTATGCCGATAGAATTATCACTTTGTGGGATCCAAAGGGAGGAGAAAGGATCATGGCAACGTTAGATGTAATGAATGAGAAGTCAAGATTGGTGTTGTATGCAATGGAAGATCAAGAAGGTGAGATTAGTATAGTACTAGTAGTACATGAATTTACCAACATTTTTGAATCAATAAAATGATTACCACTAAGAATAGAGATTGACTTCCATATAGATTTGATGCCGGAGGCACAACTGGTTAGTAGACCACCTAGTAGAATGCCGCCTAAGAAGATAGAAGAATTAAAGAAGAAGTTAGTGGAACTTAAGTCTAAAAGTTTCTTTAGGCCAACTATAACACCGTAAGGAGCATCCATTTTATTCGTGAAGAAGTTAGACAGATTACTAAGGATGTGTATCGACTATAGGAAGTTGAATGAGTTGACGATGAAGAATCGTTATCCATTGCCTAAGATTGACGACTTGTTTGATTAGTTTAGTGGAGCTAGAATATTATCGCAGCTAAATTTAGAAATGGGATTTTAACAACTGAGGGTAGTTGTGGATATTGTTACTTTGACTGTGTTCAGGACTAGATAGGTTTCATATGAGTGGTTAGTTATTCCTTTTGGATTAACCAATACCCAAGCATTCTTTATAGATCTTATGAACCGAATCTTTCGCGATCAATTGGATAGATTCATTTTGATCTTCATAATAATATTTTGATGTATTCTAAGAATGAGAGAGACCATGAAATTAATCTTAGATTAGCGTTGGAGACATTAAGACAACACAAATTTTCCAAGTCCCAATTTTGGAATACGAAGTTAAGTTTCTCGGTCATGTTGTTTTGGAGAATGGATTAGTGGTGGATCCATCGAAGATAGAGGCTATTAATGACTAGAAGAGGCCAGAGATGGTAGCAAAGATGAGAAGCTTCTTGGGATTGGTTGGCTATTACCGTAGGTTCACTAAGGATTTATCACGTATAGCAGTACCCTTAACTAAGTTGACCAGAAAGAATGAGACGTTTATATGGACCGATAGGTGTGAAGGGTCATTTTAAGAGTTAAAGAAGTTATTAATAAATTCTTCTATCTTGATCGTACTCAAGGAGAATAACGAGTTGGTAGTATATACTAATGCTTGTGGAACAGATTTAGGAGCGACCCTGATACAGAATGGGAAAGCGATAGCTTACGCATCAGGGCAGTTGAGAACTGCATAAAGTTAGCTATCCGACTCATGACTTGGAGTTGGCAGCGATAGCTTTTTTGCTGAAAATTTGGAGTCATTATCTTTTGTGAGAGAGGTTCGAGTTGTATATGGTCCACAAATACCTTAGGTATGTATTCTCTTAAAAGGAGCAGAATACGAGGTAACAAAGATGGTTGGAGTTCTTAATGGTATATGATTTTGATATTGAGTATACACAAGGAAAGAAGAACAAGGTTTTCGATGCCTTAAGTGGAAAGCAGCGGAATGGAGTGTTTGTCATACTTGAGGAATTGAATATGTTAAGACATTAGCGTCATGTAGAGTACATTATTGGTCGAATGCGAGATTAAGTCGAGATCCCGATGCATTGGTGAGTTTGGAAGTTCAACTAACTCTTGTGGATAGAATTGCTACAAGACAAATAGAAGACCAATTATTACCCAAAAGGATTAAGCGATTAGAGAAGGGTGTAGATGTTGAGGATCTGAAAGGATTCAAGATAGACATGTAGGGATGACTTAGGAAGAAAGGAAGACTTTGTGTTCCCAATATGGGGAATCTCCGGAAGGAGGTCTTGGAAGAAGTAATTGATTTAAGATTATGATTCATCCTGAAGGGACAAATATGTACCACGGCATGAAGAATTCCTCTTTTGAAAAGGGATAAAGAGAGACGTAGGTGAAAGTATGAAGAAGCGTTTCAGATGTCAACAAGTTAAAGCTAAGCATCAAAACTCCAGTGGTTTACATTAACCCTTTGAAGTACTGACTTTGAAATGGGACTCGGTATCGATGGATTTTACAAAAGGTTTGCCAATGTCGAGAACGGGGAATGATATCATTTAGGTAGTGGTCGATAGGTTGGATAAGAGCACCCACTTTATCCCGGTAAAGTCAACAGGAATGGTAGCTTGCTTAGCGAAGCTATATGTGAAGAATGATGTAAGATTCAATAGGATTCCACATAACATATTTAGTGATAGACACCCATTATTCACCAGTGAGTGCTGGAGAAGTTGTAAAGCGCATTGGGTATAGAATTAAATCCCCAGATGGATGGTTAAACGAAAAGGGTGAACCGTGTGCTAGAGGATTTTCTAAGAGCATGTGTGCTAGACTTTGGAGGGTCCTGGGAAGATCATTTGCATTTGGTAGAGTTTTCCTACTATAATAGTTACCAGTTGAGTATTGAAATGACACCTTTTAAGGTGCTTTATGGTAGACCATGTAAATCTCCTATTTGTTGGTTGGATATAAGAGATTGGCCCATGTTAGGACCGGATTTTGTAAGAGATGCTACAGAGAAGATAAATTTGATTTGCACTAGAATAAAAAGGCATAAGAGTTGTGTTAATAAGAGGAGAAGGGAACCGGAGTTCGCGGTTAGCGATCTTGTGTTCATGAAGTTTTCTCCGATGCGAGGTATTATGCGCTTTGGAAAGGCAGGGAAATTGGCTCCTAGATATGTAGGTCTATTTCCAATGGTTTAGAATATTGAAAAAAATCATGTATAGAGTAGAGTTACCAAGCAGTTTGGCGGGTGTGCATGATGTTTTTCATATATAGCATTTCAGGAAATGTGTGCATCACCCTAGTACGGTAGTGGAACCGAGGACGATAGAGGATTAATCTGTAGAACTAGATTTGACTTATTTAGACAACCAAAAGGAATAGTAGGTCATGATACAAAGGAGTTATGAAAAAAGGTTATTAGACTTGTTTGCGTCCAGTGGAGTGACGATAAAGATGTTGTACCTGGACGGTAAAGGATAGGATTCAGAATAGCTACTCTAAATTGTTTTAGACATTCATGTAGGTAGTACTGTGCTTTGTTCGTCTATTGTATGTACTAGTCGTGGCACTAGTGAATTCATGTTATGATATGATTATGTGTTAGTAGTTACACTAATGCATATTATTTGATGAATGATGGTCTACAATAGTAGGGTGCTAATAATGTAACATTTATATTTATATGTACTTATGATGATGATTTTAAACTTTCAAGGTGTTAGTGTAATTCATATTCTTCCTTATCGTGATTTCGAGAAAAAAATTCCTATAAGCAGGGGAGACTATAAAGCTCCATATTTTGGAGTACCATAATATAGGAAATTAGATTAATAATAGGATAGCTAAAGTAATTTAATTGCAAGAATTACCTAAAGAAAATTTGATTAATTAAATGTGTGACACTTTTCTAAGTTAATTAAATAAACAAAGGGTAATTAGAGCAATAAAGGATGACTTTATTAATGAGAAAAATAAATTTGAATTTTTGAATGAGAAGAAATCTTGTATTAAGAAAAATATATTAGTGAGATTTAGAAAGGAGGGATATTAACCCAAGCCAAAATCGTTAACATACATGCCTTAACCATATTCTCCTCACTCTACTTCATTTCATTTTCAAAACAAAACTCCCTAAACTACTACAAGGCTAGCCATATTTTTTAAGTAAAACAAGAGAAAAACAAGAGCTAGAAGATACAAGCTTTCATTTTTAACGAAAAGAGAAGATTAAATCAAGATTTCAAAGACTTTCTAAGCCAAGGTGAGTAAAATTTTCTCTAAACCCCTTCCGAACCCATTAGGGTTCGGACTTGACTTTGATGGAATGATTTTAATGATGGTAAACATGTTTGAGTGTTTTAAGTGGTTTTGAATGTGTTTTGAGATTTAAATGAAAAAAATTAGTCATGCTTTAGGGTAAAATATGGTCTAATCAAAAGCCACAAAAATTTAGTACGATATTTCTAATGATAAAATAAAGATGGGTTTTAAATTTCTTAGTTTTCTGAATTTATTTTGAATTGTTATGGATTTTCTTAGGTGAGAAAATGACTTCTATTGGAATATTAATTAATTAAAATATTAAAATAATTATTTTGACCCGATATTTTAATATAAGATATAAAAAAATAACTTGGATTTTTTTATTTTTGGGAAATTTTCCATTAATTTTTGAATTAATATATTGGTAAAGTAAAAGATGCCTTAATTAAAGATGTAATTAAGGAAGATGATTAATATATAGGGCTTAATTTTCGGCCATATAGAAATATTGCTACAATACAAAAGCAACCAGTGAATGAATGACATGTGTATAAGTTAGGAGAAAAGCAATTCCTTTTAGGGGAAATAAAATAGTTTTCAAGTTAATTATGGAACTGCCACATCAACTTATGATAGCCCTTATGACCAGCAGCTGCGATAACTTGTATAATTCAACATGCGATAGCATGTAAAAGTAACAGCCTGTGATAACTAATAAAAACATCCACTTGTGATAGCTAGTTAGAATGTCAACATGTGATAGCCTATTAAAGGTTCAACCCTTATTAGCTAATAAGATATTAAAGTGCGGTTGCAAATAAGAAAACAACATGCGATAGCTTATATAGGATCAAACATGCGATATCGAAAGAAGTTCAACCTTCGATAGCTTTGATCTTCAATATGCAATAGCTCTTATATGCCAACCTACAATAGCTTTAATTTTTCAACCTACGATAATCATGAAAATGTCTGCATGCGGTGATTTGGTTCAACATGCAATAGTTCAAACATGCAATAGCTCATATAGGATCAAACATGCGATAGCTAGAGAAGTTCAACCTTTGATAGCTTTGAAATTCAATGTGCGATAGCTCCTATATGCCAACCTACGATAACTTTAGTTGTTCAACCTATGATAAGTCATAAAAAGTTCTATATACGGTGGTTTGGTTCAACATGTGATGGGTAGGGGAGCTAAAATTTCCCAAATAAAACAAGAAATACTTAGTTGCATTTTGTAAGCTAGTTTCCAAGATGTTGGATTTGAATTTCATAGGGATGAAATTGTAAAGGAAGATATTTAAGTTAAAAGTGTGTTAACTTATTTGAACTTTGAAATGGAGAGAGCTCAGAGAAGCTAAGAAATGGTAGTAGTATCAGTTTAATTAAAGATGAAAATTTTACAATGTGTAGGGTACACAATAAATAAATGTACGAAACAGATTGAACCCAAGATCATAAAGATATACCGACTCGTAGAGTTGTTGAATGGCAGGGTGCTGAGACTACTAGAGTCTATAATTTGATAGCATATGGCTGGGTGTCACTATAGGATTAAATTCAGAAAGATCTAAACTCTAGTATGAGTTATAGCAGAGTACCAAAACATCAGGGTGATGTTATAAATGAATCAACAACATGAAACAAAAGGGTTTCAAGACTAAGAGGTGATACTGATGCTTAGTAAGGAGGCTTGGCAGAATGTATTCAACATGCTTACATTCAACCTCTTAGGAGAGTCAAGGTAGCTCTCATGGTGGAATGAGTAGCCATTTCATTAGATGATGTTGTTCGGGTAAGATTTAAATTAGTGATAGGTTGGCCTATGAAGGTAATCACAAAATAGTTAATGATAACTTTTTGACAGACATCTAGATAATAGTTTAAGTGATGTGTGCGAATGTGAATGTTGATTGCTTGACTTGGTTCATAATTAGATGATCAGTATAGAGTATACTTATAAATGAAATGATGCTATATGGACGCTTATGCTATTGGTTGTTCACATGATATGATGTAATTGTTGTTATGTATAAGTGAGGGGAATGCCCATACCGTGCTTTAGCGGCATGGTCTCGCTATGTGTATGGTTAGTGTAAAGTTTTACTCAAGCAGGCTTTATCTCGGACTGTGTTTTTATTATTCCCCATAAACTTATGAGTGCTCATTCGAGCAGGCTGAGTTTGTGGGCTTGGACAAGTAGCATTTGGAAAGATGAGTAAAGAAGCCGAAATGAAGCAGAAGGCTTATTTAGTAAATAAAAGTTGTTTTGAAATTCCATTGTGTTAAACCATAGGTTATAATTTGTAAATGTCCATATCAGCATCTTCATATATCGAGCATGACATTCTATTTATATTTTATTGTATTTACCCCTACGTGGGAATGAAATGGGTTAATGATGATGTAATGGCTTATGTAAAACATTTGGATGTAATGGAAAATTTATTTAGCTGCTCTGTTTACTTAATGTTGTGAAAAAATACCGATCTCACTTTGTCGCATGATAATAATTCTAGTGATGAGTGCAGCATCATTGGCGTTCATTTTTGTGTCTCGAAATGAGGGACCTTACAATCTGTATGCTAAGATGCTTCATCCTCTCCTTCATTTATAGCTCTGGATATAATAGCTATATCGTTCTTTGGTGCCATCTCTTTCCTTAGATCTGAGTGGTGACTTTATTCAAGTCCTAGTAGTAATCAGATCCGATCTTAAATTCTTTACTCTCTGTGAAAGCACCAAAAAGTTTTGCATGAAAATGGGAAAACACCTTGATCGAATTAAAAATGAAATTTAAAACAGTAAGAATCAAAATATAAGAGAGGAAGAACACAAAATTTAAAGTGGTTCCACCAAAAACTTGTGCCTACGTCCACTATTAACTTTATTTCTATTACGATTCATAACTTGAACCAAACTACATTCGATTTCAGATTGAGAAAAAGATATTTTCAGATTTGGTAGCAGCTCTACATAGAATCCAAATGAAGATCTGAAAGTCCTTTCCTAGTTAATGAAGTTTCCCTATTTATGGATGAATTCTAGCATAAAAATCAGTAGATCTTGTTTGAACGAGAAAATATCTCAAGATCTAAAGTTCGAGCATGAAGAATAAGTCAAATCGAACCAATTCTAGTAATTAATATTGTTCAACACTAATTCATATGTTCGGTACCGACCGATAGCTTTGAATCTACTTTTTTCTTTTCTTGATGTGGTATAATTCTAGCTTTACTAGTTTAGTTTTCACAAACTTTATGTGGCACGGTACCGATCCATATGCTTCGTTACTGATCCATTTCAAATCTCTTACACTTGCCTTTTTCTCTTTAAACTTTGATCATAAAATAAGTGTAGCCTACAATTTCATGCGATCGTTTGGTACCAACCCATATGGGTCGATGCCGACTAATATGACTTGTAGCATTTTCGCTTCATCCTTTTAAGTCTTTCAATTTAGATACTCTTGATGTCTTTCGAGCTCTTTGATTCATTTCTTCATCATTTCATCATCCAGATCCACTAAAATGTCGTTTGGTTCAAATATTGGATAACACTAAATCTGATGCTCGAGATGTCGTCGTGCTGCTGTAGCTTTTGTGGGGATTGTGAAGTGATGTCGTTTAGGTTAATTACTGGAAGTTTTGATATCGAGATGAATTGACGGTGATATATGGGCATATATTATACACTATATCATATGCACAATGTGTTAAAAAATTTATGCGATAATGAATAGTTGCTTGAGATAGTTGTGGTGCTTGACTTTCACATAGCTTTAGAGATTGATTTTTCTTCACTGAGATGATGAGAGAAAAAGTTATTTCTAATCGGATTATTTTTATTTCGTTTGGAGAAATAAGTTGTATAAAAATTGTACAATGGTCCAATGATGAATGTGAGGGAGATAGTTTAGTTTATATACACTTACTAGAGAGAAATAATAGGAGTATCATAGGAATATTAGGAGAGAAAAATATGGAGTTTTGAATGAGAATATATTTTGTAATTCAAATTTGTTATTGAAATATATTGTATTTGTCATTGAGATATTTTTTTTTTGATATGAATAACATGACAAATATATTGTTTTGACTTTGGCAAGGGAAGAAAATGATTTATTTTGATAGTTTAGTCAATGCTTTACTTGATGCTCTCTGAATTAAATATTTGGATTAAATATGCAAACACTCAATAAAAATTATTAGTAACAACATAAATGTTTATTATCATCAGACGTGATCACTGATTGTATACTCCACATTAAGCATGTTCTCATGTTGCACATGAGTTTGTTGTCAACATAAGAGGTTTGAGTAGACTTGTCTTGAGGAAGTGGATGGCGAGAAATAGAGAGTAGTGAATAGTTACTTGATAGTGATGAAAGGTATTTCACTAAATGATATTTATGTGCTTTTTAGAGAGACGGTCTTACGGGAGTCCATAGTTTCTATTAATTACTATGTTTCATCTTCTACTAAACTATGACATCTTTGTTTAAACCATGTTGATGAGAAAAGCCTTGATTTATTATAGAATCGAGGATTGACTGATGTTGTTTGTTAGTTGAAGCCTAGATTTTGTGGAGACTGTGTTCTTTAGAAGAAAAAGCATGTCGCATTTGACATTGGAAGACCTAAAACTATAGAGTTTCATGTATGTTCATTCTTATCTGTAGGAACTCTGAACCTACCCTAGTTGCATCTTTAGGTGGAGCTTATTACTTAGTTTTGTTTGTTAATGATTTCTCATGGAAGGTATTGGTATATTCATGAAGAACAAAGATGAAATATTTTCCTATTTTCATAAGTGGAAGACCTTGCTAGAGAAGTGGCTATGGAAGCATTTGGGAACCTCAGAACTAGAAATATTAGTAAATTTCTATCATAGGAATTCACTAGCTATTGTAGGTATGATAGGAATTAACTAGCTATTGTAAGTCTGATGGTGTGGTTAGATATGCTGGCATTTATGCCAAAACAAAGTATTATGGAGTGGATGAGAGCATGAGTAAGATTTTATGGGAGAGAGCTATGAGCTTGAGATTGACTGTAGGTTTGGAAAAGCGATTAGGATAGGAGTTATCTTTTATGGTACTTCTCATGATTTGTTCACCTTCCATTTTCGAAAATATGAAGATTCTTCTGGAGTTATAGAAAATAAAGCATCTAAGTGTTTTGTTCCCTAAAGTGTTTGGTTGTTCAGCTTACGTATATGATAAAAGACATAATAAGTTAAAACCTAAAGAAAGCAGGCATATTTTGTTAGGATATAGAAAAGGGGTGAAGAAGTCTATGTTGTTATGTTTATAAAAGAGGTGATAGAGGAACTGACACTGGACTCAAAGAGGATCAAGTACGAAGAGAAAATGAAGAAGAAATGCAAACTTTGCCTATGTGTATGGATGTGTACCAATTCACGAATGGAAAGGTACTAATCCATCAAAATGGAAATTTTTTACTCCAATTACAAAGAAACATTGAAGACATCATGCATAGAAGAAAAGACAAGAAGTGGGCCAAGGCAATGGATCGATACCGGTACCGATCCACTAAGCCTGAAAGATTTGGTCTACTTTTTCTTGGTTTCTTTCTTACTATGATGAGTCTAATTTATTGTATGAATCTAAGGCCTAAATAAAGCCTGCTCCAGTTATATAAAGGAAGCTTTTTATAATAGAAAAAGGACTTTTGACATTTGATCTTTTCTTATTCATACCTAGGGAGACTTCCATTTTCATTCTTGAGATTGAATATCAAATTCATATGTAAACAAGAAATCTAATTTGAATCAAGTAATAAATTATTAATCAAGTGGTTGTAGGCCAGAGATTACCCAGCCGGTGCAAAAGTTATGTTCACTTACCTTTTTTATTGTTCTTCTATTACTATTTTCCTTTTTCTTACTCATTTTATATTCATAGATACAATGTAACGATCTAGGATTGTTATCTCCGTGAAAACTATCATTTGGAATTTAGACCAACCTTTTGACTAAAAATTATGAATACAGCCCTAACTACAGTCAGTTAGGTACTTACTCATAAGCTTTTCTCGTTGTATGTATAAAATGTAATCATCGACGTCTAATTACAAATATATGAGCATGTAATAAAATCGGAAACCAGAGAAACATACTTTCATTTCATATAGGCTCGTAAATAAGAGTTAAGCATATATTATATAAAAAAATTACATAACTATGCTAAGGCATACCTTCAACTGTATCAGAATGTAAATTCATGTTTACAAAAGTTCTAACACAAAGTGATGTGTACTGTGCACTGAAGAAGAATGAGGTATCAAGTTACCCTTTTAGTATATTTGGATTCAAACAGGACTTTAAGTTAGGTATATATTTGTTGATCAAAAGCAGAATATTTATGTGTAAATGGTACATGTATGGTAGAATGTCCAGACAAAATAAGAACATAAATGACCGATGCATTTACTTGTATTGACTCAAATTTGTTTATGGCATATGTGGTTGAAGCTCTGCTAAAGCCTCACTAAATCCCTATTTAACCACTTAATGCTCTTTGCCTACTACACCTTTACAATATAACACTATTAAAAAGTTGGTTTGCTCAAACCCCTGCTATTTACCATTAAGTTCCCTAAAATAAGGGGTTTTTAGCACCCGCTTTAGCAGTTTAAATATAAAAAAATCAATTTAATCGGTTATCTTATGAAATAAATCGATAAAGTTAGGGTATAGACCTAAGCAATCAACGTAAGTTAGAATACTATTTTCGGCCTATAAGTTTGAATTGATGAATCAAGGAATGCTTGAATTTTATTATATACAAGTAAACAAGATTTCCTTTTCCTACCCTAATGATGTGAGGCTGATAATAAATCTACTTTGGTACCTGGATTTTTTCTCTAATATACCTTTTCGCACCTCTACTATTTTATGTCATATCCTTTCTTTACCTCCATCATTTTTTTGCACCCGCATCGCTATATAACCATTAAGCACTTTAACTATAACAATTTATGGCACGATAGGATACAACATGATAATATTAGACATGCAAGTTGTGATTTATTTAAACATAATTCAAAACGATGATAATGAGGTAGTTGATAAAAGTAGAATTTGTTGCTTACCTAATAAGTAGGAACCTACATCTAGTTAAGTCAGACAATGTATACTAAATGATTGGTGTCATGTAATTAAACTCTTAATATTAGTTTGTAGAAAAAGAAATACTTTCTTCATGTTACATTTTGAATGGAAATACCTCACAAGAAACCAAAGTCACCCTATGTGAACTACAGAAGAAAAAGAAAGCCAAAGCTTGATTACTATAATGGTCGGGGATTAGGGACATGTCCTCCAACCTCAAGCGAAAACAATGAATTTTGAACATAAAGATTTTTTGAGTGTATTTTCTTATGATATACTCAATACACCAAATGCTATAAGTTTGTGGTTACAATACTTAATAATATGTCGAGGAAATTATAGTAATAAAATCAAGAGATGTATACTATAATATAATTCATATCTTTTCCATGTAATTCATCCATTGGTGAAAAAATGGAGGTAAATACATCCATTGGTGAAATGGTGAAGGTCAATGTACTTACTCATGAATCGATGAAGAACTTTGGTTTAATGGCCATAAATCTCATGAAATAAGTCTTTTGGGATAGTTAAAAGAACAAGAAAAGAAATTCATGTGGATAATATATTGTTAAGTATTTGGTAAAGGGTTAAAATAAGTTTCTAAACTTCAATATATGCCATATACGGGCTTAAAAGGTGGACCTTCAACGTGATAGTAAAATTTCAAAATTTACCAATTTGGAAAGAAGCCATAAACGATGAATTGGATTCCATTATGAGAATAAAATAGGGAAACTACGGACTTTCCTTTTTATTGTAAACAATAGGATGTACGTGGAAATTTAGGGAAACCTAAGAGCTAATGGGATAACAGAAAAGTTTAAAGTCATATTAATTTTTAGAAGTGTTAACCCAAAAGAAAGGACCATATTATTTTAACATATATGGCTTAGAAGATATAATTCCAAAATAAGGAAAATAATTACATTAACATATATTTATAACTCTGAAGCTCATCAAATATATGTAAAGAATGCATTTCCTATACGGTGAACATAATAAGAAACTATATGACATAGCCAGAAGTTTTGTGTTGCCTGGGAAAGAATGTAAAATATGTAAGTTAGTTATGTTACCTTAAAAATTTTAACAAATCATTATCAATGAAAAGTTTAACAAAACCATATACCAAGTGATGTTAGAATTCACAAATAAGAAAAATGTGTTAATGGTAAGCCTTATGTTGGTAAAGGTGTGATTATATGCCTTTACAAAGATGGTATTTAGGAATGATACTTCAATTATTAAAGAAACAGATTAGTTTATATATCCATGCTTTGATATGATGGAACTAAGATTGGTTGGAGTGATTATAATAATAAAAGCTAAAAATGAGAGAGTTAAGTGTATGTCCTAATGGCAATTATATAATCTGTTACATATATTTAACTCTATAACTAATCTAATTCGTACTAAAGGTATTGATTTCTGTTACTTACTTTGGTATATAGTAATATTAATTAAGTAATTAATTTAAAGCACATTAAATAGAAAATCCTTAAATAATATGTTATGTGATAATAATTACAAGGATTTGTAATCATGCATGCATATATTTTTCTCCTGCGATTTCTCTTACCAGATTTATGCAAATTATGCTGCCAATTTAAACATCAGTCTATTTATTTCTAAAAGTAAATGGGCTGATTTATGGAAGTCTTGTGACAGCACATCTTCAGAAGCATTATTGACACTTGCTTTTGCCTGGGCAATATGGATGGAAAGAAAAACATGCAGTGTTTCAATTCAAAATCTACTAGCTTTCTTTCTATCACTAACAAAATTCTATATTTGTATTCATAATGGACAGGTAATCAAGTGGATCCGCCTCAGTTCTTCATACGAGCAGCTGGTGCCCAAGAGTCAGCAGGGAGAAACAACGCACAAGGTTAATCCTAGGATCTAGTATTAAGTTATCATGGTTGTCTGCTATATCTATATTATTAAAATCATGGTTATATTGGATGTATATTTTTTGCTCTGATACTTATATTCTTCTATTATCGGTTAGAACTATTTCAGTTCGATGTACTTATGACTACCGACTGGGCATGTTGGTCGGATATTTATTCTATTTTACGCATGGTATGGCTGTGTGACTTATATATTTTTAAATATTCCTGGTCAAGATATTTCAAGAAAGGATATCGATACATCTATTGTGACTAGAGTACGTAACGCTCTCTAAATGTTAAGTAGTGTATTACTCATGGTTGACGGGGGAAACAAGCGATTACATACTGATATTTTTGGATAACAATGGAAATGACTCATCCAATAGTCTCATGTTGGTTAATAACAACTAGGTTAAACAGAAAATCTGGAAGTGATGATATTACACTATTCTCTCAACTTGAGAATACTGTTGAGTTCCAATATGGATACTCCACTTTGATTATAATTAAATCATGGCACGATGACCAATGTGAAACTATAGTTGGGTCTAAGTTGAAGCATTGGAATTGAAATACTATTCAATAGAAAATTCATCTTCTTGGTTATATGAGGTTAGTATCACAGTCAACGATAGTCAACTCAAACTCAAAATATATGGTCAGAATAGCACGGTCAATAATAAATATTATTATTGAATCAATGACTTTGTTTATGGACTAACCGAGTTGAATATGGATGGTATTGGAACTTTGACCAACCAAATTCCATAAATCCTAAGGTGATATAGTATTAACGAAGAGAATTAGTGTAGATAATCATCGCTAAAAGGTGTTACTACCATATCGTCATCAAGAAAGTCCTACAATGATTCAACCTCGACGTCATTGGATACAACGATGTCGATGTTAGCATGGATGCAGCAAGGTATTATACTATCATTATCATCATCGAGGGAGCTTTACATATTAGTCAACCTTGACATCATTGGCACAAGGGTGTCGACATTAATAATCACGGTAGAGAGGTTGCCAAAGACGACTTCAAACAATGTCAAAGCTATTAGGCTCATCGAGGTTCACCAAGCCTCCAGCTCAACATCGCCGCCAATTTACATACAATTGCAGCTAACAAATGGCGAGATCATATAATTTTTTTGTCTTGAGTGTCATAACATCATCTAGGTTCATTGTGTCGAGTTTTGTGGCAATGTCGAGGGTGAAGCAGTGTTATTGATATCGAACTCTAAAGTTAATATGATTTTTCAATAATAATATAATTTTTATTATTAAAAACCCTTATTTTTAAATAAATAACCAATTTTCACCAATACTTACATAAAACCTCATTTTTAACTTCAAAAATTATACAAAAATAATTTTCTTGTGTAATAAAATACAACAAACCATTTTCCATCATTTTTATAACCAAACTTATTTTTAAACCCAATTTCATCTTTTTATTTAATAAACACATTTTAAAACAAATACTTCTTTTAAAAATCAATAAAAGAAGCATTTATTTTAAAATGTGTTTATTATAAATAAAAAGATGAAATTGGGTTTAAAAATAAGTTTTGGTTATAAAAATGATGGAAAATGGTTTGTTGCATTTTTTTATACAAGAAAATTATTTTTGTGTAATTTTTGAAGTTAAAAATGAGGTTTTATGTAAATATTGGTGAAAATTGGTAATTTATTTAAAAATAAGGGTTTTTAATAATAAAAATATTTTACAACTAATAAAAAGCTAAAGTTATCACAAATCAATCACCAAAATTGATCGTTGTCAGTTAATCACCTAACAAATTCTCTAACCACATCAACTAGGGTAAAGCAATAATCAGGTTCGTTTTCAAAGGCCCATCTCAATGAAAATCCCCAAATCGAAAATTCAACATTAATCTAAAATCGATTGGTTCAACAAATTTTAATCATCAAAACCCTTATATTAATCTCAAATCGACTCAACAAACTCACATTTTTAATCTGAAACATGCCAATAATCAAAACGAAATCTATAGAACCCCCAAAACCAAACCCTAGTAAAATTCCATAAATTTAATCAAGTTGAGCAATTGAGTGAAGTCGATAGGAACCATACCTAAGCGAGAAGAGATTGATTAGGAATTTGAAATGCCAAAGGTTTCCTTTGGAATTTTCGATTTCTCGTTTAGGTTATCTACTTGCAAGTGGAAAGAAGAAGAATGAAGGATTGCGTATTCAATGGGAAATCGGATGCATGGCAGCCGTCCGACCAAATTCAAATGGACTAACAGATTAAACTTTGGAAGACCGATAGGCGGCAATAAGAGATGTAGAGATTGTTGACTTGAAAATTCAACCCTTTTCCTCATACTACGGGGGCAAATGTTACTACCATATCGTCATCGAGAAAGTCCTACAAGGATTCAGCCTAGACGTCATTGGATATGGCGATGTCGATGTTAGCATGGATGTAGCAAGGTATGATACTATTATTTTCATCATCGAGGAAGCTTTACATATCAGTTAAACTCGACATCATTGGCACAAGGGTATCGACATTAAGAATCAGGGTTGAGAGGTTGCCAAAGACGACTTCAAATAACATCAAAGTTGTTAGGCTCATCGATGTTCACCATGCCTCCAATTCAATATCACCACTAATTTAGAAACAGTTGTAGTTGAAGTTCACTGATGATCAACACTGCCGAGTCATCGAGCTTCATGGAAAGCACAGCCTATCTATGCACACGATGTTGATATTCATCAATGTCGATGTCCATGGATGATGTCAACATCAAATTTTAACAAAAATGGAACGCCAACGTCGACTATTGAGACTACAAAAGTCATGCCGAAGAAGATGCAATTGCGTAGACTTCGATGTGTGATTATTCTGATCATGTCGAGGCTGATAAAATATTCACCTTTGAACTCGACGAGGCTAAAGGTGCCGAGATTCATGAATGCCAAAGTTTACCACCCACCAAACTCTATAAATAAGGACCGATGGTCTTCATTTTGGAGGCCGAATTCTTCTGTTTTCACTTTTTACTCATCTCAATTCTACAAACCCTAGATCGGATTGGGGATTTTGCTCATTGTAATATTGAAAGTGTTGTATCTACAATGATTTGTTCAATTAATAAAGAGATGGTCTAATTAGCTTAACTTGAGCTAAAATTTATAACTATAAATGTCATATGGAGTTTTGACTGAGTTTACAGAATCGACATCATTGTGTTCATTGATATTAACCTTGATGAGCTTCGTCATTGATTAGAACCTCACTGACCACCATATTAACCTCCCTTTGATTAACTTCTTCCTTGATAACATCAAAGACCTCAGCATTCAAGTTGAGAATCGACATGAATGTGTGTATAACCTTGATGACTTTAATGACTATATATATATATATATATATATATGCAACATGTATATAAAATTCGAAAATATAGTTTCTAATGTATAAAATATCATTTAGAAAATATGCTCTAAATTTTGAATGAGTTTGAATTTCAAATTTGAAATTTCAAATAAATATCTATTTTGATTTAGTAAATAGAATTTAAACTTAAAACCAAATCTTTGATCCAAAATTATAGTTTTAAATATTTTAATTTTGACTTTGCTTATTTAATAAAAAAATATACATAATTAAAATACATTCATATATATATATATGCCTAAAATTATTATAATAATAATAAATAATTTATGTATGGTTTTAAAACATTTTATATGTTATTAAATATTATAATATGTATATATAATTATTTTGGCCGAAAGTTCGTTTTAAATTTGAAAACATTTTATTAATAAATGTATATATTATATTAAATATATAATTGTATTTAATTGTGAAACTAGTTTTATAATATTATTAAATGTTTAAAATAATTATAAACATAATACGAAAAAAATTATACTGAAATCATTTTTTAGTATGTATACATTTTTTGGCAAAGCCAGGCAAGATTTATAGTGGTCCATCCACTTTTTATTCCTTAATCATAATATTTGAAGTACAAGAGTAGAATTGAAATTAAAGGTGGATAGAAATCGCTCCGCTATACAAAACCATCTGCACCGGACCATAAAAATGGTGCGGAAACTCGCACCGAATCTTCTAACCACAACAAATACCCCAAACTGAACAAACCCGCATCGATGTAGTTCGGTTGCGTTCGGTCGATTGAATCGTTCATATTAAACTGGACCAAACTAAATATTTACATAAGTAATCTTATGATAAAAATATAAACAACTCCTCTCTCATTTTATAATCTAACGATGTATATTCTATGTTCAGCTTATTTTAATAATAATCGTTGTCATAAAGGAAGAAGTTATAGCTTTAGTATAATATTTTTCATCTCGTTTTTGATATATGCCAATTATAATCTTAGTCTAGTCATTTTACTTAATGATTATGCATTGATTAGCGTTGATGAGTTAGTTAATCTACTAAAAAAATCTCACTTGTAGCTAAATGTCAAATTGAAATATTCATATAATTAAGAACTAATCTTTCATTTTAGTATAACATTGTTGTTTTAACCTTTAAGTGTAAAAGCTTCACACAGTTGCCTTCGTAAATTGATTTTTGATGGTAGTAATTCTCTTATTTCATATTTAATATAGGATCAAACCGGACTAGACCAAAACCGAACCGTATTATATTAATCCAAACTGTTTAAAAGATTAGTATAACGATTTTAATCTTTGATTAACCGTTTGATATGGGGTGAAAGCGGTTTGGGCTTCAAACCACACCAAACCACCTCGCGCCTACCCATAATTGAAATGCTCTAGCTACTAAACTAAAATAAGATACACTTATATCCTTCCTCAGAAGAGGAGGTTTCATGGCCTACATCAAATTGATTGGGTCCTTCAACATCTACGAACCTAGGAAAGATGTAAACAAGGGTAGGAAAGTAGTATGCAGGAACACTAGAATATATATATATATATATATATATATATATATATAACTTCTGTCCTAAGAACTGTCATCTAAACGACGCCTGTTACACTCGCCAAAATCTCCTTTAGTTTCTATAATAAGGTCATCATCTAAAAATTAGTAGATTAGGTATCGATCTTCACTAACTCGATCTAAGACAAATCTAAATAACAACGGTTGGAAGGGCTGTAACGCATTTCAAAAGCTTTGTATTCTTGTGATTCCTTAGCAGATAACCAAACGATAGGAGGTTGGGGCCTGATAGGAAAGGCAGTCATAGAATTAACTATAGGATCAACCAAGATAATGGTTTCTTGGAGTAGAGAGACTTTGCGGTATTGATAGGGGTTGAGGATTCCTCAAAAGGCTCAACAGCAGAAGGCAAAACAGTGACAAAATGGATATGTTTGGGAACCCATTGCCTGGTAGGTTAGTAAGGGATGGGAATGTTTAAAATGTAAAATATATTAAATGTACATTATATTGAATATATAATTGTATTAATTTCATAATATTATTAAATCTAACTCTTTTAGAATCTCGATGTTATTTTGCTTAAAAATAGTTTTTATACTTCTCTATTTTTCTTCAACCTCTTATATTATTCTTTTCTCGTATATGTAAATGTTTTAAAATTATTTTTGAAAGTATTTATCTTTGTAGAAAAGTTATTATAATAATGAATGTTTATTTTAAAAGAAATAAAGGGGTTATCTTTTATTTTAAAGTGAATTGGTGATGAAAGAAGATATAAGTATTTTAGAAATAAATATTTGTGAAATATTTTATATAAAAATGTTGTAATAAAATAATATATTTATAAATGGTATTTTATGAATTAATGAGAGATTTATATGCGGTATTTTATAAATAATATTTTGCAAAAGATGTCTGTAAATATAAGAGTTTTATAAAGGCATTTTATAAAGGGATATGTACAAGACTGAGACCCGATTTCCATAAATGATCATTTTAAATTACGGGAGTATGGAAAATGTTATTTTCATAATTAACAAAAATTTTGAGGTATGGAAACTCGTCTCTATCTTGAGAATTAAGAATGCGTACCGAGGAAAAAATAGTTTTCTAACTTGTTTCATTTTATTGTTAATCAAAAGATAGTACTATTTGAAATCGCAAAGTGGTGTTAAGTATATTTGGTCCAGCTTTTATACGATCTATTTATTTACACCAAAAGGAAAGTGTTTGGTTGTTTTGTTATCAGTGTTTTAAATGAAATTTGTTTTAACCCGATTAAGTATGGTTTTGAAATGAAATCTTTCTCAAGGTTTGTGGATATACTTATACTGTGTAGATAAGTATATGAGTATGTTTTCAAGTATTGAAAGGAGTAGAGAAGGGTTTGTAAATATATCTTTGTAAAAGTATTTTAATATAAGGATTTACAAAGTGGTTTTAATTAATGAAAGAATTAAATAAAGAGGCTTATGGTTGTTTTATGCTTAACCATGCTTTGTTAAATCTATAATTTGACTTTTTATTTATTTGATAGTTAAATAACCGATTATCAAATCTTGGCCAGTTTTAAAACCTATCATTATTGATTCAGAGAGATCGGGATCATATATATTATTCGAAAATCACTTTAAATCGGCATAACTTTAGAATTCAAGACATCTTGAAGATAATGGAATCGAAGATGGAGTTCTTTGAAGTGCAAAGACTACTTACTGCCAATCTTGATGGTGATTCCAAAAGGGATGGTAGTGGAAGTAATGCCTTCGATTTGTTCATATCATGAACAACTTGTATGGATGAATGCTGGGGTTCCATTATTGCTTGAAGGGCAGTGTTAGCATTCCAAGTGGGATTTGCTAAAATGGTAAACATAGCCTCTAGACTCACCAATCGGGAATGACTAAAACATGGGATATGCATCAGGGCTATGTGGTTTGCTACCATTAGGGTATGTCATCACCCTTATATATATATATATCTGTGTGCGTGTGTATGTGTATGTATATATGAATTTGGTTGGGCATGAGAGCTCTTGGGAAAAGGTTGCAAAGCAATCGGGGTGGTGACATATTCAGTACTATCCAGTAAGGGGTAGACCAGTCGTGATTCGCAAGGGTCGAAAGGTTTTTGACCTCTGTGCATTTTCTAGAGATTTACTGTGGCAAGCGGACCCCAGTAGCCTTGTCATTGCATGGCATCCATTCTCCAATAAGTGCCTTCCGGACTTAGTTGTATACCTATTATGCTGGAATTTAATTAATATAACAAATTCGGTTATGATTTAATATTTATTTTAAACCATAGACATTATTATAATATTACAAAATTTCCTATGAAATGGTTTGGTTATCGTAAGGTAAAAACTCATCCGTGTTTATGTGCGGTGCGGTCTTACAAGATGCCTGGAAGGTTTTTATAACATTAAAAATCGAAATGAGGTATGTTTCTTACGCTAGTTTACCGGACTGATCCGGGCGTTGTTATTTTTATAGTGCTTGGGTCATCCCCAGTATGTTTTCCAGATTTATTTTGGACGCTTTGGAGCTTCAGGAGATGAGCTGGAGGCCTCCAAAATGTACTCTCATATACTTTATTTTCCACTGCATTTTTTAGTTGTATTTATAAGCAATTGTGAGGACATGTTGTTATAACTGTCCAGGTTGATGGTTAGTTAGTTTACTCTGATTGATGTATGTATATTACAGTTTTTCTTTGTAAAGATCTATTGTATATTATATATCACTCAGCACAATATGAGATTATGTTCTGCCTTTTCTTTCTTTTTCTCTCAACAATCTGTCTTTCCGGCACTTGGATGCTCAACACGCGAATACTGTGGATGTATTAGTGTCGTCTTTTGAGGTTCGAAAAGGCGGGTCATTACAAGTGGTATCAGAGCTTAGGTTGAGTGAACACCTAGGCTTTGGTGGGGTAGACTCATTTAAGATAGGGTAAATAACACTCTAGGATGAATTTGAGAGTTTTTATGTGTGTGTGTGTATGAGTGCGTATTTGTAGTGTTATAAAAATGTTATATATTATGTTGATTTATCAGTTGAGTGGGTTATGAATTCTGGTCGATATAGAAGGAACAATTGCATCGATAGGAATTTCTAAATACTTGAATAAGACAAATGAACACAATATTTTTTTGAATTGGGTAAATGAAATAATTTTACCCAGATTATATTTTATATATGAACAGGATAATTTTCAAAAATTAATATAGCTATATATGATGTGTTTATCTGTTAGGAAATGATAATATTCGGTTATTATCATTTATTATTTGATTATTCATGCTCGCCCAGTTTAGGAGCATCGAATATCGTTTGTTGGTTGATTATTTGTTGCTCGGATAGTTTATGAGCATTTATTATTTTGGATGAATTAAATACAAACACCTTGTGAATTCAGTTTCACGGTTTGACTAAAGGACGTTCGGTGATAATGTTGGATTAAAATTTGATTTTAATAAGTGTTGTTTATTATAACCTAAACAAAGATATTCATTTGTGAAATGGTTTTTTACAAGAGAGTGGAATCATATAAGCATGGTGTATAAATATGATTTATGAATAAAAAGGGATTTAAACTGAGAATTTGAGAACTTAAATCCCGGTATTTTTGAAATTGTTTTTCAAAGTTTTGGGAAAATAATATTATTATTATTTGGAAGTATATGTGTATAGATATATTTTAAAATGAATTCTAAAGAATATAGAAAGCAGTGAACTCACTTCAGTCGTTGGAAAATAATTCTGGTGATGACTGCAGCATCATCGGCATTCATTTTCGAGTTTCTACATGAGGGATTGCTACCTAAGTAATTTGCTATAGAGTTGTTTGGTAAAACAAAGTTTTTATTTAAATTCCAAAATTATGTATTGACATACAAAAAAGATATGTATATTATTATTTCAAATAGAGTTGAAATATAATCTGGAGTTTAATTCTAAAGTTTTCAGTTAAGTGATTTTATAAACTCATGTATCATATCCATTAGAATAATTTGGTTTGTGCATCTCATTTTAAGATGTTGTTTGGTAATTTCATTTGTTAAAATGAAATGGAATTTCGACAATTTTGGACAGTCGAAAACTTCCGAGTTGATACAGAAATAGAAGCTATGTGTTTTTCTGAAATTATAGGAAAATAAGTTTTGTAACTTATAAATTTGTGAAGATAGAAAATAAAAACAGGTTTTAAATATATGGAACATCCTGGTTAAGTAATGCAAATTTTGAAATATGTCTAGATACTCTTAGGATGTAGAAGAGTGTTATACGAATACGAACTTAAGTTTTAAAGTGTTGATAAACATTAGTTATACTTATAAGATGTTTATAAACTTAAGAAAAGCTTTATGAAATGGTTCATAAATGTAACGACCCACATTTCCGTACAGTTTAAGCTGATAATAAACCACACGTATCCAATCCAAATTGAACAGAAAGGCGGATAGTTAGGGAAAAGAAAGAAGAAAGGAGACAAGAAGAAAAATAACAACATAGAATCTCATGCGGAACGAATGATCTATAATATATAGAAAATCTTTACACAAAAACAAAACTGTAATATATGTATGTATAGTTATCAATCAGAGTATACTAACTTATTAAGCGCAGACAGTTATAACAACCTGTCCTCACAATTGCTGACAAATACAACAATGAATGCAACGGAAAAATAACCATGTACGTGAATACGTCTCTGGGCCCCGGCTTTCTTTCTGAAGCACCAAACATCCAGATAAACCTGGAAATATGCTCGGTCTGACCCGAGCATTATAGGAAAACAACGCCCAAGTCAGTCTGCTAAAATCAGCATGAGAACTCAATCACAAGAAATTTTATTTATCATAACTTTTAAAATCCTTTAAAACGAAAGGCATCTTGTAAGACCACGTCGCACATAAACACGGACAGGTTTTTACCTTACGGTAACCAAAACATTTATATCAGAAATCCAGTGATATTATAATAATGTCTAAGGGCGAAAATAATAATAATCAAGTAGCTATGATGCTCATAAGTGTACATCATAACAATACTAGGTATATAATCGAAAATCGATAAGGTGCGTTCGCTAATTGTGTAGGATTTCCATGGAGGTGCCCTCAGTACTTCGAGGAACAGTCCTCGTGCACAAGGATCGGAGATATCCTTCCAAAGCAGCATACATCCTTAGTGATTTACCATAGGAAAAACATAGCTCGTCTCGCTAAGACCGAGTGTATCGCCCCATGCATGCATAACAACTATAAGTGACATCTGGGTGGAGCCGACTACATCCTCTGGGATTGTCAACCCTACTGGCCATGCCTCATATCTCTAGATTTAGTCATTCCCGCTGATGAGGCTACGTCTGGCATTCTAGCTTACGCATCGCCACCAAATAGATCATGGAATCCCACATGGATTCCAATACCCTGACGGTTTTCGGAATCACAAATAGATTCCATATCTCAATTAGATCTTGGAATCGCATCGAATTCCGATATCCCAAAGGGTCTCTAAACTACACATGGATCCCAACATCTCAATAGGATAAATATATTCACAAACCACTATATTTTCGATACTTAGAAAATATAACCATATACTTATCTCAATGGTATAAGTATATTCACAAACCATTTCGCTTTTCAAAACATGGAAACTTTTCCATATACTTATACAATGATATAAGTATATCCACCAAACACTTAAAAAGATTTTCTATTTTGAAATCATATTTAAATGATCAAACCTAAATGTCATTTAAAATGGAGAATACCAAAACATCAATCCCTTTTATAAAACATTCTTAATAAATCCCAAATTCCGTTTATAAAACTTCTCCTTCTCAGATTCTTTAAAACTCGTTTAAAAATTCTTTTATAATTATCCAAAGCAATTTATAAAACTCTCCCCATATTTAATCCAACTAATTAATAGACTCTTTAAGTCAATAAGGTCCTCTTGATAAACAATAAGTTATTTAAAATAGCTTTAAATAACAAATTACTTTTTAAACATCCTTCTATTTCATTTTAATCAAATCTTATTTAAAATAATACATTAGAATCTATTTAATAATATATTTAAATTAATTTCAAACACAATTATTATATTGATAAGTTAACTTCAAAACAATAATTAATTATCCTTAAACTAATATTAATATAAAAATTAATTATCCTTTTAAATATAATTAAATAACTTAAATCAATATAATTAATTAACTTTCAGAATCCTATTAATAAAATAACTTTTGATATAATATATTCAAATAACTTTAAGAAATATTTTCAAGAATCCTATTAATAAAATAATTAAATTTAATTCATTATTTAAACAATTATAAATCATCTTAAAATAGTTCTCAAATCAATAATTAGCTTTTCAATTTTTGAAGGAGGCTCACGATCACCACGGTACTTAAATAAGCTACCATATTACTAATTTAACTTTTCAAGTTAATAACAGATATTTATATAATCCACGACTATGTAAATAAATCCAACACGTAACCATCGTTGGTTAATATATCATTTATCCTAAGTGGCATATCAGTTAACGATATAAAATCAAATGTCCAAAGCTATAAAATAGCAAAACGGGGATTTATTCTGCTAATTTAATGGCCCAAATAATTTTATTTAGCGGAATGGTGTTTTATTCCGCTAACATGTGTCCAATTACCATATTCAATCCAGTTTAACTCAATGGTATTTTATTTGGCCAAATAAACATCAATATTTAAAGTATATAAATTTAAACAACGTTATTATTTAACATAACGTAATTTAAATTCTGTCCGTTTAAATAGTTATAATTTTTAAACATCCCAAACCTACTAATAAATTGTAATTCGACGTTGTACTCACCGATACGAGTCCAATGCAAAAATCCACGAGTCAAACAGATTTCCTACGAATGAGATATGGCATTTCAAAGTTAACTGAATATATATATATAAGCAAATTAAATAAATAATCCTCACCATATCCACAAACGGTCCGAGCCCATCTCCACATAACCGCACCACAACGAACAGCTTCTTCTTCCTCCCGTTCCTTTTTCATTTTCCTGGAACCTCATTTGCATGCACACGTTGTATATGCACATGCACTCGAGCCACCCATCGCTGCATCCGAACCTACTAGCATGTTTGCCATTTCGTCCTCTTCCCAATGCCACCATCCACCACGTGCCCCGACCATCATAGCAAAAACCAAACGTACCCACCCTCGAAAGCAAACTATAGGTCGCGACACTTTTCCTCTTCGATCCCCTCCAAAATTCACCACAACGAAGCCCTCTCCAAGTTCAACATCAGGGCACTCTCCATTTCTTCAATCGATGCTCGAATCGTCCAAAAATACAAACCCAAGAAATCGACCAACTCCAATCACCATCACGGAATCGCGTCGAAATGCTACCAAAAATTCTCTGCCTCCATACGATCTCAAAGACACTAGCGGCGTCGAACGATTCGAAGTGGATTGAGAGAAATCCTTTTTTTAAGTTTATGAACAATATTGTTTCCTTTCAGATTTTTGGAAATTTCTCGATCGACGTTCAATGAAATCAAGTGTCGCCAATTTCTAAAAATAATATGGACCCATACGAACAACTTTCATGTTGAACGTATTAGCTAAAATTGGATGGCTTGAGGGTAATAGATTTTTGAATGGAGGGAATGACCACTTTCAACCCTCAGTATGTGTGTGTGCGCGCGCGCGTACCCATGCCTAAGTCAGTACAGACAGAGCAACCAAATGATGAATGCTTGTTAATCAAGATCAGTTGGTAAGGGAAATGTTAAGCAAGAAGTTGGCTACACGGTTGATTCCAGTGAACATTGAAGTGTTGATTGGCACAAAAAAACTGTGTTGTGTACTGTGTAGCCGTATGTGTACGTTTTATTTTAAATTAAATCCCGGTATCCTACAATACCAGATCGCGTCCGCTTACGAACCGCGATTGATAGCAAATAAATTACGATCACATATAACAATGTTACACGATCACAAAACAATAATAAAATAGACAAGTTATTAAATTATGTCAAATTTCAAAAGAACTGAAGTTTGGCGCAAAACGTGTCAAACGAAAATATTTTATTTTCCAAATTAAAAATTATGAAAAAAATCTTTTAATTAAACTAAAATTACGTCATCAAAAATCAAGTGTAAATTTAAAACGTATATTTTATTAAAATTTAATTCAAATCCAAATATTTAAACAAATTAAATGTTCAAATTCGAAGAACCAAAAATACGGGTCGTTACACTCTCCCCCTAAAAGAATTTCGTCCTCGAAATTCCAGCACAAGAACACTCAATACTATCCCTAAGCCCGCAGGATGTTCATAGATCATTCATATACTAATTCTGTCTTGATCACTACTTGACTACATGATTCCACTTCCAAACCAGTATCGCTCACCTGATTTTCTAGTGCGTACCCTGATTAGGCTCCTTGGTTAGGAACCTCTGCTTTCGTTACCTAGCTGTAGCTAGTAATGTGCACGTAAATGTGCATATTTTTACCACTATATTTAATCTATTTAAATTAAACAAATGATCATATCGGGTATTTTTACTTATTTAAACCAAAATTCAAATTATTTTGAAATTTTCACATATTCATCTTCATATAAGGGAAAAATGGTCATTTTTGTGCATTTTTAAATTGTAAAAATTTACTTGGAATTTTCTATGTTGTTTTGTAGGAAATTTAGTGAATTTTACAAGTGGTTTCATGATGATATATGCATGCACAAGAGTGAAGAGAACAAATGAAGATGGAAATAATTCAAAGTGAAAATCATGGAGGACTCCACTTATCCACCTACCTTAATGTACACTTAGGAGCTAATGCACATGCTAAAAGGCCATTAAATCTTCATGCACACTTAATGGATGATTAGTGGATGATAATTGTTACTTGGCCACCACACTTCCTAAGGGGTAGTTTGGGCATTCCCCAAAAATATGGATTAGGGTTTCTAACTTGTTTAAATACCCCATATGTTCATGTAACCCCTTCTTCCTCTTAGTTAGTTTTAGGCTCAAAATAAAAGAAAGCTCTCTTTCTCTTTTCATGGCTACTTAGCCAATTTTTATTTCATGTAATCTTTCTTTCTATGCAATGTTAGTTAATGTTCTTTTACATTTACATGCTCTCTTTCTTATGTTGTTAGTAGCTTAGTGTTCATTTCTTTTTACTTAGCTTTTCTTTTCATTTTACTCTCTTTTTCCTCTTGTTTATTTCATGTTGCTTTCTACATTTGTTGATTTAATAACAAATATGAGAGGCTAATCCCTACAATTTAGGGGTAATGAAGCTCTCTTGAATCATGTAGATGCAACATAATTTTTCATTTATCTCTCTTTTGTGCTTAATGGAAAGTTAGATGTTTGTGTGATTTTGTGTTTAATATTGAGTTTGATAGCTTATGTTTTTCAAAACAAATAAGCTATGCTTAATCATATGAATCACTAATTACCTCTTCATCTACATATGATCATGGTAATAGAAGTGGATTTAGAATCAAAATTTGATGGTTTATGTTTCTAATTCAATAGTTAATAAGCCATACTTAAAATAGATTCTAATTTTAATTTCATGTCATTTTCATTAAGGCTAGTAAGTGGGTTAGAGGGTGCATTAAAGTTTGATGGTTTAAGTGTGTTAATTAATAACACAATTAGGCCATGCTTATGATAAATGCATCAACTAAACTCACAAATGACCAAAAAGAGATCATAATTTCATTATGTTGACTTTTGTGATCATGAGAGGGGATTTGCCTCTAAATTGCTCTTTAATCTCAAATTTTTATCCTCCTTAGTTTTAGCTTGTTTTTACTTTCTTTTAGTTAGTTAACAATCCCTCAACTTTGGTTTAATTTGATTGAATAAATTTTTAAAATCTAACAATTCCCTACGTATCGACCCGTACTCGCCACGTACTACGATAGTACGTCGTGCGCTTGCGGTTATATTTTATTTCTAAATTCGTTCGATGGTTTTCTAAACCGATAGAAAATCCGTCGTCGAACAAGTTTTTGGCGTCGTTGTCGGGGAATAGTTTTGATTTTGAATTTTCTATTCTTTGAATATTTTTTTTTGATTTTTGTGTGTTTTTGTTTTGGGTGTTAGTTTGCATTTTTTTTTTAAAATAGTGTGTTGTGTGTTTGTCGTTTTCATTTTTGTTTGTGTGATTATCGTTTTCTAGTTCCATTTGCAATTGCAGTTCATATTTATAAAAAAAATACACAACTATAATTGAAAAAGAAAAAAATTTCATTCCATTTACAATTTTATTTGCATTTACAATTTTGTATTTCATCTTTGCATTTACAAATTTCAATTACTTTTTCATTTCAATACATCTTTTCTCTCTACCTCTCTGTTTCTCTCCCCTGCACAGTGTACATCATTGGCATCAGTTTCCCCTTCAAACTTAACTGCCTCCCCTTCATTCAATTCACCCACAAACCTTCACTACACTTCCAGTTAATCACATTCTTCAATCACTTCACTTCATTATTTCACCTTACAACCCACAACAGTGCACTGCCACATACTGACACACCTTCCATTCAACATAGCAGCCAGCCAACCACTTCATCTCCATAGTCCATACCATCCAATCGTTTACCACAAACCACTCTGCCACTATAAACAACTACCGCTCTGTGCATCATCACCCAGCAACCAACTTCTCACTCTATATACAACCTTACAACACATAACTACCACAACAAACGGTCATCACTCCCCCACCATCAAACAACGACAAACTGCTATACCACTTTCATTACCTCCCGCAACAGCCACATAGCACTTCTTCTCGACTCACATCAAATACCAAACCACCAAACACATCATACTCATCAAAACCACTTATCCAACTATATTGCCACTACCACACTGCCTTCTCTGGCCATATAACAAACTATAATTACTGCTCCTCATTCATACTACAGCCACATTCCTCTCACTGTGCAACTCCAAGCCCATCACTGTTATCACACAAACATACATCACTTCACTACCTCATTACTGCCACCATATCCTCCACACAACAACAAAACTCCAAGCATCACAATACCCCCACACTTCTGCTCCATCCTTCACCACAATTGCATATATTCACTTCTGCATAACCACACAGCAAGCAATACTTTGACCGATTGCACAACCCAAACTACCCACTCTTCACTGCTCCACAAAGTACTTCCCTTCCATCATCTACTTCAACTAACATCCAAGTAATAACAGCATCCCTTCCTCCATAACTTCGACACATAGCTGCATACCCCCTATATACAATTCACTACAACTCCTCTTCACAATCAACATACAAATCACTCTCCTTAACAAGCATCACCTGATCATCATTGATCCACAGACCAACCATCCACCTTCTTCCCTCTCCATTACAATAGTGCACACAGTGTGCATAGCTGCTTCTTCTCAACCATCCACACTCACCTACAAACAACACTTCAATCACCATCAACCCCTGCAGCAGTTTTGATTTCTGCCTTCATTCACATACCAATTCACCTTCCCTCTACAACAACAATACCATCCCTTACTGCCAACATAAAACAACCTTGCCTGATCATCACAACCCTGTTGTTGTTCACCATCAAAGCCTGTTCATTCCTATTACCACAAACACTCACCCATATAATACTGCTGTCAACCACGCCATCCACCATACAAGCTTCCTCTGTTACAAACTCAGTTCAACTACTACACACTGATCATCACTGTGCCTCAACTTGCAACCGTGCACTACCATATAGCAACACAATTTACACCTCTTTGACCACTACATGCTCATCTACATCACCAACACATCTTGCTGCCTGCATACTCCACAATCATCCATCCAACCATATACCAATAACCATTCACTGTCATACTTGCCTGACCACAATCCCCTAACCACCTATACATCAATCAGCCCCTGCATACATTAGCACCACCAAGCAGACGTCACCACAACCAAACCACTCCTCTCTTTTCAGATTCATCACTCCAAAACCATACTTGCATAACACTTTTTTTTTAAAAAAATACTACTTCATCAAAACTACCCTACATTCATCAAACTTTTGACCATCCCCATTCACAGACAACCATCTGCACAAACTGTGCCACCAGCACTTTCTCAACCTCCCACACTTGAATACCCTCTCCACCAGCCACCACTTGCCACAACAACCTACGGCCATTACAAACACCCCACTGATCTCCATCCTCCTCCTTCCAGACAATACTACAACTACATCTGCACTGTAACTTCAACAAGACCACTGCTTTGACCATACAGTCACTTCTTACTACCACCATCCAAGCACTGTCATATCCTCTGCACCACTAACACCTTACTGCTGCCTTGTTACACCTTGCATTCCCACTTCAACGACAACGAAAGTGCTGCCTACCCACGTCATTTCTGATGTGATCAACTTCCATACTCCATACTAACAAATTCATCCAACCACCTACAATCCCCCCACTCCACATTAAACTGCAATACAGCTCCACTTCATCACAATACTTATCACAGCCATACAAAACTGTCAACACTGTCAACACAACTTCATACATCCTTCTTTATTATGCTACTGCTACACTGTGCTACACTTTGCCTCCCACAAACATACTTTCACCAATACCCTGCACGGTGATACAACCAAGCTTCACCTTAACAATTCTGTCACCCACCTCACATTCACCCTGACCACAGCCAACAGTCATCACCACCACCACTGCTCGAACTCGCATACCTTCACTTCTTCATTCCATTAACACTACAAATACTTCATCTGCCTCTGATCAACAAATACCCCTCCAACAAGTCACTCCCCAACCCACATCATTACCTACAGCCCAACAACTACAAACCACTTCACCATAACCACCAACTACTTCGTCCTCTATATCTTATCACAACCCTCCAGCCTTGCCTCCTACTTCACTACACAGTGCTCAACATCCAATTGTTGCCACGAACTCCTCCAATCGCCAACAATCAAAGCAACCCGTATCGAATCGCGATTGAAATCCCTCGACACCCAATCATCACCACAGTCGAACTCATCCAAGTCGACAATCGAATTGAACTCGTAACCCGCCACTGAACTTCACCGCAACCCCTGACCAAAATCAAAGACCCAATTGATTGTCAGCGATTGCGTTTTGAACACTAAATTGAACGAATTTTATCTCGATTAATTGCTGAATTTTATCTCAAACGATTGTCGAATTTTTATTTCTGACTTCGAATTAGTTTCGATTAAGTACCGTTTTGTTTCGAAGTAAATTTGTTTGGGCTTCAGGGTATATTAGTTTGGGCAGCGTGAGTTTATTCTTTGGGTTTAATATTTAAATTCTTTCTACTTTCTACGGAAATATTAAAAAAAAAGAACTGTATATATCTTTTGTTTACAAGTTCAACAGTATTTAATTTATAATTTTCTTTTATTTACAAATAAAAAGAGTGGCTTTGTTTTCAATTTTCTTTTGTTTTGAGTTTTATTTTGCTCTATTTATTTCTCCTTTAAAAAACAAAAAACAAAAAAAAACATTTATATATATATATAAACTGTATATATATCTTATTTATATTTTCAGGTTGCCAAAGCAGATAGTAGAAGTTGCTTACTTTGTAGCTCTGCTGCCAAAAATAAATTGCTGGCTTGCTTATAAAAAAATTTGCTGCTTTCATCTCTACTTTTATTTTGAATTGCATTGTTGATTGCTTGCATTTAAAAAAACAAAAAATTCCAAAAAAAAACAAAAAACAAAAACAAATTTCATTGTAGTTGCATTGTTAATACACGTTTAATTTCTGCTTTGCATTTCATCTTAGAATTGTGATTAATAATAATGATTAGACATCGATAACACTTAATTGTATATTGACAAATTATCTTCTTTGAACAATTTAATTTCTCGGTGTCTAGGCTACGGCAGAGCAATAATCAGTTATAAATATTACGGTGATTTGTAAATATTATACTGAATTGTTTCTCTGAAGGTACTTAAACCTTCGGCTGCATTGCTACGGTGATTTGTGGTGCACCGATAACCCCTGCGCGTTACCTGGCTGAGAACTATCTTGTTAAATTAAGACAAAGTGTGATTATACAATTTTAAGTTAACTTAGGATAAATCATTTGTAATTAACCCTTGCATTCATTTAGTTGCATTAGTTCATGCATATTTAAAAAAAAATTCAAAATTCAAAACTAAAAAAGAATTGTAAATATTCCTTTTCAATTTTTAAATCCTTTTTCTTTGAAATTTTTTTTTCAAAATCAAAAATCCAAAAAAAAAAAAAATTATAAAACCTTTGAAAAAAAATTGAAAAACCAAAATACAAAACAAAAATCAATTTTCCATTTTGAAAAATAAATTCTTTTTGTAAATATTTTTCCTTTATAAAAAAACCAAAAACATTTTTGAAAAATATCTGAATTTCCATATTCACTTGAATTTTACAACAGTTGTGAAAATCAATATAATCCATCTGATTTCACTCCAAATTCGTATGGATATTTTAACAACAACTATTCTATAAACAATTCGAATTTCGAACAACAAAATTTTCAAAATGATGAACAACCCTCAACTCTTGAAAATAACATTTCGTCTTTACTTGAACTCTCTACACAACAAACTCAAAGTATAAATGATTTGTGTCATTCATATTTGTGTAATAACTCAAGTCAAGGATTTCAAAATTTGAATTCAATTCAAAATTCAAACGATTTCGATTATAACCCATGCCAATTCAATTTCGAACTCCAAAATGAATTTCAAACTCAAAATGAAAATGGAAACAACTTTTCAAACGAATTTGGCAATGGGAATAATCTTAGCCATGTTACAATTGAAAACCTTTTTCCTCAACAATTTCAAAATGAAAATCCTCATGTTAATAACTATAAATTGGATTTTTTTTGAGCAAATGAACGAAATTTACGATGATCACACGGATTCGTTGTTTGAAACTTATATGAAACAACGTGAAAAACAAAATCAAATTCCAACGTGTGACGAGTTAAGTAATAATCCATCTTTTACCAAAACTGACGATTTTCAAATAACAACTTTTGAAACTGAAAAAGAAGATCTTAATGAAGTTGTTGAAAAATTGGTAATTGAATTGGATTTCAATTCTTTTAAGGGTAAGAAACTCGATTTAAATTTCGATCTTCCTTTTTCCGATTTCGAAAATCTGAATACAACAACTTAGGATTTTGAACACAATACATGTAGTGAAGTTGTTGATAATCCAACAAAGGAAGACGAATTTAATGAACATAATTTTTTTGGAATTCTTGAAGACGAGTTGTCTAGTTCTAAAGGGGAACATTTAAATCACCATTTTGATTTTAAAATCAATAATTTTGAAGAAGTTTTCAATGACAAATTTGAATTTCAAAATGGTGAAAATAAACTTGAATTTCAATCAATTGTTTTATCAACCCCAAAAATCATCGAAAATAAAACAACTCATACGATTTTCAATAAAACGACATTCGTTTTTCCAAATCAACATTCAATTTTGAAATCCTCTACGGTTTGGTGTTTCGAGCTCAAGCTGTGTGTCACATACTTGACGAGACAAATGAATCGGTCTTTGGAAGACCGTTTCATTTACTTTTTGACGATATACTTTCTGATCTCATGTAAATACCGCTCATTTTCATGTAAATATAGGTCATCTTTTTATTTTTGTTTTATTCTTCTCCTTCCATTTGGGTTGACTGGGGGGACACAGTCAAAATCAAGTGTGGGAGGAGACTCATCATCAACTTCGATTTTTCATGGTTTATTTTTAATTTTCTTTTCCAAAAAAAATCTCAAAAAAAAATTAAGCATTTTTAATTTATTTTTAAAGAAACACTATAGGATAATTATATGATTTTGGTTAATTAAATTGAAATTTTTGAAAAATTTATTTGTCTCAACAATAATAAAAATAAAGTTTGATTACAAATAACGATGGTTTAACTAGTATATAGGAAGATTCATTGAGATAACTATGAAATATATTCTAATTGAAAATCTTTGTTTTAAAAAGTGATTGATTTAAAGTAAAGGATATAACATTTTTTTTGTCTTCTAAGTTAAATGGTGCTAAGATGATTTTGAAAAAACTCTCTCTTTAAAAAAAAGGACAAAAAATATATTTCTTGCATATATGTATATATTTTTAATAAACACCTAGAGTCATGTGTTCACACTCGTGTGTTCACTCACCATGCTTTGTACCCTTCTCACGTAAGCTCAAAAGGCAGTGCATGATCGGTATATCTGGCCTCAGTTTATCAGAGTTAGGTATATATATAAAAAATTCTTTTTTAATAACGCCTACAGTCGATAAGTGTTCTCACTTGTGTGTTCACTCGCCACGCTTTGTATACCCCTCACATCAGTCCGAAAGGAAGTGCATGGGCAATATATCTAGCCTCGGTTTTCTCAGTTAGTCATACGTTAATATTGTTAATATCTATAAAATTTTCAAAAAAAAAAGAGTAAGCAATTGAAATCTAAGCACTATTTTAACTTATTTGATTTGATTTGTTATTGAATTGAAATGAAATACCACTTTGATAAACTTTGATAATTAACTAAGGATCCATTTCATAGTTACACCGTGTTATCAACCGAAACAATGAGTTGAACTATAGTATATTTGCTTTGATAACTTAATTTTTGTTGGAAATTTTGACAAGTAAATGACTTAAATTTTCAAGATAATAACCAAACCTATATTTAACTTATATGTGTTAATTTAAAAGTAAATCTTTCATTGTAAATATTTTCAAAAACTTGCATTCATATCTTTGTAAATAAATCTTGCATTTTGTAAATATTTTCACATTGCATTTGGATTTTGTGGGTAGTATCCGCTAAAAACCCTCACGAGACAACACTTGTCCTACTAGGGACACCCAGAGGTTTAACGGCTTGTTGCATATGCTCAATGCAATCGTGCTCCCTATGAAAACGGATTTATCTTAGTTTTTCTTTATTCGAGGACGAATAAAAAGATGAATGTGGGGGTATTTAATGTGCACGGGGTGCATATTTTTACCACCATATTTAATCTATTTAAATTAAATAAATGATCATATCGGGATTTTTTGCTTGTTTAAACCAAAATTCAAATTATTTTCAAATTGTCACATATTCATCTTCATATAGGGGCAAAATGGTCATTTTCGTGCATTTGTTAAATTGTAAAAATTTACTTGGAATTTTCTATGTTGTTTTGTAGGAAATTTAGTGAATTTTACAAGTGGTTTCATGATGATATATGCATGCACAAGAGTGAAGAGAATAAATGAAGATGGAAATAATTCAAAGTGAAGATCATGGAGAAACTACAAGAAAATCTGCCTTTAGTTGCAATAAGTGGTAGCGTTTATTACTGAGTGCAACTAATAATATTTTATCCTACGTTATTTATGCAACCAAATATTTCACGTCCATCCCGCCTTTATAAAATTTTCATGGCTCCAAAAATTTTTTTTCGCCTTTGTTCTGTCACGTTTCCCTCCATCCTCATACTTAGAAAAAATGTAACCCTTCCTTTATTCCTCTTTAATACTTCAATTTTTTTTGCCTTTCACTTTAGCAAATTTTACCTCATGCTCCAATTCCTCCATCCTCATCGTCATGCTAGCGCTCTCCATCGTCATCGTTGCGCTAGCCCTCTCCGTCCTCATCGACTATTTCAATCGGATACCACGTCTAATTGCTCGATATTTCTACATAAACCCTAAATAGGTATGAATTTTATATTTCAACTGGATTGACTATGTCGATTTGATTTTGTGATTCTACTATTTGGGTTATGCCGATTTTGTGCAAATATGGTTTCTATAGTGTAACGTTTTAAAGGTTGGAGTCAAAAGGGGATTTGAATTAGAGTCAGGATGGAGGCCACACTAGTTAGCAAGAATGGTGCACGAAGACCACAACGGTCGGCGGCTGATTGGACGGAAGCCCAACGGGTTGAAATTTGATAACAAGAAGGGGAAGAAGAAGTTTAAATCAGTGTCTATTAAGAACCGAGTTCGATCTACGCAGCGTATGCTTGATTGCAAGGTATTAATTTTTGAGAAATTTAGAATTGTACTTTTGATTATAATGCCAAATAAGTTTATATATTCACTGATAAAGCTTATGATGGAGAAGCAATTGTGTTTCTTATAATTGGAAATAATAAACAAAACGTTCAAGGCATAGTTCCTATTTATGGCTATGGTCTCTGTTGACTTCAATTTTTCTTTTGAAATTGCCTAGAACCCGCCTTTTGAAATCAGGGAGGCTCAAGAAAGTAAACTGGAAGAGCTCAAGAAGCAACTTGAGCTTCAATCTCCATTGGGGAAAGAGCGGAAAAGACAGTTCAGAGAAAAAAGGATTAAATTTTTTAGTAAGATGTATATGCACACATCTATGATAAAAACCAACAATATGTTAATGGTATACTTTGGGTCTTATTTTATCTTTTTTGACTTGATGTTGAATGTTTCAAAGAGGCGGAAAATTGAGAGGATGATAAGACGTCTGGAGAAGTAACAACTTACATCCTCCGATTAGAATATTTCAAATCAGCGCATCCAACTTAAAGAGGATCTTGAATATGTTCTGGTAAGCTAAATGTTAAAATATCTTTTGTTTAACTTCAAGGTTGCATTTTATTTTAAATAAAAAGTCTAATTGTTGAATGCTGATAAAATAGTATGACCCTTTTGTTAATCAATTATCCGTGTGACGCTGCATCAGTTCCAGCCTTTGATTGCCCAAAAAAACAATATATATGTAACTATGTAATTAAAACCGATTTAATCATCGAAATATAATGATATCACTGATTGACAAAAACAAAGTGTTAATTTATGTGTATAAACTGGACAAACATACCTCCACATGAGCAAAGAGGAGAAGGACACGTTAGAGATTATATACACGTTGATTTTTAGTTTAAAGATGAACCACTTCTAATAGTTTGTCATTTACCTACAACCATCTTCCAAGTAATAGCAGTTATTCAACTCCGAATATCAAACGTGCACCAACAACATATGGATTTAAAAAGTGTTTGTGGTAATATTGTATATTAGCCTAAAATATATGCTAATTTTATTTTAATCTCAAAAAAAGCACATTAGAAAGTGTTTACAGGATACTTGGAGTAATAATGAAACATTACACGGTTATTGTTCATTTGAATTTACTGCATAAAAAACTCCTATAGTTTAACCTAAATTATAACAAAACATTACACACTAGACTTCCTTTTATATCGTTCACTTTTTGAACTTTCTTGTTGGGTGACAGAAACTGCAAGTGATGATAATGCAATGCTTATAAGTAGTGATGAGTTCTTCTTGTCTGGATGCTCAAGTGAGAGGCAGAAGTTGATGACGAATGGACGGATAAAAGTGCAAGATTTCCATTTTATTATTTTAGTCACATTAATGCCTTTTGTCCTATGACTTAGCAAAATTAAAACATTTATAACTTGGGTAATTTGCAACATGTACACTTAAATTCCAAAATTTTAACCACTGTTATAGCTATATATGCGGTATAAAAATAATCAACGTTCATAAACAATTTAAAGTCTGAGGGGTTAGTTTTCACTCTCAGTAAAATATAACATCATATAACAGATTGATAGTGTGCAATAAAAATTTAAAGAGGGCCAGGTTACCATTCCCTATGTCTAAATTTAATACTTAAGCTTTGTAGATACATAAAGTCCAAACACTTTACACTAAGATTTGAATTTCATACAGTTCTATCAAAACATAAAATAAGCATTATATGACTTTTCTATCAAACACTACCCAAAGTAGCTGAATTAACAAAAGAATATGCTAAGATTTGAATTAACAAAAGAACATATGTATGTCTATTGAGAAATTTGATAAAGGAATGTGTAACAAAAGGAGCATGATCGTCTATTGACTGATGCTTTGCATCATACATCTTATCCTTAATCTCTTGCTTTTATGATTCATAATCAGTAGTTTCATCATAATGGATGCAATTTAAGGTTAGCACCATTATGGTGCAGTGCTTTTTTTAATTAAAAGACATTCATAGGACATTACCCTGAACTGTTATATTTTCGTTTGAATACAGGCATGTAATCTTATCATTAACAAGGATGAACTTGAAATTCTCCTGAAACTCCAAAGGTTTGCAATCTTTTCTGTTCATTTGTAAGCTTTAAAACTTTTTTAAAGCCTAGACTACCCTATGTAGGTTGCTTTAGCATCAATGGCCAGTTTGGAGGTGGGATTTTCTCATGATATATTTGTAGATTGGGCAACATAGTCAAAGAATATGGTTTTATTTATAGAAAAGGGCCAGGTTCATATTTAGAACATATTGCTGAGTTTGTTTTTATATATTCATATTTATATCTTTGCATGTGTGTATATAATAGTTATTCATATTGATCATTTATTAATCATTTTGTCAGCTACTCCACTTGTTTAAGTACATAGTATATTGGTGCCACAAAGTGACTGACCTATGTACCTACAAAATATTATGCACACAACACAAACAGGTATGATATTAATTTCAAAATACTGATTATGTTGAAGTTTGAAAAAAGTTGAGATGATGTCTTTTATGTTCATGGAGTGGGTAAAACAAAGGGTGAGAACCATATGGCAAGATATGATACAACACCGATGATGTTAGACTAGATATGTGTTTGTAACTTTGTATCATTTTGTTTGTTTCCTAAAAAAGTGATAAAGGCATATCATTCCTTCGTTATGCTGCCACACCTATTATCCCATTGTCACTTTAAGCCTTAATAGCAGTGAAAATTGAAATTAAACCAATTTCCTAGCTGCCATAGGTGTGACTGAATTACTAACATCATGCTGGCTGTTATCTTATATTTGTAAATAGATCTTTTATTTAGCCAAAGTTTGTTGATCTTTTATTTAGCCAATGCCAAGAATAGATTACTCTCTGAAAGCTGTAGGTGGAAGTATGACTGCTATCCCCGGTCTTTCGGATATGATAGATGTAAGTTATAATGTTATCTTAGTTTCAGTATACAGAATACTTCATAGTTGCGTATGTTAGCATGATTTGATAAATAATTATACATGCCATATGAAATGACTATAATTCAAACTTGTAGGATACTGTGAATTCAATCATCACGGATATAATCACGTGGCCACATAGGATTGTTGTTCCACTTGGAGTTGATGTAGACAAAAGGTTAGCATGCCCTTTTTTTGTGTGTGTGTGTGTGTGTTCTACCATTTTGATGTACCCTAGTCATGGGTTATGTTTTCTTTGGCATTATCAAAGGCAAAAATAATCATACAATAGAGTGTGTGTGAGAGAGAGAGTGTGTCTATTATTTAAATGCTAGAGAAACGGTGCAAAGTGATGACCAGCAGTAAGTTGCATGCAGTTTGCTATGGCAAGGCATGAAACAAATTTATAGATCGACAACAAACACAGATTTCTTTGAGAATGATTCTAAGAAGGCTATATGTTTATAGATTAAAGTATAATATAAATAAGAAGTTTTTCTTACATTTCCATGCATTCATATAAGCTACAGCCAGATGTAGAAGGGATGTGGTAGTTCTGCCATTCTGCAACCTGTAACTTTATTATATTTGGCAAAGTTATATACTTATATTATGATACGATGATAATATGATGTACCTAAATGCCAATGCACTGCAACACTATAGTTTCCACTTTCATAAATTTCATCGATGATGAATTTTATGTTTTTACCCATGGCTTCCGTAAGTTTCTTGAAGAAATTGTTTTTTCCTGAGTAGAAGACAGTAAATTTATTACATACATTTAATATGAGGTAATGATATGAATTGCATTACCTTTCCTTTAAATGGTTTTGAGAAAGCCAAGTCTTCAAAAACACAGTCATCAGAAATGAGACTCTGCAATTTATTCAGTTTTTTATCATTAAGAGATTCGTAGAATTCATCGGCTAAAGCTTCGAGTGGAGAGATGGGTTCCATGTTTCTTGATTTTGCAGCATAAATTGGTCTGTATGGCCTGCCTTTCAGTTTCAATTTGGCTAGTGCATGGTATTGTGAAGGATAGGCTGAAAGAATATCAGGACCGTAGATATATGAAGATTGTGGCCTGGATAAGTTGACTGTTTTAGGAAATCTGTGGCTTACTGAAAATTGTAGGTTCATGGCCATTGAATTTGGGAACAAACTGTGAAAAATAATTAGACTCAAGCTATTAAATTAGGGTGAATGGTGTAAGGTTGAAGTATTTGACACCTATGCTGTATAAGCAAGATATCCTTTCCTCTATTAAGTGCCAAAGGAATATATTCTGCAGCTATATGAGTTTACCTGTAGAAGAATTTGATGTTGCTTCATATGTGAATTTGGTTTTGTTTTATTTTATTTAGGTGATGGTGAAACTGATTTATGTTTGTCAACTGTGTAGTAAATATTTGCGAGAATAGCATGTTAGATTGGTTATGAGATCATTAGCTTATGTTAAATCTAGCTAGGTAGCTTTATAATACCAGATTACTGATAATAACTATGAAGTGAAGTATTTTTTTATACAACTATTATACATTCATTCTTTTGTCACTTAAGTGTTTTTTTGGTCACTTAAGAGTATAGATATTTGATCTGCATTTGATCACTTACAAACGTTTTATGCTAAACGGTTGCATTTATGGAATGTAAAATCCTGATGAAAATATTTTACTTGAATTGAGAAAGTAAACCATTGTGCTAGACCATGTACTTTAATTTTATAACGACTTTATTGTGCTAGATGTAACACTAGACAAAGAACTACAGGATAGACATAGGATTCAATCACCATATGTCATTTTTGATAAATTTACCTTAATGCGATATAGTTGATATTCTTAAAACATCGAGGACGTATGGTTCTAAGAAAGTTGGTACAATCTTGAAATAAAGAGTTCTCTTTTGTTTGACTATCTGTTGTGCTTTCACTTGTGTAGGCATCGGACTTTTGAAGAGAGCAAATTTGGACTTGATGATGCTAGTTTTCACTTGTGTATGCAACAAAGAATTATGGGTAATCAAACGTTTTGTTAGCACTAGTTAGGTATAACATTTATTAGTACCCGATGTGTAAATTTGTATAAAAATGGTTATTGTATGTGAGTTAGGTCATTTTGTCGAAAAACTATTGTATTGGAATGGTTATGGATATTTTATTTGATTATATGGTTAATGTGTTTTTTAACTTATTTGAATATGATGATTATGTGAGTGATTGTTGATTGATATAATAGAACCAAAATAGACCATTAACAGAAAATAATAGCACGAAAAAATGGTGTAAAATAATAAACAACTTTTAGTAGCGTTTCAAAAACGCTACCGAAATATATATATAGTGGCGTTGAGTAAATGCAACCGTAAAACAGGGGTAAAGTTGGAAATTCTATTAGTAGCACCAAAAAATCTTTTGGTGGCGTTTTTTAAACGCTACAAAAAGATTTATGGTGGCGTTTGAAAAACGCTGCCAAAAATTCATTTATAGTGGCGTTAAAATAAATGCACCAAAAAATCATAGATTTTTAGTCGCATGTTTTCTGGCGGTGTTTATCAAAACGCCACCAAAAGTTTTTGTAGCGTTTTTTGAGCGCCACAAAAAATAAAATTTCTTGTAGTACACTTACCCACCAACCTTAATGTACACTTAGGAGCTAATGCACATGCTAAAAGGTCATTAAATCTTCATGCACACTTAATGGATGATTAGTGGATGCTAACGGTTACTGGCCACCACACTTCCTAAGGGGTAGTTTGGACATTCCCAAAAAATATGGATTAGGGTTTCTAACTTGTTTAAATACCCCATATCTTCATGTAACCCCTTCTTCCTCTTAGTTAGTTTTAGGCTCAAAATAAAAAAAAGCTCTCTTTCTCTTTTCATGGCTACTTAGCCAATTTTTATTTCATGTAATCTTTCTTTCTATGCAATGTTAGTTAATGTTCTTTTACATTTACATGCTCTCTTTCTTATGTTGTTAGTAGCTTAGTGTTCATTTCTTTTTTACTTAGCTTTTATTTTCATTTTACTCTCTTTTTCCTCTTGTTTATTTCATGTTGCTTTCTACATTTGTTGGTTTAATAACAAATATGAGAGGCTAATCCCTACAATTTAGAGGTAATGAAGCTCTCTTGAATCATGTAGATGCAACATAATTTTTCTTTTATGTCTCTTTTGTGCTTAATGGAAAGTTAGATGTTTGTGTGATTTTGTGTTTAATATTGAGTTTGATAGCTTATGTTGTTCAAAACAAATAGGCTATGCTTAATCATATGAATCACTAATTACCTCTTCATCTACATATGATAATGGTAATGGAAGTGGATTTAGAATCAAAATTTGATGGTTTATGTTTCTAATTCAATAGTTAATAAGCCATACTTAAAATAGATTCTAATTTTAATTTCATGTCATTTTCATTAAGGCTAGTAAGTGGGTTAGAGGGTTCATTAAAGTTTGATGGTTTAAGTGCGTTGATTAATAACACAATTAGGCCTTGCTTATTATAAATGCATCAACTAAACTCACAAATGACCAAAAAGAGATCATAATTTCATTATGTTGATCTTTGTGATCATGAGTCTCATGAACATCTTCAGCGAACGTTTCTTCATTATTTTCCGGTTGCTGGTTAATTCCAAGCAAAGCATTCAATTTGTCCAACATCAAAGCGCTCTGGGCTTCCATTTGCTGACACAACCCAGACACCACAGCATCCAATTCTTCCCTTGTGACTCCAACACTAGGAGCCGCTTGATTTGACATGGGAGAAGTGGCAGAGTTGTTGTAAGCATTTCCAGATCTAGTAGATTTTCTTTTCCTTTTTGGAGCCATAATCTCGGATAGTCTTCTGGTTTTTAAGGAGAGTCTTTCTACAAATCTTTGTGAAGCGATGATGAGAGCACACCTGAGTTCGAGTTCTCAGTGAAAGCACCAAAAATGTTAACGCTAAAAATATACGCTAACACCCCAGTATGGTTTGCGATATAGCGAAAGCACCACCCGTTTGTACGGGAAATAAAAGTAAGCAGAGAATAGCAAAAACAGTAAAAAGACAACAGTTTTATAGTGGTTCGGCTCAAAGTCAAGCCTACGTCCACTTAATCTCTTCTATCACTAATTCGATTACAGATTTTACAATAATCCTTCGATTACAACACAATGAAGACAGGTAATTAGAACTTTGATGCAGAAAAGCTCTTTTGATTCATGTTGAATGAGTCCGATCTTTTTCGAAGATTCTTTGGAGTATCCTTTGTCTTTGAAGTGTTGGAGTCAGTAGAGAAATCAGCAGAGTCTTGGCGTTTCAGAAAAATCGTCTTCTTCCAAATGCGGAGTAGGCGGGGTATTTATAGGAGAAAACTGGGCTTAGCTCGTTAGGTTTTAGGTCGTGAGCGACCTAAGAGCCATCCCGAGTTAGCATAAGTCGTTGGCGACTTAATGGAATCATTCTGGGTGAGGTATAGGCTGTGAGCGACCTATCATATGTAATACAGAAGTTATCTCGGTAAGACTAAGTCGTGAGCGACCTAATTGAAGAGGCAGGGCGTGCGGCTTAACTCTGGAGCATGTTAGGTCGTTGCCTTTCCTGAGTTGCTAGGTCGCAGGAGACTTTCAGGAGTTAGGTCGCAGGAGTCTTTCAGGAGTTAGGTCGCAGGAGTCTTTCCGGAGTTAGGTCGCTAGGTCGTTAAGTCGTTAGGTCGTTAGCCTGTTAAATTGATGGAGTTTGCTATCTTGTTAGGTCGCAGGAGTCTTTTAGGTCGCTAAGTCGTTAGGTCGCTAAATAAAAGAGGGTTAACAACTATGTTCAATCCGAAGGAGAAGCTACTTACCACATCAGAAGATTCTGATAGGCCCAAGGAGATGGAAGAAGTTTTCGTATTCCAGCCAAATAGTAGAGTTGTTGTTGATGCTGTCGAGGAAAACGCATTTAACGAAACATCACAGGATAGTCCATAGGTACCTTCTAGTAGTGCTAGTGATGTGCATGAATCTAGAGGAAGTTCGGTTCAAGGTGGAGCTGAAAGGAGCTTAGGCGAAGCAGTATCTACCTGGATCAGTCGTAGGACTATCAGGCCACCCGAAAGGTATGGTGATTGGCAGTTTGTGAACTTAAGCCTTGGTGATCAGTTTGACTATGCCCTACATGTGGTTCATGAGGAGCCGCTAGACCTTGATGAAGCTTTGAAGTCATGTGAAAGTTCAAAGTGGATGTGCGCTATGGAAGAGGAGTTAGAGTTGTTTAAGAAGAACAAGACTTGGGATCCGATACCACCTCCTCAAGGAAGCCGAGCCATAGGCTGCAAGTGGGTGTTCAAGGTGAAGGATGATGTGAGATACAAGGCTAGACTAGTTGCTAAAGGGTTTTCACAAAGAAAGGGATTGGAGTATGATGAGATATTCTCTCCAGTAGTGATGCATACGTCCATCCGCATTTTGCTCGCTATCGTCATAGCTCATGACTTGGAGCTGGAGCAACTGGACGTGAAAACCGCTTTCTTGCATGGAGACTTGGATGAGACCATCTACATAAAGCAGTAGAAGGGTTTGTTGTAGATGGGAAAGAAAATTAGGTTTGCAAATTGAAGAAGTCTTTGTATGGACTTAAGCAGTTGCCTAGACAATGGTACAAGAGGTTCGACTCTTTTATGCTTTCACTTGGTTTTGATCAGACGCTTGTGTGTACTTCAAGTATTTAAAGAATGGTAGATGGGTGTGCCTACTCTTGTACGTGGATGGTATGTTGATTGCTTCCAAGGATAAGGCTGAAATCGATAGTTTAAAGCGAAGGCTACAAGCAGAATTCGAAATGAAAGACCTTGGAGGAGCAAAGAAATTTTTTTGTATGGAAATCCAAAGGGATAGAAAGCTAGGACTTTTGAGTCTCACTCAAAAGGAGTACATTCGAAAGGCGCTTTCTCGATTTAGCATGGAAGGGGCAAAGGCAATCAGCACACCCATGCCTTTGCACATACAGCTTTCTAGTAAAGGCTCTCCGATCTCAGAAAAGAACAAGGCTTATATGATGAAGGTCCCATATGCAAGTGCAGTTGGTAGCTTGATGTATGCCATAGTCTGCACTAGGCCTGACATTGCACAGGTGGTTGGATTGGTGAGTAGGTTCATGGCGAATCCAGGAAAGACGCATTGGGAAGCAGTGAAGTGTATCTTCAGATACCTTAGAGGAACTCCAAACCATGGACTTGTCTTTAGCGGCAGAGGAAGAGATTTCAACTTGGTTGGATTTTTTGATTCCGACTATGCCGGTGATAGAGATCGAAGGAAGTCAACCTCCGGATATGTGTTCACCATCGGTGGGACATCGATCAGTTGGAGGGAGAGGTTGCAGATGATTGTAGCTTTGTCTACTACAGAGGCAGAGCTTATAGCTGCGGTTGAAGCAGCTAAAGAGGCGCTTTATTTGAGGCGACCGACTGTTGTGTGATTTGGGCTTCGCATACGAAGGTGTGGATGTGTACTGTAACAATCAAAGTGCAATCCACTTAGCTGAAAATTTGGCTTTTAGCTCGAGGACAAAGCATATTAAGGTGAGAGGGTCGTTTCTTGTCTCGATGAGTGAAGAGAAGCTAGTTCGTCTTTAGAAAGCTCACACAAAGGAGAATGCAGTAGACATGTTTACCAAGTCGTTACATGTTGCTAAGTTCGAGTATTGCTCAGACTTGATTCGCTTAATGAAGTGCTAGGTGCCACGGGGTGGTGCGGGGGGAGAGTTGAAATGGTTCGTGGAGACGTTTGTTTTCATGGTGGAGATTGATAGGTTCTACACGGACTGGGTACTTCGAACACCTTGTTGACGGGCGGTGGCCTTGTCGAAGTTTGTTAACAGAGTGTAATAGGTGATGGCATTGTCGAAGCTCATTGGGTAAGTATCCATTGCTTGGAGCATGAAGGAGTAGATGAAGTTTGAAGGCTTGTTTGGAATTCTGTATCAAGGTGGAGATTGTTAGAGATGATACCTGAATTCGAGAAGAAGCCCATGGAGAAGCTCGTGGAGGGCTGATGCCGAAACCCTAGAACGAAGGTAAAGCCCTAGGCTGTGGTGAAGAAGATACTGAACCAAACATTGGTTCGGTGGAGGAGATGTCGGACCAAATCTTTGGTCCAGTGAAGTTCGTTCGGTGTTGATGCTATGAAGACCGAACAAGTAATCTCGTTCGGTGGAGAAGCAGTTTCATTCGGTGATGTTTCATTTAGCAGTAAGGAGGACCGAACGAAATATCTCGATCGGTGGTAGTGCATCGATCGGCAGTGAAGGAAAGAAGGAAGTTATTTCGTTCGGTGGCTAGTGCGATGAAGGGGATAATGCCGAACGAAATATTTCATTCGGCGGCATGCCGAACCAGATGGATGCCGAACGAAATATCTCGTTCGGTATTTGGGAATATCGGTCCAGACCTGAAGTGGAGATGCCGAACCAGATTGATATGGGCTTTGCCGAACCAAATGCCATTGTGCTACTTGCCGAACCAGATGTGCCAAACATAACCCCAAGGCTGCTATATAGCAGCTACCCCTCCTCATATCTTCACTCTATAAATAGTGGAGCTTCGGGACAACAATGGTAGCCATCCTAGAGAGGTGAAACTCTGCATAATTTTGTCTGTATTGTTAATTCTTCTTATGTATAGCCTCCAAAACTGAATCAATCTTGTAACTCTAATCTTTCAGTGATTAATAAAATCTTCTCTCCCCAAGTGGGCGTACACTGCCTCACGGTAGTGGAACCACTATAAATACTGGTGTTATTGTTTTTTTGCATTGCATAGATCTGTGACTGTCTGTTTTGGTGTTTATCTCTATTTGTATCGTCTCACTACAATCATGATCCAGTTGTTTTCCACTGCGTTGGGTTTTTTATTCCCTTAGACTGATCATTCGAGAAGGATTTTCTCTAATATTACTTTGCCTCATATTCAGATGTTGAATAGTAGGATATGATATGTTCAAATACCATGACATGCTTTTGTAATACAATCCTAAGGATCGACTACAAGCGGTAATCTAGATTTTGAAGATAGCGCATGATCCTACCAATTTTCAGCATACCAATAGCCATTATCATATTCAACCTTATATTGATTAGCATTCAAACCTCTATGATACCTTTTAGCTCCATTGGATTGGTCGAGACTCTTTGATAAATACCAAATTGCCTAAATACTCTATTCGGATAATACGGCTCAGAAATATCAAAGCATAATATAACACCGTTGTAAAATGCGACATCGGGCAACGGGTACTGGGATCTCACATCTCAGTAAGGGTCCCAACATACCTAAAATGTTATAAATGAACTTAGAAAATATTACATGGTTGATTTTTCTTTTTCAAATAAAGTTTACCACTTACATCCTGTGCAGTTAAATTATCAAGTTGTTCTCGTAGCTGTATTATGGCTGAGGTTGCATCACCAGATTGTTTCATGGGTTGGCATCTAGACATCCTAGGCATTGTATGAGTAGAATCTTTATTTGGAATGACATTTGGGAGCATAGGAAAATGATCATATATCCATGCCTAAAGTAATACTAATTAATACGATATTTTAAATTCTAGTAACAATATGAAAGAATGTAATATACTCATAGTCAATAATGTCAAATATCCATCAATCTACTTAACGTCCCGTCTGGAAGCCAAATCTAATTGACGGTATAAATATGCTAATACTCTTATTCCACATGCTTGTTCAACCAAATGATTAATGTTTTCTAAACATCGCAAATAATTAACCAACACCTTCGTCCTAGACATATCACAAAAGATAGAACATCCTAAAAAATAAAGAAGATAAGCACGAGCAACGATCTCATAATCATGGTCAGTTGCATCTTCTTTATTTGCTCTTTCATTGAACTTATCCAATAAATAATGAAGTTTCACCGAATTCGAATCATTAGTTTGTTCCCTTGCTTCACTTCTATGAACTTCGAGGTAATCCACTAACAAATTAATCACGTTCTGATCCTCTTTCTCCATGTACAAACAGTTACCAATTACGAGTACTTTTAACATTTGAGCAACATCATCTAAAGTGATTGTCATTTCTCCAAATGGCATATGAAAAAAAATAGTTTCTGGATGCCATCGTTCGACAAAAGCTGACATTGTTACATAATCCACATGCTTATACGTATATTGGACTAAATTATATAAACTTGAATTTTTAACTTTGTCAACTACTCGATGAGCATATCATCTAAACTCCATTCCTGCAGCTTTTGCCAATGTGAAATGCAGTTCAACGATCGTCTCTCCTATAATTTTCAAATTCACAAACTCAAGTACGATAATAAAAAAGTGCTATATATAGTACAAGCGTTACGGCACGCGCTTCGCACATGATGAAGAAGGCCGAATTGTTTTTCTACAAATTGTATTTATTTAATATGTTCAAAAGAAAACGATTTCCACATATATTTAGTCATATTTTGTGTTGAATCATACGTAGTTAATTTGAAATTTTATTTCTAAGTTGCAATATCTAATTTCTAGTGAGTTCAAATTTTTATTTATATTATTAATTAATAAAAGACAAATTTGTGAAGTAGTTTATTTGTTAGATTTTATTTTTAAATGATATTAAGACTTGTTAAATATTTCTAGAGGAAATTTTGAATTTGTAAAAGAAGCTTAATTGTCATATTCTAATTTTAGGCGATGCTAAATTTTAATAATTTTCGTAGAGAGACGTTTTTGGTATTTCATGCTGATACCAAAAGGGTGTGACAGCAGATATATTAAAACTATTAATGAAGAACAAAATACAAAGGGTAATTTTGGAAGTTTGTAGTCGGACCAAAAGTTTACACTTCCAAACCAACTATTAATAAAGATGTATTTTAATATAGGCAAACCTCGTGCTTATTCCAAATAGCATATACAGTATATGTTTCAAAACTTTTAAGCAGAGATTCGTTGACAGGACAGGAGGAATCAGCTGTATCACAGGTAGTAGGAATGGTCAATGACAAATTAATAGATATTTCTGTTTCTTCGTTGTTGCACTCATCATCACTTAAACTGTTATTATTTGAATCATCATTGTTTGCGTTAGCATCATTTGATCCACTATCATTTCCTTCATCTTCGGTACTAACTTCCGGTGATTTTTCCAATTCTTGCACTCCAAGCTTTCTCTTTGCGTTTCTGGTTTCCTTAGCCAGTTTGCGTCGTAAGATTGCAGTCATCGGCTGTTTATCCTTCCCTAAACAAAATACCAATATATAAAAAAATTAAGAAAAAACTTCATTGAGAAGAAATTAGTTATTATTAAATGGATAAGTTAACGCAATATATTTTATTGTCACCATAACTCCACATATAATGCTTATGCCGTTTCAGTCCTATATCAAGTTACCCAAAAACAGTTACCATTGCCAAAAAATATAACTATCGAAATGCTATTCAGGGTGATAAAAAATGGGAAAAATAAATTAAGTGGCACGTTATAGTCGATCAGAAAAAGAATTTGGCAATTGGTCACCGCGGTAAATAACAAGCATAGAACGACACTAATTCAAAAAAAGGAAAAGAAAAGTACTCTGCGATGAAGGACGTTGAGCCGCCTTTGACGACTGCAATTGAGGAGCCTTTGACGAGTGTGACGTAAGGTGGCTTCGGGTTGATTTCTTCATCACGGTCGTCAATGGATGACCTAGTTGATAACAACACTAATTGTTTTTTTAATTGTGGGATTAAGGTTTATTAATTGGTAGCCGTGGGTTTATATTTGCAAATCTATTGTCAAATAAAATTCAAAAATTTTTGGAATGTAATATATGCGAAAGCTGATATCCCTTTCCCTTAATATAAATACATGAAAATTGCAAAACTCAAATGTTTGGCTTTGTTGATACTTTTTTTATATTATTAATTATATCTTGGAGTATAGTTGTTTGATACCATGAATAAAGACTTTTCCACCTTTTTTGTTCAGTAGATCGGTTTATATCTTGGACTATGTCTACATTTTTTATCATGTCACGGAATAATTTGGGCTATCTCTCATTGATTATGAAGATATTTTAGAGTGTTAGCATTTGTATATCACATAGTAGTAAAAAAATCCATTCTTCTTATCTTTGTTTAGTAGACCGGATACAATGAATAAATACATTTATGAGTATGGTAAAACAATTTTATTGTATTGAAGGAGATGAGAATGGTTATTTACTCTGTGAACTTAGGCAAGACATAGTCCAATCATGTTACACAATTTCTTTTATTTATGGGTTTATTTTTCATAAAATTTTGTCTTCCTAAAGTCAGTTTAGTATATCAACCATTTTAATCAACAAAGCAGCAGCTTTAAACATATTGAAGGATACAAGCTAGTGTAAAATCCATTAAGGTTTTCAGTTATAATAATACTATAACTTCGTAAAATAATCAGTAAAAAAGCAGCAAAGCAGCGACTATTATTATGAAACTGAAACCAATGGTTGAAGATGGGTTTTTATTTATGCTCTTCATGTTATCTAACTAGCTGAATTCAAACTTATGCGTACATGCTTTTCAGTTACACTTTTGCATCTTCAATACTATGACTTACATGCTTTTCAGTTACCTGTAACTGTAACTGTAAGATTGAATTCAACTAGCAATGATGCAATGCTTGGATGTTTTAACAACTTCAAAATTATATGTTATTCATGGTCTAATCAATAACTTTCCATTTATGTCTCAAAACAAATTTTTGCTGTCCTATTCTCTCTGTAAACATATATAGCTTGTGATATTGAATTAATAAAACATTATTTTTGCGAGTAAGATCCGTATGGTTTGATAGGTACTTTCATATGATATTAACTGCATACATATTTATTATCTTTTCATAGGTTATTTTCGCCAACTCGGGTTAATATATATATTTTAATATTGATCATCCACTTTCATATTATTTACTTTTAATTTTCCCAATGATTCCATCTTGTTTGTCTTGTACAAGCTGCCTAAACTAATATATCATTTCTGTGTCTACATGCTCTTAACAGTAGTATATTGACATACAAGCAACTGAGCAAGAGTTAACAAAAGAAGCAGCTGATGTCTTTATATGGTGTTTCATTCAAAGCTCTGATTGCTACAAGCAGTGGGTAAGCTATCTATCTATCTATATCTGTTGTGTGATGAAAACCATTTTGTGTTTATTATTTGATTTGATTGTACTGTGTTCAACAACAATTTTGGAAATAGTTTTGAGTCAGTGAACACATTTGTTAAAAAAGTTCAAGCTCTACTCAATATTATATTACTTGGATAAATGATGTGTATGACTATCAAAAGTGAAATTCTCTAGTGATACTTACAGACATTTCTGTGAATTAATGTTTATATATATCAATACTTAACACTTGTTTTACCATTCATAGCATTTTGTAACTAATATTTTTTTGTGATTTTCAGGTGGTAGATAATGGATTCAATTGAGCATGATAACGCTGCTATGGAGACTTTGGAGAATGAACCCGATTCAGTAAATAGTTCTGTGGAAAAAAAGCGAGTTAGGAGTACTCATTCTGAAGTTTGAGAGTACTTTCAAAAGAATGAAGTCGTGGAAGGGGAAAAGCAGACATGTTATTGTAAGGAATGTAAGAAGTCATATATTTAGGGAGGTAAGTATGGTACTTCCAATCTAAGGAAACACATACCGAGATGTTCCATGATAAGTGCAAAAGCATTAAAACAAAATCAAACAATTTTTAATCAAAATAAACATAGAGAATTAATGGCCAAGGCAATTATTAGACATAATTTGCCATTCATGTTTGTTCATTATGAAAGCATTCGTGATATACCACTACACCAAAACAGTCATTTGGCAACACTTTTTTTTTCCATTTGGCGACACTTATATGGGTTGCATTTTAGTCTCGCTAATAAGTGTCGCTATCCAATATAAGTGTTACTGAAAATAAAAATTTACACTTTTAAATACGGCGACACTTATTTTCGTTGTAAGCCTTGGTTTAATTGGAGTTAATTGAAATATACTAGGGCAAAATTGTAATTGAATAACATATCACGCTTAACCCTAGCCACGCTTATCCCTGGCCGCATTTTCCCCAAATCGTTTCCCTCTCTGACGTTCATTCTCCAATCGTTTCCCTCTTCTTCATTATCATCATCATGTGAATAATGAAAATTGACAGCTGCCTACACCTACTATGTCTCTACCTCCTCCTCCATATCTACCTCCGCCTCTGCATCCACCTTCATGGATGGTACTATTCCTCTTCCGCCGAACACCTGTACTATCCTGTATAAAAAATACTGGTTCTTCAAAGAACTATAAGCATATTGAAGTGCGTTTTCAAATAATCATAACCAGTTTTGTACAGTTTCTGTCCCCCAATCATTTGCTTCTTCGAGTCTTGTTAGTCATCATCTTCATAGCCCTGGGCTCAAGTACGTTTGAGTTTTTTTAACCCCCATAGTTAATTGTTTGTTGAGCTACTCCATGATTTTTGCATGTGATGAATGTTGGTAAGCCCTTCATTTTTATTTCAATTTTAATCTTAGCATCACAAAAAGTTATAGCAACTTTTTGACTCTGCCACTAAGAATTTTTTTTATTTGGTACTACTTTGTATTGTCGGTGAAACAAATTTGATACGTTTGCTATGCATGTTCTTAGCATCTAAAAGTCTTGTGACTACTGTTTGTAGACTTAAGATTATATTTGATTTTTATTTAGCCAAGCTCCTTGAATAACTTTTACTGCTCATGTCCCTATCGTAATTACTGTTGAAAGTATAATGAAAGATAAATGAATATTAATGAATATATCAGATGCTTAGTGGCTATAACATAGGTTGTACTAACCATATAAATCTAGTCTAAGTCATGCTAGTTGTTTGTTAGCAAGTATAGCGCCTTGACTCTTTTAGAGATGTTACATAATTATCATTTTAGTCCATTTCCAATCCTTTTCTTGACTCATATGGACTTTGGTTCTGAAGTTTGAGATGCAAATTTTATTAAAACATCAAATCTTTTGCGACATAGTAAATCAGGTGCATCTTTACCCTTACCTTGTTGTTGGTCATTGTTATGTGCTTGAGTAGGCGGTTGTCGGTGAACAAATCTTTGTAACTTTGGTCATGCAGTTTGTGTTCACTGTCATTTAGAGATAAACTACTTTTTGTTTGTTGAACTGTTTACTGTGATTGATGTGCTCAAATCTTGGTTCAACTACTTGGCACATATATAGCTTCAAAATAGATTAATTGTTGCTATATTTTACATATAACATGTTGACGTCACTTAGTTTTCCTTAATGTTGATCTGAATGTCCTTTTGGTAGTTACTACCACTGAAAACTATCTGTGTTGCCTCTCAATAGTTCCTTATTGTTGCACAATTTTGAATATGTATGTATAGATAAGTTATTATCATATCTAACAGTGGTAATCGAATTACTTAAGCAGTTGTGAACTTGATTATTTACACGATTCAACTGAATACCATAACATTTAAATTTGGGTACGTTATATGTTTTTCGTCCCATGCTTTTATTTGAATTCTTACAATATTCATCTGTTAAATCTCATGTTGTTCGTTACATTGTTCTAATAATTTAATTTGAACTTGGCTTTTCTTTCAACAGTTTTGAGATGGAACCTTCGTTGGTTCATCTAAACGGAAAGACTATTGACAGCCAGTCAGTGGTTTTATTGGCATAACAGATGAAAAAATATTGATTATACGGACAACTATGTGGTAGATGTAAAATGTTAAAATCTTCATTTCTAGATACAGAATTAAAATTTGCTGAAATATTTTACCTATTTCTGGTGTTATTCATATTTCAATGTCTGGAATGTCTCTTGGTTTAATAACTGTCACAGTCACTACAACAAAAGTTTCTTTTCTTGGCATATGGATACAGCGTTTTTAAGTCGGTTGCCATCAAAAATATAATATAAACGATAAATTACTTTAGTCTAACGTTTGTGCACGCTATGTGCACGCAGTTTCGAAACTGAGCCGGGGCGCAGTTTGAGCCCAGTTACATTATTAATTATGAACTTAATTTAATGTTCAATTTAATTTTTATAAAGGAACTGCAAATTCAATTTAACGTGATATTAAATGCAGGCACTTCTAGAGGAAGCGGAAAAAAAGAGGAAGTTAGATGATAGTTCTAAGGGTGGAGTCGAAGATCTTGAAGATGACCCAATTGCCTAAGTTTTTGGTTCCGACACGAAGAAAAATTATTGTCGAGCAATTACTTCTACTTCTATAAAACAAGTGAAGATGGCTCGAGCTGTAAAAGCTGTAACTGAAAAGAAGCAAGCCGTGGATTTGTCTATTTGGAAATTGGAGATAGAAAGGCAAGTAGCTAATCAAGTTAATAATGTCATCAATTCAATTACTTCAACTTTTATGAAATTTATGCCTAGTTTGCAAGAAAAATATGTTGCAAGTCCTACGACTCCACAAACGGAAGGTGCTTCTAATTTAGGAGATTCTCATACAAACAATAATGTAGTTGTTACTCCAACCGTGTCAAATAATGATATTCGTTCATCTACAATGGAAAAGAAATATGTAATGCTATTGTCACAAGATTTAGAGAAGGAAGTAGCTAAAGGTTATGTTGGAACACAAACTATTTGTCATTTTAGGAAGGTGATACCGAATGTAGAGAAAGTAATTTGGGTGGATGATGTTCTTGAACCGGATGCACCAATTTATGATGGTCCTCAAAATGGAATGTACAAGTTATGTGATTTTTCAGATGGAGGTTTCGTTATATGGCCGGAGTTTCGTATTCGGTATTTGTAGAATTTCACTATGAAATTTACGTTGTCTTTTGTATTCCAATTTGACATTGTTATGAAGTAGTTGATTATGTATTGAATTAACCAACTTAATTATGTATTGTACTTGTTATGAAGTAGTTGACATTGTTATGAAGTAGTTGACTATGAAATTTATGTTGTTATTTGATCATGAATATTGTAAATTTTGGGTTCCTATTGAATGTAGTATAATAATGCTGTTAAAGTGTTATAAGCGTTGGCAATTAAAATATACCAACGCTTATAAGTGTCAGCATAGAAAATTAAACAATGTTGGATGGTTAATTTGTCAACGTTTATAAGCGTTGCTAAATAATATACACCAACGTTTATAAGCGTTGGCGAATACAACCTTCCAACGCTTATAAGCGTTGGGAAACTAAACTCGCCAACGTTTATAAGCGTTGGCAATAAATTGCGACGCCTCTACAGCGACGCTAATAAACGTTGCTGAAACTGTTTGCGACAGTTATACTCGTTGGGAATCACCTGTTTTGGTGTAGTGTACATTCATATCTTAACGATAGAGCTCTATCCGTTTCGAGAAATACCTCTCATATCGATGTTTTAAAATTATATGAAAAGGAAAAATTCAAGCTTAAATGTTTTTTGAAAACATGTACAGGGAGGGTAAGTTTGACAACCGATTTATGGGCATCGGTTAACACGGATGGCTATATCACTCTAACGGCTCATTTTGTTGATAATGAATGGAAACTACAGAAAAAATTGTTCAGTTTTTGTCTTATGCCACCACCACATTACGAAGCTGCTATTTTTGGGAAAATATTCAGTCTTTTGCTTAGTTGGGACATTGAGGATAAGATTTTTTCTTATACATTAGATAACGCTTCTTCTAATGATAAATTTGTAGAGCTATTAGAGTCTCATCTTACATATCGTAAAGCCTTGATTGCAAACGGAGAATATTTGCATGTGCGATGCACGACACATATTTTAAATTTAATGGTACAAGATGGTTTAAAGTGCATTGCTTCATGTTTAAACAATATATTTTAAATTTAATGGTACAAGATGGTTTAAAGTGCATTGCTTCGTGTTTAAACAATATAAGGGAAATCATCAAGTATATCAAAGGCTCGCAATCAAGAAAGAATCATTTTGTAGAATGTATAGCCGATCTGTCGTTGGATAATAGTAACAAAGGATTGCGTCAAGATGTTCCAACAAGATGAAACTCAACCTTTGTTATGTTGAAAAGTGTCATATATTATAAACAAGCACTTTGTCGCTTAGAGCTTGTTGATAAAAATTATATTTATTGTCATACACAAGAGGAATGGATGAAAGCAAAAAAAATTGCCGACTTTTTAGAAGTACTTTATGATGCCACTTGCTTGTTTTCTGGAACGAAATACCCAACATCTAATTTTTTTTCTTCGAAAGTTGTTATGGTTTTGTTTACATTGCAAAAGTGCACAGGATCTAATGATTTTATGTCAGACATGGCAAGTAGAATGTTTTTGAAGTTCAACAAACATTGGAGTGAATTTAGTATATTGCTTTGCATTGCTTGCATTCTTAATCCCCGACATAAGATGGATTTTGTCAAGTTTTGTTACAAAAGGCTTTATGGTAATGATTATGGTGAAACGTTTGAGGTGGTAGAGTCAAAATTAAAAGGTCTTTATGAGGAGTACAGAAGAAAAATAGAGAAGGAATCAAACAATGAAGCAAGTGGATCAAAAGAATTAGATTGTAGTGATCCATTTATGGGACCGTATTCACAGGAGTGTGTTGATGTAATAGAAGAATTTGATATATTTAGTAATATTGAGTTTGCTGAAAGTTCGCATAATTTAGAACTTAAGTTATATTAAGAAGATGGACCGCTAGATCGTAAGTTACCACTCGATATTCTTTCATTTTGGCAATTTAAACAACTTAAATATCTCATTCTCTCTTTCATGGCAAAAGATGTTTTAGCTGTGCCTATTACCACCGTTGCATCTGAAAGTGCGTTTAGCATTAGCGGAAGAGTTTTGGATGATTATCGCAGTTCCCTTAAAGATGATATTATGAAGTCGTTACTTTGCACGCATGATTGGTTATACGGGAATGCAATTGCTACGGAAGTGGAACAAAAAGATGAAGATATTTCCAAATTTCATGTTGATGCGGAGCAGCTTACTCAATTTCCTACACCATCCTTAGGCAATCGTTGATTGCATAATAGAAGGTACAATTTTCGTTTTTATTTCTATTTTGATATACTTACTTTTTGTTGTCAAAATTAGCCATCAAAATTCATGCTGTCATATAATACTCCAGTGGTTGGATAAAATCTTTCCCTTGAAATGAACTAGTAGTGTATTGTTTTTTATCGCATACCTTGAATGTAACTTTGATGTTAAAATGTTGTAGATTATCAAAATTCATGTTGTCATATAATACTCGTCATGAAAAAGCAAGTGTATATTGTATGATCCAACTGACCATAGTATAATCCAAGGTTTGTGTGAAGTAGCATTAAAGAAAAATAAAAGATACTCACTTTTAGTAGGTACTGAAGCATATGCTTTGCATTTTGCAATCTCTGGACCAAAATCTTAAGACTTAGCTGTATATATTTAACGTTGTCTGTATATATTTTGCTTTGTACTATTATAATAGAATAGGTGTTGTATAGTTTTTTGCTCTTTACTGCAGGGTACACAAATCAAGCTAAGATTGCCTTGTGCATTTAACACCATTCTAAAATAAAGGTATTAAGTTAATTAACCAAGATTATCTTATGTCTATACATATGATAATGACTACTGTTTAATTGCTCAACGTTTAAATTTAGACTAACATGCAACACCAGAACTGTCATTTTGTAACGGTTATAACCGTTGGTAATCAAATTCCCAACGATTATAACCGTTGGTAGCAGGTACGTTATAATTTTTTTTACATATTTTGCAACGGTTATAACCGTTGGGAATGTCCAAAATTCCCAACGGTTATAACTGTTGGGAAAAACCGTAATTCCTAACGGTTATAACCATTGAGAATTTTGGTAATTCCCAGCGGTTATAACCGTTTGAAATTACTTCACATTCCCAATGGTTATAACAGTTGGGAATATTTTAATTTCCAACGGTTATAACCGTTAGGAATTTCTTGCATAAGTAAATAGCAAAATTACTAACACTTATAAGTGTTACAAATTTAGTATAGCAGAACCATATCTTATTCAGCATCTAATAGTATTTCATTCAACCATATCCCATTCCGGATCTTATAGTATAATCACATATTATTTCATTCAACTATAAAATTCAAATTTATAGCAATAACAAACATGAAACTAAATTTCAAAACTAATATATCATCAAATTGTAAAGAAAATCAAACATACTAATTAGTTCATATCAAATTCTACAAAGTTCATTGTGAAAACTTTAAATTTCACTACTACAAAATATTTTGAAGCTTACAAACAACGAATGCGACACTCCGACCAAACTACAAAACCACCATCAACCAACTCTGTATCCTACCCTTCTGGCCCAAGCTACTAACAACCTTCTTGTAGTGTTCTGCTCTCTTCTTCCAAAGCTTTGTATCCTGCATGAACATTTCTCCATTCACTCCATCTACACTCCCACTACTGATTCTTGGAGGCACTACAATCAATCTTTCAGGTTGTTTCCTCAACTCTTCCCCTGCAACTTGTCTTATATCTCTTACATTTGGCATTACTGTTATGCATGTTTCTATCGTAGTATACCTGATAAACAATTTCTTACATTATATCACAAAGAACCTTATGTGGTAAACAGAGATACCTTTATGGTTCAATAATCTCATACTTACAAATTTCTCTAATGAAACAGAACCAAGCTAAACATTCAAAAACATGACATGTCTAATAAAGAATTCGACAACACATTTATTTACTGACATGTACCTTTAGCTCGTAGAAGAAAGACCATGCAAGACTGCAATACAGTAGTTTTATGTAAGCATAATTAACCGAATCAAACCGTAGGAATTCACAAACTTTTTTGATTTGTAAGCTCAGCACACTCGTAGTTTACCCAACAGAGCATTATTGTTGGTTTTGTTTAATATATTGTGGTACAAAATTTGACAGATAAGTTTGATAAAATGAAGAGTAGTAAGTTAAGATAAATATCTACAATAACATGGAGTTGTGTCAAAATATCCTAGTTTTAATAAAAAGTCTTAAAAGGTTTCATGACAAAAAGAATAGCAATACTGAAACCTACATGCATTTTCAATTAAAATATTGCAAAGCGTAAAAAACTATGTTTATCAAACATGTATACCAAGTCCACTAACATTTAGGACTACTTAATTGGTTCAAATCGGTTCATTTCCTTGATGTGGAATCAGGGATAACTGTTTTTTTACATTGTTTGATCTCCTATGCTAATCTTATTTTCACCTGGTTTCTATCTTATATTCCCTTAATTTGATGGTCACTCTCATTTGAAATTGCAATATTATCCTTTGTAATTTTGTTATTTTCCTTTCAAAACCAGTTTAGACGACTGAGGCCACAGTGGCCTCAATTGTTTGAACTCTCTAATTTTAGAATATGTGTTATGCATACCATTTACAATTTATATTTCTTTGTAAATATAACTGAATTTCTTTTGATTACATTTGATTCGAGTGCATAATATATACATATAAGTAACTTAGACGTACACGTTAAGCATTTTATGACAAAACATGCATTAAAGGAATCATTTTTATAGAATGAATTTACACATAGCAAATCTTCTCAAGTTTCTCAAACACACTCAAGAAAATGGAAAAGAGTTATGCATTACTCCAGAATAACTACAAAACAAAATTTTAGCATAATTTGGATATAGGTTTATGTATTAATTAGTTGGCTACATCGAAAATAAAACACCACGTGAAAATTGTGTAGTAGACTCTATATGTACTAAATCTTATCATAAAAAGCAAATTCTGATTTATGAACATTTTAAAATTCATAAAATACCATAACTATTATGATCACATTTGTTATGATCCACTAATATAATTTATTTTGTTGAATAGAGGTGTAACTATCATGATTATTTATCATAATTATTAATGCTATAATAATCATGCACGATCAGTTACTGCCGTAATTATTACTTATTTACTACTTTATTTCGAGGAAAGTAAAGTAGACAAATGAATTACTACTATAGAAAAAAATACATAAACATTGTTTTTGTCATTCTTTTAGTCGAATGAAATCAAGTAAATGAACTGCATGTGATGGCATTTGTAGTGTGAGAACGGACCGAGAAGACAAAGACCAAGCTCTGTACTGGAATAAAGAGCGCTTTTGATGGTATTTGAACTGAAGCCCTGATGTTGAACTAGGCTAAAAAGATGGTATTATTTCTTAATTTATACATTTCTAATAGTGAAATAAATGTCACGGTTAAAAAGGTAAACGGTTAAACAATGTTACAGTGTAAATATGTAGTTATGCATTTTAATTTGGGTATTTGATGGATTTATTCCCACTAAATTGAATGGTTACCTGTAAAATCAACTTCTCATGCAGTCTCAAGAAATTTTTTATTATTGCTGCTCAAGCAGAACATGAAGCTGGCTATGCTGGTGGATATGATGGGCCTTAATGGTTCATTTCCTACTGCATGACTAGTTGTATTCTACATAAAACATAAAATGGAAGTCACATGACGGTTTAGACTTATTATTTGGATTTCTACTTTACACAAATCTTGCAAACCATGATTAAATGTTCTCAGTTCCTACAAAGGATAGCAATACTTTAGCTCTTTTGATCATATGGCTACAGTGTATCATTACAAAGTTCTCTAAGTAAAGTAATCATTGGTGATTAGAAGAAGCTTTAACAAAACGTTGGCAACGTTCTGCATTAACTTGGAAAATAGGTCTTATATTTCATTTTTTTATTGTTTTAGTGACTCCTGCAAATTTAAGAAAATGGTCTAATAAAATTTGGATTGTCTTCTCTGATATAAAATCAATAAAATTTCAATCTAAATCAGTAAATCAAAGAGCCAACTATTAGAATAAATCTTTAAATTTTAACAACATTTAAAGTTGCCAGAATGCACTGGTTTATAAGAAATACAATACCTATATTTAGTGGTGCAGATCTGTGAAAGAATTCCACTTTAAAGTTCAAGCATTGTTTTAAAATCCATGATAAATCCACTCTTTACTCAATTAGGAACAAATACTAATATTAATAACAAACCTGGCTATAGTTTTAGCCAAAAAATCTGTTCATTTTTCTTCTCATTGGTGTTAACCTCTGCGCTCAAGGATTCAATTTTCTTCATCAAGCATTTGGATTCTACGATTGACTCTTTTACCAGAGCAATTGCATCCAAGCTGGTTTCTACTCCCCCGTTCTCATTCTTTTGTTTGACAGTCATATCACAACAAATCGATCAATTATCATTATTCCCATGAAAGAAAAGGTAGAAAAATTACAAACTGGAATGAATTCCTACCAGACTGTGAGATCCAACTCTGCTCCCATGGTCTAATAAAGCTGGCGAGGGAGCGTTAATGCTTCTTCGAAGTCCGAACTCAAGCTCTTAGGAAAAACCTATTCAAATCAAATAAGCAAAATGTTAGATAATTTCGGTGCCAGTGATTTGAATCCGAAGATCATGAAATTTAAGCTAAATGGACGAATTAGAATGCTGGGGTTCGAACCTGAGGAGATATTGGATTCGAAACTGATGGAAGCACAATGGCACTGTTTGTTTTCATTCCAAGAGAGCATTTTTGACAGTGGTGCTGCTCATTTTATTTGGAAAAAAAAACAAATTTCCAGTTGCTAATTCAGCTCTATTTATCTTCAAATTCAAGCAATATACAGGCGTGTAATATGTTAGAAACCCACTAATGCTACTGGGCCGTCCAGCCTAGCCCACCACAAATTGCTTTGGCAACTCTTCGTGCAACAGAATAGAAAATAGCTTAAGATTTTTTATAGTGTGCACAGAGATGGAATCAAGATTTCAAATCACCCCAGGTTGTTTATTTTTTCATTTAAAGGCAACACGACATAATAATTTTAGAAAAAAATTGCTAACTAAAACAATATGAAGTTTAATAACAAGACATCATGAGTAGGAATTGAGTTTTGGAATTAAAATGAATAAAAGTAATCCTCATCTCTTCAATCTGTTTATTATTATTATTATTATTAAGTTAAACATCTAATCAACATAGAGCAGATAAGACATGTTTTAACTTTTTTTTAAAAATGGATATGAACTTTATTTTACTAAGGTTGAGTAATACATGATAATATGTCCCAGGCTGCAGCCCAGGGTACACAGATAACAGATCCATACCTAGGACATCAATGTGAAATAATGGATATGAAATATGTTTCTCTATAGAGTTTAGGTACACTATTCACGACGACGACAAATTTTTTATTTGAACAGAGTAAAGCCTATTCTATACCAAAGCATAAAATATTATCCAAATTATTTGTACATAAAGTTAAACATGCCAAGATCATATAATAGATCCTAGAAGGGTTGCTGTTTTGATCCAGAGCAATACCAGATATATACTATAGTGCAAGGAGAACTTAGATGGGGTGATGAGATGACATTTTGAATTGGACATTCAATGAAGAGAGTTTTGTATGTACACCATCAGGACATTATAGATATTATTATATATAACATATAATATAGACATTCATGCATCAATTACCAAATGATAGACTATTCATTTTATTACAGATATTATTATATATAACATATAATATAGACTAATCATTTTATTATATATAACACATAATATAGACATTCATGGTGTATTTTGAATTCTAAAAAAATAATCACTATATGATTTTCTTTCACTCTTTCTATCCATCTAACTCACAATAACAAGAATGCTTTCAAAGGTTTTTCTCATTGCTTCCTTCATCTAATGTTTTATTCAATTATTTGTATCCATCAGATGTTGGTCACTTATACGACAATAGATGTCTGGTTTCCCGTCAACTTGTTATAATAGTGAGAACATAAGGGTTGTTATAAACGCTAGAGAAAAAGTGGAACTAGAGAATGACTTGTCTGTTTTCAGTCCTTTTATCCCATAAACTGTTGTTATGCATTTGACGTAGTGTATATTTTTCTTATATCTTATTTTTGTTGTCCACGAGGATTGTGGTAAAATACCAATTAATTTGATACCTGATTTCAAGGTGTAGGAAGAAATTTACTTGACTTGTTGCCTGCACAACATCATGAATAAAAGACTTGAGTTCTTCATGCACTTCACAAAATGGATAGAATGTTTTCCGACTATGCCCATCAGCTTTAGTAAGTGACACCTACAAAATTAACATACCGGATATACTAATGTTTTATCTGTAAAAGTTATACTATTTAAAAGAAAAGCATCAGCAACTATTATAATGTATATACCACATAGCCATGGTGGCTGTTGTCAACACCTCGTTCAATTAGCATTGTCCCATTTGTTCCATCAACTCGCCAATATATCTGAGAACTAAAATTATTAATCGTAGACAAATATTTCAAAAAGAAGTTTTTTCATGCATTTACCATAGTAAATCCAGTATATATCATAATTAGACTGCATATAATGTTTGGCTAAAACACAAAGCACAGAAAGCAATCCTTATTCTCTTTCTCTAAGTCATCCGAGCCATCCCTTCTCATCAACGGTCCAGATTCATTTAACTTTGCAATTCGGATTACCAAACAATTCTGGGCTGTATTAATATTAAGCCCAATTATGTATGTATTTATACTGCCTTACATTTCAGCACTTTGTATTCAATTCTTAGATCAATAAAATACATTCAATTTCTATTTGCAATCTCTCAAGAATTCAATATGGTATCAGAGCAGACTGAAACAGTCTAACGACTGATCATCAGAAATCACTCAATCATCATCATCGAGTCATCCTTGAAGACAGATCTACATCTGCCAACCGGTTACTCTCAGTTTTATTGAGTGCATTTTCATCATTTGATTCTAGATACCTCTCTTGGGCTATTGCTAGCTGTGCATCTCTGTTCATATCAGAATCTTTCAACATTCTTTCTTTTCTGCCTCGCCTGAAGTTTGAAGAAACCAGGCTGCAGATCGTAAAACTGTGTTAAAGTTCATCAAGAAACCATTTCTTGATAAACAACACCCCTCTCATCAGAACCTTAAACATGGCTGGAGATGAAGAACCTTCAGAAACCACCTCACAAGTTGCCAGAAATGACAACACTGATCAAAACCTGCCAATCATAAAGCCAAAAGGTCACTTAGCTGTTCAACTAGATGAAGATAACTATCTTCTATGGAAGTATCAAATAAGAACAGCAATAAGAGGATATGGATTAGATAAATACATTAATGGTATGTTAACTATTCCTTCTGAAACTATCTTTAATGAAAATGGTGAAGAGATACCAAATCAAGATTACTCAAATTACCTAAAGCAAGATAGTTTACTTGCTTCATGGATCATGTCATCTGTAAGTGTTGGGATCTTATCTCAAATTGTTGGATGTGAAACATCAAGAAACATATGGGAAACCATAGAGCAGATTTTCAATTCTCAAACAGCAGCCAGAATAATGCATTATAGTAAGCAGTTTCAGAATTTAAGAAAAGAAAATATGACAATGCAAGAATATCTTACCAAAGCAAAAAGTTATTGTGATAAGCTTGCCACTGCTGGACACAAAGTATCAGAATCAGAACAAGTACTAACCATATTAAATGGTTTAGATGAAAACTATGAGTCTGTAATCACAGTTATCTCATCAAAAAAATCTCTACCTGACCTTCAGTATGTTTACTCAACCCTCCTGGCTCAAGAAGGAAGAATTGATCAGAAGAAGACTGCAAATACAGACTACTCAGTGAATTATACAACAAACTCCAAAGGAAAGGGTCAAGATCGAACCCAATCAGGTCAAAGAAGTGGCCAAAACTTCAGGGGAAGAGGCAGAGGTCGATGGTCAGGAAACAATAGAGTAAAATGTCAAATATGTGAGAGGCCAGGCCATATTGCAGCAAAGTGTTATTTCAGATTTGACCAGAATTTTGTTGCAACTCAACAGTCCAGCAACACTCAAAGAAATCAGAACCCAAATGTTAACCTTACTCAAGCTGAAGCAAAAGGTCAAGCCAATCAATCTAAGAATCAAAATAACTCTGAAAACAAAAATGATGAGTCACTGTATGAAGATTGGTATCCAGATTCAGGAGCAACCAATCATGTCACAAGCAACTTGGAGAATCTTAATCTTGGAAACAAAGAATACAAAGGTACTCAATCTATTCATGTTGGTAATGGTAATTCTTTAAAAATCACACACACTGGCCAAGCCAAATTTAGTAGTAAAAGAGAATTACACTTAAATAATCTTCTTAGGGTACCCCAGATTAAGAAAAACTTGATAAGTGTCTCTCAATTTGCTAAAGACAATCAAGTATATTTTGAATTTTACCCAAAAATCTGTCTAGTCAGAGACTTGCTAAATAAAGACATTCTTTTACAGGGTAGCATGCACAATGGGCTATATAAATTCAATCTAGTGCCAAATATTGTATCAAGGAAAAGTAGTGACTCAGAGCAGGAGCAAAAGTGGTGTAATCTTTCAAAAATTGATAGAAATGTTGAGTGTAATAAAATCTTTGATACTTGGCACTGTAAACTCGGTCATCCCAGTGTGGCAATTGTTAAAAATATTTTGAAAGATAATGAAATCAAGCATGAGAATATAACTATTCCATATGTATGTGAAGCCTGTCAATTAGGAAAGAGTCACAAAATACCATTTAGCAATTCTGTAACTACATATAATAAACCCTTAGAAATGGTTGCGGTTGATCTATGGGGTCCTGCCCCAATCAACTCTGACTATGGAATGAATTACTACATTTCTTTTGTTGACTCTTTCTCAAGATACACTTGGATTCTATTTCTCAAATCCAAGTCTGAGGTCAAAAATGCAGTAATTCATTTCATAAATCAAGCTGAGAACTTAACCAACCATAAGCTAAAAATTTTGCAAACAGATGGTGGGGCAGAATTCAAAACACTCAAAGAATTCTTTTCTAAAAAGGGTATCAATCACAGAATTACCTGTCCACATACATCTGAGCAAAATGGGTTAGTAGAAAGAAAGCACAGGCACATTGTTGACACTGGTCTAACACTGCTTGCACATGCATCCATGCCCTTAAAATTCTGGCCAGATGCATTTACAACAGCAGTATTTCTTATAAACAGAATGCCTACAAAAGTTTTAAGAAATAAAACTCCATTAGAAAAATTATACAACACTAAACCAGATTATTCTTTTCTCAAAACTTTTGGATGTCTATGCTATCCATGTACTAGATCTTATAATAAACATAAGCTAAGTTTTAGATCTGTACCTTCTACCTTTCTTGGATATGCCACCAATCAAAAAGGGTACAAATGTCTTACAAGTGAAGGGAAGATAATAGTATCTAGACATGTTGCATTCAATGAATGCATATTTCCCTTCACTAGTACAGACATAAAGACCACTCAAAAAATTTATAGTGCCAAGAAATTCTTACCACCCATACCAATATGGGACCAAGAAAGATCTGCCAACAGCAAGGAAGATTCAAATATCAGCTCAAATCTCCAACACACCATGCCCACTGATGAGCCAGGTCAGAGAGATGGCCTGAATTCTCATAATAGTGAATCTGAAAGTCTAGAGACTGAAGATCAAAATATTGATCAAGATAATACTGCTCATCCTGTCAACACTACTCCTGCACAAGAAGGACATCCAATGATTACCAGATCAAAACATGGAATATTCAAGCCAAAAATTTATACAGCTAACATGAATTACAAGGAACCAGTCAGCTATAATGAAGCTATCAAGGACAACAAATGGAAGGATGCCATGAATGAAGAGTACAATGCACTGATTAAAAACAATACATGGAGTCTAGTTCCTCTACCAGCAAACAAAAACATTGTAGGATGTCGTTGGACCTTCAGATTGAAAACTTTATCAGAAAGTGGTAAGGTAAAACACAAAGCAAGACTGGTAGCCAAGGGATACTCTCAACAGTATGGTTTCGATTTTTCTGAAACCTTTTCTCCAGTAGTGAAACCAACTACTATCAGGATTATTTTAACATTAGCTTTGTATTATAAATGGGATATAAGGCAACTTGATGTAAATAATGCTTTCCTAAATGGAGAATTACAAGAGGAAGTCTATATGGAGCAACCTCCTGGATATACTCAAGATGCCAACAAAAATCTGGTATGTAAACTTCATAAAGCCATCTATGGACTCAAACAGGCTCCTAGAGTATGGTATGAGAAACTAAAAGATACTTTAATCTCTATGGGATACCAGGTATGCAAGTCTGATAACTCTGTTTACACAAAGATAAATAAAAGGTACATTACTTACATACTTGTCTATGTAGATGACTTTATAATAACTGGTAATGACAATAATGAAATAGAATATATCATTAACATGCTGGATAAAACCTTTTCTATAAAAGACTTAGGTAAGTTACACTATTTCTTAGGCATAGAAGTCATTAACACTGATAAAGCATTAATTCTATGTCAACAAAGGTATATCTTAGAAATATTAGGTAGGGCTAATATGCTTGAAGCAAAACCAATGCCTACACCTATGATTAGTAACTTACACTTGTCTAAATATCAAGGAGACCCATTTGATAATACAAAGCAATACAGAAGTATCGTAGGGGCTTTACAGTATGTAACTGTTACAAGACCTGATATATCATTCGCTGTGAATAAAGTTTGTCAATTTATGCAGAATCCCTTAGACACACATTGGAAAGCTGTAAAAAGAATCCTCAGATATCTCAAAGGAACCATCAGTCAAGGGATCAAGCTAAAAGTGAGCAAAAACTTATCTATTCAAGGGTTCGCCGACGCTGATTGGGCCTCAGATCATGATGACCGGAGATCCACTACTGGATATTGCATCTTCCTTGGTGGAAACCGTGTCTCCTGGTGTGCCAAGAAGCAACCAACCATTTCACGATCCAGTACAGAATCTGAATATAGAAGTGTCGCTTCAGCGACTGCCGAAGTAATGTGGATTGAAACCCTAGTTGAAGAATTGGGAATCAAGCTTTCGCGCAAGTCAATTATTTGGTGCGACAACTCCAGCACCGTAGCTATGTCAGCTAATCCAGTGCTACATGCTAGAACGAAGCACATAGAAATCGATCTATACTTCGTCAGAGATCAGGTTACTAAAGGAAGACTTGAAGTCAACCATCTCCCTGCCTCAAGCCAGATTGCTGATATACTTACGAAATCTCTGTCTCGTAAGTATTTTGAAGAATTTAAGAGCAAACTGTGTATTAAAGACATTAATGAAGAATCGGGGATCGAAGGAGAAGAAAACCCTAGCCGACATTGAGGGGGAGAATTAGACTGCATATAATGTTTGGCTAAAACACAAAGCACAGAAAGCAATCCTTATTCTCTTTCTCTAAGTCATCCGAGCCATCCCTTCTCATCAACGGTCCAGATTCATTTAACTTTGCAATTCGTATTACCAAACAATTCTGGGCTGTATTAATATTAAGCCCAATTATGTATGTATTTATACTGCCTTACATTTCAGCACTTTGTATTCAATTCTTAGATCAATAAAATACATTCAATTTCTATTTGCAATCTCTCAAGAATTCAATAATCATGCACGCATTCATATTACCTTGGAAGATGCTGAAGACACTGCCATTACAAATACACCAGCACAGCCATTTTGCAATTGGCTACAGATGCAAGATTGAATAGCCATAAGAGAATGAATCGTAGATGATTAAATGTAACAAATTAATGGACTTACAAAAGGGAGCATATATTACGGGTGGAGGAAGAGTTGTAACGTGCTACAGCCAATACAGTTGAAATTTCACTCCCAACAACCCGAAAGGGCACATAAATCGTCAGTACGGAAGTTTCATCTTTGTCAAAAATACTAGTCAGATTAGCATAACAAGGGAAATATCCCCAAAATTTCAATTATTTGCCATCAGAGAATGAATAATACAATCCTTGCCTTAGAAGTAAAGTAGACAAGGGTGTATAGGATCACTATATTTTCACAATTAGCTACTAGTATAAATTGCACGTACGTGCATTTAATAGCTAGAGATATTTAATTTTTAATTATTTAATAAAAAATTAATGTATTGATATCTAATATAAGTACAAAATCTTTGATGGTCACAACATTTTTATTTCAAGTAGTTGTTGGTTGCAAATTGATAGTGAAATCCGTTGGTAGGTGATTGAAAAGATTGTAACCAAAAGTGAGATTCCGTTGATAGGAGAGGGTATTTTTGGAATTTCAGAAAGACGCCGTGTTAATTCTATTTATTGAATTCTCTTTATTAATAGTAGAGATGTGTGGTTTGTTTATTAGCAAATATATTTATAATGAAAAATAAAAAAGAGTTATAATGGAAAATCCAAAATTTTGTACAAAGATATACAAGAAAATATTTATAATAAAAAATATCAAAGCCGCTTCATAAAGAAAAAGATTCCTATGTAATATTTACAAAGGATTAATAAGTATTTGTTATGTGCTATACAAAAAAAAGATAATTTTGAAGTTGTACCAAAGTGAATTATGTTCTTAATTTTAGCAATTAGTGTGTTCAAATTTTCTTCTTTCTTATTACTGATGCTAAAACAATAGTGGATTATATGTATAACAAAAAAAAGCATAAGCTACTTCATATCTGTAACTTCCACACAAGTTTTCTTTTCCTTATACTTCTCATCTACTAAAGATAGTAAGCTTGCCCCCAATAGATATTTAGAAGTTTCAAGGTATATAATTATATCCAATGATCCAATAAAAAATAAAAATCGAACCTTATATAGCCTGGAGAGATGATGCGTGGAACCTGAAGTTGTAAGAGCAGTCAATGTCTGGTCGATGTCGCTTGGAGAGATGACCCATCCAATTTACAATCGCATGTTGAGTCTTCGATGGATGTCGACAACTGCTCGCTGTTGCCTTAAGGACGCGCCGAGAGAGATCGGTTAAGCCGTCGGAGGTGTCAAGCGTCATTGATTTATTTCGATTTTGATGGATGCCTTATGGAGTGTAGCTGGTTCTGGAATTCGATTTCAATTTCCATGAGAAAGGTAAAACCCTATAGATTTACACGAGGAAATGCGTTAGAAATGAGAAAGTTAGCAAAATTACATATTTACCCTATGTAATTCAACTTATTTACATCATCAAAAGATATTATCACGGTTACAACCATTAAAAAACGATAGCAACAGTAATAACTGTTGTTATTTTGTAACAGTAATAACCGTTAGGAATTCTAAAAAAATAAGTGTTACAAAAAGGCTGATTTGGTGTAGTGATATGAAAAATGCTTGAGCTTTAACAGCTGCATCTTTCCTTTCAGTACTTTGATCATCTAACTTAAGCAAACTAGCTTCTTGATATGTTTAGTTTTAACTTGATGCTAAGCCAGCATTTGTCAGTTTTATTCCTAAAACACAACACCTACAATTAACACTTCACATGATAATTATGCAATTTATCTAACAGAAATGTATGTGACATAATCCTTTTGTTTGTTTATCAGTTCAAATAACAAGAAAAAGGTCACAGGTTCCTGTTTTTATGTTGTTATAGGAAAAGTCCCTGCAGAAAAGAATATGTAAATTTGGTCCCTATTTTTGAAAAATAAAAAACGCAAGGTGCCATGCACTTATCTGACAGAAAATGCAAGGTAACTTGCACTTCTCTGTTTTCGAAATCTTTTTCAAAATTTTCAAAAGTGCAAGTTTATCAGGAAAGCGCAAGCTAGTTTGCGCTTTCTGATTTTGAATTTTTATTTTGAAAATTTTGAAATTTTAAAAAAAGCAAGATAATTTGCGCTTTCTATCAAGAAAACGCAAGCTAGTTTGTACTTTCTGGTTTTGAAAATTTTAAAAAGTGCAAGCTAATTTGCACTGTCTGATTTAGAAAAAACAGGGACCTAACTTACATACTTATTTCTACAGGGACTTTTCTTGTAACAACATCAGAAATAGGGACCTTTCGTGCAAAGCCCCTTCAAATAATCTCTTTGTTATATTTTGCTTAAATGTTCTTATATTCTCTTCGAGTATCAAAGCACTTTGAAAAGATATGACATTTGATATGATATTATAGTACAAAAAGGAAATATAATTTGATAATCAACCATATGTTTGATTAAAGAATAGATAAGGATCAAATTAGCTTTGCTGTTACAACATTTGTGAACTGATAATTTGTGTTGTTTGCTTCAGGATTACAAGGCTATGCATAAGGGCTTCAAACCTACAAGACTCCTTCTATGATGCAGAACTTTCAAATATTTTGTAGTTTTATTATTTTTATATGACATGTTGCTACTTTTGTAGTATTTGCTTTAGTTTATTTCAGTTATTTGATGCAGATTTTGTATTCAACTGTGTAGTTTGTCAAGTAAATTATACTATGCTGAATCTTTTAGTTTTTAAATGTTGTAGTTTGTAATTATACTATGTAGGATCTTCTAATATTTTCCAGCTTTTGTGTACTCTAGTTCAAATTTTTATCTTCCGATGTGTGATTCTTTGATAGTTGATACAGTATTAATATTATAGTGGAGTAGTTTCAGTTCTTGCTGCAGTTTTTACCATTGTTTTGTTGCAGTTTTTGTTAAACGGGTTGTGTCGGGTTGACCCTTCTAATAAATGTATCGAGTCAGATTAACCTGTTTATTAAATGGGTAAAGCGGATTGAGTTTATTTATGTCTTGAATGGATCGGGTAAAATTCTACCCGATTCATTTTACCAAACCCGACCCGTTTGACGGGTCATGTTGCTTAGTAGCTTTTTGTATTAGAAGAAATATATTTATGATAAATGGTGGGCGTGGCAGTTGCCATCCATTTTGTAGATAGCTAGATAATGTAAATGTATATGCACGCAAATATTTAAATGCTTTGCTAAAATAATAGTATACACAAATATAAATGGAATATTATTATTAAATTAGGTTAATAAAGCTGACGATTCTACTGACTCTTTTCAACTTTCTGCATCCCTAGACCTTCAATTTCTTCTCAATTTCCAAGCAACACAACCCTAACCCTAAAACTCCCACGATTCAAGAAAACAAATTTCAACTTTTTATCTAATTGGAAGCTCGCTTCTGTTCTTTATAGGTAGCTTTCATCCCAAAATTTATATTTTCGTTATCTGTGGGTATTTTGTTTCTAGCCATTCCATTTCAGCGAGTTGTATGGATGGATCAACGATTATAATACGTAGATTTTGTGTATTTTTCGCTCGGTGTGAATTATAGGTTGGGTTGATTGGGAGATGTTAAAGCTGCGCGTTTAATGATCAAGTGTGGACTTTTCTTGCTTCTGCAGAGCCCTAATCGGAAAATCAGAGTAAGCTTAATTCTCTTTTTTGTCCCTTCTTTTGAATTGCGGAAGTGATGCAATTTAGTACATGTTTGTATACATGATCATAGTTTCATAATACTGGTAGACTGATGGTACGTTTACTACAAAATAAGGTTGTAATAAAGATTATTTGTTTCTTTTATTCATAAAGCTAAAAGCTCGAGCATCTCTTACGACCATGAACCATAGAATTGAACTTGTTAGTTGTGCTTTTAATGTAAGTTTATAAGTTTACACACATTACCTTCTTAAACTACATTATTGCAGATAAAAGAGATCTCTTGATTTGTTGAAAATGATATAGTGAGTAATTTATACTGGTACTGAATTGGTATCTTTGCAATCATGCATCTAAGACTCCAACTATCATTTCAAATTTACCAACAGTGCATACATCAAACCCTGCAACAAGTCTAATTCTTTCTGACTGTCAACTAACTTGTTGTTCATAAACTATGATTATGGAAAATAATTAAGAGGAACACATGATGTTCAATTGTATGGATTATTGTAAGATGACCGAGATGATTGTGTGAGGTATCGTAATTGATGATGCTGATCTACTTTAAGCATGAAAGTGGACCCGAGGCTTCTTTGGCTAGGCTTATTTTAAAGAATAAGGTAGAAGTCGTAGCTCTTCGTATATTTTTTGGTGGATTTAGTGTAACAAAATGGTAATTCTTCTCACTTGATTGATCATACCTATTTTTACTTCAAAATTTGCAGAACTTCATGCATACATGGACACCATCCATGTCAGTTCCGTAGTATATGGATGCTAAGAAAACGATATTTGATGACTTGTGTATGATAAAAATGATGAATAGTTTTTCCTTGTTTAGAACACGTTTGGGCACTCATCACAGTTCAACAATAATGATTTGGTTGGGCTGGGTGGGGAGGTTATGAAACCAAAGATGATTTATAAAAATAATTACAAAAATATAATGTGAATTATGTTACTGTTTTGTATTCAAAGATGCTTTCAATGAATGAGTATTATTTTCTTGATCTTTGTCATTTTTTTAATTAGAGAGCGAAACAAATACTACATACAAAATAGTTTCATCTTAAATATGATATTAAATCAACAAACATAATCGTAACTAGAAAAATAATCAAGGGGAATCTGTCATTTCCTTTGTTGTTGAGTTGATGAGTTTTCAGTTTTTAATAGTAGTAATAGACTGGCGCTTGCTTCGATGGATCAAACCCAAAATATTTCAGAATTTTGTAAACAAGCCATGGTTTGCAACTGTTTAGATTCGATGAGTTGTTTGTATCATAGATTTACAAATATAACAATCCAGTTTATCTGTGTTGTTTTTTCTGGGTTCAGTGTTACGATATTTTGTTGGCTCTTGTTGCTGGAACTCAGATTGAATGCATAGGGCCTCATATAGATATTTGAATTACATGTTTCTTTTTATCATGAGAACTTAGCATATGGCACCGTATCCATATTTCCCTTCGATAACTTCATTTCAAGCAGTTAAAAAGGAAAATGCTACATATGCTATGTTATTCCCGTAATGTTTAATTTGAAACTTTTGACCGAGCAGATTTCTAGATTGCCACATTTCAATTCCTAGTTGATACATGTTATGATGAAATATGTGAATAAAATTTCCAATTAATGAGCATATGATACTCTACTCATGATAAAGGTCATGAGCATAAGATACTCTACTCACGATAAAGGTCAATCCTATTCGCACAGAAGAATTTGAACACATCATTTTATTGTGTTCCTAAATGAATAACTTCTAACATAACCATGTTCATTTTTTTCCAACCATTCTCGCCTAACCCCACCACCATTACATTTCCAATTATTCGCTACTGCTGTAATCACAACCATTGCTTGTATCATACTTCATCACCACCATCACTTCCAACATTTATACAAGAGCACTACCAACAAAGGTTAGGTTGGTGGCAAATCAGTCCTCCAACGTTGCTGGTCTGTCCAACATTAATAATGTTGGATAAATCCAGCATATATATTTATCCTATAGTCATAACAACTTGATTATTTATCCGCTAGAAATCAAATTACTGCAATCTCATCTTTTCACTTAATTAATCCATATATATATTTTTTAATCTGATGTTTTGAACACCATACAAGTTTTTTCATTTTGTTAATTGCTTTTTGTTTACTGATTTTTTCAGTTAGAAGGTATTTTCTGTGTTGGGAGAGTCAGTGTAGGTGGTAGAATAAAAAACGATAAAATTTGATAACATTACACTGTTTCTCTTCTGGTGTTTGATTTGCTGAACAATCATGTCCACTGTTATATTACTTGTTTTGATTATGCGTGAAAACAAATTACATACACAAACAGGGTTTAAACTATTTAAAACAAGAGATCATTTTTTATTTATGTTTCTAAAAAAATGTAAATTTGTATTGATGCTAGTTGAAACAGCAGCAACACATATATTTTTTCAGAAAAATTACACTGCTGTTATTTGATATAGCCCAAACACAATTGAGAAATAAAATGGATTGTTATTAACTGAAATAGCTCCAGGACAAATGTCATTTTCAGCGACATAGGCAGAAAGTGGGCTATTTTTGTAAATTTTGATACTTTGAATTTGTGATCTGTTTCTAAAACTGGCTCAAATGGGTAAAAATTTATATCCACTTCATCTTGTTGCTTCAACCAACACAAAATATGTCCCTGATATCACTGTAATCGTTGTTTCCACCGCAACCGTCACAAATTCTCAAGTAATATGGTAAATTATCAAAGAAAAACAAGTACAATGATGGCACTACAATGTTCTTATAAATTGCAGTACCCTTATACCTTTTCAGGAAGTTTCAACCATCATATTCTTTCCTTACTTGCTCCCTCCTAGAGGTTAGACCCTTTTTTTAGCTGGAGCCTTATTCTCTTCACCCTCTTTAAAAGGGGTTACAATAACGAATTTTTTCAACTGTATATATTCAAATTCCATTCATGTAGATTAACAAAATCATAAAGTTACTTCAAATTTGTGTGGTTAGAAGTCGACTGTGATCCTATTGAAAAGGGAGTGCAGAATCGGACTCCCTTCAACTGATACTCCTGCATAAGGCGCGTGCTTTGCATATGGTCACTAAATCTAGTGTAAGTACATTGGAGAACATTTAGTTAGATGATATGGTTTCTTGATAAATCATGTCGATTTATATCAACAAAGGATTAAGAAAACAGATTTGAATGGATAATGTAGTCACCCTAAAGAAATATCTCATCAATTGCTCCTGTCTATAGGCATTGCACCCTTTGTTTTTCTCTTCTAAATAAGCATTAAACTCAATTGCCAGGCCGTCTGTATTTCACCCGAAAGGCATATGAATTTTGGGCGTTGCTATTCTAGCATATGCTTACTGACCAACTATTGTATTGGCAGTGGACCATAGGTGCTAATAAATGCCTGTGGAAGTTAAGTCTTTGCTCTAAGGATCAGTACAGAAGAGGCAAACGCTTTTTACCTTTCCAGTGGCTAGTGCTCCACTACATATGAAATCAACATAATCCATTAGAGTTTTTTCCTGGTTTTAGCAAATAATAAACTTGCTATACTTTCATAAATATACTATGAATCTTAAACTATTGATAATATTGGAATTATGTTTTGCTATTTACAGCTTATGTTCTGGAAATATCTGCCACAATAAACCCCAATCAGTAGCAGCTTTTTCTGCAACGCAAGGCGGCAATGCTACGATCAGGATCAAAAGAATCCCTAAACCACGATAACAACCAGAAAGTCTACCCTCAACCAATAGATGAAACCCTAAACCCTAAAAAAGAACCAATGGAAGCCCTAATCCCCAAAATATTCAACAACATTTCATCTCTAAAAGCAGCGTACATACAGCTTCAGAACGCCCACACTCCTTATGACCCTGACAAAATCCAAGCAGCCGATAAGCTCGTTATCGAAGAACTCTTAAAGCTTTCAGAACTCAAACACTCTTACAGAGACAGCAACCCCAGGCCCATATCAACCTCCCCTCAAGATTCAAGGCTAGCTGCAGAAATTCAAGAGCAGCAAAGCCTTCTGAAAACCTACGAAGTAATGGTCAAAAAATTCCAATCTCAAATCCAAAATCGAGACTCTGAAATCATCCAGCTTCAGCAGCAAATTCAAGAAGCAACCCTAAAGAAATCGAAGCTCGAGAAAAAGCTGAAGCATAAGGGCCTGCTCTCTTCAGAGGAAAATGAAGAGGATTGCAATTTCTTCTCAGTTGAACTAACGCCTTCTTTATTCTCCTCTTCAGTGGAAAACGCTTACAGGGCAATTCATGATTTTTCGAAGCCCTTAATCAATATGATGAAGGCGGCGGAGTGGGACCTTGATGCAGCGGCCCGTGCCATAGACCCTACAGTAGGATACGCGAAACGGGCCCACAAAAAGTATGCATTTGAGGCCCATATATGTCAGAAAATGTTTACTGGGTTTCAAGAAGAAAGCTTCTCCGTCGATGCTGGAAACATTAACGTTTGCACGGAGGGGTTCTTTCACCAATTTCTCGCGGTTCGGGCCATGGACCCGTTGGACTTGGTCAGCCAAAGCCCGGATTCCATTTTTGGTAAGTTTTGCAGGAGCAAGTATCTCAGTGTGGTGCATCCGAAAATGGAAAGTTCTTTTTTCGGAAACCTCGATCAGAGAAACTACGTTACGAGCGGCGGACACCCTAGAACCCCCTTTTATCAGGCATTTCTAAAGTTGGCTAAGTCGATTTGGTTGCTTCATAGGCTTGCCTATTCATTTGATCCTCAAGTTAAAGTGTTTCAAGTGAAGGGCGGCAGTGAATTCTCTGAGGTTTACATGGAAAGCGTCGTAAAAAATGCAATACTGGAAGAAAACGAAGAGAAACCACGGGTCGGGCTAATGGTCATGCCTGGGTTTGTGGTCGATGGGCTTGTTATTCAGGCCCAAGTCTATCTTTCTAATGTTCGATATTCAGAGTGAAAAATACGTCCATCGCAGGGTGTCTTCTTTTGTATAAGTTGTATAATCGAGCTATGTATATTGTAGTGCACTTTGTGAACCGACAATGAAAGGAAAATGTAATGTTATTGTTTGATTTGGATGCATTTTGATTCTAAAATCATATCGCTATCTAGCAGTAGATGCTTTGGTTCTAGTATTGGCAATGTGATTGTGATGTGCCCATATGAACTAGTATGGTCCTTTTGATATTATTTTATGGTACAAAGCTGTTACATTTGGAAGGTATGATACAAATTTCACGAGAATTAAATTTGGATGCTAATTTGCAATTATAGCTGTTCACTGTGGACATGTTATTTGGCATGAGTTGTACAATTATGACTACATAATCTACTTTGTATCCTAATGTCATAAGCGCATCTGACAAAGGTTTAATGGAATATTAAAGCTAACAGGTTCACCGCATTTATATATGTTAAAAGAAAAGAAAATTGTTCCAGAAAGAAGAGCCTAGCCAAGTCAATAGACTCAATACTGTAGCACTTTGATTTTAATGCCGTGTATTGACAAAATGTAAGATATTTGGAATCGATCATAGAATAGAGTTATTATTATGTATAGACATCAATTCCTACCGACATATTGTAGCTGCCATAATTAATGAATGGACATATAATATAAATTATGTATTATGCATTAGGATTTAGTTTATTAATGTGAAACTAATCTTTCATGGATACTGCATCATACACCATAATGCCATATATTTTTGTACGTTCATCGTTGTTCAAAATGGTTAACTGTGACAGGCAATGTAAAACATCGCAACCTGTTAGTAGTACTGGATACGAGTAATATTATAGATAGCTACGTTTACCTAATAATTTAAAACGAACAACTACTACTGTTCAAAATCAATGTCTCTTTTATTTTCGAACTGATAGATTTGACAAATTATGTCTAGTTTTCAATGGCCATGCTAGCTTTTTCCACGACAATAGTTCTATATAGTTTTTCAATAAAGTTTCACAACGCGTATGTATATTCAGTTAATTTTCATGCAAAAGTTGAATTTACAACTTTAAGAAAAACAAAATTTTAAAAAGAAAGAGGTGTACCTTTTAGCGAGGTTAAATTTTGCTGGGTGAGATACAACTGGTTATTTATTTTATTTTTAAGATTTGTACTTTTATTTTTTCGGATTAAAATGACTTGCTCTCTGAGTAATACATATGAAGAAATGTGTAGTTATCCTCGAACAAAATGGTGCTCGTATTTTTAGTGCAAAGGAATCATTATTCAAAAAAAAGGAAAGATAACTTTAATAAATAATAACAAAAATGAAAGGTTAACAAAATCACATGATATATGACCCCATCGCGTGCATTCTCCCTCCATATTTGACGCTTTTCGTACGTTCAATTATTGTTATTATTAATTGACACGCATGTCTCCTTTTAAAGCATATCCAAAGTCTCCTGTGGCTTTTTCTTTATTGGTATTTTAGATTGATTATTTGATCAATGCAACGTGTATTAATTTAACTGCAAAAATATCAAAATTCTGCATTGGTTAAATTATGCAGATTGTACATATATTAAGGTTTAACCTGGAGCGCCCTTTTAGCATAGTAGTTGTATTTTGATCCACTTACTTCGAATATGAAGTAATTTTCTACGTCTTTAATGCACATAAGGAATACAATCTGTAGAAAAAATTATCATGAAATTCCTCGATCTTACTAAAATCATAAACCAATGTTGGCGGGTAAAACATATTAAATAGTTAATGCCCAGTTCTATTCCTGAATCCAATTTTGATTTACACGTACCCAAATTTATTATAAAATATTGTGCATAACCGCATAGTGGTAACTTTTAGGTAGTATTTGTAGAAATTTTTTGCTCCGTTTCCATTAATGACGCATCCAACGAGTCGGAAGTTCCAACCTCCTTTTCTTCTAACCAAGTCCGCTTGAACCGTTGAAAGATAGAGTAACGTTGACGTTCAACGCGTCTAGCCATTTTACGCCCAACGACGCCTCCTTCTCCTTCCTCTTCCCCCTTCAATATATTTCTCCTTCACCATCTCCATCTTCACAACTCCAAATCAGCTAATAGCAAATTCTTTCCGTCAATCTACAAGGCTATTCAGATATGTGTTAGCACCTCGGTCTTTATTTTTTCCTCTCCCCATTATATATTGTTATTATTAATTTTTTGGAATCAGAGTGTTAAACCGAAAGGCTTTACATCATTGGACGTCCGACGCTGCTCAACTTATGCTGACATGTGCTGTAGAAGAATATTCCGTCTGCGGTGGTAATAAAAAAGAAGTACACTAAGGTGTAGCGGAAAAATTCAATGGAGTTGTAAAAAACATTCCGTTTATTAAACCGATAGACGAAGTCAAAATCCGACATATGATAGTCTTAGAAGAGATTGGGTTAAATAAGCTATAAATCAATTAAATTAAAAATCGCAACTTAAATATCCCATTTTACTCAATATTTCCTTTCAAATACCCGCACTTAGATTCTCCATTTTCGTTTGTTAAGAACGCACCCTTAGTCTTTTACTATTTCATTTCTTTTCTCCTTTAGAATTCGCATAATCCTAACATAAACTCGCTGACTAATGGATGCAACTATGAGGAAAAATACATTCTTAGTGGTGGATTGTAAAGAAAGAAATATATTTCTAGCGGGGCAACTATGAGAAAAATAAATAAATCCTAATAGGCTCTCTGCGTGGTCCTTTTATGTATTGTGTACCTAAGCAATGTTCATTATGAATTCGAGCATCTCATCTCCTGCCTAGGAAAAAAGAAAAAAAAGCAATTTTTTACACCTTTCACGCATTCTGTTCGTGAAAGGATTCACATTCATTTCTTGTTCAATAACACAAAAACAACCTTTTTCTTTTTAACAATGGAGATACTTTATCGAGATTATCTTCACAAAAAATTGGATCGTTTCAATGCTTACAACTAAATTGAAACTGCATCATAAATTGACAGCTAAAATAATTGTTTTGAGTAGTTCACATGTTTTATGATTGTTGAAGTTTTAAAAACTTTGAAATGATACTGAACTTCGCGAGGGTGATCTGCATTGTAACAAGATCATATCTACTAAATGTTTTGAATATATGATACGAAAATAAATATGGAGAAATTTATGAATTTAAAGTTTTTGTAAATATATATGGAGTGTGTATGTAAGCGAGTTTGTGCTCCATGTGTGCGTTTGTGTGTGTGTTGGTGTATACAAACTAGGGTCAATATTAGCCTCCTTTATAAATAAAGGGGGCTAATTATCCCAACTGTCTATACATACATATGTATGTATGTATATGTGTGTGTATATATATATACATACACATATATATATATGTATGTATGTATATGGCAAGGTCGACTATACCTCAATTTTGTTACATCTCAAATCCCTTTGATTTCAACCACATATTCCCAATTAAATAATATACCTTCTCACTCCTGAAGTAACAAGAGGGAGAAGATATATTTATCGGAACATGTAGTTGAAATTAGGGGGGATTTGATGTGTAGCAAAAGTGAGGTGTACCCAATCCTGAAGTGACAAGAGAGAGAAGATATATTTATCGGAACATGTAGTTGAAATTAGAGAGGGATTTGGTGTGTAGCAAAAGTGAGGTGTAGCCAATCCTAACCCACGTATATTGTTATCTAGCCTTTTAGTTAGGCCATTTTCGAACAAATTGAATTAATCAAGCAGGAATACAGAATGATAACTGCTAAATTTAATTGCCAAACAAAGTCAATAGACAAGGTTTCCAACATGCAGACAACTTCCCAAAATGGTCCGCACATCACACTGCTTCAAGTACTTGAACCGAACCGGAATCTAACATTCAAGCAAAATGGTGGATCGGTACCAATCCATGCCTATGGATCGGTACCAATCCCCACTTTTTGCTCAACACCACTTCAAATCCACACAAACAAGCCTAGAAACTAAGTCCAACCAATAATACAAGGTGAAAGGAAGACCATCTCAAAAATACCAAACCAAAATCCATCAAGTGATGGATCAATACAGTGATGGATCGATACAGGTCCATCCCTATAGATCGATATCGATCCATAAACTTGTACCTAAATTACCTCAAACTTGTTACACTCCTAAGCCATAATGCCACTAACCCTCTTCAAGCTTTAGAATATCGATCTCAAGACAAGTGTTAAGCCACCTAATGATTCAAAAAGCTCAAAACCATCAAAGTGATTGATCAGTACCAATCCATCCCTATAGATCAGTACCGATCCATAGAAACTCCACCATGGAACCTCAAATTTCCTTTACTCGCAAATCTTGATGTTAGCAAGCCATTTCAAGCTTCATCGCCTGCTGTTTGCCTTCGATCTCCTCAAGCACTTGAAGTCAGGAACTTCATTCCATCACCGATTCTCTTATTGGCCTAGAAACAAGCTTCTAGCAGAGCATCTAAGATGGGAAACCCGAAGCTAATAACAAGTCGCTCAACATTAAGCATTGGAATTGATCCATAAAGCTACCATATGGATCGGTACCGATCCATCCTAATTAATGACATGGCCACGTTTTCTTGAGCTTGACCACTACCAGGACGTGAGGGACATGGTGGAATGCATGGAGGAGCGTATCTCGGCAACCGATAGCCATAAATAGGAACCTAGGGGCTCGTTTTTGAGGATCCTTTTGCTTTCTTGCAATCTTTAGATATTTTCTTGTAATCACCCATGGAGGGGTACTGATCCATAAGAACGTGCTTGTAAACAACCACCAAATAAGCAACAAAGCTAAGTGGATGTAGGTAACGATTAGCCGAATCACTATAAAACTTTTATGTCTTGTTTTTCTTTATTTTATTTAGTTTCTTCACTCTTTTCTTTAATTTACTCATTTTGGGTGTTTGTACTGTTTTTGGTTTAAACACACACATACACACATGTATATATAAGTAAGGTCAATGACCATTACTCAAATGGTAAGTGGTATGAAGCTCTAAACTAAGGTTATGGAGGTTATAGATTCAAAACTCCAAGATAACTACTCTTCGAGTGCGGATTTTATGCTAGAATCATGCTTAAGATTAAACATAGAAACAATGACATGCAACCGGTTCAGAAGCTCGAAGAAGAGTTAGCGTTAGAACCTAGAATTATGATGTTTCTGATCGTGACAACTATATAAGTAAATATTATATGAAATAAACAAACTTGTAGGAGAAGATATTGCTTTTACTCGAGAAATAATCTAACAATTTGCATATCAGATTCCGGATTGAAGCTTCAGCAAAGTATTAGATTTAGGGTCTGAGTTTAGTAGTAAATATATGTTAAAATCTATCCAAAGTGGTATATGCACGCACACACAATTTTAAATTTTTCAAAACATTTAGATAAGCCAGAAAACACTAAAAACAACAGGCTGAATGGCATAAGTCAGCCGGCTGAATACTGTGCATGTGCACAAGTTAATTTGAATATTCAGCCGGCTAACCATGCTATTTCAACCGGCTGAATCTGGCTGAATTGTTTCACTTTTACACTATTTCCTTGTTGCTTCATTTTTAAATCAATTTAGCTGGCTGAATTATTCTATTCAGACAGATGAATATATATAACGGCTATATTTCCAAAAGATACTTCAATTCAATGAATAGAAACAACTCCTGATTCAAGTGTTGCTTCCATATCTCTTCACAGCTATCTTTCACGAGCGAATACAACTCTTAAACCTCTATAAATAGCCATGAATTCCACTGTTTTAATAAAAAATTCTCACTCTTATTTCTAATCTATCTTGATATTTAAACTCTAAGCATTCAATACTTCATTCTGATCATTTGTTCATTCAAGAATACTTCATTAGTGATTTAATAAACTTCCTATCTTCACGAATTACACGATATACAACAAATGAGAAGATTATAGGAAGGGAGTACTCTAAAGATTTATCCGTGCTATTAAAAGAGCACATTCAGTCAAGATAATTCTCTGTATTATTGAAGTCTTGTTCGGTTGCTCAGGCGGTTGAAGTCCTATTCTATTGCTTAGGCGGTTGAAGTCCTGTTTGGTTGTTCAGGCAGTGTAATACCCGTTCCTCCAGATTAACTGAGGGCTGATAGTTAAATTCCAGAAGGAGTTTGGGATTGGACGTAGAACAGAAAGTTCGAACCAGTATAAATATCTCTGGTGTCATTTACTTTATTTCTTTAATTTTACATTTACACTCTGCATAAGTAAATAGTTTATTTAATATTCCATATTGCAGGATCCTTAGTCATTTTCACTTGGTATCAGAGCAAGGTCGTCATATAACCATAACACAGTTATTTGATATTCAGTTAATGTGGAAAATAACACTAGCACAAGTTTTATCGAAGGTCAATCCACTACACGACCACCATTACCTAACGGTTTGAACTACAATTATTGTGTGAACTCGCATGAGAATTTATATGCAAGCAAACAGATATGACACTTGGAATATAACTCAGGATGAATATATTATACCAACCACACTACATGCACAATGGTCAATATATTATACCAACCACGCCATATGCCAAATGGTCAAACACACAAAAATCAGATGCTACCTCAAATGCAAAAGCCATGAACATGCTATTTTGTGTTTTAGATAAAAAATGAATTTAATAGAGTTAGCATGTGTATAACAGCTCATGAAATTTGGCGAACTCTTAAAGTTACACATGAAGGTACTAACAAAGTTAAGCAAAGCAAGATTTCTATGCTTAAGAGCCATTTTCAAAATTCTGTAATGAAGCAAGATGAAACTATAAATGAAATGTATTCTAGGTTTCAAGATATATATCATTCACTTTTGGCATTAGGAGAAAAATATACAGATTTTGATATAATTCAAAAATCCTCAACTCTTTAACGGATGAACAGGACAAAAGGTCTTAGCAATTGAAGAAGCTAATGACATTTCAACCATAAAACCAGAGGAGTTGATAGGAAATCTAATGTCATATGAAGTAAATTTGCAGGCAAAAAGAGATTAAGCACAAGACAGAAAGACCATAACATTCAAAGCTGAACAAGAAGATTCAGAAGAAGATGAAGATGAAGATGACATGGCTTTCATTGCTAAGAACTTTAATAGATTTTTCAAATTTGAAAGAATAAGAAATTTGGAAACAACAGGAAAGAAAACAATAACAAACCATCAGCTTCAAATCTTGAATGCTATGAATGTCATAAAAAGGGTCACATAAAGAAGGACTGTCCTAATCATAAGAAAGAAAGGTACAAAACTAAAAGGGACAAATATAAGAAGAAGCAAGCATTCTCTATTACAAGGGATGATTCAGAATAATCTTTCTCATCAGACAGTAACACCGACGCCGAACAAGCCAATGTGTGCTTTATGGCTTCATCTGACAAAGTAAGTGATCTAACCATTGACGATTTAATTGATATAAACTCGAAGCTATTGGATAAAATAAAAGATATTAAAATAAAATATAAAAGTACTTTAGAAAACTAAATAAGAGTGAAATAGAAATCGATATTTTCAGAGATGAAAAGAAAATATTAGAAGAAGAACTTGTCAAAACACAAGAATCTTTGTCTGATGTATCTTCTCAACTCACTATGCTATCAAATGAGATTGAAGTTCAAAAAGAAAAGAATATGACATTGGCTGTAGAAAATCACGATTTAAAATCAATTGTCAAAATTTTTGAATTAAACAATACTAGTCTCAAAACCGAGTTAGAAAATATTACTAAAAATGTTTCTAACTTTAATAATGGCAGAGAAAATTTTTCTAAAATTATTCATAACTCTCAAACCTCTTTCAATAAGAAAGGTTTAGGATATAAAAATTCCTCAAAATCTAGTTCAAAGAGAAACATTTCACTATATAAAAATTTCAATATACATAAGAATTTTGTAAAAGCAAAACCAAAACCAAAACCAAAGATTTTCACTGAAAAGAAGGAAAGTTACACCAGAAAATATAAAGATTTAGGTACCAAAAACTAATGATAATTCAATTAGAAATAAGTACATTAAGACTTTTATAAATACAGTTCATAAAAATGAAAATTTTACTTATAAAGGGAATTCTAAACCCTCTTCGGTTTGGTTTCCTAAGACCTAACTCTTAGGACCCTAATAAAAAGTGGGTACCAACATCATCTCTATATTTTTTCAGGTACCAACTAAGAAAAGAGGAAAGTGGATACTTGATAGTGGTTGTTCAAAACATATGACAGGAAACAAAGATATGCTGACTAACACTATCTACTCAGATGGAGGATTTGTCACATTTGGAGATAATTCCAAAGGATATATCATCGGCAAAGGCAATGTGAGCAATGATGGTAAGTCTAACTTACCTCTTATTACAAATGTTTTACTACTTAAAAATTCAAAACATAATTTTCTCAGTATTAGTCAATTATGTGATAAAGGTTTTAATATTTTTTTTTGGAAAATAAATGTAACATATTTGATCAAAACAAGAATCTTATTTTTGAAGGAACTAGAGAATGTAATATATATACATTTTAAATATGAAAATTAATCATAACACAAATATGTATCTAGTAGTCAAAGAAAATGATCCTTGGTTGTGGCAAAAAATATTTTATCATATAAACTTTAAAGCAATAAGCAAATTATCTAAAATAATTGAGTAAAAGGTTTACCAAAAATGAAGTTTGAAGTAAATAGTATTGGTGATGCTTGGCAGTTAGGTAAATTAACTAAATCTACTTTTAAATCAAAGAAAATTATTTTTACATTACAACCACTTGATTTATTACATTTAGATCTTTTTGGACCAACTCGAGTTCAATTTATAAATCATAATAGATATGTTTTTATAATTGTAGATGATTTCTCAAGATACACTTGGACAATATTTTTAAAAAATAAAAGCGATTCTTTTGAAAATTTTAAAAATTTGCTAAGAGAATTCAAAATGTTAAAAATATAAAAATTAAAAATATTAGAAGCGATCACGGTGAGGAATTTGATAATGATATTTTTGAAAAATATTGTAATAAAAAAGGAAATTTTCACAATTTTTCATTTTATAGAACTCCGCAACAAAACGAAGATGTAGAAAGAAAAAATAGAACACTTCAACAATGTGCTAGAACCTGATTAAATGGAAGCGCTCTACCTAAACATTTTTGGGCAGAAGCGGTAACAACTGCTTGTTATGTTTTAAATCGGGTCTCCATTAGACCATTAACAAAACACACCCTATATGAACTTTTTAATGGAATAAAACCTAACATATCATATTTTAAAGTTTTCTATTTAAAATGTTTTTTATTAAATACAAAAGACCAACTTGGTAAATTCGATCCAAAATCCAATGAAGGAATATTCATTGGATACTCAGAACGAAGGAAGGCATATATAATTTATAATAAAAGAACTAAAATAATCGAAGAAACACTTCATGTGTCATTCGATGAAAATTTCATACTCAATAATAAAAATGAAGATGAAGAAATAAATCCAAAATCAAATAACACAGAAGATGATATTGAAAATATTGAGAATAATACTGAAATTGAAAACAACGTTTACCTAATGAAAATGAGATTTGATCTCCACCAAGACTACTAAGAAATCACCCGATTGAAAATGTTAGTGGAGAAATAAATTCTAATGTAAGAACATGAAATCATTTAATCTAATGAGTCATGTAGCTTTCCTATCGAACATTGAACCTAAAAATGATAAAGAAGCCTCAACTGATGATTACTGGATTATAGCTATGTAAAATTAATTTGAAATAAATAAAGTTTAGGACATAGGTCCTAGACCTAGTAATCAAAAAGTCATTGGTACTAAGTGGGTTTACAAAAATAAAGCCGATGAGCAAGGGGATATTATTCGAAACAAAGCTAGATTAGTTGCACAATGGTACAATTAAGAAGAAGAAAAAGATTATGAAGAAACGTTTGCTCCTGTAGCCCGACTAGAAGCAATACATATTTTATTTACTTTTGCATGTTTTCATAACTTCAAACTATATCAAATGGATGCGAAAAGTGCTTTTCTAAGCAGTTTTATAAAAGAAAATGTATATGTAGAACAACCACCTCTATTTGCACATGAAATATTTTTAGGCCATGTTTATAAATTAAAGAAAGATTTATACAGTTTAAAACAAGCACCTCGTACTTGGTATGATCGTCTTAAAAGTTATCTTATAAATTCTGATTTTAAAATTGGAAAAGTAGATCAAATATGTTTACAAAACACGATAAAAAGGATATTTTAGTAATACAAGTTTATGTAGATGGTATCATTTTTGGTTCCAAGAATGAAAAATTATGTCAAGAATTTTCGAATATTATGACAAGAGAATTTGAAATGCCTCATATGAGAGAACTTTTATATTTTCTTGAATTACAAATAAAACAATCAAATAACGAAATTTTTATTAATCAAGAGAAGTATCGTAATAATCTTATAAATCATTTTGGTATGGAAAATACTTCTGCTAAACCAACACCTACGAGTACTACGGTACATCTCGATCGAGATGAAAATGGCAAAAGTATTGACCAAAAACTATATCTAAGTATGATTGGATCTTTACTTTACTTATCTGCTAGTTATCCTGATATAATGATGAGTATATGCTTATGTGCACAATTTCAAGCAAATCCCAAAGAATCACATTTGCGAGCAGTGAAAAGAATTTTGCGCTTCTTAAGCAAAACTAAAGACTACGGTCACTTTTACCCAAAATAATGTCCTTTTGAGTTAGTATCGTATAGTGATGCTGACCTTGGAGGATGTTTAACAGATCGAAAGAGTACAAGTGGTACATGTCATTTCATTGGACAATCTTTAGTATCTTGGTTGAATAAGAAACAAAATTATGCTTCACTATCCACGTGTGAAGCAGAATATATTTTTTCTGCTTTGGCATGTGCTCATGTAATATATATGCAACAAACACTTCAAAGTCCTGGTATAAATTTATCTAAATCAACAATTTATTATGATAATACAAGTACTCTAAATTTATCATAGAATCCAATAAACCATTCGAGAACTAAACATATTGACATTCGACATCATTTTCTTCATGATATCATAGAAAAAGGTAATATCTTTCTTGATTTTGTATCTTTAGAAAATCAAGCTGCACATATATTTATTAAACCTTTAAATGAAAATATTTTTCTTAAATTAAGACGTGAACTAGGAATTATGTCATTAGATGATTTATAACTTAATAATCAAGAGCAAATGAAAAGTTTTAAAATAAATAAAATTTAATTGGACAAAAAGTGGAGATGATGGCATTCGAACTCTGCACTCATGGGAGATAGTCATATGTCTTTCCAATATTCTATTATATTATTTGCATTAAGATCTTTCATTCTTTCTAATTTATATACAGTAATAATCTCTTTATATTTTTTCACCTTAGAACCTTATAACTATTTATAACTTATAGAAAATAAAAGGATTAGCTGAAGTTTAGTGATCAATACTAACCAGAAAAATTAAAACTTCATAAATAGAAAATGAAACCAATATATATACATATACATAAAGAGAATTTTTTTTAATTCAGATAAAACTAACGTTAAGTATATATATACACATCCTTTTATAAAATGTCGCCTCAAGAAAATTCTAATCTTTCATCAATTGTTTTCAGCACTCCAACTTCGGATTCATTAGATAAATCTACTCTAGTGTATGTTCCAGTAAAGATTACTCCATCTCCTAATCACCATACCGGATATACACAAACGACAAGCGTGCTAGAAAAAACTTAGAATTTGGATCACCTTCTACCAAAGAGAAAATCGATGATATTCAGCACTACCAGCATGAAACCTTAAGTATACAATGTGAGATGTATTTATGAGAAAAAAATTCAGGGAAGACGTTTAAATTTTCTTGAACAATTTGCTCTCAAATTTTATGGAATGACTCCTAAACAAGGTGTGCATGATCCATCTCCTCAACGACCTCATGTATCTCCAAATTCTTGGGAACATGTGCTCAACGTTATGTTTGGTCTCCTATTAATCCATTACGTGATGTCACCAAAGTTGAACCAAGCTTGTTCGAAGTTTCCTCTTCAGACGAATCCAAAACTTCTGAAAAATAAAATCTACATTTTCACAAATTTATGTTCCTGAAATTGATATTGTAATTTGGATATACAATATGTTTTTTTAAATAAAATTATATTCTTTTTAGCATGAGAATAAAGCTCGAAAAACAAATATATATATATAGCATTGTTTATTAACCAAATTAGAATGTACTGAAAATAGGCTATACCTAAAAAATTCAACAGTTTCAACCGGCCGACTCAAAGGATTTAGTCGATTGAATATTCAAATGTACAAAAATTTAACCCAAAATTCAACCGACCGAAACCCTCATTTTAGCTGACTGAATCATATCATTTTTCAAATAATTTCTTGCGGGTTCTAATTTTCCCAATTTCAGCCGACCGCCTCCGTCATTTCAGTCGGCTGATTCATTTGTTTTCTGTTTTTAGATAGATTTGCACGTTTGCCCAAGAAAGTATCCAATCTAACCTCCTTCTTATTATCATCTACCCATTCATTTTCACCTAACCAACCATTTACTTCCCAGAAAAACAAAAAGCAAATCCTAACTTCTTCAAAAATTCAATTTTTCTTCATTTTCCATAAAACAAAATGCCTCCAAGAACAAAGAGAGCAAGAGAATCAACAACCTGACCTTTTAAAAGTCAAATTCGAGCATGACTATATAATGATACCGATTTAAATCAATTCAATAGAACAAAAAATTCGAAGCTTTTTGAAGGAGCCTTTATAAAATATTCAGAATTCAATGGCTACGTGATTAGAAAGTTAGCCGAAGCTCATGGTTTCGATTCACTTATTAGGTATGATTCTAATAATATTAATATCTACCCTCTTTTGATTAAGCTCTTCTATGCCAACATGAATCTAGATCATCAAAATCCACAAAATAGAAATGATTGTATATGAACGTTAGTTTGTGGAGTAAAAATTTACTTACCCCTTCAAAGGTTAGGGCACATTCTAAGATGACCATCCGAGGGGTTGGATGTTGATGATATTGAAGTTGATATGTACCATCACGATGAAGTATCACATCGTTTCCTGTCAGGTGATTTAACCATCTTAAAATCTAGTTCCTTACATCCGAAGCAAGAATTATCCATCGTGCTCTTATTCGATCTCTACAACCTCGGACCGGAAGTTATGAAAAAGTTTACAAAAGAGATTTTCAAGCTTTATACGCTATTTACTCCTCTCAATGAGTAAATTGGGATAAAATAATATTGGATGAATTTCTTAATGTCAATCATATAAGATGCTACAAAACCATTCACCGTGGAGCTTACATAATGCGTATTCTATAAAATTTTGGAGTTTCACTGCCCAATTCTGACTTCATGACTATAGGTGAGCTTAACTCCAAAACCCTTTTTCTCATATGTCTCTCTAAACGTCCCAAAAGCCAACAAATTATTAGTTTTCAAGAATGGGTCGTAAATCATAATCAAGGAATTCCGCAGCCTCGAAACACGAATATTGCCTTCTCCTCTTCTCAAGTTCCTCAATAAGAAGAAGAGGACAACGAAATTCATGAACTAAATATGGACGTGCCTCCTAAGCAAGCTCTTGCCATGTAATCTCAGAATCAAAGCAAACTCAATCGACGTTTAGCTAATGTTAAGAAGAACGTTTCTGAAGCAAACAAAAAGCTAAACTCGATGAAAGATTTTCTAAATAAAATATGGGAAAAAGTATCTTATTTCGGATCCACTTCGACAGGTATTATTGAAAACCCGACACCATTTTCTTGGACAACTTCGGAAGAAGAAGGAAAGGAAGAAGAAGAGGGTAGCGAAGGATAAGTTGATATGCTTTTTATTGTCTAAACTATTTGACAATTTGTTGTGTTCCAATTATATTTAATTCATGACAATATGTTGTATGATTATTTTGTTTGGACATGTTTTTTATGATGTTTATGTGTCTATGGTATTTTCTTCAGTCATTAATATCATTTTCTATGTGAAGTTTCTATACGAAATGTTTATTTGTTTGTCATGTCTATTTGTCTATATGTCTGTCTATTTTATTCCTTATATCAATTCTTTTTCCTTTTTGTCGATGAAAAAGAGGGAGAATAAGATTGATATAGGGGTATCCAGTCAGCAGGAGAAAATTACTCTATATATTTAATAACTTACATAGTTGTCATCATCAGAAAGGGGCAGAATGTTAGAACCTAGAATTTGGATGTTTTGATTGTGACAACTGTATAAATAAATATTATATGAACTAACCAAACTTGCAGGAGAAGATATTATTTTTACTCGAGAAATAGTCTAACAATTTGCAGAATAGATTCTCGATTGAAACTTCAGCAATGTATTAAGTCTATGTTCTGAGTTTAGTAGTAAATATATGTTAAAATCTCTCCGAAGTGGTACATGCATGTAACGACCCAGAATTTTTGATAATAAAAATTCAAATATTTAATTGATTTTTAATATTAATAAATGGAATTTAGAAGTCGAGTGATTTATTTTTCGAATATCGGGTTTTATTTGATAATTAAATCGATAATTTAATGATTGAAATTCCAGAGATAATTGAAAATCGTGTTTAAAATGATTGAAAATGATTTGTAAAATTTTATTTAATCATACTGGAGTTATAGAAAGGTTATAGAACTTTTAAAATTTAATTTGGAGTTAATCTGTGAAAATTGAATATTTTAATATTTAATTATCGATTGAAAAATAGCCAATTTTCGAACAGTCTCAGAATTGAACGAGACCAGTTCCATTGGATCCGTAATAGTTAGTTATTATCGGATTTCAATTTTCGTATCAATCGGAGTTGTCGTTTGACCGTGGCAGCTCGAAACGCATCGATATCATTTTAATTTTAAATCGTCGAGTTAAATTAGTCATTTTTCAAAAGGTCTCGGATTTCGACAAAACCAGTTTCATCGGATCCGTAATGTGATATTATTGTAAGATTTCAAATTTCAAGTCAATCGGGTTTATCGTTTGTCCGGGGCAAGCCAAAACGACTCGAAATCGATTTAAATCGGTTTAATTTAATTTGATCGTTTATTGCCGTATCTCACACAGACGATCGAATTAGCTTCCGAAACCTGTTCCATTGTGTCCGGAACGCGGGGTAAACCTTACGAACGTCAGCCGGCACGCTCATTTTCGAGTTCGAAAATTCTCGAGATGAATAGTGATTTGGGATTTTCTATAAAAGGCCTCACAAATTTTCTATTTCATTAAAACCCTAGCAACCTAGGTCAGCCGCCACCATCAAAATGTAAGGCCAGAAAATCATCTCTTTCTCCTCCAATTTCTCTCCAATCCGTCTACATCCACGCTAAATCGTTAACTGCAAAGTTATAGATCTCGTCGAGATCTTTAATCTCAACGGCTATGATCGGAATCGAAGCTACCGATCGCTGGCAATCTACGTTCAAAGTCGTCGCATTCAAGGTCATTTTCTGGAGGCTGGGGGCGACCGAGCTCCGCCTAGCTCCGGTCGTGGGGAGGCGTGGCGATGGGCTTTCGATTGGTGACGAAATGATGGAGTTTCGAGCATGATTGTTGGGTGCGGCCGTTAGGGTTTTGGCATGTGATGGGTCTCGTTCGAATGCGATTTTCACTGGAGGGGGAAGAAGGTCGCGTGGCCTTCGATCTGGAGCAAGGAAAATAGACGGCCGTGATAAATCGTAGGGGTTAATTATAAATTAAATTGTAAAATTTATTATCGTTAATTCGTGTAATCTTCAAACTGCTATAACTTTGTCATATATTGTCAGAAAATTACGAAACCAGTTGCGTTGTCTTCGTTTCGTCGAGCACTTCGCTGTGCAACTGAATTGGAGTCAATTGGAGCTAGTGTAAATTTTGGATGAAATCAAACGTCTGTTTATTTTATTCGAAAATAAACGCTGAAAACGGAATTGAAATCGAGGTGAGATTTTTCTCACTCAAAAATGAAAGTGGAATTTTCAGTTATTTATTTATTGACTGATTGTTGCTATTGAATGTGCTATTAGATATGATAGGATATATCTATATATATAGCAGTATATACATATTGGTATATGTATATATTGGATTGATTGATTTCCCGCCTCGTATAGCGGATGAGACCCTATTGCGCCGTTAGTAAGCGGATTTATAAAAACCCATATACCGCGATAATTCCGTACTGGAGCGGAATTGGTATTGTGCTAACATCTTTGGATGCAGGGAAACAGGTTGGAGGGATCCAACTGGATTCCTCACCAGTAGTTATTTATTTACAGATATTTTGATATATTCTGTTATCATATTGATATATGATATTGACTGTTGTGATGGACTGATTGATGCTGTTGCATCATCGGATTCAGTTTTGAAATGTAAAAATAACGACTTTTAATTTAAAAGGATTTTTAAAGTGATTTGTAGAAATATACGTTTTATTGAAATTTTTGAATTGGTTTATTTTAAATAAATAAATGTTAAAATTTTAAATGTTAGTAAAATTGTGATTTTTGTGAAATACGACAAAAATGTTATTTTTGAAATAAACAATTGATAAGGATTATGAAATAGTTTAAATTGGAATTGTTGAAGTATTTTAAACAATTCATATAAAAAGATTTATAAAAATTGATATTTTTATAAATTAAAAATATTGGAATTTTGAAATGAGTTTTATTAAGTGTTAAAGTCAAATAAAATGGATTCCATAAGTGGATAGAAATTTATAGATTTATAAATTGTGAAGTTATTAAATGAATAGATTTTGTAAAACAAAAAGATTTATAAGCAATTATCTTATAAATCGGATTTTTACATTTAGAGGAGAAATGAATAGATGTTGTAAATAAATGAATTATAAGTTCTTAACTTATAATATAGACTTCCGGTATGTAATGGAGTTGTATAAGTTGAATTGGATAATTTAGAAATCGAAGTTTTATAAATAGAAAATGGGATTTATAAACATTGTTTTATAAATTCAAAATCAATAGAATTTGATAAATTTAACATTGAAGTTATTAAAGGAGATATATTCGTGATTTTGGACAGCGAATTATCTTTTAAGTTAAATGTGTAGAAATTGTTAAAATTGGGATAGTGATTATATTCACGAATTTGGACAGTAAATATATATTATTGAAAAAATCAATATGTTTTGGGAAAAGGAATATTGTTAAATGAAGTTGTTTTAAAAGATGTTTTAAAACGTGTGAACTATCGAAATCATAGATTTCAACATTTATTGTTGAAATAGACGTTTTCGAGAAATTTAAGGAAATGGTGGACTATAACACTGTTGTTATAGTAAATGATTTCCGAAAGGAAATGGTTTTTATCTAGTATTGGGATTTACATATCTATTTTAATTTCGAATCCCTATACTAGTGATTTTGAGTCGTCGTAACGATGTTTTACGTAACATCCGTTTTGACTCAAATAGATGTTAGAATAAATGATTTCCTTAAAGAATGAATGTATACTTAAATATTGATTTAAGTATATCGAATATTTTCAAATGTTGAAAATAAATGATTTGTGAATTACTTATTATTAAATAAGTATGGAAATGCTTTTCCAATGTGAAACGAACTGTTTTGAGTTTTTATCTTTTAAAGATAAATTGAAATGTGGAAGTTGATTTGAAATTGTTTTCAAACGGTTAAGTGTGGAAATTTTATATCTGGTAAAGATATTTTGGAAGATAAAATAAATTGGAAAATTATTTGGAATCTGATGATGTTGCGCATCTTTATTGATAGTTAAATAACCGACTATCAATAATTACCTTTAGATAGGTATTTGTTGTGAATTGGATGAATTTGAATGCCACACTTATTTTTAAATAAACGCTCACTATTCGGGTTAACCGGGAAAGGACCATGGGGTCGTATAACCCATTCCGAATATGTGATACGTCGTTATGAATCGCATTTGAAGACCGGCGTTGAAGACCGGATATTTTTGAAAACGGAAGGATTACCGTCGAGTTACTCTACACCGACTGATCTTCGGTTTAGAGGTTTTATCACCCTTAGTGACGGGAAGTCCTGACGTGATTAGAAAATTATCCGGAAATGCAAGGACTTCGTGAGAAGTGCCTTCGGTTCTGTTCGACCTCGGAACAGACTTGTATGGATAGTGTGTCTGACGTTACAATTTGAGATATAGAGCTGATTTCTTTCAAATGCATTTCTGTTGGTGGCGGAGAATTTATTCTCTTAGCTTAACACCCTTCTCTGAGACGTACGAGCTCAGAGGTTATGTAGTTGAAATTTATCAGCGATATATCCCAATTTGGTAACGTGGCATACTGAGTGTTGCTGTGAAATGATCAGTGTTTGATCATTTGTGATATGATCATTTGTTTGATCTTATATCTTTGTGATCATAGGTTGATCATTTTGTTTGACCCGAAGCAGGGCTTTTTGAGAAAGCGTAGCTTTGTGGACGAGACTTCATCGAGCCTCACACCCCGGAAATGGTCGAAACAGGACGAATGCGGCAAGGTTCTAGGGAGTAGCGCCCCTTAGTGTATGTCATTCCTTCTGGATAAAGGTGGTATCATGGTATGGAGCCCAGATACTTAACCTCTGTGGTTACTGCATTATTTTTATCTATGTGGTTTGTTGGAAATCGGGGATCCTCGGGAAGATCGGTGACGATCGGGGGATGGCATACGCGTGTCAGTAGTTACCTATTTTTGCAGAGGTAACCCGGCCTTGTGTTGGCAGAGATCCGGTTAGGTTCTCGGGTCGTCTATTCCAGGGACGTACCCATCGTGGATAGGAAGTTCCTTAGCCTGACCATTTATTGGAAATCCAAAGAAACAATACGAGCCTTTACGATTTCAATTGTATAACCTGTCTCCTCAGGAGGCAGCTATAGCAGGCATAATATAATGGTACCTATGCTGGCTAAGATTTATATTCTACTTTCGAAATGTTTTCTACACTATGCACTAATAATAATATCAAAAAGAATTTGATTTTCGCGTAGTAAGCATCTTTGACTAACATAAGAAGAAATCTCCTCCAAGTCTGCGTTTGCATTGTGTGTGTGGTGGGAGGTCTTATGGTAGTTTCATTTTCCAAAAGCATTGCGAATTGACTTTAAAATTATCCTGCTGTTTATTTTTAAAGAATAACTGTTTTACGATCTCACACCAGTCACCATGACTGACTCGGAGTTTATTGTTCCCTTCTAAACTCTGGGTGCCCACCAATTTCCACACGGGCAGCCTAGAGTTATATTATCAGGATATTCTGGATATTCTGGAGCTTTGGAGATAAGCTGGAGGACGAGACGTAGTATTTGTATCTGATAGTATTTATTCCGCTGTGTATTCTGTATGAGGACAAGTTTATATAACTGTCCATTGTTGTTTATTGATTCTGATGATATGATGTGATGTAATGTAATAACGGATATAATTCTTTTGTTTTTAAATGATATTCATTTATCTATTATATATTGTTCCGCTGCGATATGTGAGATTCTGATATTGTTTTCTGTTTCTGTTTCTGCTCTTGTTCTGTTGTTGTTCTTCTTTCTTTTTCTTCCATCTTCTTCTTCTACCTTTTTCTTCTTTCTTAAAACCATAACTTTTCGGGTTTCCGGCATTCGATGGCTCAGCAGTCGATAAAGTGAGTATCGATGTTGAATTTTCGAAAGTCGAAAATTTTCGGGATGTTACAATGCATGCATACACAATATAAAGTTTTTCAAAACATTTAGATAAGCCAGAAAACACAGAAAGCAGCCGACTGAATGGCATAAGTCGGTCGGCTGAATATTGTGCATGTGCACATGTTAATTTGAATATTTAGACGGCTGACCATGCTATTTCAACTGGCTGTATTGTGTCACTTTCACACTATTTTCTTGCTGTTTCATTTTCAAATCAATTGAGCTGGTTGAATTGTTCTATTCAAACGGTTGAATCTTCATAATAGCTATATTTTCAAAAGACACTTCAATTCTTTGAACAGAAACAACTCTTGATTCAAGAGTTACTTCCATATCTCTTCATAGCTATCTTTCACAAACGAATACAACTCTTAAACCTCTATATATAGCCATGAATTTCATTGTTTTATAAAAATTTCTCACTCTTGTTTCTAATCTATCTTGCTATTTAAACTCTAAACATTCAATACTTCATTCTGATCTTGTTCATTCAAAAATACTTCATTAGTGATTTAATAAACTTCCTATCTTCACGAATTACACTATATACCACAAAAAAGAAGATTATAAGAAGGGTGTACTCTAAAGACTTATCCGTGCTATTAAAAGAGCACATTCAGTCAAGATAATTGTCTATATTATTGAAGTCCTGTTCAGTTGCTCAGGCGGTTGAAATCCTATTCTATTGCTTAGGCGGTTGAATTTCTATCCGATTGCTCAGGAAGTGTAATACCTATTCCTCGAGGTTAAGTGAGGATTGATAGTTAAATTCCAGAAGGAGTCTAGGAATGGACGTAGAATGAGAAGTTCGAACCAGTATAAAAATCTATGGTGTCATTTACTTTATTTCTTTACATTCACATTTACACTCTACATAAGTAGATGTTTATTGAATATTCCATCTTGTAGGATCCTTAGTCACTTTTAGTTAGTATACCTGAGTAGCTGCCAAAGAAGCACAGATTTGTTAAAACATGTAAAATAAATAGCAATTACAACTGTAGTGCACCATATTTGGAAAGAGCGCAATAGACGAATTTTTCACGGCAACAAGAAACAAACAGATCAGATCTTTAGAAGCATTGAAACATATATTAAACTCATCTACGGGAGAACCAAAAAGAAAATCTTACCCCCGATGTTTAACGGCGAATTTTCTATCGAGCTAGAAAACCGTCGATAAATTTCGAAATAAAATTCAATGCAATACGGCGTACTATCGTAGTACGTGGCGAGTACGGGTCGATCCGTAGGGAATTATTGATTTTAAATCTCTATTCAATCAAATTAACCAAAGTTGAAAGTGTGATTAGCTAAAAATGTAGAAAACTAGCAAAAAGAAAGTGATAAAAATATAAGAGTTAAATGATAATTTAGAGATAATTTCACTCTCTAGATCATATAGTTCAACAAATTATGAAATTATGATCTTTCTTTTTTGGTCATAAGTGAATTTAAATGATGTGTTTATCATAAGTATGGTTTATTTGTGCTATTAATTAGCTCAACATAAGCCATCAAACTATAACACACCCCTTAAACCACTTACTAACTCTCATGAAAATGACAACAAAGTTGAAAATGAAATCTATTTTAAGTATGGCCTATTAACTATTAATTAGAAATAAAGACCATCAAATTTTAATTTCAACATTCACTTCATTACCATCATCATATGTAGATGAAGAGGTAATTATTGTTTGTGATTGTTTAAGAATAGCTTATTTGTTATGAACAACATAGACTATCAAATTCAACATGAAACAATAAATCACATCAACATTCATTTAAGCACAAAAGAGATCAAAATTAACAAGTTATGTTGAAGCTACATAATTAGAGAGCTTCATTACCCTTAAATTGAAGGGTTTAGCCTCTCATATTTGTTAACAAATCAACTATTGTAGCTTGCAACATTGAACAAAAATAAGAGGAAAAAGAGAGAAAAATGAAGAGAAAAGCTAAGTAAAAAGAAATAACACTAATCTACTTGCATGAAAAGTAAACTACACTACTAACATAAAAAGAGAAGAAGCATGTAAATAAAAGAGAATACTAATTAACATTTCATAAAAAAAGGAAAGTTACATGAAAATAAAAATGGCTAAGTAGCTATGGAAAAGAGAAAGAGAAGAGCTTTGTTTATTTTTTTGTTCCTAAACTAAAACTAACTAAGAGGAAGAGAGGGTTACATGAAGATATGGGGTATTTATACAAGTTAGAAACCCTAATTCATTTTTTTGGGGAATGCCCAAAATGCCCTTGTAGGAAGTGTGGTGGCCAAGTCATCATTAGCTTCAATAATCACCCATTAAGTGTGCATGAAAGTATAATGGCCATTAGCATGTGGATTAGCTTCTAATTTGTACATGAAGGAAGGTGGGTAGGTGGGGTCCTCCATGATCATGGCTTTGAATTATTTCCATCTTCATTTGCTTTGTTTCCTTTTTGTGCATGCATATCTTCATGAAACCACTTGTAATTTCCATCTTATTTTCCTACAAAATAATATAGAAATTCCCAATTAAATTATCTCAAATTAATATATGTACAAAATGACCATTTTGCCCCTATATGAAGATGAATATGTGACGTTTTGAAAATAATTTGAATTTTGGTTTAAACAAGTTAAAATACCCGATATGATCATTTATTTAATTTAAATAGATTAAATATGTTGGTAAAAATATGCACATTTACGTGCACATCAACCGCTACTGGGGAGGAAACTCGGGTGATGGAGGCATGGAATTTGCGTTATTTTGAGTCGCCATGAAAGCAAGGAGATTTTGGATGGGTTGAAATATGGAATGGAGAGCCTTTGTAAAGTTAGAAGTAGCGTGTTTAAGTATTATTCCCCGAACTTACTTTTAGTTTTTCGAGAATAATAATGAAAGTTGGATGTAAACAACGTGTTTAAGTATTATTCTATTTTGTACTAAGGTTGCTCACGTGCCTGCTGAGTGGGTGGTTTTTTTTTTATTGTTTTGGGTTAGGCCTAATCATCAATATAATTTATGCATTTTCAATATATATATGTATATGTATGTATGTATGTATGTGTGTGTGTGTATATATATATATATATATTTCAATAACTCCTCTATTTTAAACGTGCCAAATGCTCCTTAATTTCCAGTTCCACATTTGTATTTATCTCATTCATGAATGAAAGCAATAAGAATAGAAGTAAATAAGATAAAATTTATCGTATTTAGATGTGTTCTTTTCTCATTCTTTCTTTCCCATTAATTTGTAAATTCCAATGGTACATGTTAAAGAGCAAAGAAGGGCTAAAAATGAAGGGGCTATGTAACCTTTCCAGTATTCATCTTGAGTCTATTTATAGTACCCTTTTTTGTAAGACCCAAATAAACTAGGCTTTCGCTTGTAATATCCTAAGAAATTATGCACCTTG